>JAMXBB010000006.1:38687354-39375766 GCA_024138015.1 Lumnitzera littorea | reverse complement strand
ATGAACTTATCTTTTGGTAGCATTTAGTTATAAGAATTGAATTAGATAAGATAAATATAAGAAACATTAAATAATATAAATTTATTATATCATATTTAGTTTGTATAGTATATGATATAAAATTTATATTAAAAAATAATTATTTATATTATAAAATAAATAATTTTTTAATATTTAATAAAAATAATATTAATTAACTTAATTTTATAATATGTATGAGTATTTTTAAGAATGTAAAATATTTTTATTTTCTTGTTTGATAAATTTTATTTTTATACCATGATATAAATGAAACAAAATTTAAGTCTTTTGTCTAATTCATTAACCGAATTTTTTGTCAAATCATTAAATAAAGTTACAAATCAAACATGGGATAAATTTTTTTATTCAATTTAGTACCACAAAAATTATATAACCAAACACTATTTAAGTATTCGAATAGGCAAAATTATGAGTCTAATTGACTTATTGGTGTAATTTATAAAGTTTATATGGTTATTCAATATAATTTACTTATATTATTAAAATTAAATTACAAATATATCTTTAACATGACTTTGCAAATTTAGTTAATGACAAAGACCATATACAACCTGTAGGTAAAAACCTTTTTCTTATTACTACTTCTTCTCACCACTTCTAATTAATGTTGCTAAACTCAAACTAAAAAGTTAACCTAAAAACGAGAAAAAGTTAAGAGTTGAGATGGTTAATTGAGGTTAAATTGAAATTGAACTAGAGTCTATAAAAATACTATAATAAAATTTATATCTATATATAAAGTAATAAAAATTATCTATATTTTTAATAGTTAAAAATTAAAAGTTCTTTACATTTTATTTTTTTATTTTTCTTTGATTTACATTTATTTTTTTAATAAACCGGTGTATTTTTCAAAAAACATAAGAGAGAATAATATATTTTAATTCAATAAAACCTAAAGTATTCTTATAGGAACTATGTTGTATTATTATAGTCAATTGGTCGAATCATAATTATTATTTATGAGAATTAAATAGATAATTTAGATTGGTTTTATAAATGGATCAAATTAAACTGGGTTAGAATAAAAGGATCAATCGAATCGGATAACATTGCTTTCAATAGTTACTTTTCTTATTTCCATAATTGTAAGTTACAATACAAATATTCAGCCACACATGTTTCTCTTCTTTTCAATCTCAACTTTCAAAATAACATTGGAAATTTTATTTAATTGGAAAAAATATTATTTGTCCTTAATGTCCTCATATGGCCAATACGAACTTTTCATAACATGTTTAGTTTTTATATCCACAATTGCCACATGAAGTAAACTCATTGGTTCAAAAAATTGAAGATAAATCATGTGTCTTTGAAATTTTTACATTTGTATCAATTTTTTTCTTTTCTTTTCTTTTTTTTTTTTGTACATCAGTGTTATTTATTATTATTTATTAATATTTCATACTTTTACTATGGCTGTTATAAAGAAGTTATTTACCCACTATAAACGAAAAAGAGTTTAGAGTTTAAATATTAAAAAGCAGATAAAGTGAGAGATAAATTAACCCGACTAACATATGTTGTTATCCCAAAAGTAATATATAAATCCGAGGGTGATCGCCTAATTTATAAAATCAAGTGAGGACGGCCACAGATGTCGATCTTCAATTTGGGGATCAGGTATTGGTGGGCAAAGAAGTCAGCGAAGCGAAAAGGCTCACGAGTCACAAGCCACAACCAATCCATTTAAGAGCGGAGAGAGAGAATCACGTTTCTAATTTTATTCCATTTTCCGTAGCAGTGGACAGTTAGACTTGGGTGACCTCAGCTCAGCTGTGAGAGTTAGCAAACCACACCGCTCCTCCATCAACCATGGCTGCTTTGATGGAAGAGCTTCTTCCCAACAGCACAATCCTTGCAGCTGAAGAGGAAAGCAGTTTGAGTTCATCCAGTGATTCCGATCCTACAGACGCCGTCATCTTTGTTGGAGTATGCTTGGCTCTTGGGATCGCCTGCAGACATCTTCTCAGAGGGACACGTGTTCCTTACACTGTCGCTCTTCTCGTCCTCGGCATCGCCCTCGGATCCATTGGTCATCACCTCTGTCTCTCTCTCTCTTTCTTACACTTAAATCATGTCTATCTTTGAATATGCAAATTCCATCTGATGTTTTGCCAGTCTTCCTGCATTCTCTTATACTCTTTGTATATGATCAGAATTTCTTTTCTTTCCTCCTCCAATCAATTTATTTAATTCATTGGAGTATTGGTATTGAGACCTTTTTTTCATTTTCGGACCTGCAGAGTATGGAACCCATCATCATCTGGGGAAGATAGGGGATGGCATACGTATTTGTAAGTGCCTTCAAGATAGTAATCAGCCTATTTCTTCCCGGTCAATAACTCTGTGGCTATAAACTGCCTCACGCTTTCAAAATGCAGGGTCCGATATTGATCCTGACCTTTTATTGGCTGTTTTCCTTCCTGCCCTTCTGTTTGAGAGTTCATTTTCAATGGAAGTGCACCAAATCAAGGTCTTATCTCTTCATCTCCTACCTCTTAATTATCTTTCGATCTCCTCGGTGCATAAATAACTTTTATGTGGAGAAGCAAAAGATATCTCACTGTATATCATGAACTTTTACAGGTTTTGTTTACACTCAGTCACTAGGCAATAAATTACATCTAGCAACTAAGTTAATTTACAAATAAATTACAGCTGGTCAACTAGTCAAAAATCAATTAGAGCTGGGTATCTTTAACCAAGATACCCCAAATATTCCTACACTCCCCTCAAGCTGGTGAGCGGATGTCTTTTGTTCCCAGCTTGCTAATAAACTCATGAAACCTTGTAGTTGATATTCATTTCCTGAAAACATTTGTTAACTGATTGTTGGAAGATACTTGTGTTGTAGTGATCACTCTGCTGTCAAGTTTCTTCTGTATGAAATGTTTATTTAACTCCATATGTTTGGTTCCCTCATGTTGGATTGAATTATGAGCAATATTGATTGCTGGCTTATTATCACTATAAAACTGCATTGCTTGGTCCAGAACTGTTCTTAGGCATAAAAGTTTATAAATGCCATGGGCCATTGCTCTAATCAACCTCTACACTAGATCTTGCTTCAATTGCTTGATTCTTACTTCTCCAAGCAATTAAAATTCCTCCAAGGAATACACAATAACCTGTAGTAGATCTTCTATCTACTAAAGATCCTATATAATTAGCATCCGTATATGCATTTAAAGTAATCTGATTCCACTTTATGAAGAGAATTCCTTGACCTGGAGTGGCTTTGAAGTAACTCAAAATTTTTTTAATTGCTCTCATGTGTTCTTGCTGTGGGTTGTGCATAAAACGACTCACCATACCTACTTTATATGCTATGTCCTAACCAGTATGGGCCAAATACATTAACTACCCCAATATTCTTTGCTATTAGCCTTTTTCTACTGATACTCCATAATTCTTTCACCCCAGTTTATGATTCTGCTCAATGGGAACACTTGATGCTGAACACCTAAGCCTTGCAGTTTCTTCTAGTAAAAAGTCATGCTTTCTCTAAGTTATGAAAATCCCCTGCTTTGAATAGGCCACTTGTATTCCTAAGAAATATCTCAGCTTTCCCAAATCCTTAATCTCAAATTCCTTGCTTAATTATTCTTCAAGGTTCTTCCTCTTGTTATAATCATATCTTGTGATAATTATATCATCCACATAAACTAATAATGTTGTAAGCCTACCTTCTCTTGAATGTTTCACTAATGAAGTGTGGTCCCCTTGAATCTGTCTATATCCCATAAAATTGCCTATGTGAATCTACGATACATTGCCCTGGTTGATTGTTTTAAACTATAGAGTGTCTCTCTTAATTGACATTTATTATTGCCTGGTTTTCCATGAAAATGAGGTGGAATTTCCATATAGACTTGCCCTTTTAGTTCCCTATGTAGGAAAGTGTTCTTCACATTTAATTGCTGCAACTGCAATTCCAATTAAGATTAGTAGTAGGGAAAAGCAAAATCCTTATAGTATATATGCTTGTGTTTATCCTTTTGCCACAAGTGTTGCCTCGTGTCTTCCTAAGGATCCATTTGCTTTGTATTTTAGAGTGTAAATCCACTTGCAACCTACAATATTCTTGTTTAGGGAAAGGTTTGTAATTTCCCATGTTTCATTTCTTTTGAGAGCGCTCATCTCCTCTTTTATAGCAAGTATCCAATCTCTTGTGATGCTTCATGAAAAGTTTGTGGAATTCTAATCGAGCCAAGGATTGTAAGAAATTCTTTGTGCTGTGGGGCAAATTGATTAGATGAAATAAAATAAACAATAGGATATTAAGCACACTTTTGTATACCTTTTCATAAGGCAATAGGCAAATCTATATCAAAGATTGCATTAGCATTGTTAGTGTTTTGAAAAGAGGAAGGTTTACCTATTTCAAGGGAAAATTTTTGGAATTGCCTTTGTTGTGGGTTATCCTTGTGTTTCCTTGTATAAATTTATTTAAATTGCTCAAAACTTTTTCTTAGGAGAGAAATGTTAGAATTGTTAAGCAAATATAGTTGTAGCTATTTAGATAGTTATTAAAATTACGAGTCAATTATATGATCTTACGAGTTTATAATTTTATGATATTTGTCTTAATTAAAATGAATATAAAATCATCTTAGTGTAGAATTTGGTAGAAAAATGATTTTGATATATAATTTTACAAGTTTACGATTTTATTGATTTTATACAATTTTATGTAATTCTATTAATTCTACAAATTCAGCTGAGTTGAAGAATTGTGATTTTGATAACCATCTGATGTTGATGGAGGTGGTTGTTGATGTTTGGGTTCTAGTGTTGATGGCGGTGGGTGGTTGAGTTTGTTGTGGTTTTGGTATTGATGGTGATGGCTGATTTTGTTGTGGTTTTGGTTGTGTTTGGATATCATGGACTATTTAGACGTAATGTTTTTGAAGATGAAGCCAAAATAACTCACCTTCTCTGTAGGACTCTCTTTTCTTCCCTTGAAGTTGAGATTCTGATACAAATAGTAGGCTTCATATTCTTGAAAAGCAACATTTGTAGAGACAAATATGTAGAGAGAGAAAATCCTCTTTAGCCTTCCCATTTTCTCCTTCCCTATCTATCTCCTTTTCTTACCCTCTCGTCTCTATGTTCTTATCCATCCCCTCTCTCCCCTCCATTTCCTCTCATTCTCTCCTCTCTTTGCTGTCCCTTGTCTTAGTCTGATTTTTTGTTTTGTTTTATTATTTCGGTTTATCATTCGTTTCTTTTTATTCCATCCTTTTTGCTTTGGTTTTTTCATGAGGACTTTTGTATGGAGAAACAAAAAAGTTTCCTTTGGAGTTGCCATGACAATAGCATTGGCTATGAGGTCCACAACTACGCCTTATACCTTTGAATTTAACCAAGGTCAGAAGAAGAAGAAGAAGAAGAAGAAGAAGAGGTCTCCTTCTCAATCTTCAAAGGGTTTGGCGATCAACCAAGTTAGTAGTCTAGTTGTTGGTAAGGGAAACATTATGCTCGCCACGAGTGCCTCTTCTAGTAAGAGTGAAGCAGTTCCTGGTCTCAAAAGGAAGAAAACCAAGGCTGGTTCAAGTGCGTTCAAAAGCTCTGTGGACAGGAAAATAGAGGAAAAAACAGACAAGCTATCAGAAAAAGCTGCTAATGGCCAAAAAGTTGTTACCCCAAGCAGAAAAAGCAGAATACAAAAGATACCTTTTTGGATGAAAGTCAAAGCTTAACAAGTGACTCTACCTTAAGGACTATGACTAGGGTTGCAGAGGCCATAGAGAACTCTACCATTAAAAATAAAGAAGACATTGGAAAGGGGAAAAACTAGAAACCACTCGACAACGCTCGTTTGTGCAAGTGGTTTTCGCAAATGGTTCGTCTCCTTCCCTTCCTCTGATCGACGTTTCCTTAGACTTTTATCCTCCTTGAAAGTTTAATGACTTCATTTGCGTAGAGCCGCCAGTTTCAGTGTCTCAATTTGGAGAAAAGATATGGAGGAATACCTTGGTTGGATATTTCTTAGGATGGGGGATGTCATTCCTCTTAGTGCAAAAGATTGTGAGAATCCACTAGAAGAATGATGGATTACTTGAGGTACTTTCAAATGGCAATGATTTATTTTTTCTTTAAGTTTAAAGGTAAGTCCTCTCTTCTAAATGTGTTAGGCTAGTCATGGGTGCTTGTGAACCAACCTATCATCATGGAACGTTGGTCATTGAATGTGGATTATGATAAAGTATCCCCTAAAAAATTACCATATGGATTAGATTATAGGGAGTACCAATGGAGTTCCTTCATAGAGATGACATTGGATATGTAGCAAGTGCAATTAGAAGACCACTTCAAGTAGACTTAGTGATAGAAAAAACGAGTAAATTAAATATGTTAGAGTTTCGATGGAGGTTGAAGCAGATTCTAATCTTCCTTTCACCTTCACGGTTAAAAGGGTCAACGGCAAGCTTGCAATGATCGAAGTGGAATATTAGAATGTCCCTTCTCATTGTTCAAAATATAAAATTTTTGGTTATGCTACTGACTAGTGTGAAGAGAACAAGGAACTAGAAGCCTTACCCCATCATGGTATGAACAAAGTGGATAAGGAACAACACAAAGCTAAGGAATCTTCATATTAGGTGGTAGAAGTGTCAGGGACAAGACCTGCTACCAAAAGTGTTGTGATTAAAGAAGGGTGAAATGAGCCAACATCTAAATTGGTTATGCCAAATAAGTGTAGAGATAATTATACGGCTAGTGAACATGTCCTTAGATGAATCTTCCCTCGATAGCCCTAGGATTATTGGTGATTGCTCTAAGATTGCCCACCAAAGCTTTGATGCTAATTGTTCTAGTTTGAAGGATGAAAAAGGAGAGGACAGATGGGAGCAGGACTTTGATAACTCTTTTGTGTCTGTAGTCTAACAAACATAGGAAGACTAAAGAAACTCACATTCAAGTGAAGAGGCATCTTGGAAAACTGTCAAGAAAAAGGAAGAGGATGGAATTACTGGAGTTAAGTCCAACGACAAAGCGCAATGGTTTGGGCTCATTGCCCTAGAGGTTCCTTTATTTTCAAATTTTAGTTTAAATAATGTTAGCTGTATGAAATATTAAGGGCCTCAGTGACCCCCCAAAAGCTAGAGTGGTGAGATATTTTTGTGATATGAATCATATTCCGTTATTGGGTTCAGTGGAAACTAAAGTAAAAAATGAGAAAAGTTATTGCTGTTTGGTCTAGAATCCATCCTTCTTGGAATTCAGATTTTCATCATAGTGGTTAAGTTTGGTTGGCTTGGAATCTAAAGGTTTGGTATGTAATAGTTCACTCTTCATTTAAGCAATTCATACACTGTAGATGTCAATTAGTGGGAAAGGACACTTGTTTCTGGTTCACATGTGTGTATGGCTCTAACTTTGTATTCAAGTGCAAAATGCTTTGGTTGGACTTGATTAAAATAAGGGAAACTATTCAAGGCCCATGGATGATTGGGGGGTATTCCAATGAATGTAGAAATGTGGAGGAGAAGGTAAGAGGAAACGTAGAAATTATTGGTGGGATGGATGATTTCAACGGTTTTTGTCATGAAGTTGAAGATGCTAGAACTAGTGGTCCTCTTCACACATGGACTAACAAAAGCTCTTCAAATCTGTTCATGAGAAGACTCGATAGAGTTCTAACAAATTTGGAATGGATGCATTTGTTTCCTAGAGTGGAAGTAATAGTATAACCCCCAGGGATTTCAGATCACTGCTCTTTCTTGATCAAACCATAACTATAGATGGACAAGAAGAACACCTTATAAGTTTTTTAATTTTTGGAGTAAGGATCTCAAGTTTATTCCAATCGTTGAATGCATTTGGAAGTCGAATATAGAGGGTACTCCCATGTTTAAAGTGGTAACTAAACTCAAGATGTTAAAGAAGGAGCTAAATGATCTAAATAAGAAGACATTCTCTGACATTTCAAATAGGTTGAAGATTGCTAGAGGTACACTGGAGGATGTGCAAACCTCAAATTGAACTAATCCTTTGGAAGCAGATTGGGGGTTAGCAAGGAAGTTGTTTAAGGATCTTTATTACGGTAGTGTAGTGGAGGAATCTTTTTTAAAGCAAAAATCGTGACAAAATTGGCTTAAGTTTGGGGATAAAAACTCCTCTTTCTTCTTTTGAGCTTTAAAATAAAAACATCAATGTGATGGAATCCATTCGTTAGTATTGGATGATGGATCTTAGACTTCAGAGAAGGAGAAAACACAAGAAGTTGCTAGGTTCTCGTTAAGCCTTAATGGAGTATTTGTGGATTATTTTGCTGACTCCTGTGGACTTAGATAAGGGGATCCCATCTCCCCCTATCTTTTTGTCTTTGTGATGGAAATTCTATTGTGTCTTCTCTGAAAATTGAGCTCCAACCATCTCTTCAAACATCACTAGCACTATAAGAGAGGAAAAGTCAACTACCTTTGTTTTTGTGGATGATCTTCTTATTTTCTTAAGGGGGGACATAGCTCTACTTCCTTGGTAAAAGAGTGCCTTGATGAATTTTTCTCTCTTGTAGGCTTAAAAGGAAGCGCCTCAAAGAGCAATATTTTCTTCAGTGGAGTTAGTACTAATTCCAAAGCTCAAATTATTTCCATTTATAGAGAAGAAAATTTGCTAGACAAATATTTAGGAGTTCCACTTATATCTTTGAGACTCAAGCAATCAGATTGTTGAATGTTGGTGGAGAAGTTTGCATGTAGAATAAAAAATTAGACAACAAAATACCTTTTTTATGCAGGCCATGTTTAACTAATGAAAAGTGTTCTTTTTTCCCTATAGGTTTATTAGGCATCAATCTTTCCACTTCCAAATAGTATTATTAAGGAGATGAACACAAAGATGAAGCGTTTTATTTGGAATGGATCGGACATAGCAGGAGCTAGAGCTAAAGTGGCTTAGGATGAGACTTGTGCTACTATCATGGAAGGCGGTTTAGGTTTTAATGACATCACATTATGGAATAAGGTTGCCTAGCTAAAACACATTTGGCATCTTTGTGTCGACAAAGTAGTTTATGGCCAACGTGGTTGAAGGATGAAAACCTTAAGGATAGGAATTTTTGAGTTGCATCAATACCGTCGCAATGTTCATGGACATGGTGGAAAATCCTACATGCTAGAAGTTAGGCAAGGCTGTTATTTAGTTGGGAAATAGGTGATGGGCAAAATATTTCATTATGGTATGACATATGGCACTCAAAAGGACTGCTTGCAAGTTGGATAGGGGAGAGAAACATTTATGTGATTAATTTGCCGAAGAATGTGAAATTGAGTTCTAATTAGTGACAACAAATGGAATTGGCCAAAGGGGAGAGTGTGGGACAACATTAGATTGGATCTTCCTTAATCTATGACACCAAGTGCTAATGTAGCAAATACCTTTGTTTGGAGAGCACATCCTAACAAGAGCTTTTCTATTATAGCTGCTTATGAACTCCTTCGGATTAGAAGATAGAGTGTGTTGTGGCACAAAATAGTATGGAATAAAACAAGCACTCCCTACCACTCCTTTATTCTCTACTTAGCTATAAGGGAAAGACTCCTTACCAAAGATAAGCTCTTAAGTTGGGGTGTCATTACACTTAACCGTAACCTTTGTGTTATGGAAGAGGAAAACCACCAGCACATTTTTTTGACTAGTCAATATGCTAAAGATATTTGGGTAGAGCTTCAGTTAATCAACCTATTGGCCATGATTAATTACTTCTCATCACCATCATTGATTCCTTTTGTTGAAGCCTTTAAAGGGCTTGGATCTATTAGATGGGGAAGACTTCCAGCAGTTGCTTTTTATCTTATTTGGAAAGAAAGAAATTCTAGACATTTGGGGAAACATCCCACCCCATCTCTTGTGTTATCTAGGAGCATTTTGTCTTTTATAGATGTATAGATATAGTAAACTTTATTGTGCTTAGTTAAGTTATCCATCCACAATCTTTTGTTTTGCCTTTTGTGGATAGATAACTTAGTCTTCTTCTATATGTCTTAATTTTTCTTCACATATATATAAAATACAAAAATCTAAATTTACCCAAAAAAAAAAAATCTGTAGTGACAAAAAATTTCCTATAGGAGGATAACAACAACGATATCCCTTTTGAGTGTTGGACGCCATAGATCCAACATCTTTTGGAACAACATTTATTCCAGTCTACTACTGTGAATTACTGGAATTGATATGGAAGCATTATTCTAGGAAGTGCATGTGGAAGTTGTTGCTTTATTATAGATTCAACTTGTGGGAGATGGCTTGGCAAGTTAGTTTTATAGATGAGAATTTATGTTAGGGAAACAGATTTCCCATCTCTTTCAATTGTTTGAATTTACATTCGATGCCATGTTTGTGGAACAAAAGTTTCTGTGATAAATAATTGGGTTTTGGTGCAAATTGATGTAAAATTTGGCATGTCAAAAATTGAAAATTAAGGTGGAACCCCACTTTACGTAGTGCTCTCATTTTGTTCATACTTTCTTTTTTGAGTTTTTTTTTTCCGGGGGTGGGGTGGGGGTGGTGGAAGTAGTTTGTTCCATTTATGTTATGCTTATCATGCTTTTTTGTTTGGATGTGATATGGATGAACTTTTAGAAATGTTGAATATACTCTCTTCCAAGGAACATTTGTGAGGGTTAGTAACTTTGTTCATGCCAGTTGCATTACTTTGTTGCTGAAAAGCATCTAAATAGGGAAATTGATAGGCTGTATGTGAAATCAGAAGACAGTGTGTTGTTTTATTTAATGAAACAGTTTGCATTAGAGTAAATGATATATGCAACAAGCTGGGAGGATATGGCAAGCATGCTTAAACTTGAGTGAGAGTGTAACGGTAAGTGATTTAGTGCACTTCTGTACCTGTGTTGTATTATTAACAAAATGGGACAATTACATTAAGAATAGTCTATGCTTAGGGTCTATTTCAGATAAGTCACTTACCTAAAAATATCTCAGATAGGTCATCTATATTTTAAGTGAGTCACACAAATATTTGAAGTTAAAAATGTGAGTCAAAAGAACCAATCAACACATCTAAGTTGCTCACATAAAGGATTTAAGCGAATTAAGATTATGGATCTTGATTGCTAGTTGCTGATAATAAATTATATCGACTGAACCATTTCTGTTATTTAATTCTGTGGATGCAGAGATGCATTGTGCAAATGATTTTACTTGCAGGTCCTGGAGTCCTGATTTCAACGTTTTGTCTGGGATCTCTTTTGAAGGTAACATGCATTGAGCTAATTATTCATCAAAGTGTCTTTTAAAATAATAACTTCTGCATGTGGTTGCAGTTGACTTTTCCTTATGACTGGAGTTGGAAAACGTCCTTGCTGCTTGGGGGACTTTTGAGTGCCACTGATCCAGTGGCTGTTGTTGCTCTGCTTAAAGAGCTTGGTGCAAGCAAGAAACTGAGTACAATAATTGAGGGGGAATCCTTGATGAATGATGGGTAATATATCGAACATTTAATAATAGATATAAACTCTTTAGACATCCAAGTTTACTTGTGGCTGGTGGCACTGGGAAATTTCTTGTATTACATCATCTTTATCTCTTCTATGCGATGAAAGTTTGACTTCTTGATGTCTGTCTCCAGCACAGCAATTGTGGTCTTTCAACTCTTCTATAAGATGGTTACTGGCAGCACTTATAATTGGGCGGATATACTAAAGTTTTTGACTGAAGTCGCACTTGGAGCGTATGTATTGGTATCCCTCATTTTCCCCACAAAAAAGATACTTTCTATTTCAGTTGGTGACCTTCTTCTATGTCCAGTGTAGGGATTGGCTTAGCGTTTGGAATTATTTCTGTGATATGGCTCGGGTTTATTTTCAACGACACAATTATAGAGATAACTTTGACTCTTACCGTGAGCTACGTTGCTTTCTTCACTGTATGTACTCTTTGGATACTCTTCCCCTCTTGTAACTATTTTATGGGTCATCATTTTTATTAATCTGGGGTTTTTGGCTTCATATGTTGTTGCTATCCTCTGGTTATTAGCCATTTGTTGAACCAAGGCTTCATACACCCAACAAATTCTGAGGTTTCTGGTTTTCAGTATAGAAGCTTTGTGCTCTTTCACTAACTTGGAACAGTTTTTACCATCTGATTAATTTTGCAGAACCTAGTTATTTAAATCATTCTTCCAAGCTATAACTTTATGACAAAGAGCTTTGTCTTTTTCTTCTTCATGACTATTGCAAACTCTCTCTCTCTCTCTCTTTTTCTTTTTTTGGGATACTTAGCACCCCAACCCCCCCCCCCCCCCCTGCCCAAAAAAAAAAAATCTATTTTGTACGTTGGATTTTTATAGAACTACAACCATCTATAATTTGCGGTTGTATTTGATCATATGGTTTTAAATTCGGCTCACCTTTCAATTTGTTCCACATGATAGACCTCGGTCATTTTTCCCATATATAAAGTAAAGATTTGAACATCAAATGTCATGCTTGTATATCATACATTAAAGGAAAGAAATGGCAATTAGCACTAATTAATGAATGGTTTGGTAAAATATCCTTGATATTCCTTAATAAAAATCTAAATATGCACCTATATCTATGTATTTGGACTTTTAGAATTCAGAATAGTAGTTGTGGATTTATGTTTAACGCGGTACCTAGGCAGTTATCCAATTTTGATGCCTTCACTTACCCCCAAAAAAGAAAAAGAAAAGGGCAGAACTTTACTATTTTTTAACTAAGTTAGACATTTACTTATGTTATCTTGAAAACTTGTATATATTATTGTAAAAAGGCTCAAATTCAGTACACAGTAGCCAGAACAACTATTTTAAAATAAACATATTAGGCATAAGTAAGGATAAATATGATTCAAATTATATAAAGATAATCCAGATGAACATTTACTAAGCACATTAGCAAGTTGTTGTTGGAGTTCACAGAAGTAGAGATTTTACCAGACACCATCTTTTTCTAACAAAGAGATAACCAGTCTCAAGGATCTTTGCTCATTCAAATAATATGAAATTAGGTGCACTAAGCAATGGCTGTCTAGTTAATAACTATTTTTATTGGTTCCATTGGCATGATTCCTAACTTCTTGATAAATATTTTAATCAGACTGATTTACATGCATCTATGAGCTAAAAAAGAGCTCTATATTTTTCTTTCACACTTGGTCTTTCTATAACTCTATAATTATTTTTCTTCAGATGAGACTATCTCCAATAAGATTGTTTATCAGATTAAGCACCAAAGATTGAGATATATGGATATTTGTTTTCTCCACTACACTCCTTGCTATGCTCATCTAATCATGTTTCCAGAAAAATTCTCTCAGGCCATATTTTAGCCGAAATTGTCAAAACCTTTTGGATATCAATCACTTATAGCATAAAGAAGAAACTGAAATCTTCTGCTGTTTATTAGGCTCAAGAAAGGGCTAGTATGTCTTGTGTTTTATTCTATAAAACAAATAAGGTTCATACAGTATGAAAATAATCCAGATGAACCTTTAGTATATTAACAAGTTAATTGTTGGAGCTTACTGAAGAAGTTGAGATTTTACCAAGTATCGTTCTTTCTTTAACAAAGAGATAGTTAGTCTGAGGTTCTTCGCTTATTCAATGATTATGAGATTAGGTGCAATATATATTGCTTGTCTAATTAAAAAAACTGGCTTCATTGGCTCCATCTGCATGAATCCTAGCTCCTTGATAATTTTTTTTTTTAACCATACTAATTATACATAGCAGCAGGTCAAAGAAGAGCTCTATATGTTTCTTTTACACTTGATCTAGCAATGACCATCTACCAATTACTTTCCTTCAGAAGAGACTTATCTCCAACAAGATTGTTTATCAGAAAAAGAGCTGACAACTGAGACATATGGATATTTTCTCCACTATAGTTCTTCTATACTAATACAATTGTGTTTCCAAAATATTTTTCACATCATATATTTGCTAACATTGTCGAAATCGTTCATGTATTGATGCTCATATCATGAAGAAGAAACTGACTTCATCTGTTGTTTATTAGGCTCAAGAAGGGGCTAGTGTCTCAGGGGTTTTAGCAGTGATGACCTTAGGAATGTAAGTGGAACTCATCATACTCTTTAATTTCTTCTTGGTTAGTTGCTGATATGAACCCCCTGCAATGACCACTTGTTGCCAGGTTCTACTCTGCAGTAGCTAAAACAGCTTTCAAGGGTGAGAGTCAACAAAGCTTGCATCATTTTTGGTACGTTAAGTTGTTAAAGAAATACCTTACTTCAATGATTAATTAACTTTCATCCGTTGCATAACATCTTCCTTCTCTTTTGTGGAAAGTGAAGGAGTTTATTCAATATATAAGTAGGTAAGTATAAATGATATCTATAGTTTTGAAATGCTAGGTTGATTTTATTTTTTGGGAGTGGGGGGAGGGGGGTGGGGGAGGGAGATGAGGTATATTGATAACAAAGAATGTACACGGGAGTGTACGTCAAAGAGCACAGAAAAATACCTATACAGTTGTACAAAGTATCAATGACAAAAGGATACTTAGTTCGAATATATGGCTATTCACAACCTATAGTGCTCTTAGAAATTAACATATATAACAAAGAACAAACTTAAAAATAACATCAAAAGAGTAATCTGCTTCTCCAATCCGTCTTCTATTTCTTTCCTTCCACAAGAAATAGCATCTAGTTGTAAAAGATTTCTTGTAAATAGTCTTTAGTTTTCAAACATCTAGAGAAGACACAAAATTATCTATGTTGGACAAACTTGAAGGTTTACAAGAAGGCCAGGCCACCACTGATTCCACCTTCTTCCATAAATTCTTCGCAAGGGAGCATCCAAAAAATAGGTGATCATGACATTCCTCATGGACTCGACATAGAAAACAGCAATTGGTATCAACAACACCCCATTCATGTAGCTTATCTTAAAGTAAACAGATTTTTTTGGACCATTAACCAAAGAATAATTGGGTGTCTTGCTGTTGTTTCCTTGTTCCACACTAAAGAATACCAAGGTACGACAGGCCCCTTGATACGTGCCAACTTATAGGTAGAATTAATAGAGAGTTTCTTGGATTGAGCCTCCTTCCATGTTAATTTATTTGAAGCATGCAGGGTTGGGTTGGTATTCCCCAAACTTTGGGTTATAACCTGCTATCTTGGGCCAATTGGCCATTTCCAAGCACCCTATTCTATGAAAGAACTTAATACCATATCTTTGGGTTATCCAAGAATAGTGGTAGCTTGATACCCATCCATTTGAACAAAGGCCCTCTCGGATGCCAACTATCAAACCTACAGGATATTTTGGATCCATCACCAATCCTCCACATGAGTAGTTGCCTAGCTAGAGATCTACATTGTCAGATTTTTCTCCAAGCCCAAGAAGCGTCATTTGGAATTTTAATGTGCCAATCTCATTTCTAACCCAGCTCGGCCATAGTGTAGAGCCATCATCCATGCAAAGGTTCCAAATGTGCTCCAACTGGGCAGTCTTGTTCCACAATTTAATGTTAACTACTACCAAGCCTCCCTCTTTCTTAGGTTTATAGATATCCTTCCATTTTAGCTTAGCTTTAGCTTTAGCTTTGGACTTTTCATTACCATACCAGAAAAAACCTTTTTACCTTCCTTTCAATTTGATTTAGGACATACACTGGAAGGATAAACATGGTAGACTAGTACACTTGCAAGGAGAAAAGAATGCTCTTCACCAACTGGAGGCGACCCACATATGATAGGCTTCTACATGTCCACTGATTAATACAAGATGTGTATTTTGCAACCAATTCTTGTCATTCTTCTTTGGAGATGCTGGAGGAAGTGAGAAAGCATATCACTAAAGATCTCTCTGAAGTAGAAAGGTCTGTTGACCATTACAAAAAAAAGCAGAATGGTCTAATTTACATGTTGCCATACAAGGCATGCAAGAGGTTTGGAGATGAAATGAAATCTGATTTTATTTCTTTTGTTAAGCATGCTAATGCAGTAACTAAAACATTATATTCTGTTGTTTTTGATACCTACAAAGCCTGTGGCTATGACAGCATACTTCTTCCATTGAGGTCCATTTTATGTTTGTTTTAATATAAATGAGTGTATATGCTGAGAAAATGGAAACCATAATGAAAATTTTCAGTAGATTGCCATTGCTAAACCATGAATAAAAATACTTTACCTATATATAAGACCATGAGTAGTATAAAACATTTGAATTGTCCAAGAGAAAAATGTATCATGGAAGTTTGCATTGATATTTGGTATGTGGAAGAATATTAAACCACATATTAATAGATACATGCTACGGTTGTTCTTTGGGATGGATAATTCTTTACTTAAAAACCTAAAGTTACTCTATTGGGTATCAAAATTCAGTCTCAAGAGCAATATACCTGGGATTATATCGTGATACAGCTAGTTGGTGAACTTTAGGTTCTCCTATGAACCAATCATTTTCCACCTCTTTTTTCTTAAAGGGAAAAATAGATCTCTATTGGAGTCAATCTTGTTAAAGGGATTAAAGGAAACTTAAGTTGGTCTGCAACAATTTGAGCCAATTGCAGAATGTTAGTAAGATTTAGTTCCTTTCAATCGCTCAAACCCACATTGATTGTCTAGCCTTATCCTTGGCCGATTATATAATGACTAAATTGAATAAGTTTAATTGACTTGAAGCAATTAATAGTTGAATCTAGGAAAGATCTATTGACTGACATAGCTTTAGGTGACTCTGACCCAACAGCCTCTCAAAGTCAGTCTCCAACTAGCATTAGTTGAATCTAAATGTTAAAATGGTTGACCTACCTCATACTTGAAAAAATCATCCCTAGAATCATATTAAATTAGCAAAACTTGGCTGAAGCTAAAAGTAAGGTGATCGTTCGTTGGCAAAGTATAATGTGGTTTGAATGAAGCCTCCTAATAGGCCTCTTTAACCACAAAGCTGAGCTCATGTAATTGGACTCAATGAGCCATGATTTTCATTGCAAGCCCTCCCATTAGTCTAAGGTTTGTGGCAGGAAGTAGGAACAAAGGATTGCATTGAGCATTAGAATTACAATGTGGCAAATAAGATGAAAATGTAGATGATACTTGAGAGACAACTTTTGACACAATCTGGGAGCTAGGGACACCTAATTATGATGGCGTGATCATAACAATATTGAATCATTGATCTGAAAGGACACATCGATGAGACTTATCATATCTTTGCTTCCATTAATGTTAGATGTTGCTTAGATTTTGTGTACTATATTTATTTTTTGCCTTATATATGAGAATGGGTAGGAGATGTTGTACCATAAATGAAGAATAATGTTTATGTTTTGTGTTTATTTTTTGTAAGTTTGTTTATTATTATTTTTTAATTATATATATATATTTTTTGGTTATGTGATTATGGCTAATTGTATGTAGTGTTTGATGGATGTTTGGTTGTTGAATTAGCGTTAGGTAGTCTATGTGATACTTGTAAATAGAAGGTGATAAAATTCTAATTATCAAGGTGTTTTTTAGTGTAACAGTTTGGAGTTAGTTAGGATTTTAAATTTAAGCATGCCCTATGGAGAGTATTCTTAGGATGGTAATCTCTTAGAAAGTAGCTTCATTGAAGGATAAAACCATACGACATATCATATCGAAGTGGACAATATCTCGGTGAAAAAAGTTTTTGTTGGGTTGTTACAAGGGATATTGGATCAATCTACTAGTTGGAAGGAGGAGAATTAAGTGTTATGTAGGTTAGGATGAAAGTACCTCTTGAGCTTGTAAGAGAGCATATATAGGGATATCTCTGTTTGGTGGTGATCTTGAACCTATATAACGAAACTGAGAGGGACGTCAATTTTATAAGGGGAGTGGGGTGTGTTATGATATTCTTAAATAGAAAGTGATGGAACTCTTATTATTGACTTTTGAAATAATGGCTTTAAATTCATTAGAACTTTAAGTATATTCAATGGATACTGGAAATCAAGTTTTAAGGTAGGAAGATGCCTAGAGAGAGAAAATCCTCTCCCTTTTTCTCCTTGCTTCTTTCTTAGCCCTACCCTTAACCTACTGTTTGTTTCTTTCAGTCTTGTGTCTCTTTTGCCTTAACCTTAGTCTTTTTTTCCTTTCTTGCTACTTTGTTTTAGTTATCAGTTTTTCAGTCGTGCTTTGTGCAATTAGTCTTTCGATTGTTAGTGGTTTGGTTTTTCGTTAGCCATTAGTGGGCTCTTCAAACAATGTTGGTCTATGTCATGGGTGTGTTATTGGTTTACTGATTCTTATGGGTTGGTTTGGTGTGGTTCTAATAGTCGTTGTGTAGTGAATCATGAGGTTTTTTACTTAGAGGAATAAGAAGATTTTGGTTCCTGATCGGTTTGTAAAATATGTTAAGTGGGTGTTGTGGTGGTTCATGGCTGGAAAAGGAAGACGAAGCTTGGGAGTTCTTCTCCTCCGTTGGACTTATCATCATCCACTCCCTCTTGTGGTCAGGAGGTTGTTGCTAAGAAGAAAGTAGTTGTAGTGCCTATTGTGTCAAAAATTGGGCAGAAGGTTGTTGGGCCCAAGAGTAAGGATGGGACTTCTATTGAAAAGCTTGCTAAGGAAATGTCAAATGGAGCCAAAAAAGTTGCCTTTGTTGCTGTTACTTCTTCTGCAGATAACCAAAAGCAACTTGAACCCTTGCCTTTTCTGGATGAAAGCTAAAACTGCCTTTTTGATGACACATTAAATGCTACATCTAAGGTGGCGGATGACATGGAAAAAGCCCTTAAGCAAGAGCGAAAAGTGGTTTTTCAAAACTACTTTTCTCGAAAAGAACTTCCACCCTAGTCTTATGTTAACATTGTGTCTCCTTCCTAAGGCCAGACCTCTTTGCCTAGGATAAAAGTGGCTTTATCCTATTACTCCCCTACTCATGAAGGGGACTGTATAGTTGTCAAATCACCTAAGGAGGTTTTAGTGATGGGAGAAAGATTATGGCAGCTTACCATAGTGGGGTATTTCTTAGGACGTAACTTGGTCTTCTTGGTAGTTCAAAAAATTGCTATATTGTCTTGGAGCAAGGAAGGGCTTATAGAAGTCTTGACTAATGAATGTAGGTACTACTTCTTTAAGTTTGCAGATGAGGAATTGCTACAAAGAGTGTTACAAAAACCTTAGAGCTTTGCTAGACAGCTCTTAATTCTTAAGAGATGGCATGTAGGAATGTCCTTAACTTGTGTATACCTAAAGAAAATGCCCATTTGGGTCAAACTTCGGGGTATTCCTATAGAATTTCTACATAACGAAGGAGTAAGTATACAGTAAGTGCTATTGGTAGACCATTTCAAGTTGATATTATCATGGCCAAAAATAAGAGAGTTAAGTATGCTAGAGCATAAGTTAAAATGTAAGCAGATGGTGAATTCTTGAAGGCGTTTGAGATAGAGTATACAGATGGTTCAAGATATAGAGTGAATGTAAAGTATCAGATGGTCCCTCCACGACATATAGGTTGTAGAGTTTTTGGATACATTGATAGCAAATGCCCTATTAGGGAATGCCTTGAGGTCCAGTTATCATAAGAAACACAAGATGGTACTGCTGCAAATGGTGACAAACCAAATGATGCTGAGGCGTAAGCCGTTAGATAAAGAAACACAAGATGGTACATGCATCTATTAGTGATGGAAACGAAAATAATCCTAGAGAAATGGAAAATGGTGCCTATGTCTCTATAAAAGCTTCTACCACACCGACAAAAGGCATAATCTTGGAAAAACAAAATGTAGTGCCTTTTAAACCTAAAGCACCTGAGACGTCGAGGAAAGGGAAAGAGATTGAACATACTGTAGTGTTAGTACCTATACTTATGTCTTCTAGGTTTGAAGTCTTAAGCTATTCTTTATAGACTAGTCCATCAGGACAGCATAATCAGGTTTATAAAATAGGATTGGATGACTTGGGTTGCGAGGGGGATGTGCCTTCTACCTCCATTGAAGAAACTTCCCAATCTAATTCTACCTTTGTTTCGGACTCAGTTGGATTACCAGGAGAACTCTCGAATAAACAGGAGGTTGATAAGACACCACCAGTCAAGAGAGAAAGCTACGAAGGGAGTGACGTTCCTAAGAAAAAGAAAGAAGGAAAAAAGAAGAAAGATAGAGATAAGGTAAGTAATTGGCTAGTAATGTTTTAGTGTTGTTGATTTTCTTATGCCCTCTCCTCTTTTTGTACATATTTACGATAGAAACTTGAAACTTACGTAGGTTGAATAACCTGGCAAAAGATAGAGAAGTTAATAGATTAAGTAGTGAGGAAAGGCTTTCTCTTGTGGGTTTAATAGAAACAAAAGTAAATGCTCAAAATTTTTGAAACATTTGAAGACGGATCCTACCAAAATGGAGAGTGGAATCGAGTTTTGTCAATTGTATTTACATTGCTTGGAAGCCGAATATTTGGGATGTCTATGTGTTGGATTCTTCTAGACGGTTGGTTCATTGTGTTTGTGACTATCTCATCGATGGTACAACCATCTATATAACCTTCATTTATGCCGCAAATGATGAGCAAGACACAAAGAATTTGTGGAGGGACTTGTTGAGATTAAAAGCCGTTATTAATGGCTTGTGGCTCATTATGGGGATTTCAATGAATGTAGAACTATCAAAGAGTAATTGGGAGAGCTTGAAGTTGCCACTAAAGGAATGGAATCTTTTAATAATATCTGTTATCTACTTGAAGTTGAGGAAGTTAGAATCATGGGATTGTTGTTCACTTGGACTAATCGTAGGGAGACTTACCCAGTGTTGAGGAGGCTTGACCGAGGCCTTGTTAATCATTTATGGATGTTGACATTTCTGAACTTGTATATTTGGACGCTTAGTCCTGCTCTTTCTGACCATTGTCCCCTGGTTTTGGATTTGGCTCTACATTAATGTGATAATAGAATATCTTTTTTTCAAGTTTTTGACGTGCGGAAGTAGCACTCAAAGTTCTACGAAATTATCGATGATGTTTGGGCAGTAGATTGTAGATGGATCGGCTATGTTTTGTCTTTGCAAGAAACTTAAGCTTCTTAAGGGCAGATTAAAGGCGTTGAATAAAGTATGTTTCTTCGATCTATTTGACCGTGTGAAGAATGCTAGAATGGAACTAAATGTAGTCCAAGAAGCGAACAGATCAAATCTGTTGATTGTGGATTAGGAATGAGAAAAATCTTTATATTCTAGCTTGAATTTTTTGAATGCTTTGGAAGAGTCCTTTTTACGGCAAAAGGCAAAAGCATCTTGGATAAAATTGGGAGATAGAAATAATAAATTCTTCTTCAACCTCCTAAAGCAAAGATAGTACAAAAACAACTTTGTGTCTGTTATGGACAACTAAGATCTCAGATTGGAAGGTTTAGAGCAAGTGAAATTTGCAGCTGTTCTTCATTTCAAGGAGATGTTGAATGACATTCACTTTAATAACCAGAATTTTGATAGACTCTTCTTTCTACAGTTCTAGTGTATCTTGATGGAGGAGCAAATCATGCTGGTCCAACCTGTTTCTGATGAAGAGATTAAGCATACCCTATGGACTTTAGCTAAGGATAAAGCATCGGGGTCGGATGGTTATGGAGCTAATTTTTTTCGTGACACTTGGGACATTGTAGGGAAGGATGTATGTGTGGCTATTAAGGATTTCTTTGTGTCAGGGAAGATGTTAAATGAGATTTTTCGACATCTCTCTCTTTAATACCTAAAAAGGAGAATCTTTCTTCCTTTTTAGATTATAGACCCATTGCATGTTGTAACACGATTTACAAGTGTATCTAAAAAATCTTAGCTAAAAGGTTGAAGATTGTTATTCCATCTTTGGTGAGTAAGGAGCTAACGACATTCATTAAAGAGAGGAGAATTGTTAATAACATTTTGGTTGGCCAGAAACTCCTTTGAGGATATCATAAAGACTGTAACGGTCCTAGATGCTATCAAAGTGGATCTTATGAAGACCTATGACAACGTCAATTGAAATTGTTTGGAACATTTTCTTAATGTTTATAGTTTCCCTGAACAATTTGTAGGTTAGATTATGGCTTATGTTACTACAGCAAAGTTTTCCATCAACGTTAATGGAAATTTATAGGTTACTTCTCAGCTTCAAAAGGATTAAGGCAGGGCAACCCTATCTCTCCTTACCTTTTTGTTTTGGCTATGGAAGTTTTTTCTTATATTATGAAGGAAAAAGGAAATATGGCAGGCTTCAAGTACTGTTGGAGATGCAAGAAGACAAGGCTTAACCATCTTTGTTTTGCAGATGATGCATTAATTTTTACCAAAGGGGATGCTCATACGGAGGAGATTATTAAAGAAGGCCTTCAAGGGTTCCACCTTCTATTTGGCCTTAAAGCAAATGTTCAAAAGAGACACATATTCTTCAGTGGTGTTCAAGAGGCTACCAAGAGACAAATTATGAGTATGTTAGGTTTTGATATTGGTACTTTACCTATCAAATACTTGGGCATCCCACTCTCGTCTAGAGGAATATCTAAGAGTGATTACTTTGATCTTATGCAAAAATTTTCAGTCAGGATTAACCATTGGACTAGTAAGTTCTTTTTTTATGTTGATGTGTGTAGCTCATTGAGAGTATCTTGTTCTCTCTTTAGGTATACTGATCTTCTATCTTCATCATTCCAAGTAAGATATTGTTGCTCATTGAAATAAAAATGAAGAGAGACTATGGAATAGAAATGATGAGTTAAAAGCTAGAGCCAAAATGAAGTAGAAGAATGTGTGCAAGCCTAAAATCATCAACATGAAGATGGTTTAGGGATCATCAACATGAAGATGTGGAATAGAGTTGCTCAATTGAAGTACATATGGTATCTTTGATTGGACAAAGGAATTCCATTGTGGTTGTATTGGGTTAGGGAAGAGCTTGAGGGGAAGAAATATTTGGTATATTCGCATTCCAACTGATTCCTCATGGGCTTGAAAAAAGATCCTTAAGCCAAGACCCTTAGCTAGGCACCTACTAAAGTGGAGATTTGGTAATGGTAAGCTCATAGCTTTGATTGAGTGGTTAGGCAAGTGGGTAAGTATGATGTTGGGATATCCTAAGGACACCTTATTAGAGGAGTTTATAGAAGAAAATAAATGGTCTTAGTCGGCTAGAGATAGGTGGCTTTCTATCATCACCAATCTAGGGCCTTTGTGGCCTAACTCTTCATTGGAAGACAAATTAACTTTGAGAGCTACTGATCAGAAGCCCCTAACTATCAAAACAGCCTACTTTTTGGGAAGAAACAATGAGTCTATGGTCACACGTTATTATATAGTTTGGCAAAAAAGGTTTACCTCCAAGATTTGCTTTCATTCTATGGATGGCGGTCCAACACAAGCTCTTAATGTTGGATAAGTTATATTCTTGGGGTATGGTTGAGTGCAACAATTGTTTCCTTTGTCATTGTCATTAGGAATCACATGATTATCTATTTCTCAATTGCCCCTTTTCGCAATAGTTGTGGAAGAACTTAGAAGGACTGTGGTTGGAATAGAGCAAAACTGTCGGGTAGCACATCATTCGGGAATTTTTTAAGGCCACAACATCTTCAGTTGGTTAATGCAAGGCATAGGAAGCTGTTTGCTATAACAACTTACTATCTACTGAAGGAGAGGAACAAGAGAAGAATAGGAGATATAGGATCCTCTTTAGAAAATCTTTTGAAAGTAGTTGTTTTGTGTATTTCAAATAGTTGAGCACCATTGTGATGCATGGCCATTTGAGTGAACTAAATAAGTAACCCTTTTTGTCCTCATACTTAGCTCATTCTTATAGGTTTCTTAGTGTACTCTTTTTTGTATATATCTCACGTACAATTTTAGGTAAATCAATGATATTTTTCACCTTATCAAAAAAAAAAAAAAAAAGTGTGTTCAATGGAGGACATTCCTATGATGGATAACTTGTCAAGAAATAGTTGCACCTAGAGGTAAGACTGTATGGCGTACTAGGCCAAAGTGGATAATATTTTGGTGTGAAGAGTTTCGGTTAGGCCATGATAATCTTGATAAGTGTTGATTAGATCTAATAGCACAAAATTAGGGATATGTTTCTAATTCCATTCTGTACTTAGGTTGTATATATTCTTTTTCTATGTTTAATAAAAAGTACGAGTGAATTTTCTCTCAACTTTTCTTTATGGTACTAAGACTACAATCAATCCTATATCAACTAATTCAACTTTGATTATGAGTGGGAAAATGATAGTTTCCTAGGTTCTAATTTTAAGCTTGGAACCCTAAATGACCTAGCCCTTCTGACCTAGAGTAGAGTGACTTCAATGACCACTTGTGACCCACACTCACTCCAAATCATGCAATATGAGCTCCATGGCATGAATTTAAGGGAGTTGTTTCAATTGGTCAAACTTGTAATTCATGGCAAAGGAAAACTTGGCTATCTAATCAAGTCTACAATAGTGCCTAATAAGGATCCAGATGAGTGTGGCATTTGGGAGGTTGAGAATTCAATGGTCATGGCCTAGTCGATCAACTCTATGGTGTTGAGGATAAGGAGAACGCATTTATTTTGTGAGAAAACAAAAGATATATGGGACTATGTCTAGGAAATGTACTCTGATTTGGATGATTCATCCCAACACTTTGAACTTAGGTCAAGGATTTACATTAACTATTCAAGGAAGTATGGGTGTGATTGATGACTTTGACACTCCGATGGAACTCTGGCAAGTAGGTGTCCATTCTCTTGCATGAGTTAGAAAATATGAGTTTGATATGATATCCAAAATTATGATTAGTCTCTGGATTTAGCTATAGATATTTCGGATTTATACTCTCTAATCTTGATGCCTTGTTCAATCTTGTAGGTTTCTTATATGCTTGCTTTTTGTACCTTCTTTCTATATTATTAATGAAAATACAAAAAAAAATCTCATTGTACCCAAAAGTACCAGGTTTAGAACATACTCTAAATGTGTATGTAAGAACATGTAGTGTACTTCTTCAAAGTCATGATAGTAATTACCACTTTTGATACAAACGTAAGCCAGACATTTCCAATCCTATGTCGTCATAGTTGTATAATGATTCATTTATGGTAGTTTTTGATTTTTAGTAGCAATGATAGACTAAAGGGCTTGGACACAAAAAGGAAAAATGAAAAAAGAAAGATTAAACAGACCTCCCATAGCACCTTGGTAGCTTTCTAACTAGGCTTTCCCTCATTTTATAGATTTTTGTACGTGTTCATTTGTCTTCAATGATATTACAATTTGCAGATAAAAAAGAAATAAACTGTACTTAGATGTTATATTGCATCATATGCTGATGCTACTATATAATGTTGGACTTTAGACAACTACTAGAAAAATTCTTTGGTGGCTGCCTTGTTTATGTCTGATATGTGCAACCCTAAAATTTGAGTTCATGTAGCATGATGTTCTTCATTTGATTTGGAGGATTTGATATGTAAAACCTATAATTACTTTCTGTTACTGTTTCTAACTGCATCAAATTAGTTGCACGATTTCTTGTTTAAAAATTAATAGAACTTTCTTCCTTTTATTTTTCTTTTCAGGGAAATGGTCGCATATATTGCTAATACATTGATTTTTATGTTGAGGTAAGTGTTTCGTTTGTCATGCTGATCTTTTTACGTATTTTCTCTCCTTTTTTGGCAGTGATAGCAGATATCTGACATTTGTTCCACACTGGTACAGATGAATGAAGTGGGAAAATTTTGGTCCATATTCATTAAAACATAACTTGTTGAGATTCATATAGAAGCCAAATGAGAGTGGCATAAAAACTACAGAATATTTAATAAGTTCAAGTAGATTAATTATATACCTGAAAAAGTATCAAATGACTGAAAATTTCAGAATGGACGGTTTATACCTCACACCACCATAACAAACTTTCCTTCCAAAAGTGACTACGCACTTCTTTATTTATAACCCACACTCCCTACATTTTCTCTCTTTATTTACAAGTTACTCCCTACATCAACTCTTTATATGCTAATCAGTCCTCAGGGCTCTTCTTTTCCCTAGTATAGATGCAAACTATCAGTGGCTGTACCTGCTCTATCTTGGAGTTACAGTATGCACTCCATGGCTTGACTTTATAGCGCTATTCATTTTGCATCAAAGCCTTAGGCACCCCATTGCATATAGATAGGAAGATCAGGACTATTATCACAAACTTCATTTTCATTATAATTTTTCTATAAGAATAGGAAGAGGAAAGTGTCTGACATGCATCTGTGGTGCATTGCATAATATTATATTGTTGGAACACCACATCGATTGTGTTGTTCATGCTTAATTATAGCTCTGCCTTAAATGAAAAGAAGTTTTTGCATATGAATGATATTCTGATGCCAGGCATGTCACACTTTATATTTACTTTAATATATGTTGGAGTAGGAATATTGCTACAATCACTTTCTGTGGTGCTATAACAGGGCTTAAGGCTATTGACTTCTCTTTTTGCAGTGGAGTTGTTATAGCGGAAAGTATTCTCAGCGGTGAAAGTATTTTTGATCACGGTAATTTTATATAGATTTGCCCTAGAACATTAGCCTAATGGATGCATGTTATTAAAAGAAGTAGTAAAGTTTGCCTGTTAACTTTTTTGGGATGTTCAGCTTCTTCTTCTTTTATTAATCAGTATGCTCACAGTTACCAAAAGAAGATTCAAGTTAGATCAAATGATAATTGATCCTTTAATATTATAATTTATGAGCTGAATAGCAGAAGACATGAGTTGATGGACATTTTCTTGGAGAACCATTATTCTTTTTTTTTGTATTGTCTGTTTTACTTTTTAAAAAATTTTCACTCTTTCAGAGATGACATCTTTCTAAGGGCAATTTCTAGAACAGCCATTGGGCTGTCTCTACAGAACTTTTAAATACAGTCATGTACCCTGTTGTAAGAAAACCCACATCTTCAGATGTAGATGTCTGCTGCTCTTTGGTTTGCCAACTTTTGTTTCACTATACTTGTTCTCAATGGTTGTTACACCAACCCCACCCCCCCAAAAAAAAAATGTGTATTATATAGTACCTAGTCTCTTTTACAAACCCTCCCACCCCCAACAAAACAAAAAAAAAAAAAAAAAGGAAACAAAAAGAAAAAAAAAAAGAAGAAGAAGAAGCTCCTTCCTCTAGCATTTGACTTTTAGTTATCAAATCATTTTGCTTTACAAATGTCCTGGAACACTTGGATCTCATGGCTTCTTTTCAATGTAGTGATGAATCTTTCATCTGGATGCTTTCAGGAACATCATGGGCATACCTTGTTCTTCTCTATGTATATGTTCAGGCATCACGGTTCATAGTTGTTATGATACTGTTTCCCTTTCTGCGCTACTTTGGTTATGGTTTGGACTTGAAAGAAGCCACAATTCTCATATGGTCAGGCTTGCGAGGAGCTGTTGCTTTGTCGCTCTCCCTATCTGTGAAGGCAAGTTTGAGGTTCAATTTCTTCCCATAGTCCAAGAATCTTACAATTATGATTGTCAAATATCTACGATGAAAAAGTGTCTGACATACTCTTCTGCATTTTCCTACCACGAAGAACTTTCTCTTTCATCGAAAATGTTGAATGGGCAATTTTAAGCAAACAATAGCTCAATAGGCATGTCTAGTATATTTTGTAAGGAACAAAGGAAGGGACGGAATTTTGTTTGTTTTGCCTGCTTTAATACATAGGAAATATATGAAATGAAGGGAACCCAGACTGGATGAAAATAATAGGAGAAAAATAATTTGAAAACTTAAAAAAAAAAAAAAGAATGTGTATACTTTAAGTAACTTACATTACCATTTTTATTTCCCTTATTTCCTTCCAATCAGTGACTCAATAGACAAATAGCATTTTTTTCCAAAGTTCTTCAATATAGCCAAAGTAGTGTATCCTATTTTTCAAGTATCAAAGTTGAAAAAGGCCATGGTCACTCACCAAATTGAGATTGAAGTATCAGAGGGATTGGAGGATAAATCTATTGGAGTTGTCCATCTTCACTGTGTGTTTACTCAGAGGATCCCCTTCATGGTGTAAATGTAATGCAGTGGCAAAGTACGACAGGCAGATGAAGCAAATTCTGGGGATCAAGTGAATTTCCATGAGCCGTTTCCTATATTCTACCTAGGGAACTAGGCATCTTCTGGTGGCAGAAAAATGTGCTGAGTAGCTTAGACCTAGTAGTACCGAACCATCTAAACTAGGAAGAATAACAGCAAGAAAAGAGTTTGGTGAGGGAACCACGTTTATAATTCTAAGTGGCAGTAGTAGCATATCAATGATCCACTTGTCCTATGGAGAAGGGAAAATTATATGCACAGTTAATTAGCCAGTAGAGGCTACACAAACTTTTGATACTTATTACACTAGAAATTTGGAGCTTAAGTTCTGTGTAGATCTATTCCAATCCAATGAAATTGGACTCAACTATTTACATTGATTAGTTTAATATAATCAATACCACATTTGGTTGGCACTTAAATTGTATGCTGTCTCCTCTCTCTAAAAATATCCCGAGAAGACCACTTCTACTTTCATTTTTTTCTTTTTCTGTTTCTCCTTTTAGTTCTTTCTCTTTCGTGTGTTTTGTTCTTGCTTTTGATGTGTTTTATTTTCTTTGTTTCTCTCTTCCTGTTTATTCATCTGGATACATTTAGAATGCTCAGGCAAGCTCATGAAGCTTCAAAATGCTTGGGGAAAATCTTGTTCCAAGTCTCTTTCTGTGTTAGCCCTTAAAAATCCTGAAGCTTTGTGTTCTCCATCTCCTCTTGCTAGGGAAGGAATGGCCCTTGATCCATTGGTCTCTCGACCGTTTGAGTCCCTGCTGTTGTAGGCAAAGTTGATGTGACCTGTCCTTTAGAAGGTCAAGGCAGGGGGCCTGCTGTTTTGGTTCCCTTAAGAGTTTTTTACTCTTCTGTGCCGTGTTGTTTGCTCTAGGAAAATGTTTCTTTTATTCCTATTACTTAAAACTAGTGAATCCATTGTTCAAGCCATGGTAAAGCTGGCTGATCACATGGAGGCCTGTGCATCTATATCTAAAACAGGTAAATTACTGCTTTCTTCTCTGACTCACCTCTGCCTAAACTAGCTACCACTATCCAACCCTCCTTCTTTTCAAAACCAAAACCCACCATCGCCCTCCTAGCCCATGCTGCAATTGAAGAGTCAAACCTTAAGCATAAAATGAATGTTGCCCTAACTTATTACCCTTAGGGTAGGTGATAAAATACATGAGGCCCGCTAAAAGAAGTTTTCTAGTAGGAGAGAATATTTGGTGAAACAATGCTTCTTTTGGGGCAAAAGCTTCCTCTTCTTAACTGTCAACAATATAGCTCGTTCCATATGGACTTGTGATGGCCTTCTTAATGTTCTCAGCAACAGGTATGGAATCTATTCTTTTAGTTTTTGGTGAAGAATAATTGCTTAGGGTTCTTCATCAATCGTGGTTCCTTACATGAATATTTGGTTTTTGAAAGGTGGAGAAATGTGTATGCAACTGACAGGGGTTGAACTGTTTAAGATGTCTATTTAGGTTAAGTTTTGGGTAGTCCCCATGGAGTTCCTCATAATGATGGCATTTATGTTACAAGTGTTTTGCGAAGACCTTTGCAAGTGGACATTATCACTACTTTAGATGTGAGAGATAAACTTGTTGGAGCTTCAATATGGGTGGATCTAAGAGAGGATTCTCTACATCTTTGGAGATGGAGATGTTTGATGGTTGAATGGTGCAAAGTTCAATGGAGAATTAATCGATTCCTCCAAATTGCTCTACATGTAAAGTCTTTGGACACAGTTTTTTTTTGTCCTAAGGTGCAATACCAGGGGGGGAAGAAGTGGTTTAGTTCTAGCTTAATCCAAAGCTAAAGACTAAAGAGGAAAAAGCTTAAGAAAAAGGAAAAAAAAAAAAAAAACTGACGGAGGAGATGAAAAGCCATAATTTGTTGGAAAAGGTAGGGGTTAAGTTTCAGTGTTGATGAGGTAAACGATCTTATTTCCAAACTCTCTAAGAAAAAGAAAATAGAGTTGGAGGACCTAGTGGTCTCCTTCGTCCGGTAGAGGGAGCTAATGCTATAGATGCCTTGAGTGGAGAAACATCTGGTGAGTCCCATTTCTCGCCCCCTCAATTTGGCTTCCAAGCTAACTGCTTTGGGAAATTGGAAGTGGTGATGGGTAGTTCCACAAGCATTTTTCTTAAAACTCAAGACTTTCCCCTAGTTGAGACTTGAAAGAGGATGAGGAAATTTCTTACATGGCTCCGCAGTTTGGCTTCCAAGCTAATTGCTTTGGGAAATTGGAAGTGGTGATGGGTAGTTCCACAATCATTTTTCTTGAAACACAAGACTTTCCCCTAGCTGAGACTTGAAAGAGGATGAGGAAATTTCTTACATGGTTAAAAAGAAAAAAAGCGACGTAAAAGGAGAATAGGAAGAAAGGAGCAACTTGCCGATGGGCTGGCTTCTAGGTGGTGGTAGTGTCTTGGGTATTCTATGTCTTTCCTTGTTGTAAATATTTAGTTATCTAGTTGGAATGTAAGGGGTTTGAATGACCCGAATAGAGCCAAACGTGTTAGAGAGTTTTATTGTGAGAACAAGGTGTCGTTTTTGGGTTTGTTAGGAATCAAAGTGGAAATCAGCAAATGTGGAAAATGTGTGGAGGTAGCGCCACCCATCCTAGAACCTGAAAATCCCATTGTGTCATACATGGATGGTCTAGGATCCAGATGTGTGGATGGTAATTGTGCTCTTGGTGAAGGAGCAATTAACCAATAGTGATTGTGTCCTTAAAAAGAAAACTTCTATTTTAAAGCTACATTTGTGTATGGTTATGACCAAGAAAATAAAAGGAAGATCCTACGGAATGATTTAAAATCTAAGAACTCAAAATAGATGCTTTGTGATTTTAGGTGATTTTAATGAACGTAGGAGGCTTGAAGATAAGAATGGAGGTAATGATGTGCTCTCTAAGGAGTAGTACAATGTTTAGTTGATGGCAATCAAAACCTAAGTTGCAGATTCACAAGGATAAGAGCTACTCGGTGCTTGAACGGATAGAAGAAAAACCAAATTTGTAGGAAGAAGTATGATTGAATGATGCTGAGGTAAGGGTTCTAGACTTTTGACATGAGAGAGCAAATCACAAGCATGGAAGATGTGTCTCTGAGAGGAATAAGCACTCCAAGAACCGAATTGACTGAAGAACAAGTCGATTGACAAAGCATGGTGAAGTTCAGCATATGAATTAGGCTTGACTAAGCTTCTAAGTTCTGACTTATGAAAACTTTTGATATTGAATATCTGCTGACTTTTGGCTACAATTGAGATTGTGATCTAGGTTGCATGTAACTATAACGTTCTAGAAGATTTGTCTTGAAGATCGAGGACCAAATCTTAAGATTTTAGGTTGAAGAATTATTTCGTTCCTTGTGTAGGTTAGGGCCAATTAAGTAGGTTGAAGATTTGGTTTAGTAAATAATTTGGTTGTTTCTTTTCATGTTGTTTCCTTTTATATTCATAAAGGTTATTAGATTCTAAGTAGTTAATATTACAAGATAGATAGTAGTAGTTGATGTATTCAACCTTTATTATCTTTATAAATTCAAGAGTTGATTTTCCAATTCTTTGTTCATATCAATTACCTTAGTTGATTGTGGCGAGTAAGTATTAATGTTTCCTAAGATTGCAATGTACGTTATTTTGATTTGTGAGTTCCGTGAATTCTTTTACGTATTTTGTTACTGAATCTTCCATGAGTCATATTGGATTGTTTTATTAACAACTTGATTGCTTGACAATTGTGAGTAATTTGTTAGTTAACTTAATCAATCTCTGCTCATTTTTCTATTCGTGAGTAGTAATAAGTTGTGACCTGTCCATATCCATTTAAATTTTGTACCTTATAAGAAAAAGCCCATAAAATATTTCCTTCTTATATTTTAGACCTACAAAATGTAGAAAGAATCAATTTTTCATTTGCTGCGCTGTCAACCATCAGGTCATATATCCTTTCATGGATTTTAGGTGCATTGGTGTTATTTTGCAAATGTAGATTATGCTCACTCCCTTGGTCTTGAACACACTACGATGACAAAGAGTAATGGAAACCCACTTTTATGGAGATTGGATAGGGTGCTAATCAACAATGCTTGGATTACTTCATTTCCTCTTATAGAAGCTTTGGCTCTTTTGCCTGGTCTATTGGACCATAGTTCTTTGTTACTAAATCATCACTTGGAAAGCTATCAAAAGAAACTCTTTACTAGTTCTTCAACTTTTGGTTCCATCATTTGAAGTTTCAAGAAATAGTGATTGAAGTATAGAGTAGATAGGTGGAAAGAATGGTGATGTTTGAAGTTTTTTTCGAAGCTTTAACTATTGAAACTAGAATTGAAAAAGTTGAATCAATTTGTGTTAAAAAATTTGACCTTGAAATCTAAAGAAGCAAAAGACTCCCTACACCATATTCAAGAAGCTAGTAGAAGGTAGCCTTTATAAGGAAATTGGGAGGAAGAGAAAAGGCTTTTGCTAAGTTATATTGTCTAAATGCAATGGAGGAAAGTTTGTCAAAACAAAAATCTAGGGGAAGATAGCTTGAGCTTAGTGATAGACATACTTCCTTTTTCTTTCATTTCTTAAAACCAGGGGGGAGTAAGAATTTTGTCTGATCCTTGTTAAATGAGGAAGATGTGGTGGTGATGAATGTTGAAGAGGTTAAAGGCTTAGTCACAATTTTTTCAAGAAGCAGTTGCTAGAGACAAAATTTATTGATTGTGTGGAGTAATTGAATTCCACTATCTGGAAAAGGGTCCCCTAAGAAGCATGGGATGATCTTACAAGAATTGTCCTTGAAGAGGTGAAGGAAGGCTTCTTTCCAATGGCCTTCAACAAATCTCCTACCCTTGATGGTTTTAATCTTAATCTTTTTAAAGAACATTGGAAGATCCTTAGGGAGGAGGGCACCTTTGCCATATGGGATTTCCTCTCTTTAGGTAAGCTCCTAAAATGTTTTAACTGTATCTCAATTATTAGGTTGCTCAAGTGACAAAATCCATCCACCTTATATGTTCGTTGTCCCATTTCCTCTTGTGATTCCATCTATAGGTGCATCTTAAAGATTTTTATGGAGCTTATGAAGCCACTACTTCCTCCATTTGATAGGCAAAGTGATGTGACTTAGCGTTCAATAACAGGAATTTCACAAGAACAGAGTAGGTTAGAGCACTTGCACTTTTGATAGGTTTCTTGTGAAGCAGATCACCAAATTGGTACCTCACAATCCAGACTTACAGTAGAAGATAGGAGAGGAAACCTTACTGCTCAAGTCTCTTCTTTCCACTTCCATAACTAACTAACTACTTAACCAACATTACTACTAACTCTGCCTCTATTTATATGAACCCCCTATCCAATTACCACACTACCCCTACTACTTATAATACCACCAACATACTTCCAAACACAGAACTACACACGCAACACATACAGACTACTTACACATGCTTACCGCCACTAAACACACAGGATGCACACAACAAAGCTACAACACAATGCACACACTATCACCCACACACTTCCATTAGTGCCTCTTATATACATGGAGTAATGGTTTATAAGGTTTAGGGCTACATCACAAAGAACAGACTTCTTTTATCAAAAGAAGAATGATAGTGGATAACATTCTTATCTCCTATATTGATATGACCCCAAGGGTACAAAGACTAGTATTGCATGTGTACAAGAGGCGTGGTGGATAAGGGTTGTGTAGTGTTTTTATATGCTGTATAGTTGTGTTCTGTGTTGCTGTATATGGCCATTTCTTGTGTTGTATAGTTGTGTTATATAGCTGTTGTGTTGTGTTAATAGAACTATGGAGTTGTGAGTGAGTAGTAATGTTGTTGTCACGTGTAGATATGCATATAGAGTAGTATTGGGAGTATGCTATTAGGATGTGTAGTGGGTTATTGAAGAAGCTTTGAGAAGGGTAGTTTTGTGATTCTACTATTAGAAGTATAGGAGTATAAATATGGAAATGTATTGAGAAAATAGAGTGAGAAGTTAGTTAATTGAAAATACCATTTGGAGGGAAAAGTTAGAAAAAAAGGCTTTTCCTTAGTTGTTGAAATGTGGAGAATCCTAGAGGGTAGTCAGCTCTACAGTGTGTGTGAACATTAGTGATCCAGGTACAACTTTTCTCATCCTATTCTTACTTTGAAATCTCTAGATGTATCAATTAGCGCCGTTTATAGGAAATTTTTCTCTAGAGAATGGAAATGATGAGAATGGAGTCTAGGGTAGATAATTTGGAGAAGAATGTGGGAACCCTAAATCGACATGTTCAGGAGATTAAAGAGGAATTAAAAGGTAACTTTGATGAATTGCAACACCAATTGGTGATGGTCAAGAGGAATTCTACCACCAATTTAACCGCATTGAAGGCCTTTATAATTGGGTTGGAAACTTCAATTGCATCTATTCAAGCCACATTACAAAACCTCTGTCAAAACACTCAAAGGGATGCGAAAATGAAAGGAATGGTCGAATCTTCATCTAGATCGACCATCCATGAAAGAGTAAGGGATGACATGATGGGAAGATGAGTTGTAAGGTTTGTGATTAGGATGATTGGAACAGAGGAAGGGGGAAATAAGTTGACAACCTTCAATTTACCATCTTGCGATGGTGATGAGCTGATGCAATGGCTCACAATGATGGAATAGCATTTGGAGATCGATAGTGTGAGTGATGATCAAAAAGTAGCCACTGCTACTATGTTTATGAAGGGGAGAGTGGTGTATTGGTCAAAGATGCTAAAGCGAAGAATGATTCATTTAGATTGGGAAGTCTTTTGACAAGAGCTGTTGTTGTGCTATATTGGTCAATTAGTGGGAAATCCTTATGTGAGTCTCTCATTGTTGCTACAGAGCACCACAGTAACATCTTTTGTTGAATCTTTTGAAACCCTAACTTCATAAATTCTAGATTTAATGGAAATGTGATTGCTCAAGTATTATTTGGGAGGCTTATGTGAAGATATTAGAACTAAAGTGTTGACTTAGTGATTGATATCTTTTATTGATGCAATTGAGCTGTCTTTAAGCATTGAACAAGAATATGAGAAAGGACTCTTTATCTCTCCTCAAGGCTAGTCTCAATCAGAATTGCTCCTGGTTTCATCCCAAAGGTACGGACGTTTTCATCTTCCAATGCTATTGTTCCTACTAATTGGCAATAGCGAGCTCCTAATGGGAATGGCATGAGTAATAGCAATTATTCAGCTGGGTGTCGGAATAATTACAACAAAGAAATTGGGTCTTCTACTACTACTATAAGTAGCGGTTCAACTGGTTGAAATAATGTAAATAATGGACCCAAACAAATGACATATTCGGAATTCTTTGACAGAAAAAATAAAGGTCTTTGCTATAAATGTGAGCAACCTTTTGAACCAAGACATTGTTATCCTAATAAAACACTTCGCGTCTTGATTTTGGAGGAAGATAACAAGCAAAGTGGGGAAGTTTGGTGGACTTAGAGGAGACTAAGTAGACTGGTAAGGAATGTGAGGGGCAATCCCCAATTTTTGATTCGGAATTGTCTCTCTTATATCTTAATGGCTTTAATGGCCTTTGGAGACTCAAATTGAGAGGTAAGTTGTTAAACCAATCTGTTTCTAATTTGGTTGATAGAGTTGCAACGCACAATTTTATCTCCTAAAAGTTGGTCTAGCAAGTGTACGTTGATGTACGTGATACTTGTCCATTTGTTGTGAAGCTAGGTGATGGGAATGGTGTTACTTCTAGAGGGTTGTGCTCTAATATAAAATTGATTGTAACTGATCTTGATATAGTTGTAGACTGTTATGTCTTTGAATTGGGTGCTGTTGATATCATTTTGGGAGCTGCGTGGTTACAAACTTTAGGGGAAATTAAAATTGATTGCGAACCATGTATATGAAAATTCTTAAGAGCGATGAAGAAATATTGTTGCAAGGAGACCCTTCATTACAAAAAGTAGCTATCTCATATAGACAACTTCTAAAAATTGAGGATTGTGATTATTGTAGCATGTTGTGCTATGAACTTTGGTGGCGTTTTGGTGTTGAATTAAATGAATAGCAAGCAGATCTTGAGGAGTTGTTAAATAAATTTGTTGCTGTTTTTGAAGAACCAAAAGGACTACCTCCTACAAGGCACACAGATCATAGAATTCCTCTTAAAGAAGGGGTTGGGACTATCAATGTACACCCTTATATATATGCCTAAATCCAAAAAGATGAAATTGAGAAAATGGTAAAAGATATGTTGAATGTGGGAATAATTAGGCCAAGTGAAAGTCCCTTTTCTAGCTTGGTATTATTAGTGAAAAAAAGAGGATGGTTCTTGGTGCTTTTGTGTGGATTATAAGGCTTTGAATAATGCTACGGTTCTGGATAAATATTCTATACCGGTTATTGAAGAGTTGCTTGATGAATTGCATGAGGTGATGATGTTTTCTAAAATTAATTTATGTTCCGGTTATCACTAAATAAGGGTATATAATGATGATATTCCAAAAATAGTTTTTAGAACTCATCAAGGTCACTATGAATTCTTGGTTATATCATTTGAGCTGACTAATGCATCGGCAGCATTCTAAGTTACTATGAATGATTTATTTCAACTGTATTTATTGAAGTTTGTGTTGGTATTTTTCGATGATGTCTTCATTTATAGCATGAATTGGCAACACTAGAGAATTTGTGGATTATATTGTCTTTGTGACAAGAACACAATTTTTGTGCCAATAAGAAGAAGTGTATGTTTGGGTGGTCTTCTTTGGAGTATCTTGGACATATCATTTCAGCTGAGGGTGTGGCAATGGATTTGGCCATCGTGCAAGGTTTTTTAAGTTGGCTGCTTCCTACTTCCATCAAATCCTTAAGGGGTTTGCTTGGTTTATCAGCTTATTACCGTAAATTCATTAAGGACTATGGGAAAATTGCTCAGCCTTTGACTTCTCTTTTAGAAAAGGATTCTTTTGATTGGAATGACGAGGCCGCTCTAGCTTTTCGTGCTTTACAACAAGCGCTAGTGCAAGCACCTATTTTGGCAATGCCAAATTTTGTTCAACCTTTCACAATGAGTGTGATGCATCCAAAGTGGGATTAGGTGCTGTTCTCATGCAGAATTCTAGGCCTATAGCTTACTATAACAAGGACTTGTCTAGCCGGACATTGTCTAAGTCAACCTACGAGAAAGAGTTGATGCTGTTGGTTCTTTCTATAAATCATTGGAGTCCCTATCGTTTAGGATGCAAATTCATTGTCAAAACAGACCAAAAGATCCTCAAACATTTGCTTAATTAGTGGATTGCAACACCAAATCAGCAACAATGGCTTACAAAATTGTTGGCATATGACTTTGAAATCCAATATAAAGCAGGTAATGACACATTGCACTATTATGACTGCCTTGTGGTGCCTACTGGTTCTTCTTGGGTGTCCTTATTTTTGCATGAATTTCATTCATCCACTGTTGGAGGTCACTGGGTATGTTAAGACCTATAGGAGATTAGCGGCCCACCTATATTGGGTTGGAATGAAGAAGGATGTCATCAATTTTGTAGCTTCTTGCACAGTTTGCCAACGAAACAAGGTGCAACACTTATCTCCAGCATGTCTTCTTAATCATCTTCCTATTTCTAAGGCTGTTTGATGTTGTAGTTGTGGATAGATTTTCAAAGTATGGGCATTTTCTCCTCCTCAAGCACCCTTATACATCTAAGACAGTGGCTGATGTTTTTATTAGGGAAGTAGTCTGATTGCATGGTTTTCCTAGAACTATTGTGTCCAATAGAGATCCACTCTTCGTGAGTAATTTTTGGAAAAAGCTTTTTACTCTTCAAGATATGCGTTTGAATTTTAGCATGGCTTATCATCCTGAAACAGATGGACAAATTGAGGTGCCTAATCATTTTTTGGAGTGTTATCTCTGCTATTTTGCTTTTGACCAACCTAATTCTTGGGCTACTTTGGATTAGTTGGGCAGAGTTTTCTTACAATACTCATTCCACTCTTCAGCTGAAATGATGCCTTTTGAGGTTGTGTATGGTTGATCCCCGCCTTCTGTTCCCATTTATTTGACAGGGGAGATTAAATACCCGGCTGTACATGCTGCCCTAACTTCTAGGGATGCCATCCTTGCTCACTTAAGACAGAATTTAGAAAAGGCTCAATTGAAAAACTCTTCACAAGCCAATAAACATCATCGAGATGTGAGTTTTGAGGTGGGAGATTGGGTTTTCTTGCGATTACGGCCTGCTTTGCAAGCAAAAGTAAGGTACAGTTTTCTCCTAAATTGGCACCGCGCTTCTATAGTCCTTTTTAGATTGTTGCACTAATTGGACCAGTGGCTTATAAGCTTTAATTACCCACTAACTGTCACATCCACCCGGTATTCCATGTTTGCTTATTAAAAAAATCACATGGTTCTTTTCTAGTATTGACTACATTACTTGGTGGATTGGCTAATGATGATTTGGGGGCTATTCAATATCCTCATAAGGTGTTAGGAGGTCGGTTTGAAGCGAGAAATGGAGTAGAGTTTCCTCAAGTTTTAATTCAGTGGGTGGATCAACCAATTGAGGATGCTACTTGAGAGGATACTCAAGCCATTCAATTTCAGTTTCCAGATTTTGTCCTTAGGGACAAGGACAATCCTATGGGGGGAAGTATTGATATGACCCCAAGGGTACAAAGACCAATATTGCATGTGTACAAGAGGCGTGGTGGATAAGGGTTGTGTAGTGTTTTTATATGCTGTATAGTTGTGTTCTGTGTTGCTGTATATGGCCATGTCTTGTGTTGTATAGTTGTGTTATATAGCTGTTGTATTTTGTTAGTAGAACTATGGAGTTGTGAGTGAGTAGTAGTGTTGTTTTCACGTGTAGATAAACATATAGAGTAGTATTGGGAGTATGGTATTGAGATGTGGAGTGGTGTCTTGAAGGAGCTTTGAGAAGGGTAGTTTTGTAATTCTATTATTATAAGTATAGGAGTAGAAATACAGAAATGGACTAAGAAAACAGAGAGAGAAGTTAGATAATTGAAAATAACTTTTGGAGGGAAAAATTAGAACAAAAGGCTTTTCCTTGGCTGCTGAACCTTGTAGTACCCTAGAGGGTGATCAGCTCTATAGTGTTTGTGAACATTGGTGATCCAGGTACAACTTCTCTCATCATATTCTTACTTTGAAATCCCTAGACGTATCAACCATGAACTTGTGAAGGATTAGCATAAGTCTTCTTGAGTCCTAGATGTACTATAAAAGGTTGATATCACAAAGGCTCATGATGCAGTTAATTGGATTTTTTTTTCCTCTAAATTTTCTTCTTTTATAAATTGGGTATATTAGTGTGTCACTACATCATGGTTTTCCATTAAGTTAAATGGGGAGTTAGTTGGCCTTATTCCGAGCTCTAGAGGACTTCATGAAGGGGATCTTACCTTTTTGTTTTGTTTATGGAAACTATTTTTGTTTGTTGAAAGATAAAGTGGTGGATCCTTCTTTTAAGTTTCATTGGCATTGTAAAAGAGAGAAATTAACTCACCTTTGTGGGTGGAGATCTGCAACTGGTAAAGATGGTTAAGGAAACTCTTCTTCTTTTTGAGTCCTTGTCTGGTTTATAAGTGAATCCCGGTCAAATTTTCTTGAGTAGTCTCTTCCCTTGTACAAGAAGAATTTATTAATTGTTGGTCTTCCTTTGGTTCTTACTGATAAGATACTTGGGTCTTCCTTTCATGTCATCCAAACCTTCAAAAACTTCTTGTAGGGATCTGGTTCAAAGGGTCAGCTCTTGCATAAATCTATGGAGTACCAAGTTTTTATCATTCGCTGGTTGGTTTGAACTAATTGAGATATTTTTTTCCCCTGCAAGTCTATGGTCATCTATTTTTGTTCCTACAAAATGTATTTTGAAGGAAATTTCGTCAAAGATGAATAAATTTTTTTGGAATGGGAATGATGAGTCATGAGCTGAGGTAATTTGGTTCTAGGGTTGCTCTCTGACTTTTCCTAATTTTCACTCATATTGGAGTAAATCCAGTCAATTAGTATCAATTGAAGCTTTGATACCATGAAGAATTTTGAAGTAAAACACCCTTAATTTTTATTCATTACTGCGGTAACAATATATACACATGAGACTCCCCATCAAGAATGAAACATATTCCTAACTTTGTGCAAATAAATATAAGATCTGAGTAGCTGAGATCCTTATCCAGATAAAGTGAAAGACAAAAAAATATGTAGGCCATAAAAGCAAGTGGTATATATAAGTGTTATGTACTCCATTTTCTCTTTCTTTCTTTCTTTCTTTTTTGTTGGGTAAAATCCTAGGAAAATCTAATGAATAATTTTATTTCTCATTAATCTCATATGTTCTTGCTTCCGTACTCTTTTGTTTTAGAACATGTAGAATCATACATGAGAAAAGATGCATGCTTATTTTCTAAAGCTACGAGAACATGAAACTTTATTTTGAAAGTTTAGGAGATTTATTTATATTTGACCAATATTTTATGGTGTATTCGTAATTTGCTCTCTATTTCCTCTAATGCTCAATTGACACCAGTAAACTTCAACAGAAAAAACGAAAAATAAAACAATTTCACTTAACCTTTTCAACACTTCCATAAGAGGATAATTCTTTAGTCATGTTGATTGTGTGTGTACATATGAATTACAAGGATAAGAAAGGGAAGAAGTATCCCTAGATCTGGAAGAAATGTTAATAGACGAAATATAATAAAAACTCTCAACAAATTTCCTTACAAAAACCCCTAGGAAGAAGAATCCCCAGATCTGGAGGAAATGTTAATAAAGGGAATATGAAAACTCTGTCAATCAATTTCCCTACAGAAACCCCTAATTAAGGGAAACTAATTACACGATAATAAAATCTCCACATTCCACAAGAATATTCTAACACCAGAATATTCCTACAAATATTCTAACGACTTATACACATAGATACATATGAATCGATGAGGAAGAAAAAGGTTAATCACCCAAAATATGAGCAGATATTGTTCCCCTAGAGGATAATAACTAATTTGGAAATGAGCAGTTTAAAGTAATCATATTGTGATCAGTTTTCTGGCTATATTGTCTAATCGAATGGACAATGTTTGGTTTTCTCAAAATTTCTGCTTTTTAGAAGTTCCTTTTCTGAGGTTTCTGGTTAAAACTAGCTTGCTTATGATGATGTCAATAATTAATTCTCCATTCCTGTATCTTTCAGCGGTCCAGTGACATCTCAGTTTCCCTTCCTTCCAATACGGGGACCCTGGTACGTTACTAAGGTATTAAATTCACAACTAACTCTATCTATATGGAAGTACTAACTGCTTTTATTTGTAGTTTGTTTTCTTCACAGGAGGCATCGTATTCTTAACACTCATCATTAATGGTTCGACGACGCAGTTTGTTTTACACCTCTTAGGCATGAATAAGCTGTCTGCAGCAAAGGTGACTATGAATTTAATGTCAAGCGAATCCCCATTTCCATACATGGTTTAAACATGACAAGGAACAGCATAGCTTTCAGTGTTAGTAGCTTGAGGATTTCCCGAAGCTCAACTCGTATATCTAAGAATCCACTGTAAAAGGAACAAGTTCCCAAAAGGAAGTTTTGATCTGTTGTTTTGGTGGAAATCATCAAATTAGCTCACTACAAATGCTCCTCCCACCATTTTCCTAAGATCGACAACATTAGCAGGAGGGAGTGAATTAGATATTCAGCTAAAAATCTGTTTTAACAAAACTTAAGCAATAGGAAGTAAATAAATAATTGCTAGTAAATAATTGAATGAGGCAAGACACTAGCAAGCATTCCAAGTTATTACGTGGTCCGACCCATTGCCTATGTTCCACTGCCATCCTTTTATTCCTTGAGGACTTGAAAACCAATTCACTAAATTATGAGTTATCAACCAAAATGCAAACAATTACAGCTTGATAAATAAAATTGATCTTAAGTTGCAATCCTACCAATTTCTCTGATTACAGTCAATCTAAGTATGTGAATTATACGCTTAGGTGTATAATCTTTCAAATACAGTCATGCAAATAGAAAACAAGAGGAAGCAAATTTGATGCCATTAGTTATTGGTTCACTAAAATTGGTCTCCAATGCCTCAAAAGTTCTCTTACTATCCCATAGATATCTTTTTTGCCAGGTGGATGACTTGATTGCAAAGTGTTAGCTTCTAGTATATAGTATCTGTTTAAACTTACACACTTTTTATAAGGATCCTGGGTGTAAATCAAATATCATCCTACATCTTCCAATAGAATGAGTGCTGAAACAAACTTTACTTTCTTCATTTTTTCCCCTTTTGGAGCCCAAGATGGATGGTAACTAGTCAAAGGTAGTGGGATCTATACTCTTCTGGTAGATTCACAAGGGGATAATCTCTCCTCGAACCCTTGCCAGAAGGATCAAATCTAGGTGCTCTAATATACTAGGCTAAAGCATTAACCACTAAAGTACACCCACATTCATGGGTACAGTTTGTTTGTCTTGTATGTAATAGTTTTCCTTCTTATTTCTGCACCAACCAAAAAAAAAAAAAAAGGATCAAGAACATAACTCATTTCTTGCAATGTTACATATAACATGCAATTTTGACATTCTCACCTGGAGACAAAAGGCACTTGCCCCAACAGTAATCTTCACTTCAATTAGTTCGTACCACCAGTAAGCCACATATTTGTTGAATACCAATAAAATCATGTTGCTATAAATGTTATCATAACAACCGAGCAAGCATATGGGGGTCAATCAAGTGCTTCTATATCCTGCATTCTGAAATTGATGTAGCAATTCTCCTTGGAGACATTGAAGGAAGTCACAAAAGAGTTGCTTCTGAAGAAAACTGAACTTGTCTTTTTAGTTGAAGTTGTTCTAAATTAATGGCTGGCATGTCCATGCATGTATTTTAAGACATTATATTTCATTGTCATAAATACTTGATGTTATTTTACATTTTTTTTTCTTTTCTTTGTTTAAATATGAAATATATATATTTTTCTCTCTCTCCCCAGAGGCGTATATTGGAATTCACTAAATATGAAATGTTGAATAAAGCCTTGGAGGCTTTTGGTGATCTTGGAGAGGATGAAGAGCTAGGACCTGCAGACTGGCAAACAGTAAAAAGATATATTCCTTGTCTTGGTGATTTGGAAGGGGAACCTTTGCACCCTCATACAACATCAGAAAGTGATGGTAGCCTAGATCCCATGAATTTAAAAGATATACGTATACGTCTTCTAAATGGTAAGTTTGTTCAAGCACTACATATTTCAGATGTGTCTTAGTTATTGATTGATATCCTTTCCTTTTATTGAATCCATGTGTGTTTTTATGGGTGCAGAGAGGTAGGGAGATAAGAGGTAACGAGAGAGAGCACTTATTGAATGTTGCATTTCCTTTGTCTCTGCTTCTTTGATATACAACAATAACATGCTTTGCCTTGCATTTACCTATAGTATCACAAGTTTTATCATTATGCAACATTAGATGCCCTTTCTTTATGTTTAGTTCAAGTGAGGAGTGTGTGATGTACAAGTATTTAGATATATTATACTAAAATTAATTTGAATCGTGTTTAATTTGATTATAACATTGGATATTTTACTGATAAGAACAGAAAAAAACCAATATATTGAATTACCAAAAACAAAAAATAAGAATGATCCAAGAAAGCCCTAGATGTAACACTTCTCTAAGTATTCCCATATATTTTGGAACAATCTAAATACTGCAAGGAGTAAATCCAGAGTTAAATAAAAAAAAAAATGCTCTCTCCTTTTCATTTAACTGACACTTTTTTTAGGAGTAGAGTGAGTTGGAGCCTTAAAACACTGGGAAGAAGCTGGTGTTACAACACCTGGATGGTGCTTTACAAGTAGGAGCAAGACCTTTCCTCCTCCTCCTCTTTTTTTTTTTTTTTGGGGTGGGGGATTAGGTCAGGTTTCATTCCACATAAACAATTATAAAAAGATGTACAGTCCACCTGAGAAAGCTCAAAATAAGCAGACTATGAAAGAAAGGGACACTCTCCCTAGTATTTAGTATTGGCATGTGCAAAAAGGAGTAAACAAAGTGCATGGACCAAGACTTTTCTAAGCTCACTTTAGCACAAAACAGATTACTAGTGACAAAATTATTACTTGGACACAAGACCAAGCCCATCCTTTTCGTAAAACTAAGCTTTCTTTTCCATTGGGAGCTCAACCAAACAGGAAATGAAAAGTCGTAATATAAAATTGACAATGTCTGGATATTTATGGTGAACCTTGCAAAAAGGAGTTTGCAGCAAAGAGAACAAGTGAAAGGACTGGTCCATGAGAGACATTTCAGACACCTTCTCACTAGGGTATTCTCGTGTAGTTTTGGCACCTATATATCCCAGGGCTGATTCATTTCCTTTTGGAATATTCCCATTGCTACCAAAACCCACCAACCAAGATGACCCTCCTATTTTTGTATGTTCTATTGTGGTCCTTGCAGATGCATTTTCTCTATTGCTGGACCATGTGGATCTGAATAGTTTTGTTAAAATTATATAATGGAGATGTTATTGTTTATCACTAGGAGATATTCATTATCTCCTTACCAAAAGAAAAATGATATTCATTATTGCTTATTTAGGGTAGTTACCAGCACCTATTTGAGGAGGGTATCTTTCTGCTTTAGGAAAAATAAGATCCTAATGCTCTGTATAAACACATTATTGAGGAATAAGGGAAGCTAAACTGTTACCAATTTATTTCTTTCTTGTTGGGTTCAGAGGGTTTTTTTCTTGAGGCCTCGAAAACTCTTTTAGTGGTAGGTCCTACTAAGAAAGTTTGGAATGGTGAACAAACATAAGGTTTTGGAGGAGTGAGCTTTTATATGGATCAACCCGTGACTTGATCCTATGGGCGAACCTGTAACAACTTGGTTGTGCAAGAAGAAAATGAAAGTAGACAATCAATCAAGGGTGGATATATGCACTGGTTTCCATGGCATCTCCTGTCCAACCAAATACCAAGGTGGATGTGGCCTCCAGCTCATAGCTCCCTTGGTCAGCAGTGGTAAAACACAGGTGGTTTAACTTAACTAAAAGGGGCAGTGATTCATGGATTGGAACTTTAGTTGGCTACTTTGTCAGGAGTAATCAGTCATACCAAATGGTACATTACATTGCATTGCCACCATACTACAGGAGTAGGATGGGCTTACTGAAATACTTAGACCGGACCATGGATTTTTCTTGTGTTTCGTACATCAAAATTCTTCCTAAAGATCTTGTTATTTCTCCTGTATATTACATCTAACAAAAATGGAAGAGGGCTTTGGTGCTTCTGCAAGATCAAAGTGTGATATCCAATGCTGTTAGAGAACTCATCGATGCCAATCCTCTTGTGATCCCATGTAGATGGCGAGTTACACTCTGGTATGTGCAGAACTTAATGCAGGACAAGAGCCTATTAAGGAACTTGAAGTTTTAATGTGGATGGACATTATTTTGTGGTCCAAGTAGATTATCAATGGCAGCCTCCAAAATGCAGATGATATTGATTGTGTGAAGGTTCCAATAATAAGAAGGGATCTGAGGATAAGGGCCATTCGCAATAGCTATGGCCGATAAATTCCTAAATAGCTATGCCACAACTATGGAGCTCTAGGATAATGTCAGCTAGATGAACTCATACCTAGGGAATCAATCTTAAATCTGTGAGATCATGATCTTGCTAAGAGAGTTGCAGGAAGGTGGTGATACAGAACAAAGTATTTCAATTTGTTGCAACATCTTTGGAAGACTTAGACCTCTTCAATGATTATGAATGGCAATCAAATGATGGATTTTTGGACAATATCATGCAAATGTACTCAAACCAAGGGAATTGGTCTCAAAATTATGATATCATGATTAAGCTAGGAGAGTTGTGGTAAGATGATGTCACAACTACGAAGTAATTCAACTCATTCAAACGTCTTTAGCTAGACTTAGACCTCTTCAAAAATTATCGTTGAGTAGTAAATATAAAGTGCACACAAAATCGTTAAGTTTAAGGTTTAAGATAGATTGGTTTCAGTGGTAACATTAATATATTATTAAAACAGAAGGTCCTAGATTCTATCCCTGCATCATAATTCAAACTTCTATATCATCATTCAGCCACTGTTTAATTAAGTTGTTTGCGTAACCCATTTTAGTCAAAGTTTGAACGAGTAAGTGGAGTGTCAAATAATAAATTTTAAATATGTACCAAATCTATAAACTTAAACTTTGAGATCCCATATTAATTAATGCAATATCTCTCCTTGTTTCTCTGCATTCTCATGCTTCGTGCTACCTTATATGGTTCTTTTTGTTTTTAAACTCTTTTATTAATTCGAACTGAATGGTGACAGTTGTAGTGTTAACCTTGACAACTACGAATAGAAAGATATTGGGAAGTTGACTGAAGATCATAGGATAAGGTCTTGGCTGGTCTCAACACCAAACTTGATGAGGACAGAGGAAGGATCAGCCACTGCCTCCCATTAGCAAAGTTTTTGCTGGGGTAGAAAGGGAGTAGAGTTTAAGGCAACAAGCCAAAATGGGAGCTCTGTGCTTGTAATACAAGATGGAGCAGGCAATGAGGCTGCTTGGCTGAGTGACACGCCAAGGATTTGGTGTGATTACTACAATAAGCTGCAACAAACTAGGTAAAACTGCTGGAAACTTTACAGGAAAGAAGCCAATTGGAAATTGAACAAGCATGGGGAGAATCCAAGTACATTCTACTTCATTTGAAGCTGCAGCAATACTGTTCAGCAAAGATTGAATAGAGCAGCTTCTAGAATTGTTGCATTTCAGTATGGTATCTCGTATTTCTAGTGGTTAATTGCACATACAGGTAGGTGTCCAGAACAGTGATTGACATTGTAAGATGGTTTGTGTACTTGAAGGTTTTAAATCAGGGGTTCTAACTTCTCTAGTTGCAATATGGAGTCCTAGTGATCATTAATAAATAACGTTGCCCAACTATACCTTCTCGTGTTGAGTCCTTAAATGTGACTACTGACTTCAATTTTTTATTTCGTATTATAAGCTCTTCTAGTAGTTGGATGCTCTACAGTTTGTATAACCATACTTCTAAAAGCATATCTTATGTTAGGTGTACAGGCTGCTTACTGGGAGATGCTGGATGAGGGAAGGATTACTCAGACTACTGCAAATATCCTGATGCAATCAGTGGATGAAGCAATCGACTTGGTCTCTGATGAGCCTTTGTGTGATTGGAGAGGATTAAAGTCACATGTTCATTTCCCTAACTATTACAAGTACCTTCAAACCAGCATCTGGCCACCAAAACTGGTTACATATTTCACAGTGGAGAGGTTGGAATCTGCATGTTACATCTGTGCTGCATTTCTCAGGGCACATAGAATTGGATGTCGACAACTCCATGACTTCATAGGTATGCATTGAATAGGATTGTTTTCTTTAATAACGCAATTAATCATTGTCTAAGGGCAATTATTTTCCTCCAATTTTTTATTGTTAAAAGCTCCTTTCTTTTTCTTATTTATCAATTTCCTGCTTGCATTTTTCTTGAGTAGAACTGGTTTTTCCCCATACATGTGCTACTATTGTCATCTACTTATGTTATCTGTGTAAGCTGGTTAAAGAAAAACTTAAAAATCTATATGATAATAGCTTAAGATCTGTTTCTAAATGAAAAGGAAATTAATATTGCGCTTTTTAAAAAAATTCCTAAAATAGGGCTCTTTCAAAAATAATCCGAAAAATACCACATTTGAAATTAATTTTTCAAAATGTAAGTTTAAAATGAACTAAAATTGCCTCTTGCAAACCCGATTTTAAATAGTAAACTTAAAATTGGCTCTTTATAAGCCGATTTGAGAGAGTTTAATATAATGACGTAAAGATTGAAGCAAGTAGTATGCACTTGGTGTATTGGTTAGTACAACGCACTTTGACTCCAACTTTCAGGGTTTGACTCCCACAAGGCTTTTATTTTGCAAAACAAACAAGCAAAATATTCCTTGCAATGCAAAAAGTTCCATCGCTGGAATTCGAACATAGGTCTTTTAGGTAAAATACCTACGTCCCAACTGCTAGACAACAACATAATCTTAGTAAATGTTTGGTATAAAAGCCGATTTTATATTAGAATTCACATACTTGTTTTTTCAAAAATTGATTTTAGTATATTTTGAAGTTGTAATTTGAAAAACCAATTTTGGGTGTGGTATTTGTAATATTATTTTTAAAAAAGCCCTATTTTTGGGATTAGTTTTTACAAATGCATTATTAATTTCCTTTTGCCCTGTTTGTTACATCAAATTTGCCAAGATTTGATTCGTAGCATTCATGGTGTAACTTTAATCTTGGTTGGCATCCATCTAGATGCATCATGAGCTGTTCACTTCTATAGCACGTTTTAATATCCAGGCGTGCCTTTAATTGACTTCCATAGAGGAAATAACACTGACCTGGGTCCATCATTAGTTATGTACATTATAAAAGAATAAATGTTGTTACGAAAGGAAAAATGAAATAGACTAGCAAAAAGAAGCTTGAGGAACTATTGATAGATTCTTTAGAGAAAGGGCAACAGTTGAGGAAAAAATATGTTCTGCAAGAGGAGAGAGCAAATTAAATTGAATGTCAGTATGATAGGTATATGATATGGGATCATGTTTTGAAAGATTTCTCCCTACATAGTGTTTTCAGGAAAAGAAAATTACTGAATATGAAGAAATACAACCATAATAACCACTGTAATGTTATCATGTGCATTGTTCCTTCTGATAATGCGTATTTACATGATAACTGGCCAAAAAATATATAATTTACCCTTTAGGAACACCTGATGCAAGTTCTGGTGACTTTGTTACTATTGGTACCCAAGAGTTCATGAGCTTTTTTGGGTAAGAAATACATTACTTAACCATAATTGTATGGGTTGCACAAAATGAGCACACAAAAAACCTGAAAATCATAATGAGTATCAAAGCACATAAGGATACTTAGTATGATTTGAAGGTCTACGCTATAGAGAGCTTCGAAATTTATAAAATACAAGATAGCACAGATCTAAGTACAGCGTCTACTGGAGTATCCATCTCTCCCACGTCTTTTGTTTCTTTCCTTCCACAATTAGTAACATCTTGCTGCAAAAGTCTTCCTTTGTATAGCTTTTAGATTTCTAATGTTAGAGGTATTCACAAAGTCATCCAAGGTGACAAAACTTGAAGTAGATCTAGTCCATCCGACTGCTTGCTCAACATATTTCCATAAGTCCTTCAAGTTTGTCCAAAGTGTGCAATTAAAAACAGATGATCTTGATTTTCTTCCTCCCTTTGACCTAAGTAGCTGTAATTAGACTCGATTCGCAATTTACTAATTTGTCCAAAGTGTGCAACTTTTTCTAAACTATCATCCATAGGATCACTATGTTATGGGCATATTCTTCTCAACGATCCTATGTAGCACGTAGTACTCTTAACCATACTAAAGAAGGCTAAATTCAACCTGAAAATCACACACAAAAGATTTTAGGGAGAGAAAGTAGAGAGAAAAACTCTGACTATTAACTAAATTTCACTTAATGTCTAGATGAATATAAATGGGGGGAGGCTCTTTATATATACAATTGGCCTTTTCTAATGAATGACCAAGATTTATTTCATCTACCGATTACAATTGAATTATATTTACCTACCTTATCTATCGTATTTACTATTATACATTGAATTTGAAAATCTTTAAAATCTTCTTAAAACCTTCCCGCTTTTAAAATTTTCATTAAGTTTGGCCTTAAGCCTTTTTCTTCTAATGGGCCATAGGAACTTTTTTCCCATGTCCTGTTTGTCTTGTCTCTTGTCGTCAGGCTCATACTAGGTATATCTTTGGAGCCCTGAAAAATTAGTTTGACATTCTCCCCTACACAATCCAACAACATCCTTATCATGCCTGTTTTTTTGAATTCTGATCTACTCGATACCTTAACTTTGTTTCTCTATATGTACCCATATCATGAGAATGCTTGGCAAGCTTCATTCTTGATGCCCAGTGTAGCGCCCTACCCTTTTGATTCTTATCTTTAGTTGTTGAGGCCTCATCCTACTTTTCTAAGTCTATTAGTTTTGAATTTTGTGGGATCTTATCATTTGTTCTTTCTTCAATCTCCCTTACCAAAGTTGAACTTTCTCCTTTCATCAATGCCGCTTCCATTGTAATTTGCATTGATGTAACAAGCTTTGTCGCCCATTTGGTCTTTGTACTTACTAGGAATATGCATTGAGATCTCTAATTGATCTAGCAAATACAATTAGATTAAGGACAATAATGATATTATTCCTATTCAAAAAGTTCATACTAATAACAAACTTAAAATCATTTATAGGGATTGCTTCAATGTTATCCCTTCCTCAGCAATTTCCGATGCTGAATTCTACATTCTTAGCAACCCTATAAGTAGGGAGTTCCTTAGAGTTAACCGTCTTTTGTTACGCTATACTTTGTTCAACCTTTAGTCTAAGTCTAGAGACAACATCTTTCAAGATAAATAAATGTGAGGCCTTCATATCTATTATAGCATTTATCTTTCTTTCAGCTACTTTAGCCTCCACATATATTAAGCTATTTCTTTCCTTTGTATCTTGAGATTTCATGGCATAGAGAAACCGGATGGTACTAAGCTGACCCTTATCATCTTTATTGGTTTCATCCCTTGCAAAGAGAGTATCTAATTGTTCTCTTTTTGGATAATCTTTAGCATGGTATAGTCCATCACAAAAATAGCACTTAAGTTGTCGCTTCCTTCTATTATTCACCATCCTCCTCCTCCTTCCTCTTGGAGAACTTGGAGATCTCGGAGATCTCTTACCTTCATTATCTCTCTCTTTTTCCCGTTCATTACTTATGGAATGCCAGTCTTCTTCCTTTTCCCTTTTTGGATAATCTTTAGCATAGTGCAATCCATCACAAAAATAGCACTTAAGTTGTTACTTCCTTTTATTATTTGCCATCTTCCTCCTCCTCCTCCTCCTTTCCCTTAGAGAACTTAGAGATCTCTTACCTTCGTTATCTCTCTCTTTTTCCCGTTCATTACTTACGGAATGCCAGTCTTCTTCCTTTTGTAGTTCCACCAGTCCTTCTACTATAAAATGGCTTTTGAGATATTCTTTATCCCATGACTCTCTAATTCTAGTTTAGCCCATGGTTTCAAACCATCTATGAACATAACAAGAGTATCATCCAGGTTAAGATTTGGTATCTCCAACATTAGTTCCGACAATTCTTGAACATACTGCTTTACATTGGTCTTTTGTTTGAGATGCTTGAGTTTGATCTTAGCTTTTCTCCTTACGTTTTAGGGGGAGAATTGATCTCAAAACTCCATTACAAAGTATGGCTACGAGGTAATATTATTTACCTTTTTTCTCTATCAAATCATTGTCATATCTCTTAGGTATAAGGTTATCGTTCTTACTTGTCTCCCATTAATGACAAACCCCATTGCCCTAAATTACTGCTTAACTTCTCATAGAAAAATGTCTACTTCTTTTGAGAATTGTGTTCCCTTAAGACAATCCAACTTCGACACATTTACTCTTGTGACTAGCTGGATATTTACTCTATTAATAATAGTAGCCTGGCATATTGTTAATTGATTCTTAATGTCTTTGATCTTCTACCGCATGGTTAGGATGACATCATCAATTTTAGCCTCACAAATTTCTTGTTTGGTACCCAGGGCATCTAGTTGACCCTCAAGTGTTCTCTCCTTCTGCTCAATAATCTCTTCACATTATTGTAGTTCCTTTAAGGCTTCGTTTAAAGCTCTCTGTAACTTGCTTCAAAGTTCTTCCTTAACCTCCACTATATGGGCCTAAGATTCATGAAGCTGCTCTTTTGCTTTGGCTATACTCAACTTAGCCTTCTCCATCTTGTCATTTAAGGAGTTTAGCATATCCTTGGACCTTTTGACTGGTAATGTGACGATCATTTGCATCAGCCACTTGGTCCACCACTTGGTTGTTGTTTTTAACTTTAGACAATGACATTCTCCCTTCAAAAACTTGTTCTGATAGCATTTGTCACAAGCGTATTCTTCTGAATGCTCTTGTGTGGCACCTAGTGCTCATAACTATGTTAAGGAAGGTTAAGTTCATCCTAAAAACTAACAATATTTTAAAGAGAGAGGAATTTTGATTATCAACTGAATTTCACTCAATATCTAAATGAATACAAATAAGGAGATACCCTTTTTATATACAAATGGCTCTTTTGAATAGAAAATGAAATTGATTTTGTTTAATGGTTACAATAGAATCATATCTACCTACTCCATTTATCATACCTACTACTATGCATTGAATTTGAACATCTCTAGAATTTCTTTAGAACCTTATAACTTGTAGAATCTTTCTTGAGTCCGAGCTTGGACTTAAGCTTGAGCCTTTCTTTTCTATGAGTCATAGGAACCTCTTTCTTATATCTCCTTTATCAAATCTTTAAGCGTCAGGCTCATGTTGGACGTATCTCTAAAGCACTGAAAAATTAGTTCGTAACAATTGCATGCCTTAGTATACTTCCTTTATACCACACTAGTGAGGACCATGCCACTCTTGGGTGCTTTTCTCTAGCTAGAGAGTAAGCATTTTTAATAGCTAAATTTTTGGACTGTCTCTGTCCAAATGAGCAAGTCAGTAGCTCCTTCTGTCGGTTTTAAGGTTCCAAGACTTTGAGTCACAACCAGCCATCTTTTACCTCTTGGCCACCTCTAAGAGTCTCCATCAATAAAAGAGCTTAGAAGAGTATCTTTGGGGCACCTATAAGTAGCGGCAAACAAATTTAATGCCTGGGATAAGTACATTTCAAATCATCTATGCTTTTTTGAAAATTCAATCATGTATTCGATCTTTTAGGTGGGTTATGTTAAACTCTAATCAAATGCTTTACTTCATGTAAATTATCTTTAGTCCTCTCTATTTTATTATCACACCAAATAAGTCTCTTATGTTGTGGCCTCACATTACTGGAATACCATAAGAGGAGTGACATACCAACAGAGAGGACTTAAATCACTCACTAAAAATATAGAAAACTTTAAATTCTGTTATAGGCTCCTTTTAAAGTTAACAAACTTAATAAAGTCTTAGCACGAACATAGAGGGATTATCCCTAACCTAGGTAAAGGAAAAATCCCAATTCAACATAATTTGTCTTCAAACTGTGAGTATATCACCATGGTTTTATTTAGAGATTTAACTTTTCTTCTTCAAAGCAGGAGTTTGGTGGCATTTGACTTTTCAATCCTAAACACGTGGTGACACTTTATTAGCCTATTGCTCTTACCCTGTTCAATTTAGATGGTATGTTTAAATTTATGCGATAAATATTTAATCAACAGACATTTGAGGACATCTACTTTAGCAAAATTTTAATTATTTTATGTGCATATTACATTGTGGTACTGTCCACCTGTATTTCTTAGGACAAAATGCTATTACACAATGATGCTAATATTTAGCTGGCATAACCACTTCCAGTCTCTATGTATCTTTTTGTTAATAGGAGACAGTGAAGTTACTTCTATAGTGATTAATGAAAGCGAGTCAGAGGGAGAGGAAGCAAGAAAATTCTTGGAAGATGTCCGTGTAACGTTTCCTCAGGTTTGTATCAGAACCTCCTGCAGTATCCTGTCATCCTGATAACTTGTTTGGTAGCTGAAATAGTATTCATGCTATTCATGTATATTGAACACAATAGTGTCACATCTCAACATATACAAGTTGATCTAACTTCAATTGAGCTCAACCCAACTTCACATGTGATATAATGTAGGTCTTAAGGGTTTGGTGGCATCATATATGCTTGTGCTGAATTATCCAACCACCCCCCACCCCATGGATAATTACCAAAAGTAGTTAGTTGCATGAGTATCTGTCTGATTTTTGACAAAGCTACTTAGAATGCCTTTCACATTGTGAAAAGACAGTCAACAGAGTAATCTAAACTCAGTACATCATCTGATAAGCGTATCCATTATCTGATTTGGAACCCTTTTTTTGGTCTATTTGGAACCTTCATAGGTACTTCGCGTAGTTAAGACCAGACAGGTAACTTATTCAGTGCTGAATCATTTAATAGACTACGTCCAAAATCTCGAAAAGGTTGGACTTTTGGAAGAAAAAGAGATGCTTCATCTTCATGATGCGGTCCAGGTATCAAAACAAAATGCCCGATTGATTTTTTCCACAGTGCATTCTGAAGTTGCAGTTCATGATAACCTACTCTGAATTTTGTTGGCAGACGGACCTTAAAAAGCTTATGAGAAATCCTCCTCTAGTTAAAGTACCCAAAATAACTGATTTGATAAGCGTACACCCCTTTCTTGGGGCTCTTCCTTCTTCTTTTCGGGAGCCACTTGAAAATTCTACAAAAGAGACAATGAAGTTACGTGGCGTGACGCTTTACAAGGAGGGCTCCAAGCCAAATGGTATTTGGCTTATTTCCAATGGAGTTGTGAAGGTAACAAAATATTAGATAGCAATCTTGAAAATAATCTTATTGTCTTCTGCTTATCCTAGATCTAATAGCTGCTGTTTATACATCTGTTTTGAGCACCTTCCTTCTTACTTTGGCAGTGGGCAAGTAAGACTTTAAGAAACAAACACGCGTTGCATCCAGTCTTCACTCATGGGAGTACTTTGGGCCTATATGAAGTGCTGAGTGGAAAGCCAAATATATGCGACATTATTACAGATTCTGTTGTGCTCTGTTTCTTTGTGGATAGCGAAAGAATAATCACTTTGCTTAGATCCCATCCCTCAGTAGAAGATTTTCTGTGGCAGGTATTTCAACCAAGCTTTTATATGACATGTGAAAATCTTTAGAGACTCTCCTGTTTATTGACTCTAAAAATGGTTTACATTCCTAAGGAGTTTGCTACATTGAATCATCACTTCTCCATACACCATTCTCTATGACAGCAATTGAAGTACTTTTGTGATCAGATTAAAGTTTAAATTTAAGTAATCTTTTTCGCAGGAAAGTTCAATTGTTCTTGCTAAACTCTTGCTTCCGCAAATATTTGAAAAAATGGCAATGCAAGAACTAAGAGCACTGGTTGCAGAAAGGTCATTAATGACAATATACATCAGTGGAGAAACTATTGAAGTTCCTCAACATTGTGTTGGCTTTCTGTTGGAAGGATTTGTCAAAACTCAAGGAATTCAGGAAGAACTGATCACATCTCCTGCAGCTTTGTTGCCTTTACGAGGAAATTCAAGCTTTAGAAGTGCAGATGCATCAGGTACTTGCCAATCCATCCAAATTGTGCATATATTTTGATATCAAAGCATTATGTTTCCTAAACCATGAGTTTTATCAGACTCATTCTTCATTAATATAACTTGATAAGGCTTAGCTGGAATAAGTTGATGTGTTGTATGCTTGAACCTTAATCTCTTGTTCATCACAGCTTGTAAAGAATCCATATATAAATCAGAATAGAAAAACAAAATGAAAAATTGGGGGCATGCTGCCAAGTTTTATAAAGATACTATTACTATCCTTGAGCTGGAGCGTATATTCTAATAGGTGTCACTTGTCGTTTAAAACATAGAAAGTCTTCAGTTAAAGAGTTTTATCATACATAATAGCAAGTTGCCCAAAAGAAGTGAAAGGCAGTGAAATAACCTTGTCCAAACTTGCCTAACATAAATTTTAACATTTAGCTCAGTGGGGTCAGAGTAGAGGGATGCTGGCAATATGAATAGCTGTTAGGTTATAAACAACATAATTCTTTCACAGGGGTCTTAAACCGTATCATCTCTTTTCACAAGCTATATTTGGCACCTCAAATCTTAGCTTCAAGATTAGACCTAACCATGATTTGCTTGTTTCTTGCTTCTCCAAGCAACTAAGTTAACCCCTACAAAGATGAAGTATTTGATGATAGATTTTTGTCTTTTCTAGCTGTAGGATCATCATGTAAGAATGTGCCTCCTAGATTGAAGATGCTCTAACAATCTGCAACAGATGGCCTTCTGTTTCTTCCTTTTCCAATTTCTACATTGGATTGTATCATTGTATAGTGAACTTCTGTCTAAAAAAAGCAAAGTCTTGGTATATTTCTGTGTTCAGTACCTCTCTACATTCTTCATTTAAATTCAGCTGAATACCTGAACTGTGTAAAAAGAAACTTGCCTCTTTTTGTTGGGCCTTGTTGAAAACTTTAATTGACAATTAGTTTTCTTTAGGATATGACCCTGTTTGTGCCCACCCATTAGATATAGTTTTGAATTTTAATAATTAGGGGGAAAATGTGTGAGTTTTCAAGTTTTGATCAAGTAAGAACTTACCACTTATCTATAAAAGAACATATATGATAGTATTAAATGAATGTTGGAACTTTCTTGTAGCTTTTGGAATCATGGATGAAAAGCTTTTCAGAATTTGGCAAATGAAAAATGCCATGCTTTCCAGCTCATAACAATGATGCTGTCATGCAACTTGTTTCAAATTTATATTATTTTTTTTTTATTTAGGTAGATTAAGGTAGGTTTGTAAATGAATCGAGTCGAGATAACATAGTATTGAGCTTGAGCTTGATTGAGTTTAGAAATTTGAGCTCGACCTCAACTTGAAATAGCACTTGATGAACTCGAGCTTGACTTGATTTGGCTATTTTGAACTCAATTCATTTAAAAAATATTTTTTATTTTGATTATAATAATATTAATATTAAAATTTGACTAATATTAATATTTGATTTGAGCTCGATTAGATTCACGATCTAACCAAGCTAAACATTATGAGGTTTAAGCTCAACTCGATTATTCTCAAGAACTCAAGTAGCTCATGAGTAGTTTGACTCGTTTACAATCCTAAATTAAGGTTTGTTTAGACTCATTATTACTTGATGGCAAACTAATGTATAGTTGGGCATCTGAATGAAAAAACCAAGGACATTGATTGCTATCAATTTTTTTATTTCCCCTTTTCTCTACTTGTGGCCTACAGGTATTAGAGCTACGTCCAGCTTCTATTATCAGGGCTCATGCTATCTTGTGGAGACCAGGGCAAGAGTTATCATTTTTGACATTGCAGCATTTGATGCTGAGAATGCTCTCCGTAGAATGTCATCCTCATTTATATCAATATCGCACCCAGTTGACCATCCTCTTAGAACCCTCAGCAAAGAACATGGTGGACTTATGAGTTGGCCCGAGCAATTGTACAAAGCAAGGCAGCATAAGCAGAACCTTGGTAGTCAACAAGCAAACCTGTCTGCAAGAGCTATGGAGCTGAGTATATTTGGCAGTAGGGTATGGATACCATGCTTCTAAAGTTCCCTCGTGCTAACTGTTATTCTCTATTCTGGTAGCACTTGTTGGACTCCATTATCGTGTTTATGCACTGACTTTCGTTTTGTTTATTCACAAGGTCGATATACGATTCCGAAGCCAAAGTTTTCATAGAGCTTCTCAGATTAAGGTGCCTCATAGCCTTTCGTATCCTAGAGTTCCATCACTTCATACTCGTCCACTTCTCTCGGTTAAATCAGAAGGGTCTACCACTGTGAGGAAGAATCTGGAAGTGGGAGACTATACTCAAAAACTTCCTCCTTCCCAACAACAAAAAGACGACGCAAAACCAAGTCATTTTGATGATTCAAGTGATGAATCTGGTGGAGACGACGATGTGATAATTAAAATTGATTCACCAAGTCGGCTTTCTTTCCGCCAAGCTCCTTGAAAGTTAAGCTAGATAGCAAAATAACCTGACTGTACTTATCGTTTCATTTTCTTCACGTTGTTTTTAAAGAGGGAGTTGGAAAGAGGACCAGGGGGGTGGTAAGGGGGCGCGGGGGCGGGGTGGGGGTAGGATCAAGTATTTATCAATAATACCATTGTTATATAAAGAAGAAGAAACAAAGACCCATGTATGTGTTTTTTAGCCGAAAATGGAGCCTGTTGAAGGACTTCCATGCATTTAAACTGTCTTATGGCGTAGAAACCGGGCTTTTTGGATTTAGTGGGGAGTAAGCGTGTTCACAAATCACATGTATTTGGCTTTGTACTAAGCAACCGTTTGTGCATCTCAGATATAGAAGACATCTTATCAAAATAAAGTTTTTGCTGTTGATTGCTAAAAGACGATATCATTTTCTTTTATAATTTTCTCCACTTAATTCTCTTTCATCATTCTACGACAATCCAGGCATTTTGCTAGCTACGACACCTTAAGCCTTATTTGAGTTGTCAAATACAATTAATACGGAAAAAAGAAAATGAAAGAAAAAAAAAAGAATTTAAAAATGGATCGTGAGTGTCTATTTCTTTTTCTTTAACCTTGGCCTAAAACTTTTGAAAATATTTTATTATTCCCCTTTGACTCCGGAAATAAGAAAACAAGGTTTACGTTTGATAATAGATTATCCTCCTTAAGAAATATCTTGACTAGGGAATTACCTAAATAATCTCGGTAAATTAATTAAGGCTGAGGTTTTGGCATTTGATTTATTAATTACCCTTAACTAAAGGTTTAATTTCTGAAATTTCAATGTACCTAAAGTACTCTTTTCACTTCTATTACTTAAAACTCCATGTTATCTACTTTCATCAATTTATGAATTTACTGCTTGATTTTGTGTAATTCATTCAATAAGGAAACTTACTATAGTTCCCCTACTTGATAAATGCAAGGGCTATGGTCTTCTTGTGATTTACCATTTACCCCCCCTAAAGCATCTTAGATATGTTAATGTACTTAAAAGCTCTTTCTAAACTACATGTAAGCAAAGGTTATCCTAGTAATTAACTATTATTCACCTTATAATATAGTTTAAGAATTTTAGTTTAATTACTAAAGTTAAATTAGTTAATTGCTAAAATATGATTTTTGAAAATTTTGTTTATCAAGTACCTAAACTATCCTTTCCTAATTAGTTATTTTGATGCCTTCTATTATTTTACACCTGGACCTGGGGTATTCTAATGATGGTTCATATTGGTTTGATTATATGAATGCAAACACCCTTCAAAGCTACAACTTACAACCTTCTTTTGAAACATGCTCGGAGTTTGTTATTGGCAGTTATCGAGGACATATATATTTTTAAACAACATTAAATACTTAAAGAAAGAAAAGACATGCTGAAGTATCATCTATAATGTGGGCTTGCCATGGCCAGGCCAACTGACATCAAAGATTGATATGACTTAATTAGCCGCCAATCTCGACCAATAGACTAGACAACAAGAGTATATCTGTTTTTTTTTTTTTTTTTTTTGTACCTTTCATTTAGTTTTATGTATAGTTACATTAACTCATATTCTCTTAATGTTAGGTCAAGTGCCACTCATATATGCTTCCAAATAGTAAATATGTACTTCCAAAACTTACTCGGGCGTCACCTTAATGTTTACCGACGTGTTCCAATAAGTGTCAATACATAAACTTAGCCCCGCCACATTGACTTGCCGTATAAAGTCGACAAGGATAGACTTCATGCACTATAAATATAGCCTTATGGAACGAGCGTCATGCTTGTTTGGTGTAGGCTAAAGTTAGACTATGGTCGATTTATATTATATTCCATGGTATTGAACCATCAACATAGGGCACGTAAAACACACTAGACCTATGCATAGTTAATAATCAAAATGTCCATATTAGCGTAATAATGTAATGATAAAGCTCATAATTATTCTGTTTATATATACATATATATATATATTGTATTTGTATATGCATAGCGCCTGACATCTCGTTGACAAGGAAAGGATCATAATTAATAGTAGGGTGACACTGTACACTACAGCTCATTAGGAGCAAGCAAGCACACCTGAAGCCAGCATCAGAGAAAGTAGCATCACCGTAAGTAGACATCAAGGTAGAGATCGAAGACACGGAGACATAATTGAAGTTATCCAGATAGATCCCTATATTTTTCAAGCCCTCCGATAGATCCTACGTATCTGGGCACATCCGCGGAATATGCTCCTTATCAGCCATCCAGTTGATCGACATTAGATTCTTGATGATACTATAGGAAGCATCCAAGCTTATTTGTAACTCCCACTCTTGACTCTCATATTGCTTCTCTTCTGACTGCAATTACTTCCAAGAAGAGACGTTCTGACTTGTCATACATGCATGCATGTAAGGAGCATAGAGCCCCTTTTTAGACTTAGAGCGGCTTCTATAATCATGGCACAAGTTTTACATGTTACGCTACATGGAGCATATTATCCTCCCATTGTTGGACATGATGGAAGAGTAGAAGAACCAGCTTCATCTGTCCTTTTGCTACCATTTCCCTTTTTTCAGGAGGAGGAGGAGGAGGAGGAGGCAAAGATAGGATGCATAGGTTTAGTTTGTCAAATTTAGATTTTATGGATAATTTATCCATACTGATGTTAAAACATATATCGTGTGTTTTGTTGATAGTATATAAGTATATGCATATACATAGGTGTGTATTTGGGGTTTTGGTTTTAAAATTGCATTGGAGTTTGGAATTTGCGTTTGAAGTTTGGATTTGGAGTTAGTAAGTCTAGTATTTGTATTTCTTTCCTTTAGTTGGTTTTCTTTTGCTTGAAATTTTGATATTTGTGCAACATATACATATGAAACACATTACATACTTGTGTCTTTAATTAATTAGTGTAAATAAAATCAATGAGGATATGCATTTCTTGAGTATGCCTTTAGTGCATATTAAGAGTGTATACAACGTGTGATTTTAATGATAAGTGCGTTTTTACTAAAAAGTTAACATAAAATATGCATTTTCTTCGCAAAATCCGCAATCTCGATAATGAATTGCATTTAGATGGATAATTTTGTAATGATTTTCTTTTAAAAAAAAAACTAAAAAAACTAATACTGAATATCGTTAGAGCTAAAACCCGGCAATGCTAAGGTGTTGTGGATTGAAGACATGGCTCAAATCAATCCAATTGACCTACCAATGCTAGGTTTCTAAAAACAAGGCCTAGGAGACCCGCTGGTCCAGGCACCCTGTCCCTGTTCCGTGTGAGCTACAAATAACCTGGTCAACTTCCATTTTTGAAACAAAAGTTCTCAACTGCGATGTTTGGAAACTGTTCCGGGCCAAAAGTGCAAAAATATAAAGAAAAGAATTTCAAATACTTATATCCTATTTTTTATCATCATATTGCACAAAGAGATAGATAAGCCTCTAATCTAAATAATTTTTAGTAATATTTTCTATTGAGAATATGATACATAAAATAAATGAGATCATATAATCTCTCATACAATCTCACTTATTCTATGTATTATATCATCAATCAAAGATATTGTTAAAATAGGTAAAACGTTCTATTGCTCGTCATATCAATATAAACATCAACATCGACATGTGTAACCATAACCAAAATGTTTTCTAGTGGTTGGTCATAAATTCCTTGTCCTTGTAATTGCTTCCTCTTGGCATATTCTATGTATTACCTAATTGTGAAAAGAGACGGAGTATAATCTTGACTGAAACGGATGATCTAGCGAATATATTACTCTCGAAATCGGTTATAGCTTCTACTTATATATACGTATATCCAGTTTCACTACTTTTTTCAGCTGCTGATGCTTCTGATATCCTATTTAATACTACAAGAGACATTGTGTGGAATGCAAAAGCATCCATTTCAGGCCTCATAGAGCATCCCCACCTCAATGCGCTGCGGTAGGGGAACCCCTAGGGCAGGAAGTGCAGACCTACAGTTGCTGTGCAAAACTTCATAAAAGGCAAGAAGAATTTTATCAAACCAGCCACAACTATTTGCTATGTAAAATCTTGTCTTCCCGCGAATGTGTACAACGCCAGCCTGCTTTGCTTCTTCCACATCAACTATCTCCTGTTGAACTTCCTGAGGGGATGATGGATGGAAACAGGAACTATGCTGTATATGTGCCTTCAAAGTTTCTATAACCTGAGTAACAAGGTCATCACCTTCACGACTGAGTGAATCAGCATATCCATACTGAATCACACACCCATATACCCCTTTGAGTCCTAGCTTATGAACAACAATCCTCTCGTTAGCAGCAACCTTGGGGACTAACAAGTATCGTAGTGTTGTAAAAACGGTTACTCTGTGAAGAGATCGCATATTCTTTATATAATGTCCAAGAATGGGAGTTACGCCATCTTGAATGTTGGTATAAAAGAAGCACAATCCAGGGACCCTCTGAACATCTGGATCAGACAACAGTATTTCTAGTCTATCCATGTTTATCTTATGTGTTAGCTCATAGTCTAACTTTCTCTGCCTCCCATAAAACCAGCCAAACATTATGAATGCCAGAATGAAAGATAGTGCAAAGGGAATCCATCCACCTTCGGGAATTTTTGTGCAAACAGCACTCACATAAAGACCTTCCATCACAGAAAAGACCACAAAATACAGAGCAACCAGTAGTGGATGAGTTCTCCATATCATGATCATGACCAGTGTCAGCAGCAGAGTGGTAATGAGCATGACTAAACTGACAACCACACCTGCAAGAAATGCACGAGTAATTAGAGGAATATAGATATCGGACTATAAATTTACCAATTAAAAAAAAAAAAAAGAAATTGGACAAAAACAGTTGAAGCATATGCATACTCCTATTCATTAAATTGGACAATGCACATATTAGTATCTGCATGTTCAACTATAGGAGCATTATACACATAGCCCAATCTATTAGATTAGACAGGGCATGTACATGATCTGCATGTACAATGGTAAGAGAATACACATGAAAATCCTTTAGATAGAAGTAACAAAAAGAGGAAAGATCCGTACTTAAGTTACATATGCTTAATATCAACGATTACTACATACCAATTCCCAAGGTATGAATGAGCTTTGATTTCAATTTGATGATTAAACAGTCTATAAACTACATTAACAATGTTGGGAAAGAAATTGCTAGGCATGGACTTCTATCTTCATTAGCACTAAATAAGTTGATCCCAGTACAGCTAAACATCTATACAATACAAATAGATCCAAACTAGTTAGATACGCTGCAATCTTGTTGTATGTTTGGTTGAAACAAAAGCACAATGAGAATAGACTGGATTTTCATACCAAATGCATTTCCAATATCTTTTCCATCACCAAAAATGAGGATCACAGCAACACAGAGAACCATAAGAATGTAGTTGACCTCTGGGGAGTATATTTCGCCTTCTTTGCTAGAAGATGTGTGAACCACCTTTACCCTAGGAAAGTAATCAAGCACAACAGATTGTTTAATAACAGAAAAGGTGGCTGAGATAAGCGACTGGCTAGCAACAATTGCTGCGAGTGTGGCTATCACAAAGATTGGCCAATAGATAGATCCTGGTATGAACTTGTAAAATCCATCATTGTGATCATTGGGATTTCTGATCAAATATGCTGTCTGACCGGCATATGTCAAAACCAGTGATGGGTATATCGTAAACAAAAATGCTATCTGCCAATTAAGAAAAATTTTCAAAATCCATAAGTCAGATAAAAATGAAGGTAAGTTTACTAATGGTTACAAGAACCTAACCTGGATAGAATGACGATTGAAATGGCCAAGATCTGCAAACATTGCCTCTGAACCTGTTTCAAAGGAAGACAGCAAGCACATAAGTGATATTTGATTCCAAGTGACATATGAGTTGCTAGCATATGGTAATCAAGTTTAACAACAATCACCATTTTGATGTACAATTCAGAGATGGATCAGGGGAATGCATATATGCAAGGCCCTGAACTTTACTAGTAATAAGCAAAACATGATAGTTTCTTCAAATTATAACATAAGAAGGAATAAAGAAAAATTATCATGTATGTGTACAACCAAATGCATTTCAAATTCCAAAAGTATATCGTTAATGATTTATCTGTTTATTATTATCACACTTTAATATTATTAGTAATTTTAATTGCTATGATTTTTCTTTATGTACTTCTGCTGACTTCCATGCCAATGGACCATGCACACAGCTTATCTTTTCTTATTATCATCAACATTGACAGGTAGACTAACCTGTAATGCAAAGTACTGTGCCTCCAAGTAATAGCCAGCCTTCCTTTCCATTTTGCAAGAAGAATTGGAAAATATAATGGGGTGACAGGGCTTTGAATATACCAGGATAATGCTTTATGATGCTGTAGATTCCTACCAAGGGAGTGCACAAGGTCCATGCTGCCATAATGGGGGAAAATAGGAAGCTGACTCGGGAGGTACCATATTTTTGCAGAAGGAACAGAACAATCAAAACAAATGCTGAGAGAGCTTCCACCCAGGCTGCAAAATATGAATAAGCAAACATCTGAAACTTTGAGAAAAAGTTTCTTTGCATTTGCAAGAGAAATCAAATTTTCACCATTCCTGATGCTTTTGTATTCACATATAATCCCAAACAAGCAGTTCTCACATCAAAAGGGGGAAAAATACTTACGTATTTTTATATAAAAGAAATTCTACTTTACTCAATTATCCAGGCATAAATATGTTGAAAAGTATGATATGATTTAAACCTGTAAATGATTTTCTCATAAATTATTCCCAACCTTGCATGCATTTGCCACTTTACAAGAGTATTGGTGGATATCGTTAATGGAAGTAGATGCCCTACCAAGTCACAACCCTCTTAACAGGAGGGAATCATACACCATTTTGTACAATTATTGGCAACAAACATTTTATTTTCATGTCATCTTGTTCACCAGTGTCACTAATATACCTGGAACGTGAATGATAATTTATCAGATGTACAGCAAGATAAAGCTCTGGATATGAAGTAAGAAGCTCTCATTTACTAAAATTGACAGAGATAAATTCCAGAAAAGTCTAATAGTAATTAAAATTATGAAATACATGAGATTAATAAGTATTTCACTAGGCACATTTAGTAAAGTGGAACAAAAATTGTAATCACTAATATGACTGCCCAATGATGGAATTCACAAAACTGGTCCAAATTCCTAGTGCTACATCTCCAAAAGCCAAACCAGACACTTGTTTGTTTGTAGACTGAAGATATTTTAGTCCCCTATTTTTGTAAACTGGCACAATCATTCCCATTGAATGAGGAAAAAAAAAAAAAAAAGAAGAAAAAACCTCTAATATAGGTCGCTTCAAGTATACATCACACATACAGAAAAGATTCATGGAAGACAAACTTATTCTATGAGCTTCAATGCATGCCTTATTAGCATTACAATAGAAAACTGCATTTTGTAAGAAGAAATTGTGCATATTAAGGGAGCAAAAGGAAGGTTACTTCAACATCATCAGACACATCTATGTTTCAAAAAAGGCCCAGATTTTGAATTTAATATAAATGCAAATTAAGAGCTCATAGAATTCTCAAGCCAGTAACAAAGATCAATCTAAGAACTCTATTCAACACTCACTTTTACCAAAAGAGGGAAATGGTGCTCTTATTCCATCCATTGCCGAGAGCACTGCAAGTGAATTAACAATCAGGCAGTAAACTAAAGATTTTCTTGCAACCATGGAAAACACAAACATGTCTAACCTGAGATTGCCGGTGTAAGTATACCATCACCAATCAACATGCACATGCCTAACATTGCGATAAAAAGTAATACCCTTCTAGCAATAATACTTCTTTCAAAGAACTTTCCAAGCCTACTTTGCTTTTCAGCACCCTCAGGCAGAAGAGAGCTGGAGGTATTAGAATTTGCGTCTGACCGTTTTGAACGAAGAATTCCAACATTCAAATTTCTGCAGAGCAGTGAATATAATGCAAATGTGCCACCTGCAATAGATCAATATATTAGCAGCAAGTACTCCAGTAATGAAATCACCTTAAGTCACACTATATGAGACCTCTATTATGAATATGAAATCACATGTAATTATATGTGTTGACAAGAACTTCAAATGACCATCTGCAAGTAATTTAAAAAGACAAAAGATGAAAGCAGAATTTAATTTCGAAAACTTATTTATTTCTAAAGCTTGTGCTGGTTTCTTACTAATCAATCTCAATGAGTTAAACACTACCAAATATTTATTGAAAATAAAAGAATAGTAAAAAATTGCCTCAAGAGAGAGAACTAACTTTCCATCATTGAAGGAACTAATTATTGCATTAGCTAATTGTGATAGGATCAATTTAAAATTTCTTGGGCTCGCTACAAAGAGAATCCAATGATCTCCTTTTAGGACTTGATTAAAGAGAGAACCTTATGATCTCTTAAACACTAAGGTCTGGATTTTTAGAAAAGATAGGGTTTTCTTTTCCCCATTTCATTTTTTCTATTTAAAATTAGAAAACAAGTGACATTCTAGCAATTGCCCCTACTTTTCCTCCTAGTGCTCCTACTTCCTCTCCTAGTTGCAACTGCTCCATAACCCCTCACATAACTGCCCCACGTTTTGAATTCAAAAACATGACAAAATACTGAAAAGAATACCCACACTACACTAAATGTTAACAACTATGCACTCTCACTTTGACACGTATGCACTTTCACATTGACACATAAACACACATACACTTATGTTCAGCACACCTACTCCTACCCCCTATTACTACTGTTTCCTGATATTAATCCCCCCTTAGAGACGCTGCTGACCTTAGGCATGGGTGCCCTCTGGCTGCCCACTAATTTTTTTCCTCCTTTATCTTTTGGGCTCTTGTTCATCCTTTATGATCATCAAAATCACACAATTCTAAAGTGTCATCCATCTTGAACTCAATCGTAACTCCCATAAATTCTCCATCTTGGCATCTAATAAAACGGTTCCTTCTCCCTTAGCAATTATTCTATCAATATGTTCATCCGTTTTTAGCATTGAATATAATTGAACATGAACTAGTCAAAATTCAAAAAAGAGGTCCAATAACCATTGAACTTCTGTCCCTTCTGCAAGCTGATTGGTATAAGCCATGCAGAGTGCCTTCTTTAAATTTTGGTGATCCTTTCTGCTTTGATTTAAATTTTCATGTGCTTACACAATGTTGGGTAATAAATATTATAGCATAAACCAAATATATAAGCTTAAGCTTTTGGATCAGCTGGTTGTAGTGCTATTCTTAACATGGTATTAGAGCTAGAGGTCTTGAGTTTGAATCTTTGCATTGTCTTTTCATGCTGTGTTTTGTCATCACTCCTATTTAATTTGGTATTCCACTTGGCAAACCTTAGTCAAAGTTTTGATCCACAAGTAAGAGATGTGTTGGGTATTAAATATTATAGTACAAATCAGATCTACAAGATTAAACTTATAGATTAATTGGTTGTGGTACTATTCTTAACAAATAACTGATGAACTTTTTGCTATCTTCTACATTATCTAATGGAATTACTTCTAGAACTTTTTCACAAAAGCACATCCCAAACTTGCAAATCATTATCTTTGCACCAGCCATAATCATGGTTAGACTGATCCCGATGTTGAAGCAATTGAATAAGGCTACCTAAGCCAGTTCCATCATAAAGCTTTAACGAGGACTGTTTCCTCTTCTTTTCATCATCTCTGCTGCTTTAACTTCTACCATGAAGCAAGGATGTCTCCTCAGATAACAAGGAATAGGCAAAGCCTAAGACAAGCAACTATATGCATTAGTTATCTCTCTTCACCATGTAGAGCGAAAAAATCCTCTCGTCTCTCTCACTCCTTCCTCCCTTCTCTCTTCTCTCTCTCCTCACTCACTGATCTCCTTTTTGTCTCTTCTTCTCTCTCTCATCCATCTCTCCTCTCTCCCTACTTGCCCAGCCCCCCCTACACCTACCCTCCCTCCCTAAGATTGTACTCCTTTTCTTTTCTCCTCTCTCGTCTTTTTCATCCCTCTTGCCTCTCATCCCTCTCTCGTTCTACCCTCCCCATCTCTACTTTAACCCCTCTTGCCTTCTCCTCTCTTGGCTGTTTCTTTCCCCCTTTGCCTTCTAAGCATTTTCGTCACTCAGTTTTGTTTTTTGTTTCTTGTTAGGTCTTTTTCTGGTTGAACACATTCTTTGAATTTTGTTAAGCTATGAAAACTTTTGTCCATTGGAACAATAAAGTCTTTTTCGAAGCCATTGCTGCAAAGGCTTTCACCATTCACTTTGAGTCTCCACCTAGTCAGTACAAACAATCAAAGACCAATCCTTCAAAATCTACTTCAAAGGGAAGCAAATCTAGAGTTAAATCCACTGTGCTCTCATCTGCCTTAATGGAAGAAATGAAATGGTTCCTAGCGTAGCTAAGGACTCTTTTAGTTTTGAAAAGTCCAAAGTGGTTTCAAAAGATGTTGGGTCTTGTCCAATAGATATTAGACAAAATGCTGTGTAGATATAGCAAGGTCAAAAGGGAAATGAAGCTTTTATCCTTCCTAACTCTAGCACCTCCCAATAACAAAAGTAGCTCCACTAGCGAGTCTACTATATAGGTCAAAGTGACAGAGAGGATTGAGACATTTCACAATCAGGGGAAAGAAGAATCTGACATTGCTGCTCATCAATAGTAGAAGCAAAACCAAACTTCAAAACCACACTCCCTTATTGAGGTGGTTTATGGTCAAAATGACAAAGAATATTCCCCCCTAGTGGATGTCGCTCTCAATTATCACCCTCCAAAGAAAGTTGGAGATTTAATTTGTGTTGAACTACCTCCCAAGGTTACTCAAATGGGTGAGAAAATTTGGTGTTTTATTGCTGTGGGCTGCTTCCTTAGGTGAGTATTATCTTTCCTCTCAGTGCAAAAACTAGCTGTAGCAAGGTGGAAGGATGAGTGACTCCTAGAGACTCTTACAAATGGAAATGGCTGTTTCTTTTTTAAATTCAAAGATGAAGTTGCACTCTCTAAGATTCTTGGCCAACCTTGGTACTTTGCAAAACAACTTATAATTCTGGATAAATGATGTATGGGGGAGGATTACTCTCATATCTAACCCAAACGTCTTCCTATTTGGATAAAATTGTAGGGAGTGCTAATACAGTATTTACATTATGATGACATTAGCTATGCTGCAAGTGCAATGGGATGCCCTCTTTAAGTAGATTTAATTTCAGCCAAAGTGGAAAGGATTAGATTTGCTTAAGCTTTGGTTGAAGTTGAAGTGAGTTGTGAACTTCCTATGAGCTTTGCTATGAAAAAGTTAGATGGATCAATGATGTTAAATATTAGAATCTCACTCCTTGCTATTCAAAGTGTAGAGTTTTTTGTCACAATACAGATAAGTGTGTTAGAGTTTTCTAGTGGTCATATTTCCTCTAAATTAGCCTCTTACGTTTCTTCTGAAGATAAGGATGATAATCCTACAGTAGCAATAGCAAAGGAGGCAAACCAAATCGAATAACTTCCCATATTGGTTCAAGTATTTCTATTAGGGAACTTGGTCCTCAACCAGAGACACTTGGAAAAGGCAAAAATACCACCATCCCAATCTCTTCTGATGATTCTGATAGTTTGGATATAGGAGCACCCTTGTTGTAGGGAGAACCATCATCTCCTTAACCAGCGAATGTGGACTTTTCATTTGAGAACTCTAAAGAATTAGATGAAGCTTGTTCTTCCATGTTCCAAATTCCCAAGAAGGGTCTTCTTCTTTGAAACGAGACAAGGTGGTCGAAGAAAAACCTTGGACTAACGTTAAGAAGAAAAAATCAAAGAAGAAGAAGGGTGAGGATGGTGTGACTGGAGTTGAGACTAGCCATTCGTTGCCTTAGGGGTCAGCCGCTCCATGCTTCTTTTGTGATTTTATTCAACTTTTGTACATAAATTATGATAACTTCATGGAATATTAGGAGTCTTAATGATCCCTCAAAAGCTAAAGAAGTACGTATATTGTGTTTTATACATGGAATTTTCCTTTTAGATATCATAGAAACTAAAGTCAAACCTTAGAATTCATCTACAGTTTGGTCAAGAATTTGCCCTTTTGGGCACATTGAAAAACACCCCAATGGGAGGATATGGGTTGCATAGGACTCACGTATTTGGACAGTGCAGGTTCTCTCCTCCCAAACACAATACATCCACTGCAAATACCATCTCTTGAGTGAAGATAAGTGGATAATAGCAACATTCATACATGGGGCAAACTCTATTTCGAAAAAAGCATCTCTTTGGAAGGATTTACTCATTATAAAAAGTGCCATTTCAGGTCCTTGGGTTCTATTTGAAGACTAACAAATGTCACACGATTGAAGAGAAATTGGGTGGTAATGAGATTTTCTCTACAGGAAAGGATCATTTCAATGAATTTTGTTATAGTGCTGAATTGGAGGAGACAAGAACATGTGGCCCCATCTTCACTTGGTCAAATAAGAGCAGCTCCAAGCCTCTACCCTTTTTATGAGGCACTTGTTAACTTGTATTTGATGCTTTCTTTTCCTTTTGCTGAAGTACAAGTAGGCCGTCCCAAAATCTTTGATCATAGCCCTTTAATTATGAAGTTGAACTTAGGGAATCAAGAGAGGATCCCCTTAAAATTTTTTAATTTTTGGAAACACTGTTCTGCCTTTCTACCTATTATACAGAAGGTTTGGAACACCTATATTGAAGAGTCTCCAATGTTTAAGGTTGTATCTAAGTTCATGTTGCTGAAGCATGAGCTCAAGAAATTAAATAAAGAGAATTCTTCTAATATATCAGCCAAAGTCCAAGAAACTAGAAGATTGCTACAAGAAACTCAGCTTGTTAATAGAATAAATCCGACGCAAGCAGATTGGAATTTAGAGAAAAAAGGGTTCAAGGATTTCTACATTCTTAAAGGAGCCGAGGAATATTTCCCCTGCAAAAAATCTAGAGACATTTGGCTAAAGTGGGGTAATTAGAATTTCTCCTTTTTATTTATTTATTTGTTTTTTATGATAGAGGGACACGAGCGTATTGTGACTGACTATCTTTAGATATATAAACTACTCTATAAGACTCATTCACCGAGTAAAAATAGCTTGCGTTATATAGGTATCGTAAAAAGTATCCTTTTTCTTCATATCCTTCAAGCAAAAATACCTTAGGAATGGTATTCAATCCTTAAAGGGTGAAGATGGAGCTGTTATTACTGGAAAAGAGCCAATGCAGCAGGCAGCAATTTCCTATTTTGTGAACTTGCTAAAGGACATCTCTTAGAGTCTCTTCTGAGCATCCTAAGGTACAAAACGCAGTTTGCAGATTTGGATTTGTTGATAAAGCCTATCTTGGATGAAGAGATTAAAATGGTGCTATGGTCCTTTGCAAAAGACAAATCTCTCAGACTGGATGGTTATAATGCCAACCTTTTTAAATATACATAGAGCAGTATAAGGCAAGAGGTATGTTTAGCCATCAAAGAATTTTTTTGCCACTAGAAAACTATTGAAAGCAATTAATGCTACTTACTTGGCATTAGTGCTGAAAAGCGAAACAACTAAATCTTTTGCAAATTTTAGGCCAATAGTGTGTTGTAACACACTATATAAATGCATATTCAAGACTCTTGTAAATAGACTCAAGCCAGTCACAGTTGAACTTATGGGAAAGGAACAATCTACTTTTATCAAGGGTAGACACATAATAGACAATATTTTAGTGGCTCAGGAACTCCTAAATTGTTATCACAAGGCTAGCCATGGCTCTGATGTGCTATCAAGGTGGATATAATAAAGGCTTATGACCATGTAAATAGGAATTTTCTAAAGAACTTATTGTAGGCTCTCAACTTTCTACCTTAATTCTCGTTTTGAGTTATGGAATGTGTCACAATACCGAGATTTTCTGTATGCCTAAATGGAGAACTAGCCGTTTTTTTCCCAAGCTTACACAGCCTAAGATTAGGTGACCCACGTTCTCCTTATCCCTTTGTTTTGGTAATGGAAGTTCTTTCTTGCTATCTCAAGAATCTTGCATCAAACCCTTGGTTCAAGCTACATTGGAGATTTAATAAAGCTAAACACCCATTTAAGTTTTGCTGATGATCCTATGATCTATTTGAAAGGGGATCCCACCTTAGTCCCCTTAATTAAAGAGTGCTTAGATGATTTTTCTACTATATTGGGGTTGAAGTGTAGTCCTACAAAGAGCCAAGTTTTTTTTAGTGGTGTTTTAGTTGAAAATAAGAACCAAATCTTGTCTCAGTTGGGATTTAATGAGGCAAATCTCCCTGTCAAGTATCTTGGTGTTCCACTCATACATAGTAAGCTTTCTAAGGCAGATTGCACTATACTTATTGGCAAATTTGCGGCCCATATCAATCATTGTACATTTAAGGCTCTATCTTTTGCAAAGAGACTATAACTCGTCAAAAGTGTTCTTTTCTCTCTCAAACTATATTGTTCCTCTATTTTTATATTGCCAAAAAGTATCTTGAAGGAGCTTACCACAAAAATCAAGCGATTCTTGTGGAGTGGATTGAATGAAGCAAAGGCTAAGACTAAAGTGGCTTGGGAAGATGTTTGCAAACCTAAGGAAAGGGGTGGTTTAGGCATTTTGGAGTTTTCATTATGAAATAAAGTAGCTCATTTGAAACATATTTGGAACCTGTGCTTGGATGATGTAAATACCCTTTGGCCTAATTAGGTTCACAATGAAATTTTGAAGGGTTACAACTTTTGGTCAATATCAGCCCTTGGCTAATGTTCGTGGTCTTGGCTTAGAATCCTTCAAGCACGTATGGTTGTGGGCTTGCTCCTCTCTTGAGGAATTGGGAATGGATAGAAGATCTTGCTTTGATATGATTTTTGGCATCCTAAAGCTCCCTTAGCAAGTTGGTGAGGAGAAAGATCCATCTATAACTTAGGTTGGGCAAAAGACGCAAAATTAAATTCTATTATCAAGGGAAATATGTGGGCACAACCTAAGGGAGACATATGGAACAACATTAAGTCTCATCCATGGCTATTAAGGTGAAATTGCCTAACATCTTTGTGGAAGAAAAATTAATCATCTCCATTCACTATTTGTCAAGCATACAATAGCCTAAGGAATCAACATGCAAAAGTTACATGGCACAAAATTGTTTGGAACAAATCTATCATGCTACGTCACTCCTTCATACTATGGTTAGCTATTAAGGAAAAGCTACTCACTGTAGATAAATTGGTTAGCTAGGGCATCATTGATCGGATGTTTGTTTATTTTGTGGTAACAAAGGGGAAAATCATATGCATTTTTTTATAAAATGTGAATATACCATGGTTGAATGGTTAGAGGTGCGAAAGACTTATCACATACCATACATGGAACTCATCTCAACTACAACGGTCACAAAGTAATCTATCATATTAGGTAGATTTGGCGATACTTAGAGATGGAAAATTCTTTCAGTTTTTGTCCATATTTTGTGGAAAGAGAGATAGTAGAAGGTTAGGTAGAGATCTCACTCAACATTTGCCTTTAGCTAGGAAGATTTTGTGCTATGTAGGCTCTGTCTAGATGATCTCTTTTGTATATGTGCTATTGAGTTACTAAGTGATCGATCTAGTTAATTTTTTTGTGCATGATGGTTGGAACAACCCCCTAGTATTATCTTATTGTACATTCTTCTCTTTCCTTTTAATGAAAATGATATATATTGACATTATCCAAAAAGAAACCATATGCATTGGCCTCCAGTAAGGTTCTTCAAAGGGAAGGCCCTAAAGAAAATTCAGATATGGGATGGATCTAGTCCCTTCAATTGCATCGATCAGGTATATTATTTAGGTAAGTATCAATCAAGCATAGTTTCCTAAAAGTGTCTTCCTTACCCAATTTTTGCTCTTTCACATTATCTCATATAGTTTTTCTTTCTTTCCTCTCCATTGCACCATATAGAGAATTTGGGAACGAAGCATCTTCCTCACAAACAAATCACATGCTATTTGCAGAAGAGTCCATGAAGAGCATAGCTGAACCGTCTTGAACCCATTTTGCATCTACTCATTTGCATCAACTTTTTCCGAAATCCACGTGAGAATATACTAACCAAAAGAAAAAAATTCTCTAGTTACTTCATTTCCTATACCTCTTCACCATTAAGATTCTTTTTGTAGGTGATTTTTTCCCCCCTAACTACATTTCCATTACTTGAAATACAAAACAAGCGGCAATTTAACAATTGCCCCTATTTTCCCTTTGAATGCTAGGATTGATTTAAGATAAGTTTTTGGGTTTCATATAGACGATGGATGGGCATTTTTGGCAATCCTTTTCCTTACAAACTCACAATTATTTAGGACATTTGAGATTGCAGTCTTTACAAAATGGTCCTTAATCTCTTTAGTCTTGATATTTTAGAGTATCACTCTTATCAATTGGGAAAGCACGGTAATTTTTTTTTTCCCCTTTTTTCCCTAAGTTGATCAATAAATATGCTTTTGCACTTTTGTTGTAGTTCATTTTGATGTTTGTGGTTACAATTATATCACCTCTAAAATAGGGTTTAAGTACTTTATAACCTTTATTAATGATTATTCTCAAATAACATAATTTTTCTTAGTAAAAAATCATTTTGAATTATTTTCGATATTTACTTCTTTTTTATTGAAATCAAAACATAATTAGGTATGCATGTTCAAGTATTGAGAAGTGATAATGTTGAAGAATATCTTTCCTTTGCTTTTCAATATTTTATGACTCATCATGGCATATACTCCATCAAATTTCTTGTTCATATACACCTTAATAAAATGGTATTATTAAATGAAAGAATAAATACTTAGTTGAAACAGCAAGTAATATGCTACTTCATATGATGATTGATACTGTTCTTACCTCTTATCATCTCATCGATTGTATGTCATTTGTAGTACTTCATAACCGGATTCCATTCTCAATTCTTTTTCCTTATGATGCCTTATATAGTATTTCTTAATGTGTGTTTGTTTGTACTTATTTTGTTTTTGTTCCATCACCTGCTAGAGATAAATAGTTGCTTCGGTCCATCAAGCACGTTTTCTTTTAGGTACTCTCATCTCCAAAATGGCATTGATGTTATTTTCCAGAGTTGCAACATACCTTTGTGTCATGCGACGTAATATTCTTTGAGTCCACACCCTTCTTTATGGATCCATCTATAACTCTTGAGTCTATTATAGAGTTTTCTTCCACTCCTTATATTTTTCTCCATGTCTTCACCGCCTTTAGAAACTCCATATCCACTATTATCAGCTATTAAATTGATAGAGCTTAGGACTATGCCATCACAGGTTTACATAAGCAAACCTCGCTCAAAATTAGTTACAATTGCTACTAAAGAATCTAATGCCTTCCCAAACACCAAACCAGTCTCGAATCCACCTTCAGATTTAGATCTTCCTATTGCCTTATGAAAAGGTACTATACAATGAGCTATACCCTATCTTATCTTTGATATATCTCATATGCATCTTTATCTCTTTTATTTTGCATTCTCGTTATCTTCAATTTCTATTCCTCAATCTCTAAAAGTTATTGTATCATTTAGGGTAAATGCAAGCTTTGGGAAAGGAGATGTCAATCTTACATTCCAATGAAGTTTAGTATCTAGTCCCACTGCTATTAAGGAAGTTTTAGTAGTTCATAAATGGATTATGTTGTGAAGACTTTGCCAGTTTCACTTGATCACCTTAAGGCAAGATTAGTAGTTAAAGGTTATATATAAGTATATATGTTTAATACAAAGACACTTTCTCTCTTGTAACTAAGATGGTTTCAGTTCATCAATTCCTCTCTTTAGTAGCAATTTTTAAGTGGCCTTAGCATTTGTGCAATATTAAAAATGTTTACTTCTGTAGAGATCTAAACGAAGAGGTATATAAGGAGTAACCTTGGTGTTTGTTGCTTAGAGGGGAGTCGAACCCAATTTATAGATTAAAGTCGTCATTGTATGGGTTGAAGCAATCTCCTTGAGCTTAGTTTGCTAAATTGAGTTTAGCTCTTATTCTATTTAGCATGGTCAAAAGTAAGTCAAATCATTCAATTTCCCATATACTATCAGATTCAGGGAAGCAAATTTTCTTAATCATTTATGTTGATGACATTATCATTACAAGAGATGATAACAATGAGATTTCTCAATTGAAAGCCTTCTTGCATCAACAATTCAAACTAAAGATCTTCAATAGTTAAAATACTTTTTAGATATTGAGACTGCTTGCTCAAGAAGAGACATTAATATTTCTTAAAGGAAATATGTAATAGGCTTGCTCGAAGAAACTAGGACTTTAGGTGCCAAGCCAGTAGATATCCCTATGGATTGTAACATAAAGCTAGTGTTAAGTTAGGAACAGCCATTATTTGATTTAGGAAGTTACAGCAGGATTATTGGTAAACTGAATTATCTTATAATAACTAGACCTAAACGTTTCTTCCGTTGCAAGTGTAGGAAGTCAATTTCTTGAATTTCAATGTGAAGTTCATTGGGAAACCACCATGAGAATAACGAGTTATCTCAAGGCAGCTCCTAGTAAGGGACTTATGTAACATAATAGAGGACATTTTTAGTTGACAGGTTATATTCATACCGATTGGGCTAGATTTCCTATAGATAGAACATCCACATCGAGTATTTGTGTTATATTGGGGGGAAACTTGATTTCTTGGAAAAGCAAGAAACAAAAGTGTTTGCTGAATCTAGTGCAAAGGTGGAATATAGAGCTACAGCACTTGCAGCTTGTGAGCTCATCTAGCTTAAGCAACACATGGTTAAGCTAGAATTCAATAAAAACGAGCCATGAGGTTGTATTGTGATAATCAAGCCACAATGCACGTTGCCTCTAATCCTTTTCATGACAGCACCAAGCACATAGAGATTGATTGTCATTTTATCAGAGATGAGGTGCATTTCAAGGATTTTATGTCTTTCGTCAACTTTAATAATCAATTGGCGAACTTATTTACTAAGTCTTTAAAAGTCCTAGAGTGAGGTATATTTGTAACAAACTGGAGTTTTATGATATTTATAGGCCAACTTGAGGGTTAGGTATGAAAATGTAAACATAAATAGTGTAGGCACATGTGTACTATCTGTAAAATAATGAATAATACATAATGGAATAGAGGGCCAACCCTGATTTTAACTTTTTTTCCCTGAAATCAACAACAGTAATTGGAAGGAGAACGAAAAGGGCAAAAGGTCATACATCATTATAGTTAAGCAAAACCTGCAAACAAGATTATTGTAAAGGCATAATTTAGAATTCCTTGGGGAAAATAATACAAAAGAGCTGCTTAAATAAAGAAAAATTTATTTCTGATTTCCTGGTCCACATGAGAGAGAACCAGGAAGCTGCAGTTCCACAATAAACTACTGAAGTAAAGACTTTAGAGCAGAAGAGAGCAGAATCCAATTCTTGCCACATTTCAACATGAAACCATCACTTCTAAGAATGGCATATAACATATTGCAAAGCAAACAATTAGAAGGTAACAAAAAAATCAGTATACTTGCCAAGTAATACTTATTAATTGGGCATTTGTCATTGAAGAAATAGCATCATTTAACAAAATTAAAAAGGTTGGATCATGTGTACCTTCACCCTGGTCATCAGCTTTGAGAGCTATTCCAGCATATTTGACCACTCCAATGAGAGTCAGGGTCCAAAACATGATACTGTAAATTCCTAAATAGTCCGCTTCCCTTGGAGAATTCAATTGCATTGATGGGTAAACATAAAGAGGTGAAGTTACGAGACCTCCAAAAACCACTCCAAGTGTCTTGTAGGCAAGAACCAAATTCCCCCATTTACCTTTTCCCTGCTGCAAAACATTTCAAATCTTATTCCCAAAGGAATTCAAAAAGACACAACACAAACCGTGAAAGAAGTTTAAGATACTGATCAAGAACTAATCGCAGAGATAATCCCTTTTTTATTATTCCATTCTCTCCAAAGAATAAAAAGTACATGTTTGGGATTAACTGTTAACAAAATCATCCCATCTATGTTTAGATATAAATTAGTGGGTGCGGTATCTTCTGCTTTCACTAAAAGAAGCAAATTCTTATTAACCATTTTCTCCAACATTACTGTCTTACTTTGATGTTCTTATTTCAATCTGCAATTCGACATTAATTTTTCTACTAACAAATAAGACTAGCCAATATTCAATAAGGGGTGATTCTAAACACTAATCCCTATAAGGCGAGTTAAAAATAAGTCTAAAAAACACATTCACTTTTTGCTAACACACTAAAAAAGTATAATAATTGTAAAAAATTGGTAGGGACAATGTATTACCACAAAGTACATGATGCTATCGAAAATCGCAAAACAATGCACATTGACTTTTTAACGAGACTTATAGCTGTTGCTGACTTATTTTGGAAACACCCTTCAACGAACATGCTAAAATCAGTATTGCTTTTACTAGGCCCAGAAGAAGACAAACAGTGCATGAGTCCCCACCATATAAAATATAGAACAAAACAACAGCTATTTATCAACATAAAAACAAAACCTTTCCCCTTGTCCAACATAAATTCGTGCACTTTACTACAACACACTCATATATATGAAAACGGAAAGTTTCTTCATTTAAATTTTTAACCCCACCACACCCCACCACGCCCCACCCCTCCCCCAAGAAATACGAAAGACAACAATAGTCAAATAGTAAGACGATATATTTTATTCCTACGGTAAAGAAAGACGACACCTTGTCGAGGGTATCAGGACCCCTGAAAGCACGAGGAGTTGGCAGAAGATCTTGAAGGCCATTATTATTATGGGCCGAATGAACCACCACCTCAGATAAAGCCGGCGGCATTGCAACGGGACTGCCACCGTCTCGCTCTCGCTCGCTGGCTTCACTTTATTATTTCTTACGTCCGAGTTACAGACAGTCGGGGGAAGAGAGAGACAGAGAGACGTACGCAGACGACGTTGGGATTTTTTTAGTATTTTCTGGACTCTGGTGGTGTGTTGCCCATATATAGATGGAAGAGACCTTTTTCGGTTGGGGCCCACAAAACAGGCAAGAAAAAGCAAGGCATTCATGCAACTAACGTGACACGTGATCTTTGGATTGGAACTTTAATATTTTGTTTCAATTGTGGTAACTAACAGGATGGATGGTGCTCGGACTTTGGAGTTCACCTGATAATCACATTAGGAGTTTTATATTAACATGGATCATTTTTTAAAAAATAATACGGAAAAGTATTTTATATGAAAAATATTAAAACTATGATACGCATATGCCTTTATTTTATTTTATTTTTTTTATACTAAAGATGTATGGAAATTTTTTATAGTGTATTGAATGTGTATATAGTATATGCACCTTTAATTCAGTATTTTGATTTTTATTGAAGGTATATATATTTCGTGCGTCTTTTATATTTTTTAAGTATCTAGCATACACACCTTCAATATTTGGATTTCTATTGAAGGCGTATGTATTTCATGCGTCTTCAGTAATAGGCATTTTAATTAAAAGTATCTGTAGTATATGAACTTTTAATATTTTTCTCCCACTCCACACAATTAAAGCATGTACATTCACTTGCACATTATAAACCGAATAAAAAGTTTACTATAGAAATCGATTGTCTAAAGCAACAATCGATGGAACGCCTCAATAAAGATAATAGGTAGAAAAAAGCATAGTGTACGAAATGATCATCCATTTACTATAGGATTAATTATAGTAAAAAATAATTGAAAATTGTAATATTGTGATAAGTAAAGAATGCAATGAATTGCGATCTCTAATAAAAGCTAAATTGCATTTCGAACAATCAATATATATATAAAATTTGTCATGACTTAATATTAATGTCAATACAATAATAAAAAAGAAAAAAAAAAGACAAAACATATCTACTATTACTTACATTGTGTGAAAGTCTTGACGGCACTGGACATAAGTGGATGCGTTTGTCCATCTTGTGACTGTGTAGGCTAAGGCGATGGATCGTGGAGATCAAGATCCCTATAAGGGATTGGGTCGAATGAAGGGGCTAGTTGCAATTAAGTGACGCCCTTACCTATGGAAGACCGTGTAGAGGTAGATCGTCACTTTTGAGGTATTGGTGGAGTTGCGAGATCAAGATGACGCTAAAACTTAAGAATCATGTAAGAGCTAAATACGGCTCTAAAGTTAAATATGACTCCTATAGTAGAGGTAACTCCTGATCTAGGGTATGTGGCTTACCCCCCACTAATTTACCCAAGGTCTATGGAATCACGCTTACGTGGTAATATGTCATCATCTAAGTCACATTGGTAAAGTCTTGATTGAGCTCTACCTCTTCGAACTAAGGTTTTGCCTCTAGGTAGTGCATGAGGAGCTGGTATATCCTTGTCCGCAAAGTCCCTACTCCTCATCGTGGTCTACATGGGGTGGCTGTTGTATGCTTTCGTGATATGGGTAGAAGATGAGGTCACTGTGTTGCTCAACGAACTACAGTGCTTTATTCATAATACGAGGTGCTATAAGATAGTCAGGTGTTAGCTGCACATCCTTAAGTGAGTTCACCTAAAATAAGTAGGACTACAAGTGTTAGAATATATGATAGCAAACATGTATAAGTATAGAAACTATTGGACGATTTCACATGCACTTACCAGCCGACCGATGATAGCTCCTTAATGTGTAATGTGATGTCGGGTGATTTGTTTGTACTACGGCCAGTAACTTTTGTCAATTGTATGGGGACTTTGGATATGTACTAAGAATCCATATCTCTATCTACAAGCTTGGATATATGTAATGTACGTGTTGATTCAGTCAATATTCGTCTTATCTTAGAGGTCCAACTGGCGGAGTTGCTCAGAGGTGTCTATCTCCTGTGGGGGGTACTAGTATTCACCAAACTATTGGACGACACGGTTTGGGAAACACTACTCAATGATGTAGAAACATATGAGTAATACCCGGACAGTTTAAATGTGTCATCCAATAGTGTAGAAGTATGATAATAACTACAGTAACTCCTTCATATAAGGCTCTCAAACAACCTAACAAAAAAAAAAAAAAAAACCGTGAAACAACAAGGGTTAGCACTTAGGTTTGACTAAAGGATAGGAAAGAGGAAAAGTTATCATATCGTACCTATTGCGTCGTCTGCATGTCAAACGTTATGCAGTACGCATCCATTATATGCATGGAATGCTAAATAGTATCCCATATTGCCCTTCATTTAGCTACCAATGGCCTATCCCTATTGATAATAAAACTATATCGGCTAAGCAGGGCGACATATGAGAATCCATCTCAAGCCTAGACTTACAGTAAAATCACGACCCCGCTAAGCTCATAAGCATCAGATTAGGAGGTAGAGTACAAATATCAGTATAACCATGCTAAGCAAACGTTACCCCAATTGAACTACCCAGCTATAAAAAAGTCCTCTAGTAATGGTAGGAACATTAGGTGAATAAGATTGAAGGATTTAAATCCTTACATCAAGCTGAGTATGTATGCATGTGCGTATTATTAAACGTCTCATCGTTTGCCCTACGAGGAAGTACTCGAAAGTATTCTCATAGCTATGTAAGAGATAAATAAACACCCCTCATTCAAGCAAGCTTGACGCCCAACAATCTCTCTACTACATCAACCTAACTCTTTTCATCATTCGTCTTAGTCCAACTTGCCATTGCAAATCCCTTTATTGGAAGCCTGAACTAGATCTCAATATCTTGCAGTATAATGGTTGCCTCTCCGATGAGTAGATAGAATGTATGTGTCTTGAGCCTTCATCTCTCTACTAGAGTCGTATTTAGATGTCGGTCTAACATGATAAATGGAAGCTATGTAACTCCTTATAAATCAACCTCTCGTATGTAAGGCTCCACCTTGAGATGTATGGGAATACTTCGCTCTTCCTTATTTAAGGACATCTTGTTGTGTCATATATTGGCTATTGTAAAATGAGATAGGATCTCTCATAAGTCTATCAATCGGTTCATTTATTTGTGGAAAGTCCTGAAACTAACATTGGACATTGCTTCATGAGTAAGACGACGGGGTCTTTTTTCGTATTAATGTTTGGAAAAGGGCCCATATTCATATAAAACTCATAACGATAATATTCATGTCATCCCCGAGGTCGAAGCAACAGTCTTATTGAAATAAAAACATATGCAACTTAGAATTAACTTAAATTTACAAATATACTTTAATTTCAAAAAACTTTATATAATCTCTTAAATATAAATTTGTTTGTAGAGCCCGTTGGTTACAATTTGTAAATCAAAACTTTAACATATCGAAACTTTTAAACACTTATATATATTTTACTAGTTAAAGCTTCTGCACAATAAGCGATATTCATTCTTAAAATATATATTTTTGTTAATGAAAATAATAGATCTACGTAAAATATTCTTATAATTAATATGTTGACAATTTATGTTCATCTATGTAAGCTTATCATGAACAGCATTATTCAATTATATATTTTATATATTGTTATTTATACATATATTGATTGTTGCATAAATTGTTTTAATATTTAGAAAAAAAAATTATAATATAATCCTTTGAGTTATGAGAATATACTATCACATATCAAAAGTTGCATCATTTTATATGTAATTTTGTAAATGTCACAACTTTTTCTACAAATACCATTTTCATAAAGGATATATCTCTCGAATAATGAAAAAGGTTTAGTTGATAAAATATAGTAAGAAGTGTCAATAATGAAAAGATTTGAATAATAAAATGACGCTAGTGAGATATGGTTGCAAATCATGGATTAATTGGATCATTAGAAAAAAGGGAAGAAAAAGTCAAATTCCACTTAACCTCGTCTAGAAGTAAGTCCTAAAATACTTAGAAGTATTGTTGGTCAGTAGCCATAGATGTCAGAAGTGGATTGAAGTCTTGAGCTCAAAAATCTAATTCCGATTTTCCTTTGTTATATCCATCAATTTTTGGAAGACATAACTTTTCACATATAGAAAGTTATAGAGCTCATGGTAAGTCAATAAAGAGTTATTTGAGTCTACATATACATGTACCAAATCGCTTTGCCATTTGTGTTGTTTAGGAAATCTAATTTTCAGTTTTAACAAGACATCATGTGGGTTAAGGATTTCTTTGTTAATTTAGGAAGTTTACCTTATTATATTTTCTTTCCTTGATTCATAGATATGAATTTTATTTACTTTTTTTTGTTTTTGTCATAAGATTGTGTGCCTATTAATGCCCTAAAATCATTTATATTTTCAATTTTTTTTATGATAATACAATTTTTATTCTCCTATAATTGTGTTTATCATGTTATACGTTGCCTCATAGAAGCTTCTGAGAAAAGAATCAAGGTATAAGAAAAAGAAAGATGCGAGAACCAAGAGTTTTATGGTATATAAACTTACTGGTTCCTTTCAATATGCACATGTTAAACATAAAAGACAATATTAATATTAATATGGTGGCTTTTTATAAAAAGGTAAAGATATGAAAAGGTGATACCAAAGAGTTATGATAATAATAATTTTAAAAAGTTTTCAAAATCATATAGATAATAGAATAATAACAAAAGGTGTATTATTGATGAAAAGGTATATTTCCAGCATGCATGACTAGTTACTCAGTTTATAAGGAATTGTTGTTCTCGGAACACTTTTTTTTTTTTTTTGCATAATTGAATTTTAAAACCAATGCTGGTTTTTGAGAATAAAGTAATAACCAATAGTTAATACAAAATAGGTATTGTTAAAAAGAAATAGCAACATTGAAGAAATACAATAGGAAAAAAGTAATATTGAAGAGATACGGTAGGGTAACAAAAAGAAGTTTGTTTAAAAAACAAGTCTTTTTATGTAAATTATGAAACTTTTATATAATCGCAATCTTACCCTATTATGCTGGAAAAAAATTGAAAAAAAAAAACTAATTCAATGCCAAAAAAATACAACTCTTTGTGTCCATAATATTTCATTCATATATTTGAAAGAGATCTTTCAAATAATACACCATTTTATGAAAAGCTCTCAATTATTTAGATATAATTAAAATATAATATATTCTTTCACTTAATTGTTACATTATTAATATATCAATTATGATATCGTCCAAATAAATTTATTACTTTATTAATACTATAAGTTAATATCCACGCATTGCACGGGTTTACTCGGTGTATTTTTAGACTACGTTTTATTCATCTTTTTCCCCCATCTTTTTGGTTTTTTTTTTTTTTTTTGGAGTCTATTTGAGTCTTTTGTTTAACAAGAATAAAACAGAAAAAAAATTGGAAATATAATTCCATATATACCCTCTTCTAAAGCTAAGTACCCAATAAATTACTACAAAAACAAATTTGTTTATCCTTTACTTTACTCATATTCATAGAGATACCAATTAAAATAATCACTCTAATACATAAAATATATTTTTTTCATATCATTTTTCTTAAAAGCATTGAATTTCCATTTCTCAATTTTAATACCCCAATCACTATGAGATCTAAAACTTCACATAGTTATTTCAAGCGAGTAATTTAAGGCGTTGATGAACCTAATATAATTAAGCTAGAAATTTACAAATAGACTCAAAACATTAGTCAAGAATATCTCATAGACTTAAATATTAAAAATATAATAAAATAAAAATGATATAGTTGAAATAGTATAACTTAACTACATTATGTATTATTTATTGTAATCGTCATGTTTCGATAACTAGTAAGTATCTAGAGATAAATTATATATGTAACAAAAATTTTATATGATATTAAAAAACATATAGAGTAAATATGTATACACCGTATGTAATTTTTCTATAATAATATATACTTCTAATTAACTAAAATACTCGATTATTTATAATTTGAGCTAAAATGAGTAAAGTAAATCATAGTAAATTAATAAAAAATTACAAAAGCACAAGGGGCAGCTGGATTTAGACTAGATTAGTTATGTGGAATTATGGGACAAGTGTTAGTGATTAGCGTTAGGAAAAACATGCAATTAGATCAGTTTACTACTTGTTAATAGTTTATATCTTCTATAAATTTATATATATATATATATATATATAGATTTAGGGTTATAATATTAAATTTAACTTTCTTTATTAGTTTAATTGTTCTTTGTCCCTTAAGTTTCCTTCTTTATTAATATGATTTCTACTATCAATTTTAGTACTTTCTATATACCCTGATTCTATTGATGGGTTGGTGTTCCTAATCAATTCTTATACCCCATGGTTGTTTAGGGTTGTGCAGTTGGTAATTGAATTGGTCTTAGATTCATAAGAGCATAAGGTTTGGGGTTTGTTTGCTTAAGGAAGTCAGTGGGCCTTATAGTAATGCTTAAGCATTTCCATGCATACTTAATATAGTATGGTGTAATTAATAAACATAAGGACTAAACAAATATAAACAAAGATCTTATCTTTATTGTTTATATCATTGATAACTAGATAACGATGGTGAACTCCACACAAGATCACTTTTTAGATTTAAGATGATGGTTTAGATGTGGTTAGCTAGATATGCTCATCAACCCTTTAATGTATGTTACAGTAGGATCAAACCTTGATGTTCCCTGGTGTCTTATCTAAGGTTATGAGTACTCCCATTGATTTATTACACTTTAATCTAAAACTCAATGAACCTTACTAATTGCATTAGAGATAGGCATGTATGGGGTTTAACATTGAGTTTGCATGTAGCAAGTAAGTATTGAGTTCTTATAGCTCACTCCTTTTTTTCTTGTTCAGGTAATGATGACTTCTATCTTGATTATGCATATGATTCGCTTGGTTTTGGTAATGATGATGAAGATTTTAGGGACTTCAAGAGTGACAACTATTATTTTGTGGCTTAGTGATTATTTCTATCTTTTGGAATGTTTTCATGTTTTGAATCATGTAGATGTGATGTTGTTTCAATTATATTCATATCGTTTCACAAATAAATTATACTATTGAATTTTTAAATTTAGGCCTTAGTAGCCTTAGAACACTTCAACTACCTTACGAATTTAATTAGTTACAAGTTATATATATATATATTTGGCCAACTATTACATTACAATTAGAGGAGGGGAGATTCGAATTTGGTTTATTTAGAGGTGTACAAGTGGGTTAAATGGGCCAGTCTATGGGCCAAAGACTTAAATATATTATATGGGCCAATTTAAATTGGCCCATTTTAGCCCGTAGTTCAAACAAGCCAAGCTTATTTAGCCTGTTTTTTAAATGAGCAAAAAAAACTTTAGCCCAAATCTATTTAAAAAGCAGGTTAAACAGGCCAACTCATGGGCCAAAGTCTACTTGTATACCTCTAAGTTTATCTTGTTGGGAACCTAATGCTTATGCCATTACAGTTTGTGCAAACCGAGGTTAAGAACAGATAAAGTTGGACACAAGGGTGAGTTTAAGCTTATTGAAAGCTTGAAGAATGAGATGGAAGATTGTGCAATAGTAAGGGCAAATAAATAAGCAAACCCATTAATAGTTCTAAGGATATGATGCTCTAGGGAACTTCTGAGAACTCACGACACAGCTTGATATGATGTACAAGATGGTTTGATGAGGTTACTCGTCACCTAACTTTACTTAAGGGTTAGGATAGGAGTAAAGGAGTAAACAAACTAACGAGAGCAGTTTTCACAAAGGATTATGTTCAGTATTTTGATGATAAGATGATATTAGACGATTATGGTTATATGTATAGTATGTATTTATACTAGAGAAATTAGGGTAACTTGCCTAAAATGGAAAAAGATAAATAGGGTAATGTCTAAAAGAAGCAACATACAATGAATACAAAAGAGTAAAAATGAATCTTTTAAAAAAGATAATGATTAGTGCAGTAGATTCCTTCACGTAGGTCTAGGATACGTGACAACAACGTATTGGGGATGCTCTTGGTAGAAACAAACAAAAGAGTACAGTCAGGATGGAGAGCCAAGCAAGGGTGCCAAGTAGAGGTGGTAGGCAAACCTAGGTCCGTCGGAGAAGAAGTGGTTGTGGATATGTGTTGGAGCTCTCGACTTTTCGGCACCAATGTTGCTAAGTTAAGGGTCGGCTCGATCATAGATGAGTAGGTGTGTATGAGGAGTTGGCCTGTCAATAGAGCATTCGTCTAATTGACACATGACTTCCGAGAGATGTGTAGTTGCTTGACTTGGCATAAGGATTTGGTCGGTAGTAAAGATCAGCTCGGCCTTAGCAGGAGTTACTTGGAATAGGAGGATTTGCCTTGTTAGTCCTTAAAGGTTTCGGGCTCGACTACAGGTTAAAGGTCTAGTAGTCTAACTCATATCATTTCCTCCCGATTGATTTAGATTTGGGATCAAATCTAGTTAGTCTTCATTTAATTTTCCTTTAGGGTAATAGGGACTACGGTTGGTAATGTTGAAATCGTCAAAGACTCCATAATCTTTAGGTAGTTCCAATCGGTAGGCATTGTCGTTGATTTTCTGGAGGATTTTGAAAGGCATTTAGCTTAGGCAGTCAACTTGTTCTTTCTCTTGCTCAGGAGCATCTCCTTGCTCAAGTGTAACCATATTAGGTCTCCAAGCTGAAACTGTACTAACTTCCTTCCTAATAAGGATCAAGGGCTGATCATGCGCTCCCATACCTGGAGGCTTTCTTAGATGGTTCGCCGAGCTGTTTAAGGTGAGTTAAGCGCTAAGGAATAGTGTTTACCCTAGTCTGATTTATTAAGCTACTTCATTCTCCATGCCATCTAAGAAGCTACCAAGGTGATTAGCCGACATACAGAGCCGACCCCTCTACAATACCCTAGTCCTAGCACTAAATCAGGAAAACAGCCATCTCAATAGTACCAAGGTTGAGCTGACAATTGTTAGGAGTTGATCATTCGAGGTTGCCTGGAATATGAGTCATCCCTGAGCCAACCCTTGTCCAATCTTAGCAATCAGAGTGTCGAACTGTTGACTCTGACTAAACTTGATCAAAAGCCTACCCATGTTCGGCTCGCAGTGTTATTGGTATTGTAGATTGAGTAAAACACGTATGTGCTGTCTTTTCTGACGTTCGTACTATCCTTTCTAATAGAGGATGTTCTTTTTGCACGATTACACACTATCCCTATAAATTATTCTCCTTTTTTTTTAGTAAGTAAGGATCCAATTCTCTAATTTTCTATAATTTAGGACTTATCCTAACTGGGTACTATAAATATTTACATAATGTAATAGTGATAAGGGCATGATACAAAGAATAGATTGGACTTTTAACTCCTTGAGTTAAGTATCCTTTTGCTTACTCTTGAGCTATTTTTATCTAGCCCATTTGAGTGTAGATTAGTTGTGAGGGACCTTCGGTCATACTTATGCGTCATATCAAATATAACCTAAGCTCATGTGAGGCGTTGGTGCGTCATATCCATCATTGGTGTACAGGAACCCTTGCTTAACCTTTAACTATCATTTACTTTTTAAGTTATCTCACGGCTAGAACCCACCCCTTTTTGTTACACATGATATTGGGTTAGTGTGTTCGTTTACGGAATCCGTATCACTTCCCTTGACTCTTTCTTACATTTTTTTTTTTTTATAATTTGGTCAATTTGTTGAGTAACTTTCTCGTAGATGTATTGTAAGGACTATGCTTGGCCTCTTGCGTTAAGGTCTTCCTGCTCGGACGTAGGTATAAGGGTATGATCAAAGGACAACTCGAGATTAAAGCCATAGATGAATTCGAACAGGGTTTGCTTGGTGGTGTCATGCATTGTACTGTTGTAAGCAAATTCTATTATAGGCAAACGGATATCCTAATCAGTTAAGTTCTTCCTTACTATAGCTTAGAGAAGTGATTCCAAAGTATGGTTGACCACTTCCTTTTGGCCATTAGTTTAGGGATTATAAGAGGTACTAAATAGTAGTTTAGTCCTCATTTGATGCTACAAAGTCCTCAAAAAATGGCTCAGGAACTTTAGATCCCTGTTTGAGACTACACTTCTTGGCATATCGTATAACCGAACAATTTTATGCAAAAAGAGAGAAGAATAGTTGAAGCATCATTAGTTTTAGAGCAAGGCATAAAGTCTTTACTCAACTTAGTCTAAGGTCTTGGTAATCTAAGAACAAAGTCCTTGCTCAACTCAGTCTAAGGTCAAGTTGCGATAAGTAAAGGCATTACTATTCCTTGTTTGACTCGGCATTTGGCCCTCTTGCAAGTAGGACAACTTTCAACAATTTGGTGCACATATCACCCCATTCTCAATAAAAAAAACCATCTACTCAACAGCTCATATGTTCTTCTCTCTCTAAAATGGATAGAGAATCCTCTATTATAGACTTCCTTGATAAGCAACTCTCTTAACGAATAGGTCGACACACATAACTTTCTAACTTAGAATAGATAACCATCCCCCACACGATACTCATCTATTATTCTTCCGTCGATAGAATGCCTAAGAATAGGTCTAAAGTGTGAGTCCTTAAGATATTGTTCTTTAATGCTCGTAAACCCCTTCAATTTGTTCTTCAGCACAGTTAGGAGTGCATGTCTTCTTGACAGAGCATTAGCAACTACATTGTTCTTGCTTTGCTTATACTTAATCACAAAGTTGAATCTTTCTAGGAATTCAACTAATGCTTGTTGCCTCAACAGTTTGGTCTGACTTCTAAGGTACCTCAAAGATTCATGATTTGTATAGATGACAAACTTTCTCAGCAATAGATGGTACCGTAACACTTGGAGCACTCGGATAAAGGCTAAGAGTTCTTTATCATATACAGAGTAATTCAATTGAGGTCTTCTGAGTTTCTTGCTGTAGTAGGCTATTGGTCGGCCTTCTTACATTCAGATAGCGCCTATACAAATGCCTAACGTATTACGTTCTAGCTTAAAAATCTTCTTAAAGTCGGGTAAGGCTAATATAGGTACGAAAGTCAACCTTGCCTTCACTTCAATAAAACTTCTTTCCTCTCTTTCTCCCCACTTAAATTCAATGTTCTTCTTCGTCAACTCAGTAAAAGATGCAACAATGGTATTGAAATTTCTAATGGACCTTCGATAAAAGGATGTTAGTTTATGGAAACTTCTCACTTCAGCATGAGTGGTTAGAATCTACCACTTAATAATAGCTTGGATCTTCTCATTATCTACTTGCAAACCTCCTCCACCTATTACATAACCTAGAAATAATACTTCCTCTTGGGAGAAGCAACACTTCTTTAAATTGTCGAATAAACTCTTAGCTTGGAGTACATCAAGCACGGAACGAAGATGTTCATAGTAGCTCGGAAGGTTGGCACTATACATAAGGATTTCATCAAAGTACACCACAATATACTTCTTAATCAAATTTCTTAGTACTTGGTTCATTAATCGCATGAAAGTGCTTGGGACATTTCACAAGCCAAAATGCATTATCATCTATTCGTACAGTCTATGTCGAGTTTTAAATGCAGTTTTCTACTTATCTCTTAACCTTATCTAAATTTGACGGTAACTAGACTTCAAATCAATTTTACTGAAGGCCTTAGCTCTACTTAGTTCATTTAACATGTCATCCAATCTAAGGATAGGATATCTGTACTTAATTGTGATCTTGTTTACGGCTCTGCTATCTACGTACATGTGCTAGGTATCATCCTTTTTTAGTACAAGGAGCATTGGCATCGCATAAGGGCTAAGGCTCTCCCTCATATACCCTTTATCTATTAGTTCATTGACTTGTCTTTGAAGCTTAACAGCTTGTTCGGGATTCATCCAATAAGCTACTTGGTTCAGTAAGGCAGCACCAGATATCAAATCAATGCAGTGTTCAATGCCTCTAAATGGGGGGTAATCCATCAGGTAACGGTTCTGGAAATAGGTCGGCAGATTCATTAAGCAGCTCTCTTACCTCAAGGGGTAGCTCAATCTTCTCCTTCAACACTAATAGCTTTTTGACCAACATAAAAGTCGACATGTCAGCCTTCATAGCATCTCAAAGCTCGGGTTTGCTCAAAATTAAAGTCTTCTTAGATCCTCGAGTAAGTTTAGCTTGCATTTTGCTAACTTAACTCGGCCTCATAAGGTTCAAAGTAACCTTCCTCCCATCTTTTTTGAATACATAGGTGTTCTTACAATTGTCATGCATAACTCTTTGGTCAAAAAGCCATGGTCGGCCAAGCAGCACATGTGATGCTCACATGGGTAATACGTCATAAAGAATCTCATCGGAATAACTACCAATAAAGATTGATAGCAATACTTGCTAAGTGACATGTAGTGTTCTTTTCTCATTTGACTAATGCAACTTGTACAGCTTAGAATGTGTGATAATGGGCAACTTTAACTTCTTGATCAAGTCAGCAGATGCCACATTAGTACAGCTCTCATTATCCACTACGAGTGCATGTACCTAATCATTTACTTTGTAAGTAATATGGAATAAGTTCTCCTTCTATGCCTCTTTGGGTGAGGGTTCCAAACTCATTGCATGTCGAACAATTAGAGTCAACTTATCCTAGTCCTCGGCTAATATATTTTCCTTGACCAGTTCATCTTCCTGAGTGGTTTCCTTCTTAGGAATAAACTCTTCCTCATGTTCCTCATTAATACTATCCACTTCGAATTTAGGGCCATCTCCTTTGATAATTATAGTTCGTCAGTTTAGATATTGTAAGCCCCAAAGCTAAGTCAATTGACCGTAGGATTGAACTTAGAACATAAGGTTTTGGACGATCGGTTAAGGAATCCGATTAAACCCCAAATTATAAACTATTGAGAGAAATATTAGTAAAAATGATCCTGTAAACTTAAATTTAAGAAAATAAATAGTAAAATAGCAGACTATAAAATTTTCAAATTTTAAGTATAATAATTGCTAATTATCGAAAAGGCGAAAAATGTAATATAATAACTAATTAATTACTAGAAATAGATTATATGTATACTAAAAATTTTAGAATGACCAAAATAATAATTAGGAGTGTTCACATGTACCCCACATATATTTACATGTAGATAAAAATACGCGAAATTACCTAAATTAGCTAAAAACTTAGTAAATAATTAAAGAAAATTATAAAATAATTATGGAAAAATCAGAAAAAATCAGAAGAGGATAGGATGAATCAAGATAAGGTCATGGCAGGTCCAAAGCTGTAAAAGAAAAATTAGCCAATAAGAATTAGACAACCTAAAAGCAAAAAATTAAGGAAAATAGGCAAAGTCTTGTCAAATTAATGCATATTAATTACAGAAAATGTCTATAAATAGCAGGAAAAATTTAGAAGCTCATTTGGACAGTTACAAATCAGAGAAAATTTGGGAGAGCTGAAAATTGAGAGAAAAATTCGGTTTAGAAAAAAAATAAGAAAAACTGTGCAGTTAGGGCTTTTAAAGGGAACTCCCACCAGACGAGCAGCTGGAAGTAGATGGCCACCACCACCGCGCCCAGGCCGGCTGACAAGGCCACGGCGGCCCGCGGTGGCCGGAGCCACCCAAACCGATGAGTCCAATTTCCAGCCTGATTCTTATGTAATTTTGTAAAAATAGTAAATATTATTAGAAGATTATGAATTTTGTTATTTTGAAATATTTTTGTATGTAGTTTGCAGGAAAAATATTATTTTGATGAAAATATGTCTCGTGATATAGGGTCCTTAAGAAATCGTGCAAAATCGAGCATGTTTCGGTTTAGAAATAAATGACCTTATGAGTGTAGTTTCGAGCCTAAAATTTCTGTGTAGAATATTTAGATGATATAGAATAGTGCTATGAAGCCCTTTTTCAAAAATTAATTTTCGAAATTTTTAGATAATTTTTAGGCCTTAAAATGAGACATAAAATGAGTAGTTTAAGGTTAATTAAGTAATTAAATTATTAATTACTGACTTAGTGAATAAGTAGATGTTTTAGGATGTTGAAATCTGATGGAATATGATACTTGTAGCATTTAGGGTGTTAGATGTAATTATTAGGTTAATTATGTAGTAAATGATTAATAGGGAAAAATAGTTAACTTTAAGTTAATTTTGTAAATTAGGGAAAATAGGAGTAAAATCTGATTTAGGATGAATTTAGACATTTTGAAATGATAATTGGTGTTTAGGGATGGTAATTAAAGTGATAGAAATATTAGAAGTGCATTATGTACATAATAGGTAAAAATGCATAATATGTAATTTTTGGAAATATACTAAATAGAAAATATTAGAATAAAAATTGATATTACGATAATAATAAAAATATACAATAAATCTGATGGGAAACTTGAATTTATGTAATTATATGAAAAATATAGAAATTTCTCACATTAGGAGTAAATTCGGTACATAAATAAGGATTTAAGTGTACCGGATGAAATAAAATACTAATTGGAGGTAATGATGGTATTTAGGAGATCAGGAAGTAATGTGATTAATTTCACATTATAGGTTGAAACGGATTTCTAAGGTTGGAATTTAAAACATTACTTAGAAATCAAACTAAAAACCTAATTTAGAAATTGATGCGAAAACCGAACCTGAACCTAACCTCAAACCTAGAATAATTATAAAAGACTTAATACCTAGATAATTAAGCATATTAAACCCTAAACAAAACCTAACAATAAACGTTTTAGGATAAAATGAACTTATAATATTTATATGAAAAGCTGAAACCACGTTCGTGTTATAGGGATGATCGGCGATGGCCTGAGCAAATCGGACCTCGAGTGAGTGAGCGAAGAGTCGAGGTAAGTTGGGATTAATATGATGCTGTATTTTGGAGGCTTAAGATTATGTTTGGTTGTGCTTGTTAGATAGTTGAATGTGTGCATGTGCTTGATTATGGGTGATGCTATGATTCTGTTTATTGCTTTGGCACATATTGTATGAATTGTATGTAATGATTGATCACTCTAAATTGGACTTAATCAAATATACGACCAGTAATCATAATCGAACATGCATGGCAACCCGTTAGGGGAACTTAGGATTCTCTGGCCAAATACCGACCCCTTCGGAAGGGATAGCGCAGGATTGCAAAATGGTCCTTTCTTCATCCTCAGTCAAACTAAGTGACAGGAGAGGAGGTCGCGGCGAGGGTGAAGGCAGTGGTTCGAAGGTAGTTGCGGGAGGAGCAAGGTCTCCATTACACAAGCCTGGGTTTGGTCGTGAGCTGTTACATTAACGGCAACTCCTCAACCCGAATTAGAGCGGGCGCAATTTCTCTAATCTTACTACGGGCCGGACAACGTCGTGCGATGGCATTTGCTTGCACATGCATTGCACCTAATAAGTGATTGAAAACTTTGTTGTGTTTATGGTATAGTTTTAAGTCCTCCGTTCTAACTTACTGAGCTGTGGTTACTCACATCCCTATAGACGTCGTGCAGGTGCTGGCCAAGAAGCGGCAACAACTACTCTGAAGCTAGCAACTGCTGGATCCTAGGGAGTGAGGAAAAATATTGAAGAATAAATACATAATTTTAAGGTCTACGTTTTTATTTTAGAATTATTTTTCATTTCTAAATGATGTAATAACTAGGAAATATACTATAGAGAAATATTGTAAACTTTAACTGTAATAACTAAATTATAACATATATATAATTCCTCACTTTTATAGGTAAATGATTTATTTAAGTTACAAACTGTCTACTTCAAAGCGGGTTAGTTGTGGACGCCTTGTGTAGATCAGGTCTAAAATAGCGGTTGTAAGGCCAACTTCTATTTTAGGATGGTTTATACGGCGGGGTTGTTACGACTTTGCCGCTTCGGGGCGTGACAGATATTAAGCAACCATGTACGTAAACCCTTGGCATTTTAAGCACTTGATCTAGCTCGTCTTTCTCTCAAATCCTTATCCCTTCTCATATGTTCACATTGGCACATCATAATTAGGTTGGCCCTTATGTTTGACCCTAGCATTTGTCTTCCTAGTTGGCTCGGTGCCTAATTAGGCTTGGTATCCTCCTCGAATAGGTCGGCTTGTCGGGGGGTGGGTCGGTATTCTACTTCTCCTCTATCTTTCTACCTGTTGGGCTATTCTTGTAGCCTCATCCATTGTAGTAAATTGTTGAAGTTCCATAATATCTTGGATATCACTTCTTAATCCAGTAAGGGATTTGGACACCGTTCGTACTAATGACTCTTCTACTTTGTAACGAATCATAAGTATTTGAAATTCCTGAACGAATTCATTAACAGTTCGATATCGTTGTCTCAACTCTTGAAGTTAAGCAAAAGTTTCTTGCAAATATGTATCCAACACAAATTTGTTTCTAAATATCCTCCTCATATTGGGCTACGTACTTACCTCTCTATATCCTTCTCATCTCTTCGTCATTTGAAAGTTCTTCCAGCATATTGTGGCATAACCTGAGAATTCAACAACAGTAGTCCTCGCTTTCTCTTGGTCCTCATATTGGTAATAATAAAAAATGCGTTTAACCTTCTCCTTACAATCTAAATAATCATCTACACTTCTAAACCTATTGAAGCTCAAAATCTGAAACTTTACATAGTTGGTAACTTAAGGTGCTCGAGCTTACTCTTCTTCTCCATCATTATCCAGATCTCCTAAGTCAATCTTTCTTCTCACTTGTCCTCTTACTCCTCTACCTTGAACTTGTCGAGTTGGGATCTGTCTCCTAACAGATCGCGCAACTAATGGAGTGTTTTGTACAACCTTAGTAGGTCGATAGGCTATTACATGAACAACTCTAGTCAGGTTGGCTAAAAGGTTAGCTACCTCATCAAGTCTATCGTTTGTACTTCTAGGGGTGCTCTAAGGTTATAGGCCATGGTAAGCAACACTAATATTATCATCCCTAATAACAGCATTAACACTCAAGCCCGTCATTTTTCTTCTATAAACTTAGTGTCAAACTTTGAATTTGAGATACAATTTACACTATTTCTCTAAACTAAACAATATGTACACTCTCTACATAAATGTTTAGTTAACTTGTAAACACTGTTACTATACTGATGAGCAAATCACTACACAAAAACTTGCTATGATTTCGGATGTCTGAAATAGGGCAAAACAGAGTATACTTGAGAATAAACTACTATACCCTATTACTTACTCAAACACTTTAGTAATTCTTGTCACAACTTTGACACAACATAACACTATAGCAAACATTACTTCACAGAAAACAAATACAACTTACTCAAATGAAACCTCTACTTTGATATTAAGATAATGTGAACCGAAGGTAAGAATAGACAAGGTCGGTCACGGTGGTGAATCTAAGCTTGTCGAAAGCTTGAAGAATGAGATGAAAGATTGCATAATAGTAGGAGAAGATAAATAAGCAAACCCACGAACAGTTACAAGAATATGGCATACCAAGGAACTTTTGAAGACTCATGATGTAAGCCCCTAAAATTGTAATTATGCTAACCGAACTTAGATTTAAGGTCTTCGAGAAAAAAACCATCCGAATGAGCCTAAATATTACAATTAGGATAGAAAAGTTAGTTGAAGTAATTCGGTGAAATTAGATTTCGAAAATTATGATCAAAATCTTAATTTTACTTTTATAAATGTGATTATTCAATATAGTGTAAAAATGATTGAAACCCCTAAAATTGAGCTCGGAATGTGATGAGGATTTAGAGATAAGTTAATTAGATTATAAAAGGAAATGATATGATATAATATAATATACTATATGAGTATACACGTATTTTTATGAGTATATCCGGTATATATAATAATCATACCTGTAAATTAACTCGAAATTATATAATTATATATAATATGAGATAAACTCATAAAATAAGTAGCAAAAATATATTTTTATGTTAGAAACATAACTATATAAGTATAATTACACGTTACACATGATACATATATAAGATATATACACGTATATTAGTAAATATACAAAATATTAACCATAATATATATATTATTAATAAATATGCTAAAATATCAACCAAATCCTATCCAAATTGAACAAAAACATCTGCAAAACTCCTAGAATTTACGGTGGCATCCTTGTAGTAGCTTGGATTTGCTGATTCAAAAGTAAATCACCCAAAATAGGCCACCTCATGCTTGGTAAATGGAGAAGAAAATGAAGGAAAAAGAGGAAAAAGAGGGAGAAAATATTTGGATGACCCAATTCAGTATGAAAAGACCCTAGGACATCAGTTTAGACATTTAGGAACCTTAGACGCTCAAAGAAAAATAAAAAAGAAATTATAAGAAATAAGAAAAAATTAGAAAAATGGAGGAATTCACATCCTAGCTTAGTTCCCCAATCAATTGGAATTTTGCTATCAAGCCCCATCGTCCCTTAGCAGAACTACCCATGCCTTGGCCATTCGACAACCTCCCACCACCCAACGGCTACCAAAGCTTCAATGAATAGGTAAGTCAAATTTCTACCATATTTTTCATTAAATTTTTAAAATTACTAAATCCACCCAAAAAATTATGGAAAAATTTATATTTAAATTATTTTAGATATGCTTTCGTATGATATTTTTATTTTTGTAAAATTTATAATATTTTATGTACTTGCTTAAGAAAGTCATTATTCATCCAAATTTTGACTTTCAAAATAAATACATTAAATAAAGTAGTTTATAGCTCGAAATTTTTGTATAGAATACATATGATATATAGTTAAATGCTATGTAGGCCAATTTTTTATTCATATATTTCTAATATTTATTGTATTTTTTACCCTAAAAATAGCTAGAATTAGGGTAAAATTGTGAAATAAATAGGTTTTTATGAAATTAATTGATGAAAAAGACACATACTGGTTTTGGGTGACTTATAATGATATTAGGATATATTGAAAATAATTTGGCATTAAAGGGATAATATTAGGTTAATTAAATGTAATTTATGGGTAAAATTGTAATTTCGAGTATATAGGCAATAAACTAATAGCATGAAACCAAGTGATAATTAAATTTCCAATATTTTTAGGAGTTTATAGAAATTTTTGAAGAGTTATTTGATAACCCAAGCTATTTATTATGAATTTACGTAGTAAAATAGGTTAAATTACGAACTGTAGCTCGTTTATAGTAATAATAGATTAAAATGTGGTAAATATTGAAATAAAAAATATAGAGATACATGTTGGTCAGATTTAGTAAAAATAAATTTTTTATAATATATTTAATGATATTTTTATGACTGTGGTACAATATATATATATATTAGAATTAGATAATACCCATATTATTGAGTTATATTGGAAAATTACATAAAATATAGTTTAATTACATAAAATAAGTATAATACGACAATACTTATTATAGAGATGTATGGGAATATTAGAAAGTTGAACTACCCTTTAGAAGTCATTTTCTGAAATAAAACTTATAATATGAATCGTTAGATATATACGAATCTAATGACACTGCTTTTGTTAAAATCAGACAATCTTAAGTAATATAACCTATATTTCTATAATATTACGAGAATTTATGTACTACGATAACCTTACCATAATTGAAACATGATTTAAATGATTAAAAATACGATTCGATACAATCGAAACGATATATTATATATAATAGTATAACTACATATAATTATCGATATTTAATAACTTAACTTAACTTATATAATAAAACTACCTTTTATTATATAAAGAAAATGATAGTATGCTTTAGATATATATATATATAACCGTTTAATGAAATACATTTAGATAGAACCCTAACATTTTTGTATCTCTTATGAATATTAAATTTGGGTTTTGTATATATATAAGGTTTCTTAGTAAACAAAGTGTTGAAGACATTAATCTTCCATAGTGAGCATCTGGATACTGTATTAAAGTATCTTGAAATTTAAGAGTTGTAAGCCCTAAAGCTAAGCCAAGTGATCGTAGGATTGAACTTAGTACACAAAGTTTAGGGTAATCGGTTAAAGGATCCGATCAAACATAAATTATAAATTATAGTTAGAAATATCAGTAAAAATGACCCCGTAAACTTAAATTTAAGAAAATAAGTAATAAAATAAGAGATTATAAAATTTTAAAATTTTAAGTATAATACTTGTTAATTATCGAAAAGGCGAAAATTGTAATCTAATAATTAATAAATTATTAGAGATAAATTATACGTATACTAAAAATCATAGAATGACCTAAATCATTATTAGGAATGTTTACATTTACTCTATATGTATTTACGTATAGATAAAAATACATGAAATTACTTAAATTACCTGAAATTAGCTAGAAACTTATTAAATAATTAAAGAAAATTATTAAATAATTGAGAAAAAATCAAAGGAATAGGGAATGACTTGGATTTGGTTGTAGCAGGTTAGGAATCAAAGAAGAAAAATTAACCAATAAAAAACAAGTTACATAAAAGGTAAAATTTAAGAGATTTGAGTAATGTATTGTCTAATTAATACATAATAATTACTACAAGGCTCTATAAATAGTAAGAAAAATTACAGAACTCATTTAGACAGTTAGAAGTATGGAAAATTGAAAGCATCGAAATTTGAAGGAAAAATTAGGGTTTTTAGAAAATTTCCCCAAATCTATGCAGAGGAAGCAAGAAGACCAAACCTACACACCACCATTACCACCTCACTCCAAACCTACCGCTTGGACCGACCGACATACCTAAACCAGTATTGGAGGCCCAAAAGCCATTGGACCGGGTGAGTTTCACATCTACTCTGATTTTGTAAAATTTCTTAGATTTATTTATTTTTCCCATAAAGTTATGAAATTTATTATTCTGAGGTTTTATTATATGTAGATTTAGGGAAAAATAGTGATTAAGTTTAATCACATCTGTAAATATAAGGCTCTTAAAGAATTAAACCAAATCGAATATGATTAGAACTAGAAATAAATAGGCTTAGAAGTGTAGTTTGGAGCTTAAATTTTTTCTATAAAATGCTTAAATAATATAGAACAGTACTATAAGCCATTTTTTCGAATTTAACTTTCAAAATTTTTAAGTAATTTTTTAGCCCTAAAATAATAAGAAAATTGAGTAATTTTGGATTAATTAGGTGATTAAGTGATTAATTACTGATTTAGATGGTAATTAGATGTTTAAGGATGTTAATTTTTGATGTGGAAGTATAATCCTAGTCTTTGGAGTGTTAAGTGTAATTAATATAGAAATTATATGGTAATTGTAGGAAATTAGGAATATGTAGAATTGGAAATTTAATAAATAAGAAAAATTAGATTTATTTGGATAATATAATAATAAAAATCAATACATAATAAATGTGAAACAAAATTTAATTTTAGATAATTGTATAAAAAATATAAGATTTTCTTACATCGAAAGTAAATCCGGTACCTCAATTAGGATTAGAGTGTATCGAATAGGTTAGAACACTAAATTAAGACCCAATGTGATATTAGAATACTTGAGCTTAATGTGATTAATTCCACATTAGGATTCCAGCGTATTTAGGATTCCTTGTAGTCAGAGACAATGTAGAATCAAAACTGGAATCTAATTTAGAAACCGAACCTCGAAATAAGGTAAAATGAATTATTAGTAAATAATAGGTATGCATGGAGAAATCAGTTAAATGATAATTTAGAATATGTATCATCAAAGTATAAGTACTAAAAAGACGTATTTGTATTATAGGATATCCAGAGACGAACCGACCTGCCATTAAGTGATTAGGTAGCCGAGAATTCCAAGTAAGTTGGGTTATTACTTACTTTATTGGAGTACTATTTTATGATACTCGGAAACTTAGGATTGTGTATGATTGTGATTATAAGTAGTTTATGCATGTGTTTGAGTATCTGATTTCGTGTTGAAATTTGTGTTATGATTGATTGTGTATTATGATTAGATTGGTGTGAAATTGTCTGAATACCCTAAATGGAATTTAATCTTATTCGACTCGAATGCCCTGAATTGTCATGCATTACAACTCTTTAAGGGATCATTAGGATTCTTCAACCAAACACCGACATCTTCGATAAAGATAGCGCTGGATAGCAAATTGATCTTTTCCTCTTTCTTAACTTAACTAAGTGACAGGAGAGGAGGTCGCAGTGAGGATGGAGGCATTGGTTTGAAGGATAGTCTTAGGAGGAGTAGTGTCTCCATTGCATAAACCTGGGTTTGGTTATGAGCTGTTGTATAACATGAAAACTCTTCAACCTGGATTAAAGCAGATGAAATTTTTCTGATTTTGCAATGGACCAGACTACATTGTGTGATGACACTTGCTTGTTGCATTATGTGAAAATAATTACTTGATAACCTTGTTGTGTTTGTATACATTCATGAGTCTCCAATTTAACTTACTGAGCTGTAGTTGCTCATACCCATATAGATCCTTTTGTAGGTTCTAATTTCTAAATACTTCAAATATTATACTACCTTACAACTATCCAAAGGTTAGTTCTTTTGAAGCCTGGGGTGTGAGGATTAATTCGCCTAGTAGTTGATGCATAGCTAGAGTCTCCTTAGTAGCTTAAGAATGAAAGATTGATAATTGTTATTTAAATTAGTGCACTGTTATGTTAATGTAGAATTTCCTAGGAAGTTCTGTGGAATGTACATGTAATTATATATATGTTGACTTAAAGTTCTTGTTAATTACTATAACTTTAACTAAATTCTTAACTGGATTGTTTACTTCAAAGCGAGGAGTCGTCGATGCCTTGTGTAAATCATGTTTATGGTAATTACTGTGAGGTCAGTTACTATCATAGAATGGTTTACACAACGGGACTGTTGCGACTTTGTGACTTTAGGGCGTAACAAGAGTACTTTAATTGTGATTATAAATTAGCTATTTATGTGCATACCATGTACGTTGTTGATATTTTGATTGTGACAAGAGTTAAACTTCTTAGTGTGCTGTTCTGCACGATTGCTTTGTTTTATTTTGTTATGAATTTGTCTAGTTACCCTTAAATGGAAGTAAGAGTGATTTAACCGCTAACTCAACTAAACATGCATAGCAACCTTTAAGGGAACGATTAGAAGTGTTGGGCTAAATATTGACTTCTTTTGTTAAGAATAATTGAAATGGTCTTTTCCCCATTTTTAGTCAAAATAAGTGACATGCGAGGAGGTCGTGACTAGGGTGGGGGCTATGGTTCGAAAGTGGTCACAGGTGGAGGATGTTCTTCATTGCACAAGTGCAGGTTTAGTTTGATGTGAGTTGCAATAAAATTCCTCGATGTGAGTTGGAGTAGATGTAATTTCTTTAACCTCACAATAGACCAGATAACATCATATGATGTTTCAAGTGATTCATTGCATTGCATTTCATCATGATTAAAAACCTTGTTTGTAATTGTATGATACTTTTCTAACTCCATCCTACTTATTGAGCTCGTTGTGCTCATATCCCCACATACTGTTTTGCAAGTGATGAATGAAGGTCAGGATGTTCAGATATTACCACCCCAAGTTAATGTGCAGTTGACTAGGAAAGTGAGGAGCACGAAATCCATTGAATCTGGGCTTTTAACTTTTTTTTTTTTTTTTTAAGTTTTAAGAAAACTAATTAGGAATTCCTAAGGACACTCACCGGTTTCCTATCTTATTGTAAATAAACCTCAAGACTTGTAGCTTTTGGTAAACTTTGATTGTAAATTATAACTTTAAGTGTAAAACGTTTATGTAAATACTATTATGTTAGCAGATAACATGTTATACAAAATAAATATTTTGTAAAGCTATAGCACATGTTTGATCATTTACATATCTTAGAATGGATGCTTCAAGCTAGTTGAGTCGTATACGTCTTATATGGACTATATCTATAATAGCAGCTGCAAGGTTTGCTCTTATCTTAAGTTAGTTTTCACAGCGGGACTGTTATGACTCCTCTTCCTATTTAAGGCGTGACACATGGCATAGCTCGATATGGTGTATGAGATGATCTGATGAGGTTATTTGCCACTTAGCCTTACTTAAGGGTTAGGATTAGAAAAGCTAATGAGAGTAATGTTCATAAAGGAGTATATTCAGTATATTGATGATAAGATGATGTATAATGATTGCCGCTACATATACAGTAGGTATTTATACCTGAGAAATTAGGGTAACTTGCCCAAAATGGAAGAAGATAAAAAGGGTAATATCTAAAAGAAGCAATGTATAAGGAACACAAAAGGGTAAAAATGAATATTTTAAAGAAGATACTGATTAGTACTATAGATTCCTTCACATAGGTCCAGGATACGTGGCAACAACATATTGGGAATGCTTTTAGTATAAACAGACAAAATAGTATGATTAAGATAGAGAGCTAAGCAAGGGTATCGAGCAACGATATTGGGCAGACTTAGGCTCATCTAAGAAAAAGTAGTTATAGATATGTGCTGGAGCTTTCGGCTTTCTAACACCAATGTTGCTGAGTAGGGGTTCGACTTGATTATGGCCGAGCAAGTGTATGTAAGGGGCCAGGCTATTAGCAGAGCATTCGTCCAGTTGAAACACGACTTCTAAGAGAAGTGTAGTTACTTGGCTTGGCATAAGGAGTTGGTTAGCAGCAAGGATTTGGTCAATAGTAAGGATCAGCTTGGCTTCGACAGGAATCGGTTGGAATAGGAGGATTCGCCTTGTTAGTCTTTGAATGCCTCGGACTCGACTACGGGTTAAAGGTTCAATAGTCTGATTTCTATCATAGATATGATGGCCTTAGCTATAAGTTATATTTTTGACATACATTTTCCACTAATGATCTGATAAAAATAATTTAGGATATTTCAAAACTCAAAGATTAGTTTTCAAAATCCAACATTGGTTTTTCTAAAACTCCTAAGTGGAATCTCATTCCAAGCAATCTTACAATCACGAAATTTAAAAAACTATTGAAGGGTTTCAAAATTATAAAATTATAAGATTGCACAACAATAGGAGAAGATAAATAAGCAAACCTACGAACAGTTCCAAGAATATGGCATACCAAGGAACTTCCGAAGACTTACGATGTGAGCTCCTAAAATTTCAATTAGGGTAATCGAACCTAGATTTAAGGTCTTCGAGAAAAAAATCATCCAATTAAGCCCAAATATTACAACTAGGATAAAAAAGTTAGTTGAAGTAATCCAGTGAAATTAGATTTCGAAAATTATGATCAAAATCCTAATTTTACCTTTATAAATGTGATTATTTAATATAGTGTAAAAATGATCGAAACCTCTAAAATCGAGCTCGGAATGTAATGATGATTTAAAAATAAGTTAATTAGACTATAAAAAGGAAATGATATAGTGTAATATACTATATGAATATACACATATTTTTATGAGTATATTCGGCATATATAATAATCATACCTGTAAATTAACTTAGAATTATATAATTATATATAATATGAGATAAACTCATAAAATAAGTAGAAAATATATCTTAAAAATAAAATATATGTTAGAAACATAATTATATAAGTATAATTATACGTTACACATGATACATATATAGGATATATACACGTATATTAGTAAACATACAAAATATTAACCATAATATATATGTTATTAATAAATACGCTAAAATATCAACCAAATCCTATCCAAATCAAACCAAAACATCTGCAAAACTCCTAGAATTCACGATGGCATCCTTGTAGTAGCTTGGATTTGCTGATTTAAAATCAAATCACCTAAAATAGGCCACCTCATGCTTGGTAAATGGAGAAGAAAATGAAGGAAAAAGAGGAAAAAAAGGGAGAAAATATTCAGATGACCCAATTCAGTATAAAAAGACCCTAGGACATCGATTTAGACATTTACGAACCTTAGACGCTCAAAGAAAAATAAAAAAGAAATTATAAGAAATAAGAAAAAATTAGAAAAATAGAGGAATTCACATCCTAGCTTGGTTCCCCAATTAATTGGAATTTTGCTATTAAGCCCCATCGTCCCCTAGTAAAACTACCCATGCCTTGGCCATTTGACAACCTCCCATCACCTAACGGCCACCGGAGCTTTGATGAATAGTCGAGTCAAATTTCTACCCTATTTTTCATTAAATTTTAAAAATTACTAAATACACCTAGAAAATTATGGAAAAAATTTATATTTAAGTTATTTTAAATATTATTTCGTGTGATATTTTTATTTTTTTTAAATTTATAATATTTTATATACTTACTTAAGAAAGTCACTATTCTTCCGAATTTTGACTTTCAAAATAAATACATTAAATGAAGTAGTTTATAGCTCCAAATTTTTATATAGAATACAAATGATATATAGTTAAATACTATGTAGGCCAATTTTTTATTCATGTATTTCTAATATTTATTGTATTTTTTACCTTAAAAATAGCTAGAATTAGGGTAAAATTGTGAAATAAATAGGTTTTTATGAAATTAATTGATGAAAATAACACATACTGATTTTGGGTGACTTGTAATGATATTAGGATATATTGAAAATAATTTGGCGTTAAAAGGATAATATTAAGTTAATTAAATGTAATTTATGGGTAAAATTGTAATTTCGAGTATATAGGTAATAAACTAAAAGCATGAAACCAATCGATAATTGAATTTTCGATATTTTTAAGAGTTTATTGAAATTTTTGAAGAGTTATTTGGTGATCTGAGCTATTTATTATGAATTTACGTAATAAAATAGGTTAAATTACGACCCGTGGCTCGTTTATAGTAATAATAGATTAAAATGTGGTAAATATTGAAATAAAAACTATAGAGATGCATGTTTAGTTGAGTCAGCGATCAAATCACTCTTACTTCCATTTAAGGGTAGCTAGACAAATTCACAACAAAATAAAACGAAGCAATTGTGCAAAATAGCACACTAAGAAGTTTAACTATTGTCATAATGAAAATATCAACAACACACATGGCATACACATAAATAGCTAATTTACAACCACAATTAAAATACTCTTAAAATATGTATGTGTTATTTTCATCAATAAGTATCTAGGGTACCGAGCAGAAGTACTAGGGTAGACTTAGGCTCATCTAAGAAAAAGTGGCTGCAAATATGTGCTAGAGCTCTCAGCTTCCTGACACCAATGTTGCTAAGTAAGGGGTCGACTTGATTATGGCCGAGTAAGTGTGTGTAAGGGGCCAAGCTATTAGCAGAGCATTCATCCAGTTGATACATGACTTCTAAGAGAAGTATAGTTACTTGGCTTAGCATAAGGAGTTAGTTAGCAGTAAGGATTTGGTCGATAGCAAGGATCAGCTCGGCTTCAGTAGGAATCGGTTGGAATAGGAGGATTCGCTTCGTTAGTTCTTCAAGGCCTCGGACTCGACTACAGGTTAAAGGTTCAGTAGTCTGATTTCTATCATAAATATGATGGCCTTAGCTATAAGTTATATTTTTGACATATACATTTTCCACTAATCATCTAATAAAAATAATTTAGGATATTTCAAAACTCAAAGATTAGTTTTCAAAATCCAACATTGGTTTTTCTAAAACTCGTAAGTGGAATCTCATTCCAAGCAATCTTACAATCACGAAATTTAAAAAACTAATGAAGGGTTTCAAAATTATAAAATTGGTTATAAACACACTATGCCATAGTTAACATTAGCATATTGCACTTAAATAGGATGCATGGTGGATTATCGACTTATCGTTGCGATTATGATTTAGGGGCATAACTGTAATGGTGCTGGAGAGAGCAACTTCTTTCACTTTCATCTTTCTACGCTTATGTTTTAGTAGCAATTGTAGACGATGAGAATTAATAGCAAGTCTCCGTTTTTATTTGAGTCTATTCAAAATTAAGAATCATGCTGGAATTTTTTAGCAAAATAAGAATTCTTATTCTTTTGGGCCTTCATTTTGTGCATGCCATATGTTCTAGCTTCAGTAATAATTTAAAGGGTGTATTCGGAATTATCCCGTAATATAAATCCTATGCCAACTAGCACTAGGTAGAGCTAATACGCTTCCCGTCAATGTATTTTGAGATGTAGTTATAATTAGAGGATCCATTACTAAAAGCAAGTGAAGCACATGTCTATTATTATTATTTTTTAAAAAGATTATATAAATATGAATTAAATAAAAAATATTACATAAATACAAACCTGAAATTGCATTTGAAAAATGTGATATTGAAAATAAAAGAAAAAGTATTACATTTATGAAATGCGATTTAATATTTTGATTATAGTAACTATTTTAGACATATATTAATTATATATATATCACATCTCTTAAATACGATATAAGTATATATATATATATATATCGTATTTAAGAGATATGACATTAATGTAATTAAATATATGTGACACATATATAAATACTTATATCATATTTAGAAGATACGAGATAGACTTGGTAAATTGGTAATATTTATTACACAATTAGTAAATATATAATATTTATTATATGTAATGGTAAATAAGTAAAATTCTCTACTAAAATCACTATAAGTTTATATATATGTGATGTGATTGTATCGTGATGTTTACTTCATATAATGTGAATCTTTGAAATTTTTGCATTTACTCTGACTAGTGCACTCAGCAATTTTTAATTTCTGCATATACATTATCCGGTACACTTTCGTTGTCTAACTCTGAGTTTTCATTAGGATCTGTTTCAAATACTGCCATTAAGCATTCCCTTGGTGAATTATTTCTATCGGAGGAGTTGGCCATATCCCTATTTGATCACTTTTCGTTGCATCGTATTACTAAAAAAGTTCCATAAAAACTCGTTTATTTTGATCATTCTAGCCATATGATACTGAGATATATTGGAAACACTAGTTTGATTTATGTACCATGGGCTACTGCTATTCATTATTCATAATGTACCCGACTATTATTATTATTATTACTACGAGTAATACTATCTACATATGTGTTTATTTGATGTTATACAGAATTATATGGCCTATCAATGTAGTCTATAGTAATGACGCCTTGTGTATTGTATTAAAGTTCCTAAATAATAGTGACATTGTTCTAGACCTTTTATGCAGTGTACGACATACTGTTGTAATAGTGTTCCAAAGACGTGTCATGACATTATATTTTAGAATCTTTTAATTTGCTTGGTTAGTGAGAATATTATTTAACTCAGTGTTTTAATCCATTGACTTGATATTATTTGCAGCTTTATGTTTGTTGTATAAATCTTCATTGGATAATTAATGTTAAGGCACTTTTCACTTGTATACTTATGATTTTGTTAAATTCTATATTTTTTATGTTTTGAATATTTTGTGATTTCCTCAAAAAATAAGTATATGTTGTGGTATATCCCATTAATAGAGATATATATATATATATATTTATAATTGTTTATTTTTTACTTTAAAGACACGAACAATATATTTTAAGTATTTATTGGTTTCTCATTGTGGCTTATTATTAAAGTATGTGTATTATTGAGAAATCACTCTTAAAGCATTGACAAGTAATAGCAAAATTTTAGATCATTTATAATTAGGGACAAGTCTAAAGGGGCCCAATCCAAGCTTAGAAAATAATTAATTAAGAAAATTTCAAAGAATGAGAAATTATATATATTATATGTATATTTTAGGAGTAAAGTTTAAAAAATGTTACGTATAACTTAGTGGTTAGGTGAATGTTTTTATATATAAATTTTATGGGTTCAATTCTCATGGCAGTTATTTTCCTTTTTCAAACTGCATTTATTATTATATTGCTTTAATGATATTTTCTTTTTAGTTTTTCTTTCTTTTCTTCACAATAAACTATTATGTAAAATTCCACTCATTAAAAATAACTACTAAATTTCTCTTGAATTACAATTTATTTAATAGTTTCATACCATTGCATAAAGTATTAGTAAACAATAACTATATATGACTTAACGTACTTTTCTTACCATTATTACTATGAAAGGAATGTAAATTATCAAATGACTAATTATCCATCACTTATATTGATATTGAAAATTTTTATAGCATTGTTAAGGATACATTTTTGTGGAGTTATCATTTAATAAACAATAAAAAAAAGCTTATATTATGTTGCTATTTTGCCTTTGCTTTCATTGCTTAAATGTTTTTGTATTAAATTTCAGTTGATGACAAGAATTACACTAATTTTATGTATTAGGTTAATTTCTTTATAAATTGATGATTAAATTTCAATTAATATTTCCTATAATAAAAATGTAGCAATTTAAAATTTTTATAAAGTGCACCAAGTTCCCATAATTATCATGGAAATTTTAAAATTTTATTTGTATCAAGCATTCAAAAGTGTTGTGGGGTACATTGTTTACAAAATCTTTATATATATATATACATATATATGTATATATATGTTATTGATGGAGATTTTTTACCTTAGGAAACTTAAGCCCCTAAAGCAACTTAGAGGAACTTATATTTGACCCATTGCCTTACATTTGACCTCCTATGTCATATATCTGACCTCTTATACTAATTTTACATCCCCTAAGAGCTTATTAGCTTGGGAGGATAATAAGCTCGAAATATAGCCAACCAGTAGATTGGATTAGCCTCAATTAGCTCAACCAAGTGGCATGGAGCTCTAAAAGACTTGGTCAAGCTTATGGGGTGTTCGAATTCAAACTAAGACATGAGCAATTAGGAATCTTTATATGAATAATTGCCTACTAACCACCAATAAGCTACCCAAGTTCCAAAATTATAGGGCATAGTCTGTAATTTAAATCCCCAATGTGTGAACTCTAGAGGCAATGGTTACTAGTTAGTTGCCAGAATTCAATTATAAATAGAGCTCGGCCTCATACTATAAGTCTTCTTCTAGCTACTTATACTTCACATACACTTTGCTCCTTTTACTTTCTTATATTTCACATACCAAAATCTAACTTAGACATTAGAGTGGTTATGTCAAAGTCTCACGTAACCCCCCATAGTCTAACTTGCTTTCCTTTTTGCAAAATTGAAAATCGATAAGTGTTCATAGTTTCCTTAGTCCAATTTCTACTGTTAATAATTTGGTGTTGTCTATTTTCCAAAACCCAATATGGTTACTAAGATGTGAACTAGAGATGACAACACTTTGGGAGGAAGTAATGCCCTTCATGTGGCTCATGAAGAAGTATCTCTATAATAGCACAATCTAAAAGTATTTCATTGGCAGTTAATGATATCCCAATGCAAGTTCAAGTTCAAGAAGATGATATGTTGTGTATCTCATAATAGGAAGCCTTGTATACTAGATTCGCTAAGGAATCAGAAGAAGTAAGGGCTTGCAATCAATAATTGATGAAGGGGCTTTAAGAGCATGATGTTGCATCTTCTTCCACTCCTTCTTTGGAAGAAATAGGGGAAGAAGTTAACCTAACTCCTTAAGATGGCGTTTAGTGATGTGTGCACGATAAAGCTCCTGTAACAAATGAAGCTGGTCAGTAGCGACCACGACGTGATTCCATATGGATAAGAATTTCCAGTAAATACCATCATAAGCTTAGGTTTAAAACGTGTTCTTGCTCATATAGAGGGTAAGATTGAGCACTTAGCTGGTTATTTACCCCAGAAAGTAGCTACAGACATGAGTATGCAAGATCTAAAGGAGTACATAAAAAACTTAGCAAGTGAAGAGACTTCTAAGAAGGAAATTAAGTCTAAAGGGAGGAGGTCAAGTCCCTTCATTCAAGAAATTGTAAAAGAAGTCCTCCCCTTCAATGTTTAACTGCCTTAGTTCAACACTCATGATGGTAAGAAGGATCCAGATGATCATTTGAACACTTTTTATACGTTGAAGGAATTATATGAGTTTTTAGACGACATAGCCTGAAAAGTGTTCCTCACAACCTTAAGAAAGTCAGTGAGTAATTGGTTCAACTTGCTCAAAGCAACCTTTATCTCTTCATTTTATCAATTGGCAATGAGTTTCGACAATATCTCCTTGCCAGTAAACCTCCTACAAAGGCTTTGTTGCTTTTAACCTCAATTCACGAGAAGCTTGGGCAAAGCATAAGAGACTGTATATTGATTCAATCAATTGATGATTGAAATCACCAACTACAACAAGAGTGTTGCATTGCATGCCATTTTTTGAGGTGCTAGGGAAGACTTAGCTTTCTTCAAATCTCCAGCTAAGTATCTTCTAACCTCACTTGATGAGTTTACTATAAGGTTAGAGAAATTCATACACTTAAAGGACTAAGTGCAAGCTCATAGGGAGCTTGAAAAGGGGAAGTTAGAAAGAAGGCTAAAGATTGAGAGAGGATTAGTGAAGAATCATTTGGGTAAGAAGTTTAACATGAGTGATAAGCTAAGCTGACCTCAAGGAGGTTGAAAAGGGCTGATTTGAACCTTTGCTATGCATATATCATTGAACCGAACTAGTTGGATATTCTTATGGAAATTTGGAATCAAGGATTTTTGGCTTGGTAAAAAAAAAAAAGGAATAATCCTTTGATAAAAATCCAACAAATTTTGCGATTTTGATAGTGACCATGGTTACAGCACGGATGAGTGCTACGAGGAGGTAATACCTTAGTCACCTCGAGTTTGGCATACTCATAAGGAGATCATGTGTTGAATGTTTGAGGTAAGAGACATAGGGTTGATAGCTTAACTTCTTTGTCAAATTTATCCTTCAAGCCCTTAATTTCTTCCTCCATATTAGCCTTTTCCTTCCTCCACTTCTATTTGAGCTTCAGATGCTTAGCTTCAGCACTAGCAACTTAGTTCTTAGCCTCCTCAGTAATCTAGAAAAGAAACATACAAAAAACATTAAACGAGGATAATAAAATAAGAACGACTTACTTCTCTTCCATCAAGGCCTTAATGATCATCATTAGGTATTAGGAGCTTCGCAAAATAAAACCAAAGTTATAAGAAGATATGAGAATGTTATTGCACATAATTGCTAATCAAAGTCTTGGCATCATAGATCTTAGAGGCAGCTAATTCTAGAAGGCTATTAGAGCTCAAGTTTTGGTGAAATTTGACAATGTTGGAGATCGTGCTAATGTCTACTAGCAATCAAATTCCTTATACCACTCTAAGGTGATCTTGTTGTTGCCTAAAGCGTAGTTAGCTGTATTGACTTTTGAAAGAGGAAAATACTTGTAAACTTCCTTATTCTTGTTCCTATAAGGAGTCATGGGGACTGGAAGTACCACGGGAGGTAGTTTGCTAGTATAGCCGCCATCAACATAGCTGATGTCCTTCTTCCGACCTTCGTTAAGGGCTTTCACTTTGGCTAGTGTTATGCCTTAAAACAATAAAGTCGTAATATTTTCGTTGTGTAAACCAACCTATGATAGTAACTGAACTCATAGTCGTTATTATAGATACAATCTTGACAAAGCATTAAAGACTCCCCACTTTGAAGTAAAAGGTTCATTCAAGATTATTGATAAAATTTCATACAGATTTATAAACTTTAAGTTATACTTACATAGATAAAAACATATATGGTCTTATAGTTGTAGGAAATATTTACATAACAAAATAGTTTGAACAACTAACATTACATGAAAACTCTCATGACACTATTGATCTTCCAGTTTATCCTTACTTCCCTAAAGTTCTTTAAAAGAGTACTAACCTTCAGATAATTATAACACATCATATTAATTTCCCTCTGCAAGAAAATCTATAAGGATATGAGAAATCAATAGCTTAGTAAGTTGGGATAGAGGCATAAGACTACATAACAAACACAAACATGGTTTTCAAATAATTTAAATTAAATGCAATGCATCAACTAAATGCCATCAAACAATTTAGTCCATTCTATTGTGAATTTAAAAAAATTTCGTCCGCTCTAATATGGGTTGAGGAGTTTCTATTCTTATGCAATAACTCATGACCAAACATAGGTTTATATAATGAAGGCACCGCTTCACCCTCGACTATCCTTGGAACCATATCCCTTATCCTTATCGCAATCTCCTCTCTTATCACTTAGTTTGATTAAGGATAAAGAAAAGATCATTTTACTATCCAACACTATCAATTTCAAAGGTATTGGTATTTGGTCGGAGAATTATAACCGTCTCCTAAAGGATTATAATGTATGTCTAATTAAGGTATTAGCTTATATATGGTTAAACTCAGTTAAAGTGATCAAGCAATTTCACTCCACACCATTTACAACAGCTTAACATGACAAAGCATTAGAATATCATTTAATAACCAGAGACCTACAAGCATGCATACAAACATCTATCTATAAGTATAAATAACACAATCCTAAGCTTCTGAGTACTTTAATATAGTACTCCAAAATATAGTAATGTATTGATCTTAACTTACTTGAGATCCTCGATTTGCTCACTCGACTTGCTGCAGGTTCAACTTGTCACCACTTGTCTTATAATATAAATATTCTTTTAATTTTTATATCTTTATGACATATAGGCTTTAAATTATAATTTTTACTCGATTATCTAAGTTATATATATTACTTATTATTGATCTATTATAGGCTAGTTTTCGATTTAATTCCTGAATTAGTTTCCGATTTATGTTCTAATTCAGTTTTTTATTACCGATTTTAGATATAAACCTTGAAACTTCTTCTGAACCAATATGTGAAGTTACTCACATTACATTTGGGTATCCCAAATCTTCTATTTAGCCCCTAACCAATATTTTAATCGGTATGGTATATCTTATTTTTAATTTAATTACCGAATTTAATCCCAATGTGAGTATAACTTACTTTTTTCACATAATTTTATAAATTCATATTCTAAGTCATATTTTTAATATATTTCTATGATTATAATACTATTAATTTTTACCAAATATTTTCTACTCATTTAATTTCCAATTTCACATATTATCCATTTGCACATAATTACTATATAATACACACATACATACATCTAGCACCTCAAACACCACAAATATTATCTTACATCAATAATTAACATTCCAAGATACCTAATTACATACTAAATTAGTATTTCCAACAAATTATCATTAAGTCAAATTTTTGAAAATAAATTTTCAGGGAAAACTCTTCATAACACTATCATAAACACTCTAAATAGTCTAAATAAAAATTTTGAATTCAAAACCACATCATTAAAGTCATTTAAATCTAAATCGAAAACTAGCTCGGGTTAAGGATTTCTTAACAATTGTATATCACGTGACCTAATTTTATCAATTTGATTTTTTTTTTCCTAAATCTACATACAAAAATACCTTATAATACTAAATTTCATAATTTTTCAAATATATTTTATATTTTTATTAAATTAAACAAAATCAGAATCGAAATCAGACTCACCTATTAGATCAGCTTTTAGACATCGGTGGTGGCTCCAAGGGTGTTGGTAACTCTAGGAGGTAACTCTAAGGTCAGGTGGTGATGGCCGTTTTGTTTCAGGTGATCATCGAGTGTAGGATCTCTTTATATGCCCTAATTGCACATTATTTTTGTTATTTTTCATAAAATTACTTACTTCTCTCTTTCTAGTCTCTCTCTAATTTTTCTATTTATAGAGGTATTTAGATAAATTGGGAGTTTATTTCATTCCATTTATCCTTTATCTCTTCTTCTTTTTATTTTCTTGTTGGGTAATTTTGATTGGTTAATTTACTTTCTTCACTTCTCAAAATGATACGCCCCATTTCCAAACCATTCCAAATTTTCTTGATTTTTCTTTGATTTTTTATGAATTTTCTTTAATTATTTAGTATTACTTTAGCATATTCTAAGCATTTTAAGTAATTTTAGATATTTTTACTTACATATAAATACATATATAGTAAAATTAAATGCTCCTAAATATTATTTATATTATTTTATGATTTCTAGTGTACATTTAATTTATATGTATTGATTCATTAGCTATTAGAACTCGTTTTATGCGTTTTTGATAAATAATAGGTAATATATATAATTCAATATTATAATATTTTATTATTTATTTTTCCAAATTCAAATTCACACGATCACTTTTAATAATATTTCTTGCATTATTGTAAAATTTAGGTTTAATCGGATAACCTACCCCATTACCTTAAATTTTGCAAATCAACTCCGAATACTTGATTATAGAGCTTATAGTTAGATCACAAATTAGGGGAGGATGGTTGATTAGCCTCCTTGGCCTTTCTCTTTTGTGTACCATTTGGAGCTTACATCTCCTGGGGTTTCTTAGTTGTAATGGTGGTTTTTGTTTGAGCCTTCTTTATATCCCTATCCTTCTTACTAATAGTGTTTGCTTGTAGCCAAGCAAAGACATTCTTGGAATTTGGATTCCTAAGCTACATATTTGCATGCAAAATTAAGAAGTCGGGTTAGGAAAATGAAAAAGCAAGGAAAAAACTTATAAATGCTTTACCAAGCACTGGCAAGGAAGACTACGCAGCTTCTGAAGTATACAGTAAATGTCCTTCCTCTTGCAAGTTCACTTAGCATGGCAAGATCTTGAGTAACTTATACCTTACTCCACAACTATACATTCATTGGCACCCACAATATCCTCTCCTTAAAATGTACTAACACCCTCTAAGGCTATGACCTTATCCCTTAAGAAGATCAGAGCTCCGCAAGAATACTTATCGATGATGGTATTAGCATCTTAGAGGAATCAATTATTCTTGTATGCCCTCATGATGGTTTCATAAGTAACTTGTATAAGACTCACAATCAGTTACTCGGAGTTTAACTCGTAAAATTTAGGGTGATTGGCTAAAGGATCCGATCGAGCCTAAATTATAATGTAAATCTAGAAATATTAGTAAAAATAATCCTGTAAGTTTGAATTTAAGAAAATAAGTAATAAAATAAAAAGAATATAAAATTTTCAAATTTTAAGTATATTATTCATTATTTATCAAAAATACATAAAGTGCATACCGATAATTAACAAATCCCTAGAAATAAATTATATGAACACTAAAAATCACAAAATAACTTAAATAATATTTAAGAGTATTTAATTGTAATATACATGAATTTACATATAGGTAGAAATATGCGTAATTACTTAAAACATGTGAAATAGGCTAAAACAATGTTAAATAATCAAAGAAAATGCATGAATTATTAAGAAAAAATCAAGAAAAATGAATAAATCTCTAGAATTGAGGCATGTGAGCTTGGGAGTGATTAAATAAAAGCAACCAATTAAATTGCAATAAATAAAAAGTAAGAAAAAGTAGAGATAAGGCAATTGTCTAATTAAATTAATGCACAATAATTCTCCAAGACCTTTATAAATACTCCAAATTTTTTAGAAACTCATTTTGGATGTCTGGAATTATAGAAAATTAGAGAGAAGTGAAAGAGAGGAAATTAAGGTTTTACAAAAAATCTGTATAATTAGAGCTTTAGAAGGAAACTCATATCCGATGGCCACTTGGAAACGAACAGCCACAACCACAACCACACCACTCTACCACCACTGCGCAACTTGACCGACACCCCTAGGGCCACCGTTGGTGGCCGGAATCACAACGACTAAATGAATTCAATTCCAGCCTAATTTTGTAAAATTTATTAAAATTATTAATTTTGCTTCAAAAATTATAAAATTTGTTATTCTAATGTTTTATTGTATGTAGATTTAAGGAAAATAGTGATTAATTTTAATTACATCTGTAAATATAGGGTACTTAAGAAATTAAACAAAACCGAATATATTTAGAATTAGAAATAAATAGGCTTAGGAGTGTAGTTTTAGATTCAAAATTTTTGTGTAGATTACTTATGTGATATAAAACAGTGCCATAAAGCCCTTTTTCAAAAATAAATTTTCTAAATTTTTAGATGATTTTTAGGCTTTAAAATGATGTATAAAATGGGTTATTTTTGGTTAATTAAGTAATTAAATGGTTAATTACTGATTTAGTAAATAATTATATGTTTTAGGATGTTGAAATTTGATGAAATATGATATTTATAGCATTTAAGGTGTTAGATGTAATTATTAGGATATTATGTAGTATATATGTAATAAGTAAAAATGGTATATTTTAAGTTAATTTTGTAATTTAGGTAATTAGGAGTAAAATATGATTTTGGATCAATTTATATATTTTGAGACATTAATTGATGTTGAGAGATGATAATTGTAGTGATAGAAATATTAGATGCGTATTATGTACATAATAGGTAATAATGCATAATATGTGAAAATTGGAAATATAATAAATAGAAAATATTAGAATAAAAATTGATATTTTACTATTAATAGGAAAATATATAAAATCTGGTCGAAGACTTAAATTTAGGCAATTATATAAAAATAAATAAAATTTTCTCACATTAAGGGTAAATTTAGTAGTTAAGTAAGATAAATGGTATACTGAATAAATTAACATATTGATTAGGGGTAAATATGATATTTAGGAGATCCGAAAATAATGTGATTAATTTTACGTTATGGGGTCGAAATGAGTTTTAAGGTTCATATATAAAACTGTACTTAGAAACTAAACTAAAACCTGAACCTAATTTAGAAATCGATGCGGAAATTGAACCAGAACTTAGCCAGAAACCGAGAATAATTGTAAAAGATTTGATAACCTAGATAATTGGACATATTAAATCCTAAACCAAATATAACAATAAGTGTTATAAGATAAAACAAACCTATGACAATTATGTGAAAACTGAGACAACGTTGGTATTATAGGAATCATTGGTGATGGATTGAACGAGTCCCACCTCGAGTAAGCAAGTGAGGAGTCGAGGTAAGTTGGGATTAATATAGTGTTGTATTTTGGAGGCTCAAAATTGTACTTTATTGTGCTTGTTTTGAGCTGATGATATGATTTTGATTTACTGCTTGGCTTATATTGTACGATTTGAATGAAATGATTGATTAAAGTAAACTTAATCAAATATATGACCTGTAAACATAAATTGGACTTGTATTGTAACCAATTAAGGGAAACTTAGGATTCTCTAGCTAAATACCGAATTCTTCGAAAGGGATAGCACTAGATAACATAATTGATCCCTTCTTCATTCTTAGTTAAACTAAGTGACATGTAAGGAGGTTGTGACAAGGGTGAAGTCAATGGTTCGAAGGTAGTCACAGGAGGAGCGGTGTCTCCATTGCACAAGTTTGGGTTTGATTATGAGTTATTGTATTAACGACAACTCCTTAACTAGGATTAGAGCGGACGCAATTTCTCTAATCTCATTACAGGTCAGATAATGTCGTGCGATAGCATTTGCTTAAATATGCATTGCACAAGTTTGGGTTTGGTTATGAGTTATTGCATTAACGATAACTCCTTAACCAGGATTAGAGCGGGCGCAATTTCTCTAATCTCATTACAGGTTGGATAATATCGTGCGATAGCATTTGCTTAAACATGCATTGCACCTAATAATTTTGTCAATAACTTTGTTTGTGTTTGTGGTATAGTTTTAAGTCTTCCATCTCGACTTACTGAACTATGGTTGCTCACATCCCTATAGTCGTTACTGTAAGTGCTAGCAATAAAGCGGCCTATAATCATCTTAACGCTAATAATTGTGGGATCCTGGGGAGTAAAGATGTAAATAGAAGACCAAATTCATTCTCTAGTTAGATTTATTCTAAAGCTTTTACCATTAGTTTACAAATTACTCAATTAGATTGCAATTAGATTACTAAATCTTGTAAATACACTCAAATTAATTTAAAGTGAATATTTATTTTTCTTAAATTCATAAGTAAACAATTTATTTAATTTAGGTTGGTCTTTGATCTAACCATGACTTGTTTCTTCTTTTAGTCGTGGATTGGGGATTCTAGCCTAATTAAGATCTTCCTTCTAAGTTAGGCATAGATATGAAACCACCCATCATCTCTTTTAATGAGAAAGAAATAATAGAATAATGTCATGGTGACCCTAACCTCTAAATCCCTACATATGCATTAGAAGGTTATCATCAACCTATACAAGTTGGGGGTCAACATAGATGGGCAAATATGATGGTATGTAAAGAAGGATCTTTCATAAAGAGAAAAGGAAATCTTAAACTGACATCAAAGTATTTCTTGAAGAGTGAAAATTTGTGCTCCCATAAGGAAGTGATGCATTCATGAACTTAAGGCCTCTCAATCCTCCAACTACATGGAGTTGAACAAAAAATGAGTCTTAAGTCATTGAACTCCTCTTTAATCATACTAGCAACATTGCTACAACTAAGATCATATTTTATAACATAATACAAAGGGACAGTCAGGGAGTCACCTTTCGTGTCAAATGGATACTCATCAAAAGGGTTTTTCTAATCGTCTAAGCTCTAAGGGTGATGGTTCTTGCTAAGCCTATCAGGCTAGACAAATCCTAAGGATGGTTGCTTTCCATGTCTATCGTGTTAATGGCTTGTTCTTAAAGGGAAGCGGCACTTGCTTCAAAAGTAATTAGCAGTTCTTGGCTTTGATGTTGAGCTTTGGTCGAATCGTTAGAGTTATTGAACTTCAAATTGGGAATATTTACCTTAAAAGAGTGCTTAAGAGAGATATAAGACATAGAAGAAGAAGAAGAAAAATTGTCAAAGAAAGGATGTAAGAGGAAGTTACTGGTTAGAAATAAGGAAAATGTTACTAATTAAGTGTAAGGTTGCAAAAAGAAAAGAAAAGAAAGAAAGAAAAATGGAGAACAAAACTAGAAAAATAGAGGTGATGAGAAGAGGGAATGAACTTTGAGATTTGTGACGGTTATAGGAAGTTCCTAACCATACGATGGCATTATCCTTGCAGAAATCGAACAATCATGATTCAATTGTGCTCTTAAAAATGTGGTAGCATCTGACATGTCTACACAAATTCCTAAACTCGAGATATGAAGTGTCACCAATTAGACATGAAACTTCTCCAATAATCTAATGAAATACAAATAAAGCAAGATTAAGATAGTAATCTCAGGGCAAATGAAGATCGGATACCAATAATGACTTTAAGATCCATGATATCGAGTCATCCTAATACAACATTTTACTCTCCTTAGCATCTCTACCAAGGAGAGTTGAGGGGAAAATCTTAATGGAGATATTTATCTTAGGGCACTTAAGCCCCTAAACCGACTTGCAGGAACTTATATCTGATCTACTACCTTATACCTAACCTCCCATGTCATGTATTCGACCTCCTTTACTAATTTTATAGCCCCCTAAGAACTTAATAGCTTTAGAGGTTAATAAGCTTGGAATATAGCCAAACGCCTAGAAGCAGGTTGGACTAGCCTCAATTAGCTTGACCAAGTGACATGGAGCTTGAAAAGACTTGTAAGGTGTTTAAATTCAAATAAAGGCACGAGAAATTAGCAATCCTTACATGAATAATTGCCTACTAGCTACCAATAAGCTACCTACATTCAGAATTATAGGTCGCAGTCTGTAATTTAAATCCCCTACATATGAATTCTTATAAGATAGTTGCTAGACCTTAATTATAAATAAAGTTTTACCTCTTACTATAAGTATTCTTATGACCACTTGTATTTTATATACACTTTGCTCCCTTTACTTTCTTATACTTCACTTATCAAAATCTAGCTTAAGTATCGAAGTGGCTATATCGGAGTTCTCTTAGAATCATCCATAGTCTAACTTGCTTTCCTATTTGCAAAATTGAAGACCGACAAGTGTCTAAAGTTTCCTTAGTCCAATTTCTACCATCAACATATATATATATATATAAAAGATGCATATAAGTAATTCTAATAATAACTTAAATATGGTAAATCCGACCCTTCTCCTAATCGAATAGTTCTACATCCATCCCTGTTTGTAGTTATTTGCTACACTTCTACATCTTAATTTAATGTCAATAATAATCCTAATGTCTATAATTGTGGAAGTTCTTATTGCGGGGGGAAAAAAAAGTGCATAATAATTGCTATCGTTAGATGTTGTAATTCTTCTTAGATCATGTGTTAAATTGTACTCTCAAATTATATTAGAATTAAGTGTGATCATATTTATGTTTGTCATTCGACCTATTTATAATTACAATTAATATTGCCTAAGTAGGAGAACATTAAAAAAATTTCCAATTTATTGGAATTCCACTAGTTGTTTAAAATTAATGTTCAATAATGATAGTTTGATGAGGTACAATAGTTTGATTTATTATTATTTTTTTTTCAACTATGAGAGAGGAGGGATTTAAAGCTTAATCTATACCGATGAGAGACCAATAGTAATCCCACTAAATTGTAATGACATTGGCAATTTATTTTTTTGTTTAAGTCATTTATATATCAATATCATTTATACCTTATTTAAAAACATATTTAGATAATTAATGTAGTTTCTAAACCAATAGTTATCTCATGATGAGATGGCCTATCGAATTGTTATACATAGGATAGGTCCTCTTTGCTAAAACAAATGAGGAATGGAGTTACGTTTGATAGAATTGCAAACTTTGGCTTTAAGGGAGATTTGATTCTACCCTTGAAGGAGTATAGTCACAATCCATTTTCACCCTCATTAATAACATTTTCTCAAATAATCTTTTTAATCTCATTAATGTATATTTATTACATTCACAAATTAAAAGTATTTTTGACAAATATCATTATACACATTCATTTCCATTTCAAATTTAATATGACCAAATAGAATATTGGAATGGAATTTGATTATGGTCATTTTTTCCTCCTAAGAAGCAAACAATTTGTAGATGTTTGCAATTATAGGAATGGACCTATCATGTCATTGCTAATTTCGTTCCAAATCATTTTTACGTACTAAATATGATAAAATTAGCTTGTCCAACTAAAAGAACAAACCGAGGAAGATCTAGTCATACATACCAACACCATGCTAGATATTAATTTACTACGATCAACATGGGTATACATAACATAAATATCTAACTATTGCATTTTACGTATTTGATATAAAGAAATTCGTGTTAAGGAAACTTTCTCATTAAATCTCCGATGTATATACTTCTTCATCCTCGACAGACGAAATAAGAATAGCAATAATTCCTAAGCCTAAACGTTCGTACGAGCTAAATGTACACACCCAAAAAATGGTGGGGTCTAGCAACTCTTTGAAATCCTCGTTATACACTTCGATCAATGTTTTTTGACCCCAAAAGGAGCAAACCTATCAGGAGGCATCGGGTAAGGTCGCATCAACCCTACCAATTCTATTATTTTCTTCATGACAAAGAATGCTGGAGGTTCTGTTTCAATGGAAAATAGCTTCTCTTCTTGGAATAATGCTTTTTTTTTTTTTTTGTTTTTTTGGAAAACAATATGCCTGACGGAGATAGCTACAATCATTTCCATGCAACAGAATCGATCTCATCCCTGGCCGACTTATACAATTCAAGCCTTTTAGCAATGGCTGTTCTCCTTTCCATCAGCGATGGGTCCTCATCCAACATTTTACCAAGTTGTTCCTTCTGCAGAATTTGACAATATGAATAGTAATCACACAACAAATGCCATACTCAGGGGTCAACCAACAAAAATAAATCAATAAATAAAATGGATGACCATGCACAAGTCACTGCCGGTCTAAAGAAATTTAGCCACTCCAGAGAGCAAGGGAATGAAACAAACCACTCCATAACATGATCATGTTTCCACATGAAGTATGATGCTGACAACTCGGACAAACAATGTTGCATATTGCTATTGCTTCCATATACATTGTTGAAACTTTGTTGAATAGGCCAAATCAGATGTAACACCATCTATACCTAGAAGCAAAAAGAAAACCCTACCGGCGAACTGCCGGCACTATTGTCCATCTTACACGATGGCCAACTCCTTCAAAATTAGACCAAGGATAGTTGACTAGTTGTTCGTTGCCCTTTTTTGTTCTTTTTACATCATATATGATGGGAAAAAGGTACTAAAAGGACTCGAGTTTATGGATTGAGTCATCTCAATTTATATTCTCTCAATTTTTCTTAATTTATCCTCTTATGATATTACTATATGTAATTAATGATTGAGATTAAAAATAAGAAAACTATATCATGATAATATTATAAAATATTCAAAAAAATTGTATTTGTAAAATAAGGGAAATTGAGAGGAGAAAAAGTTGAGAGGATCTTTTTTCCAAGGTTTTTTCCCTTTGTTAATAATATTTTTATTTATTTTATTATTATTATTATTTTCATTTCAAGACATGAGTTCTACAAAAAAGAGTCAACACAAGGCACTTTTCGTTAGATATACCATTAGCATATGATAGTTCTTTCCCAAAAAAAAAAAGATAAAAAAAAAAAAAAAGAGAACACTTGGGTCAGGAAATAAAAACAATAAATACATAGACCCTGAAACGCATAAACACGAAAATCTTAAGTTCCTAGTGAATCTTGCCTCCACTTTTCATTTTTTCTCTGTAAACCACTAAATAGAAGTAATAAGATAAGTTATATTAGAGGAACTGAAATAAAGAACCAAGGATCCAAAAGCTAGACAAAATCTATATTGTTACAATAAGAAGAAATCAAATCAATTAATTATTCATCTAGACAAGTTAGGACTGGAGGAATTTAAAATACAATATAGAAATAAGAAATTATTAGGTGTGATACTTAAAATAATTAAAAATATAAAACTACAAAAAGAATGGAGTGCAGAGATCTCTATCCACAATTGTGAAAAAAACTAAATGGGCTTTCAATAATTAAATTGGGGAATGATTGTTGACTCAAAACAGTGACTAAAACAAGACTATAACAAAAGAATGGAGCAAGATTAAATAACTATTAATACAAAATTATAAAATGGTTGATGGAAACTAGATTACCGTCCTATTTCGATCAACCATCATCCAATGATCCAATAAAGAAGGTCGACCTTTTCAGGTTTTATTTACTTTTTCTTCATCCCTAGCCCCAACCCAATTTCATTCCACGACAATTGTCTAAACTAATTATTGAATCCGAATTTACTTTGTTTACAAGTCTTAATAGGATTCTCTAAAACCCTAATTTTCTTTTAATTTATATATTTAATTGTTTTCTTTATTACACTTAATAAAATCTTATTTCTAAATTGTATTATAATCGAACTAATTACTTTGTTCTTTAAAACCGTATTGTGAAATTCTCTAGTTCTATTTTGTTCAAATTATTAATCAGATAATCTGATTTCTTTTTATTGCAATAGGTAGAGACCTCATTTAATTTTTAGATTCTTGATTTTCCTGATTCAATTTCCCCCAATGTAACTTATCTAATTACATTTTTATTTTCATTTCAAGACCTTAAAAAAGTACTAGAACGTATGTTCTATTTTGCCTTGTTTTTGATAACCCAACACCTAAACAGAAGAAAAAATTAAAATATGGGCCCTGAAACAAAAGAGTTAAAAAAAAAAAAAAAAAAAAAAAACATATTTCCGCCTCGAGGACATAAGTTCTCAAAAGAATATAAATGTTTTTTTCCCCCGAAAATAAATGTAATTTCTTTCATAAAAACGATAATTCCCCTACATTGGTCCGAAAAGCAACTTTCTATGTACTGCCTACCTCTGACATGGCCTTCCTTATTGGCTTGTGAAATAAATACTATAAAAGTATCTCGATTTTTGTTTTTTTACCAATTTGGTATCCGTACTTGATATTTGAACAGTTTAGTGCATGTACTTTTTAAAAGTTGCAAATTAGTGTTTTTGAGACACTATTAACCAACACTAAGTTGTAAATTTATAATTTAATAGACATTATTTTGTAACTTTCAAAATTTATAAACACTAAATTGCATAGACATAAAGTAAAGATACGAAATTGTTAAAAAAATAAAATTGAGACACTTCTATAGTATTTACCCCTTGGCTTGTTCACGGGGATTTAATCATAAGGAAAGAGAGAACATAGAGTCAAGAAACAATTCAACAACTGCACAATACCAGAACACAATTTGATGTAAACGCCAGTATTCCCTAATAAACTCCAACAATTTTACTCAAAATTTAAAGTCGAAGGAATATATAGTACGGTGCACAATTAGAAGATCTGAAAAAAGGAGCATTTGTTTCACATTAGCACAAAAACCGAACATTGCATTATCAACAAAAAATAACTAGCAGCGATTAACAATTGAAGATGGTGGGAAGTGAAGGAAGAGGCCTATAACTAATGGAGGTGGTTAATGTCATTATATGAAGTAACTAAGAATGGAGCTGTTTTTTGACCGCCTTTGAGAAATCATTTCCCCCTAATTCCTAATAGAACAACTTCTTCAAACAGCGTACTTTTATCATGTAAAATATTCTTCATAGTTTCTTCACTTATTACTGTGTTTATTACCCTCAAAGTTTATAATGCCAGCCGTAATGATCACCTCCAGCCACTCCTCCTCATTAAGCATTACTAGGTAGCATAACCTTTTCTATCACGGGCCAAAATATTATCTATCATCAAAACGTGAAAGTTCTTTTCCCCTTTTCTTCGGCGAAATAAACATTGTTTATTTGGAAACCCATGCAAACAACTTTTTGTCATCTTAAAATGACCACGAACATTCTAGAATGAAAGTTAGTAGAGGATTCAAGGGAGACAATTCGACAGCATCACTCGGTACATTGAGTTCTGACCTTTTTATAGCACAATCTAAGTTACATAAAATAGAAGTGGAACTCTTACAAGTAGGAGCAAATCAGTATTCTCTAGCTTTTGCTTTTAAATTTCCTTGTATTGGAATATCAGTAGCTCATTGGTGTGCATGACCACTAAACTACCTCAACAGAAACTACAAGGTTTTTGAACATCTGAAAGGGAACCAAACCTAGAAGTTGTGTTATGACTTCATGCTGAAACAGAAGTGCCTAATAGTCTTGTATGTAATTGACTTTGTCTACGCCGGATCAAAAGGTATTAATGCATGGCAACTTTTATGGCAATATACATATACTTCAGAATGAGCATAATATAATACTACAGCAGATCAGAAACTTTACCTCTCTTCTACCAATTTGTGCATAAAAACGGTTCAGCAATGCTCTCTTAGCCTCTCGTACTTGACAATAGACCACAGCTTTAGGAATGGAGTTTCTTAACGTATCACAAACCATACCAATGTAGGCATTGACATTTGATCCTAAAGAAAGAAGAATTAGCACCTGTCAGTCATGGCATTTTAAGCAAGACCTTACCCCAAGATTGAGGGATTAGTTAAATGCTTCCTAGAAGGTTTTTCAGTTAACCAGAACATCTTATGCTCTATATTCATGATCAAAGGGAAGCATCTTAAAGCAAATCTTTAAGACTGAAGCAGCAACGTGTAAAGAGGCACAAGGAAAAGATTAAGCAAATAATTAAAGTATTGTTTGTGCCAATTAGTTAAATTATGCACAAGGCAGAAAATCACATACCAATCCTTCTAAAATGGTTATCTGAGTATCTGTCAGCATTTGGAGCATTAGGACCAGTAGAGTTAGGATTTTTCTCTGGCTCAAGATGAAGTTTTCGAAAGAATTCCACTGTCAAGTAGCTAGACTCCATGTCTACTAGCCGTAGAACCGTCTTGCGGCTTTCTTCACGAAACCTTTCCAAAGCCTCATTTGCTGCAGCAGCTATATCTGCTTGAAGCGTTGGAAATCGCTTCAATTCCTGGAGACCATGAAAAATATAATGAAGAGGCTTCATTAAAATTTGGTAGCTATCCTTTAACAATATTACAGAAAACAAATTCCTGGAATTCATGTCAACCATCAGGATGCAAACAAGAGGAATATGTGCTCCATCATTCCGCACAAACCATTTCACTTTCTTAGCTCGAATGTAATTAAAACGGCTTAGTGTGACAGTGTTTTTTATCTTCTTACATGCTTAGAATTTGAGGATTATTCAATGTGAAAAGTGAGGGAGTGAAAAAAGAGAAGAAACACCCACAAGTTTACGTCCAAATGAAACGTTAGAATTCTCAGTCTGATCGAATATGGAACATCACATCTAATTGCCAAAAGAAACCGCAATATAAACCTAGATGCAGACCTCATTTAAATAGAAAAGAAAACTGAACTCATAAATTCTAAAATTATATGTTTAGAAACTTTGCTTTTATTCACTGCATCCTATACCAGAAGGGCATGGCCTCAGTAAACAGTAAAGTTTCACTACAGGGACTAGCACCAGATAAGCAGTTTCCTCACACTTGCTTTAAACTTATGACAAAAAGTAATCTTTTATAAACTACACGAGAAATTTCAACCCTACTGCTCCAGTTACTCTTTAGCAGGTAGTATGTGATATTGTATATTACCAATTCATGAAGGGACAGATGTATATGTGCAGAAAAAGCTTAATGTCAAATGCAATATAACAGAAGTTTCTGGATCCAATGCTATTCAGTATACAACTAAAAGCTTCCCTGAATAAGCTGCTTACCTCTGTTGCAGCAATTGACTTGCGAACAAGTTCTTTCAGAATCAGGTGCACCTAAGAAACAATCAACAAAAACCATAGCTAAAAGTTTCTTCAAATCTTACCATTCAAAAAGAAGAGACATTCTATTATAAATTCAAGCTCTGATATTGGAATTATTTACTCCAATTCAGGTAGAAAATTTATGTAGAAAGTTGAGATGGCCTAAACGTAACATTGGAAGAAATAGATGGACAAATAGCTTTTAGTTATTTAACAGATCTTTAAGGTTCATCTATGTCAGAAAAACTAGCAAATAAGATACCTCAATCTTCAGGTTTTGACCAACGAAAATTGATCCGCTGACATGCAGACATAAGCATAAATTGACAGATCTTCATTATTATCTCTAAAAATAGTTTGACTGAAATATAGATCATAATGCATGTTTCCTATTTCCTTTGAAAAAAGAAAAAAATTCAGCTGTAGACAGTCATCCATTTAAAGCAGTCAAATATCTAGAAAAGATAAGTAAAGAATACCTTGGATATGCATTTCTAACACTACTAAAGGATTGTGGTGATTTAACTACAATAGCAAGGATCAAAGGAAAAGAAATACAGTTAGGAGTATTACAGCATCAACAGATGCTTCAGAAGGGCCTTTGAAGTAACTTATTGATCCATCAATGAGTCTTCTGTAACCTTGTTCAGGAGCTATCAAATGGGGTTGATAACCATCAGCCTCTGAAACAACTTTTTGTACATTCTTCAAGGAGAGATGGCGGTCAAAGGGGAGCTTTTTCAGGGCAGCAGGTAACTGATGATCGAATACTCCATATATGCGATCTCCACCAGGTCGTCTGGACAACAATCCTTCACTTAGATATCACATTTTTTCATATCCCAACCTTGACTAAATTATTTCATCTAAGCCAACTAAAATTTTCCTTATCCAAAGCTGAAATGAGCATTGGTTTCTTTCCAGAGAATATGAAGAATGTTTTTCATATGATTCAAGAAGACAGATTGCTGAATAGTAAATTTCTAAATAATTTTTCTGCCAGCGTGTGTGTGTGTTATGTCCACACTAAGGCACATGAAATTGCAAGCTATTGTGCAGTTTCCCATCTTCATCCATAGATTTACTGCATTTACTTCAAAGCTGATGGTTTTTTCTTAAAAAATTCAATCTCCAGGTCAAATGCTTCTTCAGTGGTTTCAATCTACTTCTGTAACTTAAGGATACATGTATCTAAAACAGATTTATAGTGAAAAAAATTCTGACAAAAAATGTTCAGTCAACTTCTGCTGCTGTGTTCTACTTCACATAAATGAGTTATAACTTCCTATCTTGGTCAATATTTTTTCCACTCTATTGAGAATGCAATTGAAAGCTTATGCCAGTTTTAAATTCATATGGGACTGACTATGGGAAATAGCGAAAATTAAAGATAAAATATCTTGACAACCATAACAGTGAATAACTAAGCCAGACTCCATTTTATATTTCTCCATTTGTATTCAACTGAGATTTGAAATGCCTCTACAAACGGAGCAAACCCATCCATATTTTCAATCCACTGGATAAGGGTGTAAATTGTAATCAACTCATGTTTTCAACAAGAAAAGAGCTTAATGTAATAAATCAAATCCTCTTGTGATATTTTTCTCTACTGGTGTCCAGCTTTTTATCAAAGATATTACTTTTACATTTATTAAATCTTGTTTCAACTTCCTTTCTTCAAATTTGGGATTCAGTCTTTTCCCTCTCAAAGAAATCGCATGGGTCCTAGCTCCTAGATGCTTTTATGACTTCCATTTTGGTGCCACAGTAATCTGGCATTTTCTGCCCATTTCTATGAAAATGGCCCATTCAATTGATGAAACATGAAGAGCATACCAGCAGAAGGGTTCCACATGTATAACTGGAGGTTTTTTTTTTTTTTTTATTTCCCCTTTTTTTTGGGAAGAGGATCCCTTAACCCCCCAAAAAAAAAAATTGCATTAGAGCCAATAGCAGCATTGTAGTAAAAGTTTTAGAAAGGTAGAGCTCTCAAGACCTTATAAAGGTTCAGAACTATCTTGCAAATTGGAATAAAGGTTCAAGTCTTCAACCTTATCAATCTTATGCACATAAACACACACAGACACATAACATACATGCACACAACACACACACTCACACACACATATATTCATGAAATGTAGTTTAAACAAGCATGAATTGCTCAAGATATTCCATTCATGAGAAAGAATCACTAGAACTTGGCCAAAGGAGCTTGAAACAGTGCTGTTGAACTCTTGACTCCCCAATTCTCAATGAAAGGAAAAGAGAGCATGAGCACTTACCCACCATCCAGATGTTCCTTAAAAACACGATCAAAGGCCCGACATAGTTCCAAAATTGTGTATAGCTGGGCCTGAATGTGTGTTGCAAATAATTCAAGAACATAAAACAAAAATATAATCTTGAAACTAAGTCAGGGAAGTAACATTTTCGAGATGCAATCTCTTACCCCGGAGTCTACTGCAATGGGTCTACCAATACGATCCAACTCTGCATTTAGCTCGTCAATGGTCTTATTTATCAATGCAATAATACTTGGAATGCGCTGCCTGATAACTTGCTCTAAATGCTGATAAATTGAGAAAGGAAATTAATCAATCCAAGATATTTCAAATTTTTCTTTTTTTCTTCAGGTAATTGTTAGCATAAGATGTTTCAAATCTTTTACAGGAGTACTATGAAGCAAAAAAATAAATAAATAAATAGAAGATAATGTATAACGAGAATTTATGAGAATGAGGGGGGAAAAACCTGTGATAAAAGTTTTGCAAGATACTCGGAGCCCATTTTACTTGCCAAGTGCCCATACTCGGGGCTTGTTTCAAAATATTCTCTCTCCTTCCGACGTGCAGCAATCATGTCAACATTTTTGTTTATATCAGCTTGTGAACGATTCACAATTCCAACCCAAGGATGTTGTAACCTATATGACCTTCCTTCCAGAACCTTAAGAATTTCACATAGAGCATTAAATTTATATTTCAAAAAAGCAACTAATTAAGTGAAATACGTGCTATATTCTCCATACATCCAGTGCATTAGTTCCTTTGTCCATCAGATCAAGTTTTGTCAGCACTCCAAATGTTCTCTCGCCTAAAAATACAAAAGAAAATATGACGTTCTGCTATATTACTGCATATGGAACACAATCATAAACAAACCAACATACCTCAGAATAAAATTATGGTACCTGAAGGATCAACTTCCCTGGCAAGTTTGATGGCATCTGAAGTAGCAATGTCTTGATTAGCTGGTGATATAGCCAATATAATGCAGTTTGGCTACACAACAAAAACAAAATTCCTTGCATCATACAAACTAAGATAGGAAATAACCACTTGGCATTTTTAGATTTTTTTTTGGTTTTTCTTTGAAAGATTGAAAAGGAGGAGCATAGTTCATATGCCAGCAATGCAAGGGAATTGAAAAGAAAGGGGACGCTTCAGACTAGTACTTTGGTCATGAATTGTCAACAACTATAGAAGCGTTCCTTGGAATTAAATTACACCCTAGATGATTTTGAAAAAGAAAAAATTGCAAAACTTCAAGGCCAATATACAAGCGGAACCCCTCAAACTGAGATTTCGTTTGATTGGGCATAATATGCTCCCTGATTTTGTGAACCTGTGTATTTACTTCCTAAAAGGTCCGCAGATTGCTCACTATTGACCAAGCTTAACCTTGTGGTTCTAATAAACTCTAAGTCACTACATGAAAAGATGAATCATAGTTAAGACTTCCATCACACTTCATTTGATGTATACTATAATTTCCTCCACTTTGATGTCCTCATTGGTATTGCTACATATGTCTAGGACTAAATCAGACAGGAAGGACTCTTGAGTAGTCCTTACAAGTTCAAGAGGTGACTTCCAAAGTGTGACGCTTCATCTTGTGTGGCACTTAGATCTGCCATCAGCTGGTGATCTGCTCCACTACTATTTGTAACACACTGATCCCATTGACATATTGTACGTTTTAAAGTGATATGTCTCACAACTCAAGTTCTTCAGTGTAGCTATTTCCTAAGAGGTCAACTCTCCTAGGACTACTCACCACCAAGCATACTTAAACCTAGAATTCTTAAGAAATTATGACCACTGTACCAATAGACATCTGGATACTTAAGAATTTCATTGCACTCTATATAGTGAACACTAAAGATACTACTCATAAGCATTTACATTTTATTTCTTTTGTCAAAGCACAATGAACTGAATATATATATATATATATTCAACTCAAAAAATAAGATAATGGAGAAGGGGTGAGGACAAGGAGGTGACAGTTGGACACTAGGAATAGATGAAATTAAGAAAAGGTTTGCTAGCAATTGAAAGAAAGGATGGTCGCTGTATTTTCATTACATGTAGAATGTATTTCATTGAAGAGTATTATTGAATAGTTACCTTTTCAACATAGGAGCGGACCATACTTTCAATATCTTGAACAATGCTTTCAGGCTGTCCCTCTGCATAAGTACAAAACTCAAACAATTAAACAACTAATGGGAGTAAATTAAATCTCCATTACACCAGGAAATGCATTGTCCTGAAGATATTACCCACTGCAACCTTTGTTAGACCAGGAAGATCAATAAGAGTCAAGTTGACAACTGCAAAGAAAACAATTATCTTAATGATTAAGGAAATGACAGCTGCAGTAATATGCTACATTTTCAATTTTGCAGACCTCAAAATGATACGAGTAAATTTGCATGAATTTACTTCAACTTCTGTTATGCTAATTCCTATGTAACATATTCCTGGAAGGGTCTCCCTATTTACTCTTTGCAGATGAAAGTTCTTTCCAATTAGTGTGTCTTGGGCAGACATGCACTAGGCATACCATTTGGAGAGTATATACTCAAATGAATTGGAACATTTGATATCTGCTTCGTCTTTCCAGTAATTCGATCTGTTTCATCTGCAATTTCCTGACGAACACCAGCTGTATAGCAAATGAATGGATAAAGCATATTAGGATTATAGCTGGAACAATTTCATCACTGCCCTGCAGTACAGATACAGAAAGGAAATAAAAATGGACCCCGTCTCAGGAAAGGAACATTTATAACCACACTCCACTACTGGACAGCATTCACTTTAACTATCGTTTAATTAAGGAAAGGGGTCAATTATGGTTTCCATTAATTCACCATATAATCAAGGCAGTAGCCCCATGTAAACAAAAGCCATTCTTCCTGAGAGGAAGAGAGGCATTAACAAGTCGTGCCAACCGGAAACAGGAGATGGCATGAGTTATTAGGTCTCAAATCTACTTCCCCTGGACATTGTACATTTACAAACTAAATCACTCAAATCGTGTCCAACAATTACGTGTTGGGTATTGAATCTAAGTAACCATGCTCTTCATAGGAAATCCAATCGACTAAACTGAGCAGTGAGTTGCCACCTTGGACACACACTACGATGCAGTGATAAATTCAGAGACATTACAAACAAAAAGGACTCTATGTCAGATTCCTGAAAATGGGGTGCAGTACTGTACCAAAGTCAGTAAATTTTTTCCTTGTGGCATGAAGGAATTCTGCGTATTCGTGTGATCCTTTATCTGTCTTATGAAGTTGCAAAACCAATGGCCTCCTTGTAACAATACCTTCACCAACATAACATAAAGAAAGAAAAAATAAGCAAGAAGGAGCCTGATATTGCAAGATTAAAGTTTACAATAGCACCAACATGCATAACAATAGCCAGATTAGATATACCAAAAAGCTGGAGGCAAAGGCAAGATCCGATCCAAGATAAACATTGAAAAGAATGAATAGAAAAATTACCGGATCCACGAGGCAGAAAATCCCTTCCAACAACACTTTCCAGAACCGAAGATTTCCCAGAACTCTTCAAGTTTCATAGATCAAGAAAACAATTAAAAAATAAAAAAAAAAGTTACATTCCTTTTATGTGCGTATCACAAAATGAAAACATAAAAAAAAGTAACAAAAAATGTGAATACCTGGCCACCAACAACAGCAACAGAAGGAAGAGCTTCCCAGAGGGACAGTCCTTCGCCGCCATGATCGCCTAAAACGGTGCACGCTCTCTGGATTCTGTTCACCAGACCGATTAAACTTTCCATCGTGGCCATTTTTCCAGATCCAATCTACGACAATGTACGTCAATATCAGGGTCTGAGATACAAGATTATTGTTGTTTTTATTATCACTATTTGTATTAGAAATAAGAGGAGACCAGACAAGAAGGTGGATCTTGTAATGTCAATAAGAAAAATGTGAGAGAAGAGAGAGAGAGGAGAAGAGTAGTCTATCGTAAAAACGATTAAAATAAAATGTAGATGGATGAAAATAATAATTATTAAGTATATAGTTCGTCATAAGAAATGTGGGAAACTTACCAACGGAAAAACCGCCACTGCGTCATTTTCTTTCTTCTTGTTGGTTGCATGAAAACGAAAACTGCCCATAAATATGTACCATGTACCTCTATCTTCTCGCTTCTATGCGTTCCAGGTTTCTTTTTCTTCACATTACACAACAATATATATATGTTGCACTAACCTTATTTATTATACCCAAACGAAACTACTTTTTTTTTATTTTTATTTTTATTTATAACTAATAACTCAATATTTTATAGTTTTATCTTTAAATATATTCAAATATTAATTACCAAAAGAATTTAGACTCATCCTGCAAAGTTCTCAACTATTGCTTATTATTTACAAATCTTTATAACTGTACACTAATCATTTTCTATTATATTTATTTTTACTGTTATTATTCTTTTATTTATCCATTATTTTAATTACCCAATATTGCTATTATGTGAAAAATTCATTATATTTTTTATTTAACCAACATTTGCCATAATTTTTATTTTACTAATATATATTATTGCCTTTCTTCTATATTATGAAATTCAAATTGTTTTTATATTTTTTATATACACAATGTGAGTACGGAATTGTTGAGCTTGAAATTCAGTTTTCTTATTTAAATTTAATTTTTCACTTTCCGATTAATATTAAACACTAACTCATTTAGTATTAATTCTCGACAAAAGAATTTGGGAAATTTCAGTTCTTCTATTAAAAATTTTGGAGTTGCCATTTGACTAAAGCCGGAAAAAGAAAGGAAATCGTAATTAATTGGGTGGACTGACTATGGTTTAGCTACCGATTTTTAATTTTAATTTAATACAAACCAGATAAATCCAAAAATAAGGGCTAATCTATTAAACTCTAACAGATACAACTATTTATTCAGTGAAATTAGGTTTATTCTTTAAATTATAATATTTTTAAGAAAAAATAAAAAAGCAAAGTAAAATAACAAATTTTATCATTGCTCCGAAAGTACCTACGTACTCGTTAGCCAGAATCAGACAATTGTAGTTTTTTTTTTAAAACTTTAATGTGTTGGTTGATTTTAATTTTGAAAAAACCGACCGGATTTACATTTTAATTAATTCGGTTTATTCAAAAAATCTAAAAGATTCCTAACTCTTAAGTGTTTTTACTTTATAAAAAAAAATGCTCTAAAAATCATATTTTTCAAAGGGTGTTTTATTAATCTTTATTAAAAATAAAAACAAATTTTTATGTAATAAATCTTTAAACATGACTTAATCCCTAAAAAAATAACCAATTCTAACAATCCCTATAAACTAATATATGTTTATACCCATATAACTATTATTAAATAACCATTTACTTAAATTAATATTTGATCTATATAGTATTAGAAAACATATATTAAAGAAATATCCTATTATATATACATATCTATATATACTATTTTAAATTACTAAGGACCCAATATAATATAATATAAAAGAAACCTAATCTTAAAAATATTCCTAAGCTAATATACATACGTATATATATCTATACTATTACTATTTAATAATTATCTACGTAAAATCTAAAAAACTAATGCCATAAGACATATCTAAACTAAGATATAAATAATAACTAACAATATAATAAAATAATAATAATACAAAATCTATTAAGTAGCTAAACCTTGCTTTTCGGCTATGGTGTTGTACTGCCTTTCGCAAACAATAGACATGCGTGTGTTCCGTTATTGCTTGGTTAGATTGGTTGACGAAGTTTAGCAGTAGCAATTGTGGAGAGCTACGGCTGTGTAGTTTGGAATGACGTGGTGTGCTCGATGTGACAGTGTTTGCGCTGCTGCAATGAGCGTGCACGTTGCCACTACTGTCCGTACCGCTATTGGCATCACTGCTGTATTGACAGTGATGAACGAAGGAGGATGGGCGTGTTCAACAGTAGAGCGATCGATCTTTGGATGATGCAGTGCTTGGCATATGCTAATTGTGTTGTGACAATGGGCAGCGTTTCAGTCGCGCATGTCGAAGAGGGGCTGACGTTGTCTCGTTGGCTAGGGCGTTGGGTTCATGATAGGGCCATAGCCGCGCGAAGCAATTGGATTAGTCGTTGGCGCTGTGGATGTTAGTGCTACTATAGATCGCGTGGTGTCAGACTGATGTGTTGATCCATGCTTGCATGTTTTGCTGTTGGGGCAAGCGTGTGGCTGAAACTGGACAAGTTGGGCATGAATTTATGTGGATTATACGATGTAAGATTTGCAGTTTGCGCTTGTCTGATGCTGGTATGCAGCGTGGATGGAGCAGTACTATCCTAGGATTCGATGGAGTGCTAGAGTTTGGTCGCCTGCTGCATCGCATGCAAGGGATGACTGATCACGGATGGAGAAGGCGTGGAATTGGGGACTGATCCTTGGTGTTGCTGATCAATTGGCATGCGACGATTCGGTGGAGTTGTGATCAGCTGCGTGTGGTGTTGTTGGGTTTGGGGCTGAGAGGGAGGATGGTTGATCGAGATGTTGTATCACTGGTGTTTGGCGTGGCTGCTGTGTTAGGAATCTACTGCAGCAATAGGTGTTAAGAGGGTGGCATTGGGTACGATGTCGAGTTGGGGTTGATAGATGAGAAGGGTTCGAGAATGTTGTGCTGATGTAGGGGCTGTTGTGTTGGGTGTTGCATGGTAATGGGTTTGCACAATTAAGGAGGAGACGTGACAGTATGGGCGTGGGGTTCGTAAACGCGCGAATTGAAATTAGTACTTAGTCGCTGGTGTGGATAGGGATAAGGTGCGGTGACTTTAGAGTGTGTGAATTGTTGTGGCGTGGAGAGTTCACGAGCTATGGACCTAGAATGGAATCCTCTCTCTCATGCATGGGATGAGTTGTATATATGTAGCTCAGAAATAAATTGATTCATATATGATTTGACAGAAATTAAGCGAGATTTGAATTTCTTATATCGATTTAAATCCGATTTGATAAAAATCAAATTAAATATGAATTTCATAAATTTTTATTATATTAGATTGAAAAAATTTGATTAGTTTTAAATCTTGTAACCGATTCTTGCAAAATAAAAGAAAGAAAAATAAAAAGCACATTTGTACTTAGTGAGATTTGAACTCTTGACCTTAAGCTAATCTAATATCAATACTCTAATACGTATTCGTTAGATTATTAGCATGTGTCTCAATATTTAATATAATTAAATTATACTTAAACCATGTGACTTTCTAAAATAAAACTATTTGAATCGAACTAAAATTAAATCAATTGACCCTAAAATATTTTACTTTCTAAAAATCTAAAAAAATTTATAATTTTTTTTTAATTTTTCATTTTTTTTGTATTTTTATCATTTTTTATTTATTATTATTTTTATTTTGAATTAGGACCCTTAAAAAAAAAACCAAAAATTAGAACTATGAAAAGCAAAAATTAAGTGTTTACAGGCATCAACTAGTGGTACTAAAAGTCTTAAATAGTTATTGTCATATTTTGACATAGATTAGAATGAAATCGTGATCACAAGTCTCAAGATGTTTTTAGAAGATGGATCATGATTTATTAAAATTAATGAATTTAAGTCCCAAAGGAATTCAATTTCGTTTCTCAATGGCAATTTCATTCCCCCTCATCATTTAGAAATTACTCATTTAATTTTCAAACTAATTTTAGAAAACTTAACTATATAGCATTCCGTTCCATTTTAAATATGTTTCAATGAGACATAATAGTAGAATGGTCTCATGCCAAATATGGTCTAAGTGAATCAATTTCATATGGATATTTTTTTTTCCTCTACTAATTATGTTAAAACTTAAGGAAGTGATGTTTCGAATTTGATCAATTCTGTTGCTGTATCATCATTCATGCTATTTGATTACAATGATTTTGGCGCATTATTTTTATTATGGTAGCATTTGAATGCTAAGACTGGACATGACAAGGATATTTGAACATGATAAATATAAAGAGTATAGGATGATAGGGTATTGTTATATCACATTTTGTTTGCATAGTACTAAATAAAGATTTTTATGATGTCATTTATTTAATATATATAAATACTAAACTCAATATTATATTATATTATTTAATAATATTTTTATATTTTTTAAAAAGTAAAAATTTTAAATATTATAAATGTAAGGTTCTAGATAATGTTATCACGTGAAAACTACGTAAATGTCATGTTGCAAGTGACCTAAAAAAAAAGCAGTATGTGACTTTAGAGGAGCAATATATGAATAACACTCGTAGGGAGGACTTAGAAAAAAATGGTCAAGAAAAGAAATAAATAGTCTCAATAGCTTAAGTACACCCTTGTGACAGGTGAGAAAACTGTTGAGCATCAACCTCATTAGAATTAATTGAATGTTGAATCACTCTTCACTTAAAGTGTTTTGATCTTTGCAAGTAGAGTGTTCACAGATGATCACTTCTTCTCTGGTCTTTAGAGCTTCTAAAGTGTCCATTGAAGATGCATAATAAGGTATTTGTAGACTTTTGAACTTGATAGCAACCGATAACAACCATTGGATTATGTGAATGATCATCAGTTAATATTAAGCTTTCTCATTCTCTGATGAGCTTATTATGAACCTAAGGCTAGTAGTTTGCCTTATTAAGTGTGTAAACCTACTTAAGAGAGGTCGAGAGCAAATAAACTAGTTCAACGATTTCTATTCCGAGTCTATCAAATTAAATCTTTCTAAATCATTCTAATTAGAAACCAAACTCTTTGGGTCTTGTCACTTAACCTAAGTAGTTATACTCAAATAAATAATGCATTCATGGATTTAGGCAAATACAAAATTAACCCTCTACAAATATTATCTAATAATTATGCTTTCAACAATTTCTAATATTTATATAATTATATTTATATCCTTAATTGTCCAATGAAGTCAACTTTTATACTATATTCTAGATGAGATAAATTATGACCATTTTGTCCAGTTCTTTAGACCATTTTTTGTTCAATCTAGCTCAAATAGTAAACTAAACATTGAACAAAAAAGTTTTTTTAGTTCAGTCTTATAAATTTTGTACAACTAAATGATACCTATTGTTTGCTAAGTTCGTTGTATCTTAGTGGCAACACTATTGGTCATTCATCATAAAAGACCAAGATTCCAACCATTATTTCCCAAGTTGTAGCATAATTGAAAAAAAAAAAAAACCTATTTTATCAACAAAGAGCAAACATACAATTACATAATCATATAAACAACTTCTTTCTATGGCTCTTTTCTTTATATTATATAACCATTCTAAATGATTACTTTGTTTTAAAAATATAAATATAAGACACTAAGCCCTCTCGTACATTTTAATAAAAATTATAGACCATTTGTGGTTTTTTTTTTTATTTTCTAAGAGGATTGTTTTACGTTATTAAAAAGAGTGGACTCATTTTGGTTTCTATACCCTTCTATTAAAAAGCTGTACGTGCAATAATCTATATTATTAAAGATCGAATATACAGCCTTAAAAATTATATATATAAAAAAAAAAACAACCTAAGTATCCTCGCCTATCCTATTTTCATGACAAAATGATTGTATTATAGTTTTTTCTCTCTCTACTCATTAATACTACTTCACTTCATAGAATAATGGTTACATCAATGTTGGTGCATAAAATAAATTATAACTCCTTTTCACGGTTATGGTAAAATATTACAATTATTATTATTACACCTATATTACGGATGTGTTGCCTGTTGTTTAAAATTAAAGAACGTTAAAAAAATGATAAAAATCTTTTTTTTTTTAAAAAAAAAAAAAAAGAAGAGAAAAACTCTATAATATGTTGCCCGGAACAAATTCCACAAACACTCTGCATGAAATTTTGTTGTGTTATTAAGGCAAGATTTTGATCTCGATTATATGTATTGTCAACATCTTAACTTATACAAAATCCAAGACACTGACATTATTGTTTTCCTAAAAAATATACATCGTCAATTCAATTTTTTTTTTCTTTGCCAAACACTATTACAACCATGCAAAGAATGGAGAATCAAATTTAGTTTATCCTATTGAGATATCAATATTCATGCTATTTAGTTACAAAGACCTTAGTTAATTCAAATCAAAATAATACTTCACAGTTTACATGTATTCCCTTTCAACCATTTATTATTTAGCTATATCTATGTCCTATATTCCATGTTCCTCTAAACTCCGTGATTCAAATAATGCAAGCATGAAAATGCATTTAATAAGTTTCATAAATTTTGCTTAAATAACCTACAACATGTATGTACAGACTACATGAATTATATCAAAATAATAATATAGATAAATGGAATTTTGACCTAATTTAATACTATGAAACGATTTTTCGAGTCAATGATAGGGAACATGAAATTAATTAGGATTATTTTATGGAAATCTGGCATAGTAAATTTAGAATAAGGATTTGAACAGATATTTTCACAAAAAGTAGACTTGAAAAAGGGTCTTTCTAAACTTATGTAGGTTTTGTTTAGTCTTAAGAGGCCTTAAAAGTGCTCAAAGACCCCTTGGATTTATTTCTTAAAAAGTTGGCCTCCTTCATGAGGAAGATGATTTTCTTTATTCTTTAAAAGTCTTTGGACTTCTCCAAGCTATTTATAAGCCTAGTTCATCACAAAAGAAGAAGAAAGCTTTAATATTAACCATTGGATAATCAAGGATGATCTAACAATCAACTTCAACATTAGGTCTCAATTGCTCATTTTAGATACATCCAATGATTAAGATTTATCTTCAAAATTTATAAATAGGAAGCAAGGCCCCTTCTTCTTAAGCATTCATAATTTTGATTACAATGTCAAGATTGGAAAAATTACTTTCACAAAAGATCAAAACAGCTATTTTGTGAAGAATAGGTTAGGAATGCTTAAGAACACTAAATTTGATTCTATATCACATGTGCGCATACAAAATATCCAATTTACATGTTCTTCCTTCCACACTTCTTCCTATGACATCCGCATATGTATCATTAGATCAAAACTTTTCCAAAGTCGATTACATGTTTATTATACATGATCGATTAGTTACACTCAACCTTCTTAAGTTATTTGGCAACCCTACTAAAAAATAGAGGACTTGAAATAAGAACGCAATTGCCAATAGAAGGAATAGATAAGGGGAGAGTTGTTATGCTTAGCAGACCAATCATGAGGTCACTAATAAGTTCAAGTGACAAAAGAGAATTCTATACTTATGGCTACACAACAGCCGCTCACTATTGATGCCCTATTGATGATTTGCACCATATAGGAGAACAATCATATATTCCTACAATTTTGAACACCTTAATGCAACTCTTACCTAGCATAGCAACTAGTATTGTATATTTAACCTACAATAATCTACAAACACTAGGTATGCAAGTTACTTGATTTACGCCCATTGTTGTTGTCATGTTGGAGGGTATGTGCTCATACAACACTTGGCAAGTTACTCAACATAGGAAAGTTAACCAAATTCTTACAGAGGATGAGTGGCATAACAAGAGGAGAGTATACAACCATTGTTGCCCCTAACTTTAGTTGACCTAATGCCTACTTAAAAGCATCACTCATATGCAATTAATTGATGAAAAATGGATTAAATCACTTAAAATATATTTATGGATAAGAATCTTCAACTATAGGACTATAAGAGCCCATATAACCCCTCAAGCCTGCAACCAACCTTTTTAAAGCTATTTTAACCTAAATTTAGAGGTTGAGCCTTACTTATATGAGGTAAACATCATCCTTATGCATGAATTGAGCTTAGCTCGAGTTAAAAGAGTTTAGGACTGCTTAGAATAGCTAAAAAGTGACCTATCATTGCTTGTCATTCATGTTATTAGGTCTAGCACTAAAGGCGAAGCCCTTAAGCATTCAAATTAAGACAAGGATGCAAACGATTTGACGGTTGTCACATAAGTAACTACTTACTATCCTCATGTTCCTAGGAATAAAGAAGTGCTCCAAGCTTAATTCTCTACATATCAAATGTGTCAACTACAATCAGTATAACAATTACAAGTTGATGCATATAAATACAGCTTAGAAACCTTTAGTACCTTCTTCTTAGCCTCTTTTACACTTCTACTCTCTTACTTATCTTTTAAATATCATTATGTTTACTTACTTAGGCATTAGAGCGGTAACGACGGAGTTGCCACAGCACCCCCATAGGTTAATCTTCTTCTTCTTTTGCATGCCAAAATATTCTTAAAAGCCCATTACTTAGGCTAACAATTTCAATTGTCAACAATGTTAATTGTGAGTAAAATGGGCCAATGATATTAATTTAATCAATTATAAAAAATGAATCAATTCTTCTATTGAAAATTGTTAATTTTTTTTAAGTGTTATGCAGTTATTCAAGTAGCACCCAAATGGTAATAATACTATTGATGAAAACCCCATTCTTAGACTGGAGCATAGAATGTCAGGCGATACTATTCAGACTATAGCCTGACTATCATCCAAATAGTAGCTAAAGATTGCAGTCGCTAGCTAGATGCTCATACTCAATATTCAAATGCTTGTTTCATAAATTCTCATTATGGTAAGTCTCTCTCCAACATCTGGATGCGAGTCATGCTATCATTCGGGTCCTAGTCGTGTTACGATCTTGATGGTAGTGCTTAAATCCTCAATTGTGTTTAAACCTTAGCTCATCAATTGGCGACATGCTTTTACCATCTGGATAATAACCTCTATAATGTTTGGACGATAACATCGAATTTTGAAAATGTTACTCTTTCTTTATTTTGAGGAAGACACCATATTTATCCATTTCTTACATTCTCACTAGATACTATCATTAGGTTTGTGTAGTTTTTAATAGTCTTAGTAATGTTTAGTTGTTTTATGCTATTAGAGAGCTTGAACATATCACAAAAGCATAGGTTTCATTCTGTTGAAGATTTGGGTTTTGTGAACTCTTGTTAGTTTCCTCTAAAATCATTATCTATGAGTTCCTTGATTTTTATCCTTTGTTTTTCATGTGTTGTTTCCTTATCTAAGATGAGCTAAATCATTCTTAGTGGGAATGTAATGTTTTAATGAAATTAAATGCTTGAGTAGTATGGAATTTATATATTAATGTTGATTGTGTGAATTTTTAGTATAGTTTTTCTTATAGTTTGCTATTTCATGATGGACGTTCAATTTTTATGAACAAGATAATCTAGATATCATGACTAGATTTAGGTTTTCTTTAGAACAACTTGGGTGTTTTTGGATTTTTATGTGATATTGGGTTTCGATCAAAAGCATTTGAACTTGTCCATATTTATGTGGTTGAAATTGTAGATCACGACATAGGATAGTACATGATAGTTTGTGAGTGTACAATTTTGATTAAAGTATTATGGTAGGAACTTCTTACTTAATGGATCATGTAGGAAATTTACTCTAATTGGTGGATATCACTATAGAGAAAACTCCATTGCCTGCATTTGGGATGAGTTATTTGGCTCAAATCCATACAATCGATTTTCAACATGCTTGTGATTCATAAATAGCATGATTTCTCAACAAGAATACTTTACAATTTCATAACTTTCATGCATTGGACTTCTTAAATATCTTTATGTTTTCGTAGTTTAGTTGTCTTTAATTTATAAGCTAACTTACTGACTCAATCAATCTATATTAAAGTAGTAAGCAATAGCCTAGTACTTAGCACTTCCTTTCTCATGAGTATAACTTGATACTTGCTGATTATTTTATTATGACATACGATCCGATACATTGGTCAATTAAGTATAGTACATAATTTTGCAAATTATTTTTTGTTCATAGTTAGCATATGTCAATTTTTGACATTGTTGTTGGGGAAGGATAAGCGCTAATATTAGATCTTTTAAGAACTTTTATACTAGGTCGTTAGAGTAGTTGTCGTTGTTAGTATAGTATAGTGCTAGTAATTTTGTTTTTGTTAAGATTATTGTGCTAGGCTAATAAAATTTAGACCTTCATTGCAAAACTGAGTTGAAGTAAGCTAGAACTTGATCTCTTTCCTCCTAATTATTGCTGTAATGAGTTGATATGGGTATGTTGTTGAGTTTTGATTGAAAAATCTTGATCTGTATTGCTAGAGATTGTTGTATGACTAACAATTTTATTTATTCAATAGTTATTGTTGTATTGAAATATATTTGTTATTTTTCTTATGATGTTAGCAATTTAGAGGTTGTTGTTGTTGAGATCATATTGAGAAGTGGTGAAGGGACATAAAGTTTTAGTCTCTTGGGTTTTGAAATCATTGAGAATTTTATGCAGGGGAGGAGAATTTGAGATATAATTTTACAAATTCCGAAACAGAGAGGACATTCCACAGACAAATAAGAGAAAGAAGAGTTGAAATTGAGTAAGCAAGAGAAATGGAAAGACATGAGGTTAATGCTGGTGAGTTTTAATGGAAATGGCTAGAATGGTAATGAACATGGTTTTTAGTGACAGACGCAATGGTTTTAATGGAAATACAAATGGAGTTAATGAACAATGCAAAGCTTTACTGGAGTATTCACTTTTCAATATAAGTAGAGTGGCACCACCAGTTACCTAGCCAACCATATGAGTGAGCAATTTCAAACTTAAGCGAATATTAAATCAACGGTGTAGCTTAGACAATTTAGGGACACTTCGTTAGAGAACAAAATGACCATATACATAAGTTTTTGCAATTATTCTTAACTTTTAAAACAAATAAGTATTTGCTAATACTATTAGCCTTTGCTTATTCCTTTTTCATTAAGGGATAATGCCTAAAATTAATTAAACTCACTCATTCCTAATTTAATTAATAATGGGAATAACTTATACAAAGTTTTTTTGTCTTACTTTTTCCTTTTGAGAAAGATAATTAAGGTCATGAATAATATTATGATGTTCGGATAGGAGAAAAATTTTAAAACAAAAATTTTTGTTCTATACAAAAGTTTGAAGCTTAGGAGAGGTTCAAAGAGTTAGTTGAGAAAGTCTCTACACCATAGTCCACCGATTTGGAGTTAGGTAAATACATCTTATAATAGTTTGGGATATCGATTAAGGATGATAGTTGATACAACTTTGGGTGTATGTCTACTAGGTGTATGTCTTCTTGGTTAGCAATTTAGAGAACTATATCAATTTCAAGTTATCATCAAGCTTATAAGGCTCTAAGGTTTTAATAAAATTTTAACAAGTGTTTTTTGGTACTTCTCTTCTCATCATTAAACAACATGAATTTAAGATTTACATAACCCTTAGAATGAGGGGTTGCAACAATTCATTGATGGTAAGAGAGTTTCAGCCATGGATCTTGTAGATGGTTTAGCTTGTATCTCCTTTATGTATGTGTTTAATACTTCCTTTGTTATAAAGGAAGTTCGTAAAAGTAGTTGTTATAGATGCATTAGTTATAGTGTGGCTAGTCAATTCATCAAGGATGTGTAAAGGGGAATACATAATGATGAAGAGCCCCCAAGCTAAACTCTTAAATTCTCTGCTTAAGATACTAGGAGCTGTTCAGCTATAGCTTGTAGTGGAGAGATTTGCTTCTACTTGCCTTAAGGTATGTCCTCCTTAGTAATGAGTAGATTAATTGGTTAAGTTGTTGCGAGTGGCGACTTACTATGCAATATTAATAACCTTAGCAAAGGCATACCTTATTGTGTAGCAGTGGTGATAGCGAATCTTAGCATGAACGTATAATACCCTGCATCTCTAGGTGTTTGCTTAACCTTTACTGAAATCTTGGTACCTAAGAAATGGTTCATTATGCCATCCTAAGTTGAGAACAAAGTATTGTTCTTAACAAGCATCTATTAAATGCTAAAGCCACAAAAATATTTGCAATGTAATTTAATAATTCAAACTTCTAACCATAGCATTAGGTACAATACATATTTACATTTTAACTTTAGACTGAGGTCTTTTGTTACAAGAGAGAGAGAGAGAGAAGAAAAATTGCATTTCATAGTATAGTAATTTTCTCCAATACCATTCAATAGTCCTGATCAAGACTGTTACCAAAGGCTTTCATTCTCCGTCTTGAAATCTAAAATTCTATCTTGCTTCACCTTTGATACCAAAGGTTAGTTAAGCTAACCCATCAACTAAAGTTTTAAGTTAATTGAGCACAAACTAAAATTAACAATAAGAGTAACTCAAATATATATATATATATGCCCAATTATATAATTGAACAAACAAATACCTTTGCAAGCCCGAATCCAAAGAATCATAATTCGAACAAATATATCCCAAGAGAGTCATAAGACTCAATTAGAAGTGTGCAAATCTATATGCTGTCAAACAAGTTTCAAAGACTTAAGTTTTTCAAAAAGTGACTCTTAAATCCTTTCATGCGATGCCATGGATGCAAGTCAAGTAAAATTTGAAGAGAAATCTAAAGTAAAATAATAAGAGAAAAATTTAGACATCCGAAGCAAGACAAGCACAATAACACACGAACACCAAATACATCCATTATTCGAACAAAACAACCATAACAATATTCTCTTGTTAAGATTTTACTTAAGTGAAATCCAATTGGGGTAAAACCATAAGTATTTGAACTCCAACTTAACACCATTTGTTCAAAGAAGATTCAAAGCCAAAGACAACTCCCAATAATAAATGAACAAATACAACAAACAATAGAAGTAGTAACATGAACATTAGCAAGTCACAATCTCAATAGAAGCAAAAGGTCATAAATACTAAGAGCTATAAATAAACAAGTAACCTACTAACTTTCGACCATTATGCCACACAAAATAACAAGCAAAGGGGGGAGAGGATACTTGCCTGAGGCATTGCTTACTATACTACTTGGTATATCTATGTGCACCTGATACATTCATATAGATAGCCTTATTTAGGATCAATTATGATAACTATTGTATACTTACTATTGATATGTTTTGAATCTTTGAACAATCTTAACTTTTGCATTTCACATCGGATTTCAATAAACTTGATATAATTGTAACCATTACTTATTGTATTCTTCAAATACTAAAGGGTATCTCTTTATCCACATTTACAGATTCACCAAGTTACATTTTTTACATTACTGCTTCACTTATAAATTATCGTAGTCATATAATTAATCCATGTTTATTCCTAATTGTAACCAACAATAATTGATTATTATTAGGCCACCAATAGCATATTACCATTTAAAAAACAATATCCCTGTTATAAATATTTTTTACTTAAGTTTTATTTACCAATTAGGTTTAATTTCTAGTCAAATATTAGTGATTTAGAGAATAACTAGCATATAAAGTAAAAAAAAATAAAAATTCATAAAAGTACCATAAACTCAAAAAGATACACGCTTTTAAGTTCACCAATGGAAAATATTATTGTAGGATGTTTTCTATATTTATCTTATTACCCTTAAACCTAAAAAATTAAGAATAACTAGAAATTAATCAACTAAATGTAAACTTGGCATCAAGTGATCTTAAATATCAAAGTAGTTAAAGGAATTTTAGAAGACCTATAACTATTATTTACAAATTAATCATTAAAACTAGCATTTTTGACAAAATTCAAACTACATTTAGGAAAATACTAAAAATGTATAATTAAACATAAAAAAAATTACACCATGTAGTAGATAATTTAAAGGACTTACTTGCAAAAAATTACATTAACACAACAATAAATAAATCTTCTAAAATTTCTACAAACTTTTAGAAAATTCTCCCTATACCCTCCATTCCATGGTAGTGTAACCCCCACCACCTAGTTGAAAATGGGAGGGTGCAGAAAAGACTAGCAATTTTTCCTCTATTTATTAGGCTTTTATCATTATTGGGCAAAAAAGGGAAATGGTGATAGGTATTTATGGGATTTTTCAACCACCATTCAAATTTTTTTTAAAATTTAAATATAGAATAAAAATCTAGAAAAGTTCATGTGGATTCCTTAAGCTTTGATATGTCTCCAAAAATTTTTCCATTTGACAAATTTTGGAAATTAATAAAATTTGAGAAAAATTTATTATTATATCTATTTAAGGATTTTTGTGTGTTATAATTCTTATTTACCTTCCTCTAGCATAATATATACGATAATCTTCTAAGTAATGATGCTTTTCCAACTATTTATTATATTTTCCTTATCTTCAATATAAGATATATATATTACTAATATATATTGACTTCTCATAAGATCTTGTATCCTATGTTAACCGCTATATTCCAAGCAACTTATTTCTAGAAACTTTTCGAACTCAAATTTTTGAGCTTCCAATATAAACCATATGACTAACTTCTATCTTTCTTCTTGAACCTTCTTTGTCCATTAAATAATGAGTTTATTTCACCTATTATTCTTGAGAACCTTATAACTCAATAGTTTTGAAGGCTAGGGTGCCATAAAAGGGGTAAGAATAACCATGATTTGATTTAGAGCCTTTGTAGTATTCTGCATGTTTGCATCATTTATTTGAGGGGTTTGGGCTTAAGGATTAAATTGTTCTAACTAGTATTTTGAGATGGAGGGAGCAAGTTTTGCTCAGTTGATTCAATAATAGTATCTTGTTCTTGAAAGATCGCATCAATTTTGCAGCTATCCTAGGTGGTACCATTACTTTGTTATCACTTTACTTTACTCCCTATTAGAGCAGTCAAAATGTAGACAAAAGGTTATAATTGGAGTAATCACATGCAATTCACATGAGTCTAGTATTACAAGTAGCCTCAAATTAGTGATGTGGAACTAATGTTTAGTGAGATGACTAAGAGAGAATAACAAGGAGGACAAGTAATCTTGGAATCACGGATGCACAAGCAACTGACAATGGAACATAGGGAACTTTAGATGTCAACATTGCAGTCCTTAAGAATGGAGATCATTCTCTATTTAAACACTCATTTGATCTTACAAAGTAGATATTTTATAGTGAAATATTGTTTCTCTAATTTTAAGAGTTATCTCAAATGAGGAGGAATAGTTGAGTATTTATAACTCTTGAGCTCAATGACATTAGTTAGGTCATCTTGATAATCAATGAATGAAATGTAGCCTGTTCATTTCGTGAGACTAACATGGGCCTTAGAATAGTAGCCTTCCTCATGGATGACAAGCATGCTTGAGAACGGTTGGAGACTGAAAGACCAGTTTAATGATCTATATTCTAACCTCACTAAGCCAGTTTCCCTCTATCATAGCAAATGTAGATCTAACTCATTAGACCCTATATCCTAGTACAAAGAGTAATGAAATAAGGAATGAACTTGGGCTAATATGTTAATATAACAATTTTAGTCAATTTATAATGACTCTTTGTGCTTTGATCTTTATTATAATTTAGGAGTGGTGATTACACGTTTAGAGAAGAGTTGAGAAACATAATAATTTGGAAAAATAATGAGAAACATAAATAATAAACAAATTGCATTTTCCTCAATGAAAACCTAAAATTTAATTCAAACGTAATTTTTCAATCGAATTAATTAATAAAAATCAAAATCCCCAAAATATGAAAGCACTCTATCTCTTTTTTTTTTCCCCCCTAATTAATGAAACAATCTTGTGACATTCTCAAAGAATATAAGCTCATTGGAAAAAGTTGTAGAATAATATACTATGTATCAAATTAATCTCCTTTCCCCTTCATTTAGTCTCAATTAAAACTCAGTATGATGTATTTTTGGCGATAACAATATTATATATGTGTTATATATTATTTTCATAATTTTATAAAGAATAGATAGTTAACATTGAATTGATAGGTTAGTTCCCAATGAGCTAGAACTACCCCATGGAATTTTGCTTCCTTTTTTATAATTTCAAAATATGTATGAAACTTTTGTAAATACTAGCAAAAAAAATGCGTTAAAAAATAAGTATAATAAATATAGTAACTTCAATTTTATGGTAGATAAAAAATACAAAGTAAGTGATCGTTATTTCCATATATTAAGAATAGATTAATGATAAATAAGTGACTGTTATTTCCATACATTAAGAATAGATAGGAGATAAAAGTAGGGATGGAAAATTATTTTAGGAAATATCTTCGATAATTGGAGGAAATTGCCTTTAGAATATTAAATGAATGATAAATTATGTGAAATTTCTTGTAAAATAAGGGATAAGTTTTTAATGCATATAACACACCAAGACACCTCAAGGACTTTAATATTATAGATTACTATTGTAGATGCAATGTAAATTGTCCTATTATGGAGAAAAATGCATATGGAAATTGTCTATAACGTATGAAATAAGTAGTGGAAACATGGGAATGAAGTTAGAAGATAGGGAATAGTGGGATATCGGGAGCATAATACAAGAGAATTGGGTGGTTATTGAAAGTATTGGTTATACAATTTTTATTAATTTATTTATTTAATTAAAATATAATAGAGTAATTAGATTAAAGGTGTCTTGCTCTATATATAATAGATATAGATTTGTACACGTGTTGTGAGTATAAAAATGGTGGAAGAATGGTTATTTTATAATGCTGAATTTTTTATTTTGCAATGGAGATATGGAAAGTTAGCACGTAAGCGATTATTATCTAGTAGAGAAGTGGGAAATTATTTTATATTAATAGAATTGATTTTGTAATATTATATAAAAAAAATACTTTTTTATATATTTAAAACACTAAAGCGGTCTGTCCCATATTGATATTATAGATATTGGATTTAGGATAAAGGGAAAGGTGGAGCTTGACTCTTTGAGGTGCTGGTTCAGGTCCGGCTCAATGAATAAGCAAGGAGATTTTCGAGGACACGAGAAGTGGTTTCGGGGGTTGATGGGAAATGAGCATATTCTTATTATAATGGTTGTTGATGATGTTATGTTATGTTGTAATGACAAAAGATATAAAGAAAGGAGCTAGCCCACTGGATGGACGGAAAAATATCTGCCTACGGTCCTAGCACTTAGAAGCATCCATGACGTGGAAGCTGGCTGGTGGCATGTTCTGTCCAGATATTTTCCATAACAAATATCCTTTGCCACGTCTTCCCGGCCCGTACTAACGTGGACCTTGGTCTGTCCTTTTGCCCCTACACATTGTGAGAATTCCCAAAAATGCCATTCTGTTTCAGATTTCCATCTGCACGGATACGTCGGCCTATATAAGATTGATAAGTTTTGATTTTCTTTTCATGGACGTTACATCCACCATACTTATATAGATTAGATAATTTTAAATTTATATCTTTAAAATTTACTATTATTAATTTTATAAAAAATCATAATTTTTTTTAATATTAGTTTTTATTGATAATTTTAAATTTTAATATGCATTTATTTATTCATATCTCATAAATCTATTATTGCCTATTGTCTATCTAATTTTTTTTAAATATATGAATTAAATTTTATTTTGAGAACACATACATTGATTTTTATATTGAGAAGATATTTTTAAACATTTTAATATCTCTTGTCTACAAAAATTTTTTAATATTTTTTATTAATTATTGCTTCGATACTTTCAATAAGTCATGTGTTCCTTTACACTATCGTTATCATTTGTTTACTTCAATCGAGACTCCTAGTATGTAGAGAAGAGAGAAAGAGAGAGAGAGAATGAGCGAAAGGAGACTGAAGAGTTGTTCCTAAAATTTTGAAATAATAAGAACATGAGAGAGAGAAAGAGAAGATAAGCATGGATGGTAGGGTTAAAAAATGTTATCATGAAATTTATCATAATAATTATATAGTTATTTTTATGGCATGGAATAACATTAATTTTTTACAATATTTGATGGAATTTTATGGGAAAAAAAAAGTGAAGGCAATTATTTAAGTCTCTTAAAGCTTAGTTTTTTAAAAAAAAATGGTAAACTATATTTCTTTGCCAATTATTACTATTTTTAGTGTAAAGGTAGTCTAAATGGTACTTGCTTCTAAGATAAAGAATGGTCTTATCAATCATTTGCAACAAAACTTTTTGTTGTATATCTATTAACGAAATATAATCATTTATTTTAAAATACTTACATTTGTACTCCAATAATAATAACACATAAACAATTATATAATGAATCAGTATAAGTACAATGATTTTTCAAACTTCAGGTATCAAAGTCCAATTATTGTCTTGACAAGCATATTACTACTTATTCAATGAGATAAACTAAATGTGATTTCAATATTTTTGGTCTATTTTAATAAATATATTCATAAAGTATTATTATTATTATTCATTTTTTTCTCTTTTTATTATCACTTTTAGCTCTACTTATGTATAAATTATTTTCTTTTTTAAATTAAAGACCATATATATATATGGGTTCATTAATTCTCTTGTTTAAATTTTATTATAGCTCTCTACCTAATTTTTATACACAAAGCAATGCCGTACATATCTGTTAATGTGGTTGCTCTAACAAGTATGGGGTATTCTTGTAATAAATGGACATTGCTAGGGCATTGTCTTGGTTGTTTGTCCACAGATGAATCCAACACGAGAAAAATCTAAGCAAACCAAGCCTCGCTCATTCCATCTGCTAGACTAATTGCTGCTCAACTCTGTTTCACAAAATACAAAAGCTGACAACATATCCTACTCTTTGACCTCTGTTTCATCGTCCATGACCATGCCCAAGGAAGACGACGGTTTTCTAAGCTCTGGTAAGAGGCTTAAATGCACCAAACAAGGTGACTACAAAGTGTTCAACCAGAATGAAGAAGAGGAAGAAGAGACCCCCGAGTTCTTGTACTATCCCATGCTCATGACACCAACATCGTTTGTTGTTTCGGATGCTCTTGAGCCTGATTTCCCTCTTATTTACGTTAATTCTGTTTTCGAGACGTTCACTGGCTACCGAGCTGATGAGGCTCTGGGTCGGAATTGGTATGCTCTCTCTCTCTCTTCTCTCTCTCTGTCTCTCTATGTCCGCTTTTCTCCTTGATCTATCATATCTGATGTTAAGTCCGGTGGATTATCTTCTTATATGTTGTATAATTCGCCTTGATTGATTGTTACTATTGTAAATTTGAAGGCAAGACACATAAGAGACTTTTAGGATTTTGGCGGGGTTTTCCAGTTCATAAGCAGTCGTTTGTAGATATAACCGAGTCATGCTTGTTCCCCTAGGAATGGCTACATTTGGATATTCTGTCATGGCAAAATTGACATGTTTCGCTTGTCGGTTGGGTTGAAAACTAGATTATTGAAATGAAACAAGTGAAACGACACGACAATACACTGTTTTTCACCATTCGCTGAGCTTAAGTTTGTGGTCGTTCTTCATTGATTGATGGGGAATAAAATGCTTTTATGGATTCGTGCAAGTGAAATTCGGCTGTACATTAATGATAATAATTAAGAATGAAAGTCGAATAGACATTTTACAGTACTCTTCAAGTGACTGGAAGAAGGTTGGGACAGCTGATGACAAAATGTTGATTTTTGTTGTGTGTGCAAGTGCATGTGTCAGGTGATGCTGAAGTAGGTGGTTGCATGCAAATTTGATGCTAAGACTTAGGAGTTAATACCGTAGGAAGAAAGAAAATTTGCCTGATTTTGGGGGGCTGGAAAAGAAGAGCTATAAACCTGCATTACTTTGTTGGACAAGCAAGACACTCGAGTCGGTTTTTCTGTGTTTATTATAAATCACGAAGCATTTTTAATCGTTAGCAAAGGGGAGCTCAGTCACTGCAGAGAGAAGACAAATTGTACTTCTATCATCTCCTAAGGAGATCACTACAACTATTTTCCTCATTAATTTATGGCCATTTTCAAGTAATGGTTAACCACCAACATTGACTAGCTGTTAGCACTGTCACTTGTCACTAGGAACTGTAGTAATTGCAACCTCTTGAAATTATTCTGATAATATTTGACAATATTAAACTTTGATTGAAACAAATGTCAAAGAAATTTTGGAAATCATTATCCCCGAAACTTACATAATCTAACAAAGAATTTTTATTGTTGCACAAAATTCCCATAATGGACTCTCTTTTTCTGGGAGACCTTTGACCTGTCAAGTTATGCTACATAATATTTGTCTAGTATCTAATTTATTCTTTTCAAGAAGCTTTATGAATTTTCATGTTAATTGCCTAGTTAAATGAACTGGTGGGAGCCTGATCCAAGCAGTGCAATTATTGTTTTCCTGATATTATAGATCGCAACAAGCCATTTTGCTTTTCCAAATTTTCATGAATGACCATGTATATAAATGTTAATATGATCAACAGACTAGATGGATAGGAGTTATCTTTGAAGGATTGGATAGCTGATTAGAGTATTTAACAGTACACATACTGCCACATCTCATATTCTGTGAATTCTCAAGTATGTTACAGGAGGCTTGACCAAATAAGAAAAATGTACACCTACAAGCTTTGATTTGATCAAACACTCTTGAGCGTATGAGAAGTGAAGAGATTGATTTCAAATGTCAACAACTACCGCTTATAAACGTTTTGCTGTGTCAATTTTTGTCTGTGGTATGATATTTGTGGCTCTGGCTGAAACTTATCAAGTTTAAATACATTTCATCCATTGGAAGGATGGGAAGTAAAGGTGTTGGTTTTGGAGAAGCTGAATTTTGAGCTGCAGCCACTGTCATTTTTGGTTCTTGTGCTTGTGGACAATGCTTTGCATAATGTCATGGTTGGGTATGAATTATTGCATGTTTTAAAACATAGGGATTCGTATTTGATTATGTTGCTTTTGAGGCTTTGGCTAGAGATATTTTTCATTCAATCAATTATCAGTATTGCTTTATTTTGGAGAAAAGTTATATTTTCAGCTGCCAATTTCACTGATGACCAACAATGCTGCTGCGAATCATATAGATTTCACAAAATGTAGTAAATTATGGAGAGTACAACTCCAGCCATTTGCTCCATTACCTGCCTTAGACAGTTGTAGATGGACTTTGTTGGTAGTCAGACTTTCTAGTCATTAGATGTCACACTTTGCTCAGTAACTGTAATACATTTAAGTCATTAACCGCTCTTAAACCACCTTGGCAATGATATTCCCACAAAAAAAAAAAAAAAAATTGTCCTGACTTGTATTCTACATCTCTCCCTTTTCTTTAATTGGATCTTGTAGGGTTGCCAAGAAACTGCTTGATTTCTTTTGGAAGCAAACGATTATTTATCCCCTTCTTGCATTCCACGAATGGCTAGGATATTGAGGAATATCTAGAAAGGCATTTAGAGAGTTGGTCTTATTTATTGATAGTTTTGGTTCACATGACCTGTTGCAGCTGCTGTTTGTCAACAAATGTTTGGATTTTGGTTTATTATTAGGAGTTTTGGGCCAGAAAATGTATCTCAACTATATCACTTTTTATAACGACAGGAATACTTTTGGAAAAAGCCTTATAGACAATTGCTGCTTGTGATACTTTGGTATTTTGGCAGCTTGGTTATAATTACTGTTTTTTGAAATATACCGTCTTTTCTTTAGAATTTTCCTTGGTTTTGAGGTGCGATTACAAAGATTATGTTTAACTATCCCTGTATTCTTTATTCCAGCCGATTTTTGCAATTTAGAGATCCTCATGCACAAAGACGCCATCCTCTGGTGGATCCTGTTGTTGTTTCTAATATCAGAAGATGTCTTGATCAAGGCATTGAATTTGAAGGGGAGCTCCTAAATTTTAGAAAGGATGGTACTCCATTGGTGAATAAGCTAAAACTTGCTCCAATACACGATGATGATGGAAATGTCACACATATTTTAGGTATTCAAGTGTTTTCGGAAGCAAAGATTGATCTGAACCACTTATCTTATCCTGTTTTTAAGGAAACTTGCAATCAGGAGTGTGATGATGCAGCCAAAAATTATCCAATAGATGGGCCATCACCATTCAGACATCATAAAGAAATATGTGGGTTACTACAGCTCTCTGATGAAGTACTGGCGCATAATATTTTATCACGCTTGACCCCAAGGGATGTGGCATCTATTGGGTCTGTTTGCACAAGGATTCGACAATTAACTAAGAACGAGCTTGTTAGGAAGATTGTCTGTCAAAATGCATGGGGAAATGAGGTAACAGGTGCACTGGAGCAAATGACCAAGAAATTAGGGTGGGGACGTCTGGCTAGGGAACTAACCACTCTAGAGGCTGTCAGTTGGAAGAAATTTACCGTTGGAGGAGCAGTGGAGCCTTCACGATGCAACTTTAGTGCTTGTGCTGCTGGGAATCGACTCTATTTATTTGGAGGTGAAGGAGTGAACATGCAGCCAATGGATGACACGTTTGTTTTAAATCTTGATGCTGCGAATCCAGAGTGGAGAAGAGTTAGTGTCAAATCTTCTCCTCCAGGGCGCTGGGGCCATACACTTTCGTGCTTAAATGGTTCATGGTTAGTGGTATTTGGAGGATATGGGAGGCAGGGATTGCTCAATGATGCATTTGTGCTAGACTTGGATGCAAAGCAGCCAACATGGAGAGAGATTTCTGGTGGAACTCCCCCTCTGCCAAGGTCCTGGCACAGCTCTTGTGCAGTAGAAGGTTCTAAGTTGGTTGTTTCAGGAGGATGCACAGATGCAGGAGTGCTTCTCAGTGACACATACTTGTTAGATCTCACTACTGACAAGCCAATGTGGAAAGAGATTCCAACTTCTTGGGCTCCACCTTCTAGGTTGGGACATTCACTATCAGTTTATGGTCGAACAAAACTACTCATGTTTGGGGGGCTGGCAAAGAGCGGGCACTTGAGGCTGCGATCAGGTGAGGCCTGCACAATTGATCTTGATGATGAACACCCACAATGGAGGCAACTGGAATTTGGTGCCTTTACGGGCGTGGGTAGCCAAAATGCTGTCATACCTCCTCCTCGACTTGATCATGTTGCTGTCAGCATGCCTTGCGGGCGTATCCTGATATTTGGTGGCTCAATTGCAGGCTTACATTCCCCTTCTCAACTTTTTCTTTTGGATCCTTCTGAAGAGAAACCATCTTGGAGGATTCTCAATGTTCCAGGGCAGCCACCAAAATATGCTTGGGGTCATAGTACTTGTGTAGTTGGAGGCACAAGGGTTCTGGTACTAGGTGGTCATACTGGAGAAGAGTGGATTCTTAACGAATTACATGAATTGTGCCTTGCGAGCCGGCAAGATTTAGACCCGTGACTTGGAAAGTACATGCTTGGATTCCCTGTATCAAATCTTAGTTCCCTCATTTCAAAGTTTTGCGACAAGGTACTTGTTAGCTTACATATGTTCTTATTATTTTTTCCCGTGAAGTTTAGTACATTCTCCTCTCAATTCTGTATGATATGGTAAAGGAAACAAACTGTTCTTGTATGACCCTTGTATAATATGCGACAAGAATTCAACCTATCTGTACTAATTAGGGTTCGTTTTATCCTTTTTCTTTTCCTCATCTGCTTAACACTGATTTTATGTATGAACTTCATTCTTTGCATGGAATCCATTTTGTTAGAGGGGAATGGCATCATGAGCTTTGAAACTGGACCCAAATGACTTAAAATCTTACTTTCCATGATACTGAATGATCCGTCTTAATTCATGGATAATTCTTGACTAAATTCATATTTGCTTCCTCAGAGAATCTTGATAATCTGGTCATGGAAGGGCCGATGCCCTTGATATGATATAGATGAATGTCTAGGTCCTCAATTTGGATATCAAAGAAATTCTTGTCCATTCCCAGTCGTGTCTTGGAGTCAAATCCAGATCCCATATTGTGACTAGGGTTTTTTTTTTTTTAATATTATCTGACAATGCGAGTGGTATATCATTTAGTATCTATCAGTTTTGGGATAACACATGTTTTGCTGTTAGCCCGTTGCCATGGCATCGTGAATCAATATACTAAGCTGCAATCTGTTCTTGCTTATTTTTAGTGTAATTCAATAGTAATCTCATAATAAAAATATGTGAAAAGACTAAATAAAAAGCAAAATGAAGTAAACAAGTTATCATAAGCAAAATGATGAAGGAAAGAAGCTCTCTTTTAATCAGTGCAATTGTCTATCATATAACGTGGAATAAATATGACAATCAGCCATAAGAAATGATGCAGTCACAATGGACGGATCTTTACCAAGACAGCAGAAACTACGTACAACTTTCCCAGGGTTGTGAAGCTCCATTTAGGTAGAGCGAGTCGGTCTAAGTGTACCCTACCTACCTTGCTCAATGGGTTAGTTTTGGAGTAAGTACTAAGGGCTATAGGGTACTTTGAATTCAGATTTTTCAAAAGCTATTCTCATAGGGTGGATATAGATATGAAGGTGTATTTGAACTTATACTTTGAAATATAAAGGTTATAAGTTCTAGGGTAACTTGTATCCACTTTATAAAATTCCTAAATAATATTAATAATGAATAATAAATGAAAATATTATATTTTTCTACCAATGAATGTTTTAGTAAAAATAAAACGAAAGGAATCAAGCTCATAAGTTAATAACCATAAAAGGGTAAACCTAATGCCTCTTTTTCTCATTTTACATTTTCTTTTCTCTCTTATTTTTTCCTATTTTCCCCTTCAACTCTATGTTTCCCAATCTTTCTCCTTATTCATTCTCATTTATTAAGTTGTAAGATCACATAAACTTGAAATAGTAAAGTAAAAAAAAATTGCTCTTTTAATTTCATTGATTTTATTACAAAATTCATAAGTTTTGCCAATAAAAAACTCATAATATCATTTATAGATTATTTGCTTTTTACATCTAATAAACTTGAAATATCAAGAAAAAAAAAAAAGAAGATAAAATTTATAGATTTCACAAGATATCCTATACTCTTAGGTTTTATAAAGTACAAATTCTAAGAGGTTATATGGTAGGGTCTTAGTTCTAAAATTTGAGAATATGTACCTCAATGGATAAGATATAGGTAAAGCTTAATACCCTACTAACTCTCTACCTACATACTACTACAAGCAAGGTTGGCAATTTATATTAAGGTGTTTATCTTTAAAACAAATCGGTATTTTAAAAACCTTAATTTATAATGCAATCCATTTATTGATTATGTAAAATAATCTAAACATATAATTCGATCTATTCAATAAACTTGTCTCGTATCCGAGTATGACCTAATTATAGATCAAAAGATTGTAAATAAATTTATAAAATAATTATAAGTACAAAAAAAGAAAGCAATCACAAAATTAATGTACAAAAAAAAGAATGGTATAGTTTTAATACTTAAATATAAAATTACAATCCACCAAAAATATTAATAAAGTAAAATTCTTTCAAATGTAACAAGTTCAAACATTTGTTGGCTACTAATATTACTGTATTAACTTGAACCATGGCTTGATGGGATACTACTTAAAATTAGTCTTGACACGTAATATCTAAAAAAGTAATCAGTAATGGTCAAATTAGGAATGGGATTTTTCCATTTGGAAAAATATTAAGAAGTGTCACCCTCATTTCTTTTATGGACTAGTACACTCGGTATTTATCAAAGAGGCTCTTTCTATTTTGCAATAATTGTGTGAATTTTATTTATAGTTTGAAAATGTGCATTTTTTATTAAAAAGTTTTCTATTTTGGCTTCAATGGAAGCTCCATCTATTCAAGAACGAGGAAAAGCACCACCTCATTTTACGAAGAAGCATTACAATGGTCCATCAGCGTCATGCTCGGAAATCTAAGAGGAATAACAACCGCAACATATTCTTATTTAAGTGAAAACATATTAAGGCTCTCAAACATAAAAAAAAAATTATAATAGAGGAGATCACTACGAAAGGATAAATTTAAATATGAAATTAATATTTCATAAAATTGTTCAAATAAGAGATCTAATTATTATAAAACTATAATATAATAGCCATTTTACAAAATTATTTGAACTATTTTGTAAAACGTTGATTTTTTTATTTGAACTTTTCAAAAAAATTGATTACTTATTTAAACTATTTTATTAAACATTAATATCTTATCTAAATTTTTTGAAGTATTGATCTTCTATTTAAATGTACCTCCAAATACTGATCCTTTTTGTTGTAATTCTCTCTCTAACTCAATAAGCCATATTATTATTACCTATAAAATTTAAGATGAAATTTTATTGAAATGTCAAACAAAAATAATAAAATCATAATTAGTCCAAACGATTCTAAAACGTGCAGAGTGTAACAATGTATAAAAGCCTGATTTAACATCTAAGTCAATATCAATGGAAGCAAGCAAAGCATTAAGTACTCCGACTAGCATCATCTAAATCCCCAAAATAGAGATCATATCGAAGGTAATCATGTAGATTATCGACATAAAAGATTATCACTTGAAATAATAAATATAAAAAAAGTAAGTCGTGAGACTTAATATGTATTAGCGATATAAACATATTCTATGCCACGTTTTATGTATACCTAGTATTAATATAACAATCGGTGTTTATTTAAATTAATTATATAGTGATAACAAACAATACATCTAGAGTAACTCATGGCTACATTTAAACTCAATTGGAAAAGAAAAAAAAAAAAAAAGAAGATTTGAATCCTACCGTAGTAAATAAATGCAGTCCATTTAAAGCATATCATTCATCAAGTCTAATAACCTGGATGACTCTTGCTATAACATCATTTTTAACTCATGGATCCGTTAATAGTCGTAGTTCCTTCCTATCGACTACTCGACAGAGCCACATCGTGAACTAAGCATTTAAACTATCGTAATTCGTATCATCCCAGGAGTACATCCGCAAACATCACTCAGTCCAAGGTTGTTGTCCTCTGACTAGGTATGACCATGCAAAAACAAACCAGGCATGCATAACATGCAGCAGATACCCACATACTTGAATTTCTCTTATCATGCAGCAAACAACCCAAATGTTTGCTATTTACGCCGGAGCTCAAGCACAAAGTTTGATTGATTAGATGGAAAGGGTACGGTGGGTGTTAATTTATATCTATAAAGATAATTTACATAACTCCAAACTATTACAAAAGGTGTGAAAGTGTCAACTACAGGAACGATACAAAAGACTGATTACACTATATGGCTCTGGACCTTCTAACTCAACCTTACTGCTTCCATCTCGATCCTAGAGGGCTCTAGGGAATTACCTTGATAGTCTTCCTGGCCATAACGTATACAAAAAAATGTCCTGCGGGGAAATGAACAACTATCAGTCTGTGAAATGGGAATGTGATATTCTCATTACTAGAAACAAGTAAGAGCAAGTTAGTTTTCAACCATATATTATGCATAAGCAACCATATGCAACACAAACACCACGCACGGTCTCCCAGCAACCAGTAGTATGAAGTCCAGGATGTAAGCCCTTTCTTGACCTCAAGTTAGGGATTCAATACATACGTCGTCCAAACTTTGACTATGATCCCATCGGCAAGCTCAAGGTGCCTTCAAAGCACGTCATGAACATATGAATACCCAAAAGTATGACAGGCGAGACACTTCAATGGGCGGGCTCCGTTCGTAGATGGCAAAGTAGGAATGGTTTAATGATTACTTCTCGTAAGTCCTGTAGCAGTGATGGCTTCAGACAATGCAAGACTCGTTGCAGTGCATGTCATGTTTTAACTTAGATCAGGTAATTAGCTATTCCATTTTAAGGGTGACCAATTAATGTATTTCCAACATTCAATCATTTAGCAAAGTACGAGGAAACCATAGATCATTGTTTAATCGAGTCAATTAACAAACATCCAATTTTCAGTAGAATCTCAATCCAGTAGTTACAAGCTTAGCAAGTTAACATAAATTCGTTTCTGTAGTTACAAGTGGCTACGTTTCTTCAAGCAATTTGGTGTTCCTATCTTGGTCTCACATGTTCATTTTATATTGCTTAACTTCCTTTCTTGCCCCCCTCACTTTCAATTGGAGGATTGAATCGCCCCATAAAGGGGTAGGGGGAAGGAATCCATGAATGCAAAATTCACTAATCCTTGGATGTAGAAAAATTTCTTAGATGTGCCATATATATTCATAAAGGGTCTACAAAGTTGGTGTGTCTCATTGGAGAGCACCATAACATCATGTTCTTTGCTGTCGTTGGTATAAGACAATCTGAAATTGTAAAATCTTGAGTACTCTTCCTCACCGTCACCCAGCCGCCTGAGGTAAGCCAGTGCAAAGGTTGAACGAAGGGGGGCGTATGATCTGGGATTTGCACATGCCACCAGCTAGAGATGCCTTGCCCCCTTCAATACTTTTGGAATGGCTAAAATGGAAGACCTGCCCCCGTATAAGTGAATACGAGTCTATTTTAGTATGGGCTTTTCAAATTAATAGAGTCAATGGTAAGTCTAACGTTGAACTTGGGGAATGACGGTGACGACTGCTAAACTATCATTCACAGCTACTTTATCCAACATAAAAATTAAGTTTTGTGCATAAAATTATTGCAATTTTTATTTAAGAACCAAGTTATGAGAAAATAAAATTTTGAACAAAACTGGACCATCTTCTACTAAGAGCATATAGGTTTCGTGGTTTTTCACAAAAATTTAATTTTGTGAAAAGCTTTTAGTTATTCTTTTTTTTTTTTTTTTTGGTACAGATTCATATATTTATCAAACCACTCATTGTCGGGTTGAAGTCGACCTAACTAAATAATGATAGTATCTAACAAAAAGGATCATAAAGAGCTTGTTACTGATTGCATTAATTTCTTAAGAATCATTAAGAATCAAATGTAATAGCATAGACGCTAATTAATTGTGCTACTCTCTCGGATTTTCAGAAAAATTTCCAGAAGTTGTTTCTATTTATTTGGCCAAAAATCAGAAAATATATATATATAAATATAGATACATAATGTAACACATGTAAAATCAAGAGTACTATCAAATCTTCATCCATACTCCATGGCACAATGAGAAGTGCCATCACCACTACATTCTCAATATCAAACCAATATCTACTATAATCAATACTCTAAAACACTATCAAAATATAGATCTAACTAGCTAAAACATAAATCAAAGATCTTACCTTAAATTGAAGCTTGAATACCCACTTAGAAATTTAATTGACTACAAATATGCTAAATCTACAATTTTCAATGATAATCCTTGCATAAAACAAACTTAATTGATTAGATTTACAATTTAGATTAGAGATTTAAAAGGAAAAATCACGTTATGCCTAAACTCTAGGTTTACGTGTAGCTTGATCCACTAATGCCTAATCCACTTGTCAAACTTCAATTCCCTAAGGTTTAATAACAAGAAATTACCACACCAAGAAATCTTGATTTAATTAAACTTTTAGAATCGAAATCTTACTAAATCACTTGCAATTCTAAAACTAGATCCATAATCGAGCTTAGCTTCCTCAATAAAGCTTGATTGATCAATTGCAGTTAAATAGGGATATCATTCTAAAGCTTTCTTTATTTTTCTAGGGCTTAATTAATTAAACTAAGTGTAATTAGTTGCTTATATAGTGCTTAGGGAAGTAATTTTACTAATCTAGCCTTGTAATATAATAGCAAGGTCAATTTAGTAACTAATAATTGGCCTCCTTCACTTGGCTTTAGTTAATTAGAACATTGAAAGACACAAATTGCTCTTCTTAACTTAATTACTTAATGCCCCTCTTACTGTGGCAAAACAGATAATGACTATTTATATAGGAACAAATGGTTATCTTGATTCCTTAGAAATTGGTTAGGTAAGGAAATTACTCATTGAGTTATGAGCTTACATAAAAAACAATAAACCTCAGTTCCAAGAAATGATATCTTCTACTAAGACATTCATTGAAGAAGCAAAAGCCCTTTTGAAAGAAGCTATTCAAGAACAGATGAAACACTTTTTACTTTAGGAACAAGTGTAAATAAATTGATAGGAAGAAAGATAGTAGAAATAAATTAATTGCTCTTAATCTTTTTAATCTCTATATGTCTATATAGATCCTTTGCTCATTAAATTCATTAATAATATGTCTTTCCATTATCTCCCAAACTACCATATTAGATATATCAAAGAAAAAGATGCACACATTCCATTCTGATACATGAATACTAATAGAATGAATGTCTCAATATCCATTAGATTTATAAATGTGTTATCTATTTGTAGATGGAGCTTCAACAACAGCTAGGTCTAAAGGGAAATTATGAGCATTACATTCATGCATAACTTCTATACTAAGGTTAGCACGGTTAGTCATATCAACCCAAGTATTAATTACATGACCTTAACTATCAACTATAGATTGGTTGAAGTTGAAACTATTTAGGTTGAAAGCCATAGTGCTGATACCTAATGTAGTAAACCAATACCTATTACAGGCCAAGCAACTAAGATGAAATGTAACAAACTAGTATTGTTGAAACTAGCATATTGGAAGATCAGTTGACTAAAATAGCCATGAGCAACTATGATATTATAAGTTTCCTCCTCTTGATTGAATTTTCCTTTTATCACTTTATTTTTTTTTCCCCTTAACATGGGATATTACACTTTCTTCCCTTAAAAAAATTTCATCCTTGAAATTTCACGTGAATGTTAGAATAACATTAGATGCTTGTGTCTCATGTCATTTTATAACTCCCATCATCGTTCATAAGTCTCCAATTACTTTGAAATTCTTTTACAACTCTTGTATCTTAGCTATGGATCTCAAATGATGAATTTACTTATAACTACATGAATCCTTGATAAATTTGAATCAATTCCATTCTCTATTATCCACTATTTGTATCAATAACGAATCTGTCCTTCCTATTTTCAATCACCTACTTTATATAGTTTAACAACTTCCTTGAACCTCATAACTTTATCATTCTTCTTCAATCTTTAAATGGGCTTATTTGTCACCTTTGAAATTTTCCTAAGATCATTACCCCATTTCACCTTAGTCATGGTTATGGTTTCCCAAAATATTTGTAGTTTAATTATATCCAACATGTATCCACAAATTTTCTTTCCTCAAAGTTATCGTAAATTCCTCCTTAAATTAATATTCTTTAAGGTGTACAATAGTATTACTCATTTATTAACTATCTTTAGATCCAATCTAATATGAGAAACCTCCAAGTGACTCAAAGATGTTACCTCTTCAAATTCTTGGTTTATCAAAAGCCTCAAATGGATAGCTTAGATCCAGTTTCTCTGCTACTGGCACTCTTCACGACTAATATTGTTACCGTGAGAAGTTGATATTCTGAAGATCATACATATCTTATTTTCTTAGTCATTCATCTCACATATTTTTGTGCTATTTCAGATATTACCAATATAGATTAAGTTTATTGGTACTATATTTATTTTTTCCGTTGTTATATGTGATCATTTTCTTTCAGTATTTTTAAAGTTCAATACGGAGTTTACTTTCCTCATTTTATCATATGTCCTCTTTTTATAATTATCGTAATATTTGAACTTTCCTATTGTTATTGTCGCACTCGCAAGGGACCCTATTCGTCACAATCCACCATGAAAACTTTACAACCTATAGAGCACTCGCTAAGTGTCTACAACAACTGTATAAATAAAAAGATAACTAATAACTCAAAATTTTACTATTTGCATTAGATCTCAAGTACATAGTCTATGGATGGAAAGGGTGCTAATTACATTAGCTCAAATTATTAAAGAAGGTATCAAGCGTCTAACTATAGGAACCATACGAAAGGACTAATACACCAGGTGACTATATTTTATAGCTCAGACTTACTACTTCCTTCCCAATCCCAGAGGACTCTCGAGAATTAACTTGGTAGTTTTCCTGGCTGTAACACGCATAAAAAGTCCTACAAGATGAATAACCCTGTAGAGGAATGAATAACCACCACCCGATGAGATGGGGTGCAATATTCTCATTACTAAAAAACAAGCAATAGCAAGCAAACTTTCAACAGTATGCTGTGCATCAGCAACTATATGCGATGCATGCAATCTTTTGATAACTAATGTGAAGTCTAGGATATAAATGTGTCAAAGACACTTTTATATATTTATGAATATTATTTATAAAAAGTAAGTATTTATTATATTTATATATTTTTTTGCTTATATATATTTTATAATAAAATCATATAGATAATTAGAGTATATATTGAAATTATAATAGAGGTTTATTATTAATAAAATTCTATGACTTGTATTATCTAAAAGTTGATAAATATCTAAATATCTAGAGGGAATATAGATATTTAGACCAATACATTATATAACTAAGGTTATTCTTACTAGATTAGGGGAAAGACATTTGAGTTATACAAGTGAGTGTCCAAAGTTAAGTGGGTATACTGGACATGACTTGCTAATAGAAGACATCACACATTTAATGTCATTGGTCTCTCTTCTATATGAACAAATATAAATAATTCCTAAACTTGAAACCTTCATATATCCTATATATGAAATATTGTACTTTAATACTGTTAAACACAGTCTTTATTTGTATTGTAAATAATATGATTATTAGGTATGACATAAAATATAAAGAGAATAGTGATAAGTTAAGATAGAATTCATCTCGATAATAGTGACTTGTAATTGTGGTCATAGCAAGTATTATTGAATTTATTTTATCTTGAAAACCAATTAAAATAATTAAACATTGATGACATGATATGCAATGGTTTAATCAAAATATCATTTGATGAAAAGATTTAATTATATAGTAATCGGTTTATAGTAATTTCTTGTTCGCATATTTTTTGTTACGTTAGATAATCAATAACTGTTGCTAAACTATTACTTCGGTTTATGTTTAAATAGGCATTACCTTGTGTATAGAAAACTAGAGAGTCGTATACTATAACTCGACTAACAGGAATAAAGTTTTTAATAGGAAATTAGAATGAATACTAAAATTTATTTCATAGCAAGAATAAATTAATTTGAAAAAATAAATTGGAAGCAATTTATTTTTCCACACAAAATATATTTGCGGTTAAATACCTTTTAAAAGTTATGTATTTTATTATTGACTTTTCATGTAAATGTAGATGGAATTTATTTATTCCATATTTAATTACTATTAAAAGGTTCATGACATAGAATTTATTAATTCCATATTCAATTGAAATTGAAAAGTTAATGGCAATGTTGCTATTAATTACATATTTAATTGTTATGCAATTGAAAAGTTAATTTTAGTTAACGTTTAAAAAAAGAAAATGAGAGAAAGAGTTTAATTATAATTTTCTATTTAGAGAAAAGGCAAAAGAAAGATATAATATTTTGTTTCCTAATTTTCTAATTTTAATTCCAATTATCTAGTAATATACATTATTAGAATTTGTTTTTGTTAACATGTATGTAAATACCACTATAAGGATCACGTTTGGAGTCTTTGTTGTAAACACGTTTTGAAAGCGGATTTAGATTGTAATGAAATTCTATCTCCAAAAGGAGACAATACTTTTTATCAAGAAAAAAGTAATTTTATAATCCTTTATTAATATATATATATATATATTTTATTACGTATCATACATAGATCCTATGATAGGTTTTATGGTATATTTTTATTTTCATGGCGTTCTTTCAAATTTATAAAACATAACAATAAGTCCTCCCTTAACTTTGAGTTAGTATATACCATCAATGTCCAAGTCATCCAAACCTCAATTAAGATCCCTTAAGCAAGCTCAAGGTGCATTCAATGCACGTCTTGAACACATGAATACCTAAAAATATGATAGGCAAGACCCTTAAATGGGCTCGGTTAAACGCGCAACAATCCCCAAGTTACTTAGTTCGTAGATGGCAGGGCAGGATTCCTTCGGTGATTATTTCTCGTGAATCATGTAACAATGATGGCCTTCAGAAAATGCAGGCCTTATGCAATGATGCATGTCTTAACTTAGACTAAGTAATTAGTTGTTTCGTTTAAGGTTGATCAATCAATATATTTCCAACGTTCAATCATTTTTGGAAGCATTGGAAGGCACGAGGAAAGCCTGGAATTGGATCATTGCATAATCGAGCCAATTAACGTACATCCAACTTTCTGTCACATCTAAATCCAGTAGTTACAAGCTTAGCAAGTTAAACATCAATTCGATTCTGTAGCCCCCAAGCTTCTATCTTTCTTCAGGCAGTTTGGTGTTCCTATCATTCACAGGGTCCTTGTTTGTGGATTGGCTTCTCCAAGCAAATTTCTTAGATGTGACATATACGTTCATAAAAAAAGTCTACAAAGGTGAAATTAACTTATTCAAGAGCACCATAACATCGTGTTCTTTGCTGTCATTGGTACAAGACAATCCGAAATTTCAAATCTTGAGTACTCTGCCTCACCGCCACCCAGCTGTCTTAGGTAAGATAGTGTGATTAAGGATGATGATGGGGGGGTGTATGATCCCAGATGTGCCCATGAACAGTCTAGAGTACTTCTGTAGTGGCTAAAATGGAAGACCAGCAACCGTACAAGTGCATACGGGTCTGTTTTACTATGGGCTTTTCAAATTAATAGTCAATGGTAAGTCTAACGATGAACTTGGGGAATGACGACGATGACTGCTAAACTATTTTTTGCAGTTGCTTCATCTAGCATACTAATGGATGATTCGTGCATAAAATTATTACAAATGCAATTTTTATGTAAGGGCCAAGTTATGCGAAAACTAATTTTGAATAAAATGGGGATCGTGTGACAACCTCTACTAAAATCATGGGTTTCGTGTCTTCACAAAATTAATCTTGTGAAAAGCACAATCTTGGCTTTCAGTTTTTTTTTTTTTTTTTGACAAATTCATATATTTATCAAACCACTTCCTCCCGAGTTGAAGCCAACCTAACTAAATAATGACAATATTTAATGAAAAGGATCATAAAGAACTTATTACTAATTACATTGAGTTTATAAGAAACAAAGTTAATAGCATGGATGTAAGGGTTTTTGCCATACTTTGAGAATAATAGAGTCAATAATAGTTTCGTCATTTATACTAACCTATGATAGAAATTAGCTACTTAGTTGCTATTATAGATTTAGTATATATAAGACACATACGACTAAACAACTTTGAAATATCTTCAATTTAATAATTACAGTAAAATAGAAATATTTGGTAGATATATTTTTTTGAAAAACTAGAAGTTTGATTTACATAATTCCTTTGAAAAAAAAAATCTAATTTTTTTTTTGTATAATATGTTTTATAAAAGAACCCAAAATTGTTTTTTTTTTTTTTACAATAAATATAATATTATAAGTTAGTTTAGATCATTCAAATGGCCAAATTGACTCCAAAATAAAAACAGATATAATACCCTAGTCCATTTACTCCTCACTTTAGACCCATTGTCCATCTCTTGTACACTTAGGAGTTGATTGGTGTTGGTGTCTATCTTTTAGGACTTGCAAAAGAATTATGAGGATATGAGCTACTACCACTCAGTAAAGGAACGAAGATAGAAGCATATACCACACAATAATCAAGCAGAGTTGTTAATCAGTTAATTAGATGTAATACAATATAACAAGTATATCTCATCTGCACAGCGTTGTTCAATCCGTTGTAAAGTTAGAGAAATTGTGATCGCTCTAACCTAGGTTGAGGGTTTTTATTTTTTATTTTTTTTTTCATAATGAAGGTGTACTCTGGCCATGATGCTTTCTAATTAAACCCAAACTTAAATAGTAGAAGCGTGCTCCTCCCGAAACCTTTTCAAACCGACTGCCCCCAACCTTACCGTAACTCCCTCTCCTACCACTTAGTTCAGCCTTAAAAGTAGGGGAAGGCTAATCATCATTACCTCATCAAAAGGTCAGTATTTAGTCAGAAATCTTAATTGTTTTCCCTAACGGGTTGCAATGCATGTCCAGTTAATGTTTATGTCCAAGTTTTAGCTTAGTTTATTTTAGAGGTGACTAACCAATTACAAACAATCAAATCAAGGAGCAATATACAGCAAAGCAATCACAATATATAGCATAACGATCGGATAATATAGCAAACAGTTTCCAAGCACATATGTTGTATGCGCACAATCAACTACTTTACAACCACAAACAAGTATACACATGAGTCTCCAAGTACTTTTATATAGTACTCTAAAATATTATTAAGTATCGATCCCATTTACTTAGATTCTCATTCGCTCTTGTAACTCAAATGCCCTAATCTTTCTTGTCAACGATGGTCCCTATAATGCAAATCATATGTTAAAAAATAGTGAATTTTTTATAAATCTTAACTTATCGGTTTTTTTATAAATGAAAAATTTATCCGAATAAAATAATAAGTTTTTGTAAAACTTTTTACATAATAATTTTATATATGATATAAGATGTCTATAGAAAAATTTTGGTAAGGAAATTACGTCGTTTGGATTTCTAAAAATCAAAACAAAAATTGATCCCAAGTGGTGCATTTCTTAAGGGCGATATACAAAATGCAAGATTTTTACAATAATAATAATATTTGATGAAAATGCACTTAAATTTTGTAAGAATAAATTTTTCTAGAATTTTTAGACAAAATTAAATATTTTTAACAAAATTTTGAAAATTGGGTAAAATATTGAACTCATCGGTGTTTAGAGCTAAGGTGACTGACAGTGGAAGGGACCTTGTCAACCCAAAAGGGCATTGGGTGGAGGTGTAAGTGATGGTGGTTACTCGTCATCAAGTTTCTCCTAAGTTTGTGAATCCCAATCTCACATATTATCGTCTAATTCATCTTATTTTCTAAATTTTCACTAAAAGCTCCTAAAATTACTTTAAGAAATTTCCTAAGTTTTATAAGATCCAAAGAGTCTAAAATGATCAAAGAAGGGGTATTTATAGTATTGGCTTAGAGAGTTAGCTAATAGGCATGCATAACAAATGTTATGATGTTCCTTTTCTAAGTGAATAAGTGTCATGTAGTTTTGTAAAAAGCATGGCCCAATCCGTGGTTTATGATTTTACTTCAAAACCATCTAATCCTATGGTTTTAAGAAACTAATGATTACCTCTAGTTTTCCAAAAATTCATGTGCTCCATTAATTTATTATTTAATTACACATAGTTTATGATTGATTCTTAGTAGGTTAGGTTAGGTTAGTTGTTGTTTTTTTTTTTTTTTATATGGAAGGTTTTACTAAAGCTTCCTTCTATAACTTATACTCCATTGATTGACTTAATTATGTACTATTATTATTATGTTATTACTTGTTTATTTATTTATTATATTTTATTTTTAATGACATTTATTAATTTTCTTGTTTACTTAATTCACCACTAAGTTTTCTTTCTATTTCGTACCAATTTCAATATTTTGGAATTTTATGAAATAAATGAGTTAGTTTCATTATTTCAATTTATACTAATATTTTAATATTTCGTTTCAAGATTTAAATTTACGAAGTCTCTTTGACTAACTTTTCGAGTCCTATGATCGACTTTAACCTTAAATGGATTTTTTATGGGGATGTTCTAAAGTTAAGAGTTTCAAATCCTTTTATTATAGCTAGTTAACATACACACACACACACACACACATATATATATATATATTGAGGTTCTAAGTGTTGTCTCTTATTATTTTATTAAGTTTTATATTACCAATTTAGGTTCGAGATTTCGCCAAATTGGATCTTAAATTCCTAATTTTCTTGTTTCAGCAAGTAACAGGTAAATTTAAAAATATTTTTAACTTTTAACTTGCATTATTATTTTATAATTCTATTTCGAATACTTAGATTCTAAGTCGTTTTACTAATTTGTGATCCTAACATGTTTTTCACATCATGACAAGTGGATTTTTATAGATGTTTTAAACCTCTCCATGCTAATGTACTGCTTGTTAAAATGCAAGTCTCACAGTTTTTACATCCAAAGTAAAAGTAAAACCAGCATTGAGAAAGTTATTTGGTTTAATTAATTGAGCAACTCTTGAGTTTGGCAAAAATTTTAGAAAAGTTATTTTTATTTATTTGGCCAAAAATCAAACAACATTTTAGGTGATGATTTTCTTAAAAGAATCTATGAATGAACAAGAAAAACAACTTTGTTGAATGTCCAAAAACTCATACCTTAGCTAGTTTTTATCAAAACACCACCCTAAGTGAATTTAGCTACTCGTTAAAGTAATAATGCAAGGGGGAAAAAACCTTAAAAGCACTTGAAAATGCCATTAATACGTTTTCAATAACCAAGAATAGTACCAAAATGTTAAGAAGAAGAAGAAGTTAGAAATGTATTAGTCTTTGCTAATTTAAGCTAAACATATTTTTCATAAAATCCGATGGTTCAGCCTTATCAAATGCAAAGAAATATGTTGGTTAAATGTAGAGCTATTCATCGAATTGAATCAATCCAGATCGAAAACCGAATCGGACTGTATTAAACCGCAAAATGCAGTTCTTTTATATTTAGGTTTGAAGAACGTCCAAACGGTTCATAGTTCAATTTGGATGGTCAAGTCGAACCAAATCGCTTGAACACGTACTCAAATCATTTCTTATTAAAAAAATAGAAATATGCAATACTTTTTTAGTTATAAATCCTAGCAACATTTCAATTTAATCCTATTTATCATTCTCCTTTTATCATTACTTATTTTATTCTTAACCTTTATAAGCCGCTCATTTTCCTTCACCATCGTTTCTTGTATTTAACTTATTCACACACTTCTACTTCATTTAAGATGTAATATTATCGTGAATTAATATTATGTAGCTTTTATTTTGCATAATGTACCTCAATATAAACATCAATATTGGTTGAAATTTTCAATAACTATTAATAATATTAAAAAGAAAATGGTGTTTTTAAACAATTGTTCAAACAGAGTTAAATCGAACCGAACCGCATTTAAAACAATCTGCTTCGAAACCTTAAACCATTAAAAACGGTTCGATTCATTAAGTCGGTTTGACTATACCAAACTAAACCTAACCATGAACACCTCTAGCTAAATGAACTAAGATCTTACAAAACCCTAGCATTTATACAAAAAATGGAATTTCTCATGACATCCGCATCAACAATTTTTCTTTCTTTTTTTTTTTTTTTTCTGATGCCCCTACTTTGTACAAATCTCACAAGGTAAGATTCTAACCAAGTCTTCATTTGAACAAAACGGGGCTAGACATGGGCGTTTGAATTGGAGGATTGCCTCTTTCCCTATTCTTGGAATTCGTATAGTCCTAGCTCATTTATGCTTGCAAAACATCATAAACACGTAAAACAATGACTAAAGCCTGACATGCAAAACATGATATATGTAAATGCTATCACCCCTCAAAGTGAGTGATAACCTCCTTTAGCTCCTATTCCCTCAACACATTGGAATCTCATGAATCAAGCCCATTAACAAAGTCGGGACCCAGTACATATAAACACCTGAATCCAATATCAATGCCACTTTGCTAGTGACTCCACCTGCATTGTAGAAAGGAGGCCTCCAATAGAAGATAAGAAAAGGTGGAGGGCTTACGCTGGTTAAGTCTGATATCATACGGATGCATGCAAGTCCTCCCTTCTACCCAATTGATATAGGTGAGGTTGTTACATAGATCATACAGGTGATGAGTGGGTTATATTCATGACTAGTTGATGCAACCTTTGCCTGTGTGACAACCTACAATGACTTTTTAAGAAGAGACAATTAGGACTATTCATCAATCTGAATTAAGAATCAAACAATTGTGAAATGCCATTCTTTCATATTTTAATTTAATTTACAATTTAGTTTGAAGAGGGTCCAAATGGTTCGTAGTTCAACTTTGAGTGGTTAATCAAAATTGAACCATTTGCACCCGATCCAAATCAAACCACTTCTTGTAAAATAATAATAATAAGCAAACATTTTCTAAATTTTAAGTCATTTCCATATTTCAATTTAATTTTTCTATTTTATTATTTCTCATCTCACTTTCAACCTACATAATCCACTCCTTTTCCTCCACCATCATCTCTCATCCCTTAAGCACCTCATGATGCCTTCACTATCACGTAAGATACGATGTCACCAAGATATAATATTGAGTTAATTCAATTCTTACATAAAATTACTCAATTTGAATATCAATATTTGGTTAAAAACTCTTATGACTATTAGTATTAACAAGGTGCTTCTAGGCATGGATGTAGAACCATATGACTAGGGGGAAGGAGTGAATTTATTTGTATTGCATATTGTATATAGGTGTGTGTGTGCATGTGTGTGTGTGTATATATATATATATATACATATGATTTTGTAAATGATTGCACTTGGAATATATTATAAATTTTATAGAACACAAAAATTCTTTTACAAATTTTTAAAGAGTAATTGGTATATTCCATAAAAGTATTGGAATATATTTGAAAAATATATGAATATAAAATTCTAAGTAGAGCAAAAAGAGCAAATAGACATATTTGTAAGTTTTTTTTTATTTCTTTTCATAATAACTTTATAAAATTATTTTATTAGTTATACTAAAAAAATCCTTTTGATTATAAGTTATCGTATAATCATTCATTCAACACTCCATATTCATTTTTATAACATTAGTTATAAAATAAATGTTATTAAACAATTTTATAATTAGTATTCTTTGTTAATAATTTATGTGATAAGATTGGACCAATTATAATATGGGCAAAGTATTGATTATTTATGGTATGCTATTTATAAAAAATTACAATTTAAGAGAATTTATTTAGTTAAATATAATTTTGTAATAACAAATTTAATACTACTAGTTATTGTGGAAAAAACATGTTGAAAGAAAATAAAAAGAAATATCATTTAAGTAACAAATATATGTTGAAAAAATGAAATCTGCTATAAATGGGATTCGAACCTTTGACCTCCTACTTAAGAAGCATACATTGAACTACTTAACCACCTTCGGTAATATAAAATAAATTTCTCTTTAAAACATATATATGTATATATATAATATATACTCTTTTCTTTTAAAAAAAATTAACTTTTATCCAAGGTTGAGAGGGATAGGACCCTTTCGATCCCCCTAAAATCTATCTATGGGTGCTTATAAAGTCATTTGAACTAAACCACATCTAATGCAATTTAGTTTAGAACCTTGAACAATTAATAACACTTCAATTAATAAAGAGTTTGAACTGAACTTAGTTAAATATGCTTTGATTTGGTTCAAACCCCTAAATTGGATAAAATCGAACCATGAATATCTCTAGAGACAACATTAAACCCCTTCGCAAAAATTTTCCATTTTTTAATCTATTTGTAAATTTAAAGAAAAATCTATTTCTAAATGATTTTCGTGCTAAGGCTGATGTTGTAACACCTCAAATATACTTCTCGTATATTCCATTTCAGACGTCTTCCAATTGATTATGTTTGTATAATCTGTGCCGTATTAGTTATGATCACGGACTCTACTAGGAAAGTCAGTCTTTTTGGGTTTGGGGTAATGAAACTTGACCCTGTGATTGTTTCTCTCTCTGGATACTTGAATGTTACTTGGTGGATAATAAAATGTCTGCATAAAAATTACTGGACAAGAATAGAGTCTGAAGTTTGGAGTATAGTTTTTTGGTTAGTTTGTATATTGCTTCGACGAGAAAAACGTGAGTTTACCCTCATTGGCAAATTATTTTTTAAAATGGGGATTCGACAAAACTAATTTGTCAAGCATAAATTTTCATGTGGCAGAGGGTGTATTATAGGGTGCGATTTGGCAATGCGAGTTGGGTAATTGCATGCCCTACATGCAATTTCTTTTCATATAGTTTTTAAAAGCGACAAACAAACACGCACAAATGGCACAAGAAAATGCTCCTCTGTTGCATGCAGCAATAAGTGAAGTGCGTGCCATAAATCGCATCTCAAATTGCCATGCGATTTCTTTGTAAAATTTCATCAAAGCTTGGGAGGGAACATGGTTAATGCAAAATCGCAGCTCCTACCTACGATTTTGCAACAATTTGCCAGATCTCTATTTAAAAAAATATTTTGCCCACAATGGGCAAATTCACCTTTTTCTCTAGTTAATAAATTTTTGGCCTTTGTCAAAATTGAATTGTGCAAAGTGAAAATCGTGCGTTTTTAACTCTGGGTTTCAGCACAAGCAAACGAAATCATTAGACTAATATACAATTTCGGTGATACATCGTGAGTTAGACGCAGGAATTCAATGACATCAATTGATACAGGAGCTACACAATTTCTTTTCACTACTGCCTTTTATTTTTTTAATTTTTCCTTCCTTTTTTTCCCCCAGGAAAACGCGCTACAGAAGGTGCTTTCTCTACGAGTAACAGTTAGGGTAGAGGAGATGGCAAAATGAAATATTGCTGCTCTACCAAAACCCTTCACGCCTTAGTGGATATGAACAACCAGATAGGAGTACGGAGTACCCCCTTAAGAGCCGAGGTCACCATAAGCTAGCATCCACCGTGAACCGTGTTTATTCAATTAGCTTATAAATGAGCCAATGACAGGTATACAAATGAGCATCAACTTTTGCTAAAACCGAATTACACAGTTATGCCGGCGAGTCACCACCGTGTTGTACATCATATAATGCCCTGTAGTATATATATAATACAATGTAGTGTCCAGCAAACTAATTAATAAACTTGGATTAAATACAACCTTTCAGAGAGCTTCATAAACAATTTTGCACCAGCGGAGTTCATCCTTGTGACAGCTCCAACCATTTTAATCATAGTCCAAAGACTGTCATACTACTAACTGGAAAGAGTCTCTTCCAATTTCAAAGCCATGAGGATGAACAATCTTAAGATTCAAATCCAGTGGAACCACTCTCTTTAACAAACATTGGTCTCCTGCAGAAAACACTAATTACCATGAATGAACTGCTGAATAAGAATGATGTATAGGACTTTCCATTCTTAACGAAAGCAAAATACATTCCTTCTGAGGGCAATGGCATACTCGAACATCACAAAATATAATGATTTGTCATAATCATTGACTAAAACAGACAGCCAGACGATGACAGCAATTTGTTGCCACCACATGATCCATGAGATTTCATTCTACTTAAAAACTTAAGGAAAGCTGCACTGTAAAATAAACGAGAGACTGGGTTAACAGGAGGTAGCAGAACCTCCATTGAAGAGTAGAATAAAATATGAATTTGTGCTCGCAGAGAACTACAGCATATATCAGTTGGAGATGACCTGGCATAACTAAGCAACGCATTACCTTGGAGAAGTTCATTAATTGCTTAAAGATTTAAAATGCCTTGACAGAGGACTAAAAACGCTCTAGGTAATGTTCAAAGATAATTGAAATGGCCTCAGAAAAACTCAAATTCAATTTTGTATTTTGGTAAAATAGCATAAAAGCTATATTCTCAGGAAATATTTCCAGTTTTCCTAAAGGTGTTGGCATTTGTCTCATTTTTCTGCAAGATAAAAATCCCCTAAAGTGAAGTTGACAATGCACCTTCAGTTATAAAAATGCTTCTATGTGCCCAAGTGAGAGTACCTCCCTTTTTGGACAAATAGGCGAGGAATAAACTCCCACAGAGATGGGCACAAACCAATTTAATTTGAAGGCTTTAATTTCAGGGAGCAAAAACCAGTATCCTGAAAGTGTATCCATTTGATAATGGATACGATGTCAAATTTTGACTTAGCTTGCATTGAGAATATCATATTGATTCACTTAAACTATATATATAAAAATAAATCGTGAATACTCTAGTAAGTATACTGGATCGAAATCAACTAATATAGAGAAAATAAGGTTGTTGATCTCTCGAGGACTAAAAAATTATTAATTTTATACTAGTTTTTATCAATATTCAGGCAATCAAAATTAAATTAATTAATCTAATAATTACTTTAAAACTATTGAAAAAAAAATAACTATGAAAAGTCTAAAATTAAGTAATCAATTGAGAATTATGGAAAAAAAAAATCCATCCTAAATTATGCAAATGAAATTGTTATCATATTATATAGATTAATAACTATATGATCATTCAAGTGAAATTATTATACCTTAAAACTTAAGGATTTAAACCCTTAATTAATTAATCAGCTTCCGTATCTTTCAATTAATAGTGAACTCTAAATTATAATCATATATCTCTTGATATTGTAATTGTTTAATGTACTAAATCAATTATCTCTAATATCTTAGTGAATAGTCAATCGCCGAACATTGCATTAATTTCTAGATAATTTCTAATTAATTCAATTACCTCTTCTTCCACATTGATTAATCAAATCAACTAAGAATTTTTAACAAATCCTAATTAACTTCGGTATCATTAGGGTTTTTAACAATTATAATCAATTGAATAATTATAATCGAAATAATAGAAATTACAATCATGAATCATCCATATATCTCTTAATCCTACAACATGAACACAATCATCATCTTAACTATCTAAGATTTCATCAATTTCTACAAATAAATTTAGCTAACCATAGATTTGGAAACAAAAACACAAATATTAATTGAAATTGCAAGGAAATTCATAATTAAAAGCATAAATAATTCACAAAATTGTATAAGAATAATTGAAATAGATGTCACCAATTCTGTATTGGAAAAAAATAATCTTTAATTACAACTTCAATCTTGATCTCCACGGCAAAAGCAAAATCCTCCCAATGATCAAAACGCTTCTCTCGAAGAATTCTTAAAAAACTATCTAAAACTATTTTACGAGTCTTAATGTCTAAGGAAAATGTGCCTAATAATTTTCCTCAAATGATGAAACATAAGCTATTTATATGAAAAATTAGGATTAGCTTGCATGAGGTTTCTTTTTCATAAAGGTCGACGGTATAAGTTTAAAGCCGACTTTTAGGTTGGCGGCATAGTCATCTAGGGCTGGTGGTGTAGCCAACAAAGCTACTGGTACAAGCTGTAAGTCGGCTGGCTTTAATTCCAATTTGCATGCATTGATCTGAACTTCATTGATTTACTTAAAATTTCTCTAAATCGTTTGTAATTCCACTCTTGAATTCTTTAATTTCTGAAATGTCCAAATGAACATAATTAAGTACCAATTCTTTATGATTTCCATAAAGTCTATAATAATTCTATCTTAATTTGCACTTTAAAACATGAAAAATATACCTTTATTACACATATAATAGGAAAATAAATATGTTTTATGTAATTTATCTAATTTATACATTTCAGGAGATATTGTCAGATTTAAAGATAACCTTTCATCTAGGAAAAGTATGGAATGAAAAGCTTGTGTGAATGAGTAATTCCACAGCATCAATAAAAAAGCAAGAAATTAATCTTTGAAATTTGCCTAGAGTGGTCATTACGAGTAGACAATAATTTAAGAATTGGAGATTATTCTTAATGTGTTCATACCTTAATTCATCATAGATGCTAGTAAAAAAGGTTAGAACATTTACAAGGCAATTTGATCAATAAACAATGCTTTTGTTAGATTATTCAGTAAATTAGTCAAAAGGGTAGTCTTGTAATTTTACAATTTCATTATATAATAAGCAACTATGCTAAGGATGTGCTAAGAACCCTAACATGCTTTTCCAATCATCCTTATCATGGTATCAGAGCTATCTTGACTCATGAACCACCACCACACCTGACACCTGCCGTTATTGCTTACCACCGTTATGAACGAAACCTTAGCTACCACCATAACTATCTAAACCAAATTTTAGTCACCACTACAGAACCTAGCAACCACCAGAACTACCTAAACTAAACCTTAGCTACTAGCTACTACAAACACCATAGAAAGCCACCACCTATCTCCAGTCGCCACGTCCCCATCCACCACTCATCTCCAGTTACCACCACATCATCTGAGCTACTACACAACAACATTATCAGCCATAACCCGAAACCTTAAATCAAACCCTAAAATCTACCAACCTAATCAATCCAGCCAATTCTTTGACCCGATTTAACCACCCAATTAACCTAACCAATTCTAACCTGATTCAACCACCCAATCAACTCAAGCAAACCCCTAACCCTCTATTTGGAATTCTTACATCAAGATTCTGCCTTTGTTTTTTCTTCTTTTTCTTACATAGAGATTCAATGCTCTCTTACATATAGATTCTTATGTGCATTTGTTATTAAAATCATTAGTATTAAGATTGGATGAGTCTTCTTTTTTGTTATTTCCTTCAAGTTTTTGCTTTTTAATTATTTTATGTTTGATTGCTGGTAATGTAGGCATGAGCTGTGAGTGTTTAGATTCAATGCTCTCTTACATATAGATTCTTATGCGTGTTTGTTATCAAAATCATTGGTATTAAGGTTGGATGAGTCTTCCTTTCTGTTATTTCCATTAAGTTTCTACTTTTGAATCATTTCATGTTTGACCATTGGTAATGGAGGCATGAGCTGCGAGTCTTTCTAGAGCTATTGGCTGGGGAAGAAGCCATTTATGATGATTCTTGTTACACATGATATTAATCAAGGATAGTCACTAGTCATTTCTTTTTCCATCATCAAATTTGCATACGAGTCTACTATGCAATGGTTCAGATGCCATACTTTTCTGTGTCTTAGATGTAAAGTAGTTAATCATTTATCATCGAATCTTGTACTCCAAATCTTTTTTCAAATTCAATGTATGTCATACGTCCTATCTTACATGGTGAGGACACCTAATCATTTACTATCACTTTATCACGAGAATAATATGTTCTCCTACAATATCAAAGTATCTCACAGCCATCTACTTCTTTATCCTTTGTCCAGTCAAATAATCCTACTACCTTCTTTACTTATGCTTCTCCAAAGTCTTGGGTTGTTGATTCTAGCGCCACTAATCATATGTTAAGCATGCTTGATTTTTTTCCTCACATTTCACACCCTTCCACATTGCCAAATGTCACTCTTACTAATGGCTCAACCTCACTTGTAAGTGGGATTGGTACTGTCTCACCTATTCCTTCATTTCCCTTGAAATTGGTTCTCTATATACCTTAATTATCTTTAAATTTACTATCCATCAATAAACTCAATGCTCCCTTTAACCATTCCATCACATTTTTTCCTTCATTTGAGATACAAGATTTGAGAGCAGGGAAGACAATTGGTGGAGGGCATAAGTTTCGTAGGTTACACTTTATGGTTCAACACCTCCTACTACCGCTTGCTCCGCTATTCAACCTAACCCTATGGAGATGCATCATAGATGGTCATCCATCTTTGGATTCTTAATCCCATGTGTCCTAGTCTATAGTCTTGTCTTAATTTGCAATGTTAGTCCTATCAACTAAGCAAATAGAACCGTGTTTCATTTAGTCCAAGAGTTAATTAACGTACTATTGCTTCCTTTCATTTAGTTCATTTTGATGCATGGAGACCTGTTGATGTTAATTCTCTTTTAGGTTTTGTCAAATTTGTCTATGATTATTTAAGAATGACATAGTTATATTTAATGAAAACTCATTCCAAGTTATTTGATATCTTCAGTGCATTTCATTCTAAAATTCAAAATCAATTTAATTTCTCTATTTGTGTTTTTCATACAAATAATACCTAAGAATATATGTCTAATTCCTTCCAATAATATATGCAAAAGTATGGTACCATTCACCAAACTTCACGTATATATACTCCACGGCAAAATGGAGTTGCTAAATGTAAATACTGTCATCTCATTGAAATTGCCAAGATATTATTGATTAATATGCCCTTAAGCATTTTTGGGCTAATGTAGTTCTAACTACATGCTTCCTCATAAATAGAATGCCATCTATAGTGCTAGGGTCATATTGCATCTTCTTCTTCCTAACCAACCACTTTTTCCTTTATCTTTTCGTGTCTTTGGTTACCTATGTTTTGTCCATAAGCTATCTCCACGAATTGATAAGTTTAATCCTCGATTAATTCGTTGCATTTTTCTTAGCTATTCTTAAAGTTAAAAGGGGCATCGATGTTATTCTCTTGAGCATTATAAGTTTTATGTTTGTCTAAACGTGTCTTTCAATTGCTATAACATATTCATCTCTCTCACCATCTTATGCTTCCTTTATAGCATCATTATCTACTATTTCCATTCCAAACTCAATTTCAGAAGCCTTAACTCATCTTAGCTGGCTCACTATTATGGAAGAAGAAATGTCTGCTCTTCATCATAATATTACGTAAGATCTTGTATCTCTTCTTAATAGTAAACTAACAGTTGGATGCTGATGGGTATTTTCCATGAAAATTTTACCTAATGTTACCATTAATAGATTGAAAGCCATCTAGTTGTTAAAGTTACACTCAAGTCTATAATGTTGATTATTAGGATACCTTCTCACCAATAGCCAACCTCAGTCCATCTTTTAATCTCACTTATTGTTGCTCACTATTAGCCTTTGCATTAACTAAGTATTAAAAATGCTTTTGTCCATCGTGATACTAAAGAAAAGGTATATATGGAATAACCACCAAGCTTTATTGTTCAAGGGGAGACAGGATGGTTTTGTCACCTAAAGAAATATTTATGTGGGCTTAAACAATCTCTATGCACTTGGTTTGGTAAATTTAGCTCAATTGTGATTAAATTTGGTTTTTGTAGATGTAATTCAAATCATTCTATGTTTTATCGACACCATGGTCATAAGAAAATCATATTAGTTGATTATATTTATGATATTGTGATTTTAAGAGACAATCATAAAGGGATTAAGATATTAAAGGATTTCTTACTATAGAAAATTCTAGACTAACGATATGGGCAATTTGAAATATTTCCTTGAAAATGAAGTTGCTCGATCTAAGTAAGGTACATATCTTCCCGAGCAGAAATATGTATTGGACTTGTTGTTTGATATTGGTCTAATCGAAGCAAAACCAATTGATATACCAATGGATCCTAATGTTAAGATCATGCCTGATGAAGGAAATGTTTTAGATGACTCAAAGAGATACAGAAGGTTAATCAATAAACTCAATTATCTCATTGTAACAATATAGCAAGCCAATTCATGGGCTCACCTTGCACTATTCATTCAAATGTTGTGATTCATATCTTACATCATCTTAAGGCATCTCTAGGTTGGGGTATTTTGTATAAAGATCATGGACATGTAAATGTTGTTGGATACATAGATGCCGATTGTGTAAGTTCACCATTAGACAAGAGGCTATAGGATATTGCATATTTGTTGGTGGTAATCTTGTCTCATGGAAGAGCAAAAAGCAAATTGCGATAATAAGATCAAGTGTACAGTTTGAATATAGAGCAATGACATATACAACTTGTGAATTGCTTTGGTTTAACCATTTGCTAGAAGAATTTGGATTTCCATGATCACAATTGATAAAGCTGATATGTGATAACCAATTCACTCTACATATAGCCTTAAACCCAATCTTTCATGAACGCACAAAGCATAATGAAATCAACTGTCACTTTGTTCATAAAAAATTTTCGAATAAGGAAATTGATATATCCTATGTGAGATCAGCAAATCAACTTACTAATTCATTACTTAGACCCACAACTACTCGGTATCAGATCCAAAAATCATGAATGATTTCATTTAAGAAATGGTAGCTTTTTTCCAATATACGCAAAGGATTAGGATGAGGACCAGACAAAGCAAGAAGAGGACAGACAAACCTAAGCTACAGAACATGTTGAGATGAGTAAACAGTTGGAGACATAAAAAATCATGACGCTAAGACACTGTTCATCATAGTAAACTAAAGTAGGAGAAGGATGGGAATTTAAACCAGCCAATGAACAATGGTTAGTTGTCAAAGGACGAAGAGGTGAACCAGATACATGACCAGGCATATTGGTGCACTAATCCTAAATCGCACCAAGAGAGATTTCAAACTTACGATCCAGTATGTGCAAACTACATCAACCCGGATTGCATTGAGTGACCTTATGCAAAACCAGCAAAATGTAAGCTACTACTCTACCTAAAACAATGAGCAATTCGAAACATGGAAACTAGAATTTGGACATACGGCACAACCTGCCTCCATCTAAACCAGTGGGCGAAACATTAAGAGATCCACAAAAAACAACTACCTCCCTCCTTTGTTGGAAACAGGTCGGATGGAGCTTTGATGAGCTTAGACCCCTTATAACCATGTTTAGACCTTATCATGATGGTAAATAGCCATATTTAATAAATGGCTACTTAGCTCAATGTTACCCCAATCTAAGGTTAGACTCACGAGTTGACTAAGAGTTTTGACTAACAAGTTGGCCGAGAGGTTTAGTTTGTGATTTTAGCATGGTCTTTATCCTGAAGACAATCCTTATACAGTTCCACACCAAACAAAGCTATTTTCCAACTTTTGATGATTCTTGTTAGGTTAGATTAATGGTTATGAGTAATTTTTATGGAACTAAGTAAGTGGAATATGGTAAAATAGCAGACATCCTTCCACTTAAGGAAATATAAAAGTGGTTCTACAAACTGGAATAGATGCAACCAAACATGGCCTGCCAAGAGTTTGCCCACTTATGTGACTTGTTTGGACTACCCTTGCTCGGCAACCCACTAGCAAATTAGCTAAGTTGAACTTGACAAGTATAATGGAAGAGTACAAAGGAAATCTCAATCCTTATTGGTGCAAACATCCTTTACCCCTCTTAAGCTTCTAGATATAGAGCTTTAATGTCCACTAAACCTAGAGACAACAATGGCTTTGGCCAGTGATACGAACCGGTGGCAATACAGTTTTTTTTGCATGTGCAGTATGTGTGTGTAGGGAGTAGGTGTGTGCTCTGAGTTAGTGATGCCTATGTGGCATTCACCATTACTTTAGATATTTTAGTTAGTGAATACTTTAAATAGATGAGGAGTTAGTTAGAAGAAAATGCCAGATATTTTTCATAAAATTGGTCAGTTACATTATGAGCCAGTGCTCGTAGAATTTAGTGAGTTTTTGCTCATGGCTCTCAATTGGAGAAATTAGGGTTTGTAAATACACCCCATACACCAATTCAATAAAAAAAATTCATTCATTTTTTTCTTGTTTCACTATCGGAACCTATCAATTGGCATCGTCTCCGGATTCGAGTTTCAACGTTCCCTACTGTTCCTTGCCGATTTTTCTTCGAAGAGCGATCGCAGCTTCTTTTCTTCTTCACATTCCACTAGGCTTTGTTTGTCTATTTCTTTTTCACCAATTTCATTCACATTTTTCTTTCCAACATCACAATTACTTTGGCGATTTCTAGACTTTTGGCCTACAATTCTTCTCAGCATGACTCTATTAGACACTCAAGTTGAGGAATTGGAGAAATCAGTGTCTGAGTTGCCACAGGACTTCACTAAAGTTAAGCTCCATGTTGCTACTATGGATCGTGACTGGGAGGAGTTATCCAATAGTGTCACAGCATTACGTGGTGATATTGCTTCCATTCAAGATTCCTTGAAATCAATGCAACAAATGTTGGAAAATGCTCTAAAATTGTCTCGCTCAGTGGAGACATTTCCAAGTGGTAACTCTTTGATTTCGAAGGCTACCGACAAAGCTCCGATTGAAATTAATTCTCATGTCCTTCAAGGAGAACATTCCAGATTTGGTGCGACTCTTACATCTAACTCTCCTCCTGTCAATTCTCTCGTGAATGCCTTTCCTATTGGCAACCAGCAACACCATGGTGTGGACACACATCATCAACTTCATGCTCCTCACATGGACCTTCCTCTTTCTGATGGATCTAATCCAGCCTATTAGATTGCCATGATAAAGCAATATTTTGAGGTGAACCAGTTTTGTGAGACATATGGTAGAGATGGCTTCCTTGTGCATGAGGGGTTGAATCTGTCCACTGGTTGAAATTTCTTAATTTGCGTGTTCTAAATCTAACCTGGACAGTGATGAAGGAGGAGATGATAAATCAATTTGATGTTTTATCAACGGCCAATCCGTACGAATGTCTATCTCAAGTTTGCCAACTTGCCCCTGTCAATCAATTTATAAGTGAATTTGAGTTTTTGGTGTCGCAAGCTCCACCGATGACTGAATCTCAACTACCTAGATATTTTTTACGAGGATTGTGGGAAGAAATTCAAGTGTAATTGGATACTCTTACTCTCACTTCCCTTGATATGGCCATAGAGAGCTCGTCAAGAAAGTGGAACAAGAATTTGCTATGAAATTGTTTGTAGTTTCTCCTCCCAATTAAGGTGTAGGTCAGTTCAATCCTAGGTCTAACATTGTTCGACACAAGTCATTTTCTTTGCATCATTATCGACATACTTCTCCTTATTGCTCGGTGTCCCACAATTCTTACACAGCTCATTCCCTCAATGATAGTGTATGCCTTTGCATACTATTGGTCGTCATTAGGGGGTGGCCAAGTTTGAGCCCACTGTTTCTTCTTTGCATAATCAGCCAAATGTCATGGCCAATAACAAATGACCAATGCAGAGTTTCATGAAAAGTTGATCAAAGGACTTTGCTTTAAGTGCGAGCAGCCCTAGCCCACTGTTTCTTCTTTGCATAATCAGCCAAGAGAAGGATAGAAGAAATGTCATGGCCAATAACAAATGACCAATGCAGAGTTTCATGAAAAGTTGGTCAAAGGACTTTGCTTTAAGTGCGAGCAGCCCTATTCTCCCAATCACAAGTGTCCTAATAAATCTTTTGCAAGTGATGGTTTTGGAAGAGAATTCAAATGGTTCAGGATGTGTATGGAAATGGGATGAAGAAAATAATTTTTTACATCAAGCTCTCCAATCTATTAACAAAGGGGTTGGATAACAGTTCTTCTATAGTTGAAATTCTGTCCTTAAGGGCAAGGACAGTCTTGAGGAGAGTGGAATTGAAACGAACTGGGGGCAGTACAGTTTCTTTTGCACATGCAACATGTGTATAGGTAGTATGTGTGCATGTGTCATGTGTTAGTGATGCTTACATGGCATTCACCATTACTTTAGATATTTTAGCTAGTGAATACTATAAATACATGAAGAGTGAGTTAGAAGAATATACCAGATATTTTTCACAAAATTGGTTAATTACATTGTGAGCTGGTGATCATAGAATTTAGTGAGCTTTTGCTCATGGCTCTCAATTAGAGAGATTAGGGTTTGTAAATACAACTCATACATCAATTCAATAAAAAATATTCGTTCATTTTTCTCTTGTTCCATTGTTGGAATCTATCAGCTAGGACATATGCAAAGAAACTACAGGCGAGTACTTATCCTAGTACGGCATCTAGAGCATAACTGACGCAAAGTGATAGCAATTGTAAGCAACAACTGACATCTGCAACGCAAGTGAAACCACTTATCATCAAGCATTTTAAGTCATGAGCAGATGGCTAATGTCCAGATTTTCTGCTTCAATTACAATGAGATAGACTCTCCAGGATGTCAGTGGAAAAAGCTATTTTTTGTTGCATTAGCTTTACTCCAATGCACCAACTGAAAGACCTACTGATTGAAGCGACTACTACAGTAGAGAAAGAGATTACTCAAGCTTTAGGGAAAGCTTGATGTCTTAGAGGAGAGCAATATGTGAGGAATATCTTTTGTGATGGGAATGTTATTTATTTTCTAGTTTTTGCAGAAGAGGGGTTGTTAGATAAGATTTATTGTTAACTTTTACTTGGGAAAAAGTAAGGAATGAGAACTTTGTATTTATAAAATGGCTCTACAACATTCTTAAACGAGCGATGACATTATTAAACGAGGGATGAAGCTACCTTTGAAATTAGTCTTGTTATGGAATAAGTATTTAAATAATAGTATACTTACTGGACAGTGTAATTAATGCAATGTCAGGTAAAAGTTAGTACACCAATTATTAGAAACACATTATTTATAAATATTATTCCTTGTATATACAGAAAATATATAATCAATAAACAATTACTTTAAACTTGTGTTTCTCCTATATTTCTCTACATGGTATCGGAGCAACGATTCCTAACATTCTCTGAGTGCTAACCTTTATTTGTTTGGATCATCCTGTTGAGTGATCCATTCTGTGCATTGCGGATGGCCTAGGGTTCACCTTAACATTCAAATTGGTGTGTGTTCTCTCCTATTTATGAAATTGTGGTGTTCCTCGGTGACTGTTGTACTTGCTGGAAATACAAGGAGTCAATAGGAGTGTCGATGTTTGGTGAAGGTTGTTGATTGCTATTTGCTGCATATTGTTGAAGCTGTTAGCCGACATTTTATTGTCTTGTGTGGATTGTTGAAATTGTGCAGTGGCTAATTTGTTTTCGTGCAGTGAATTGCAAGTGTAAGTTTGCCATTGTGTGAAGGTCAGGTTTTGATTATTACCTGTTGCTAATATTTTATTTCTCAAATTAGTAGCTTTTTTCTTTTTGGATATTATTGAAGTCTTGTTTGTGGTATTTCATGACTGGAGAGTAGAAAAGTCTCGTAACATACATTATTCCAATAATGTCTAAAATCACAGAACATAAACTTACTACTCCTAATTATTTGGAATGGAGTAAGATGATTAGAATATGTTTGTGAAGTATTTATCAAGATCATCATCTTAATGATAACCCACCACTAATGATACATGTAGAGTGGTTGAAAGATGGTGCTAGATTTTTTTTTGCAAATAAGGAATTCTATTGATACTGAAGTGGTTGGTTTGATTAATCACTATGAGTATGTGAAAGAATTAATAGAGTATTTAGAATTTTCATACTCTAGAAAAGAGAATCTTTCTCGTTTTATGAAATTTGTAAGACATTTTATTGGCCTGAACAAAATGATCAATCTCTCTAAGCATATTTTATGAACTTTAAAAAGATTTATGAAGAGTTAAATATCTTGTTGCCATTTAATCCCAATATAAGAGTGCAACAATCGCAATGCGAGAAAATGGCGATTATGAGTTTTCGGGTAGGACTTAATTGATCCTCAATTTGAGATTGCCAAATCTCATATTTTGTGTAGTATTGACATTTCTTTCTTACATGAGGTGTTTACTAGAGTACTTCACATAGATAACAATAATTTTATTGCTCCTTCTACCTCAACATGTAGTGCCTTTGTTAGTCGAAATGGATCAGGAGCTACAAAGTCATCTAATCAGAAAGGGAATAATAGAAGCCGAAGAGTTAGAGAGAGTCGAATGTTATTATTGTTATGAGCATGGTCACACAAAATGTACTTGTTGAAAGTTGTTAAATAAATCTCAAAAGCCTCATTCAACTCATGTTGCAGTAGCTACTAGCACATCCAATCCATTATCTGAATAGACAGCTACAATTTTTGGAGATGAGCTTACTTGCTTTTGTTAGTATCAAGAAGCATTGAAAAATTCATCTCAATTTATCACTGTTATTGCTAAGTCAGGTAATTCTGATAAGTGCTTTCTTTCCTTCAAATCACAATAGGTCATTGATTCAAGTGCTACTGATCATATGACAAGTAATCCTAGTCTCTTTACTACTTTTAAACCACATACCTCATCTTCTCTTATCACTTTAGCAGATGGCTCTACATCATCTATTCTTAGTTTTGGCATTATGAATCTTACATCATCACTTTCTCTATCTTCTATTTAATCTCCTATCAGTTAATCAAATTACTTATAGCTTGAATTGCCGTGTCTTATTCTTTCCCAATTATTGTCTATTTAAGGATCTCATAATAAAGCGAATTATTGGTAAAGGGCATGTTTCAAGATGACTTCATGTTTTGAATACTCAAACGAAGGTGACTAAACTTGTTGCTTACTTAAGTATCCTGACTCCTTTTGAAGTACATTGTCGTCTTGGTCATCCTTTTCTTTCAACCTTGAAGAAAATGTGTCCTTAGTTTCAAAATGTAATGTCATTAGATTGTGAAGTATGTCAGTTGACTAAACACCATCGTCAATCTTATATGTCTCATGTCAATAAGAGAGCTAATTATCCTTTTGATTTAGTTAATCCAAATGTTTGGGATCCTTGTCCTATTATGTCTAAATCCAAATTTCGTTACTTTTGTTGATGACTTTCCTCGCATGACTTGGCTTTATCTAATGAAACAACACTTTTAAGTCATTTTCTCATTTCATTGCTTTTTGTGCTAAAATTAAGACCCAATTTAATACGTCTATACTTGTTCTAAGAAGTGACAATGCCAAAGAATATATATCTAACTTATTCAAGAACTATATGATAAAACAAGGTATTATTCACCAGACTTCATGTATCAATACACCATCTCAAAATGGTATGTAACTGAAGGAAAAAACAGACATTTTCTTGAAATAGTGAGAGCGCTCTCATCTCAAAAGCATGTCCCTAAGCACTTTTGGGCAAAAGCTGTTTTAACAGCTTGTTTTTTTATTAATCGTATGCCATCATCCATTTTTTATGGTAAGTTTCCCTATAATGTTCTCTTTCCCACAAAACCCTTGTTTCCTATTAAACCTCATATTTGGTAATACATGTTTTATTCGAGATATTCAACCTCAAATCACTAAGCTAGAACCTAAGCTCGTAAAATGTGTCTTCCTAGGTTTCTCTTGTACACAAAAAAGGTATCAATGTTATTGTCTTAGTCTTAACAAATCATTGTCTATTGTTGTTACTTTTATGGAACACTATCTTTTCTTCCTTGCTTCTTCTAAGTCTGCAGATAAAGAGGGAAAATGATGATTTATTGGTTTACCACCTTACCCATCATACATCAAGTCCACCTCCATCACCTCCTCTACCAATTCATTGAGTGTATACAAGATGACAACCTCCTCCTACCACAAGTCTTACACCAGTTTCCTCTTCGACATTAGATCCACGTACTAATGACCAAGACCTCCCAATTGCTGTTTGCAAAGGTAAAAGACAATGCACTTATCCCATTTCCTCATTTGTATCATATGATTGTTTATCATCTTCCACATATTCTTTTGTTGCTTATTCTAGTCATATATCCAGTCCTCTCACTCTTCATGAGGCTTTATCTCATCTTGGCTGGCATACTACAATGATAGAAGAAATGAATGCTTTAAATACTAATGGTACTTTAGATTTGGTTAGCTTACCTGCAAGTAAAAAGGCTATTGGATACAAATGAGTGTTTGCAATCAAGGTTAATCCTAATGGATCTGTTGCTTGCCTTAAAGCTCGTCTTGTTGCCAAGGGCTATGCTCAAACTTATGGAGTTGACTATTCAAATACTTTCTTGTAACTAAACCGAAATCTATTCATTTATTTATCTCCATGGCAGTGACTCATGATTAGCCCCTATATCAACAAGATATTAAAAATGCTTTTTTACACGGAAATCTTCAGGAGGAAATTTATATGAGGCAATTACCTGGATTTGTTGCTCACAGTAAGTATAGGAAAGTTTGTCGTTTTTAGAAATCTTTATATAGTTTAAAGTCTTCATGCTTGGTTTAGAAGATTTAGTCGCGCAATTGAAAAATTTGGAATGACCAAAAGTAAGTCTGATCACTCTATGTTTTACAAGCATTCTTCGTCTGGCATTATTCTTGTTGTATACATGGATGATATCATCATTATTTAGAGTGACACAAGAGGAATATCATCCTTGAAGGATTTTCTTCCCAACCAATTCCAAAAAAAAAAAAAAAAAAAAAATGAATTAAGGTCTTTAAAGTATTTTTAGGAGTTGAGGTGATGAGAAATAAGAAAAGTATTTTCTTATCTCAACGAAAATATGTAATTGACTTGTTAACAGAGTTAGGAAAGTTAAAAGACAAAACCATGCAAAACTCCGATGACACCTAATCTGCAACTCTCTAAATATGGAGAGTTGTTTGAGGATCCTAAAAAATATACGAGGTCGATTGGAAAGCTAAATTAATTCACAATAACTCATCTCGATATTATATATGCTATTAATGCTGTGAGCCAATTCATGTCTTTCCCAACAATTCACCACTAGACTGCTTGTGTTATTTGAAGGGTGCTCTAAGATGAGATATACTATATAAAAACCATAATCATTCTCATGTAGAATGCTTCTCAAATGAAGATTGGGCTAGGTTCAAAGAAGACAAAAAATCCATTATTGGCTATGAAAGAGCAAAAAGTAAAATGTTGTATCTCGATTCAATGCAGAATTAGAATATAGAGCCATGACTCAATCTACATGCAAAATAATGTGGATATATCAAATTCTATCTAAGGTTAGGCTTAAAGTTTCTATGCCAGCAAAATTGCAGTGTGATAATCAAGCTATACTTCATATTGCATCTAATCCTATGTTTCACAAACAAATAAAACATATTTAGATTGATTGTCATTTTGTTCGTAAAACGATACAACAAAACTTAATCTCTATTAGATACATGAAATTTGATGATCAACTTGGAGATCTTTTTACAAAAGCTTTAAATAAGACTCGAGTTAATTATCTTTATAATAAGTTGAGCATGATGAACATCAATGCCCCAACTTGAGAGAGAGTATTATGAAATAAGTATTTAAATAATAATATATTTACTAGATAATGTAATTAATATAATGTTAGGTAAGGGTTGGTACAGCAATTGTTAAGAATACATTATCTATATATATTACTCCTTGTATATGCAAAAAATATACGATCAATAAACAATTACCTTGCACTTATATTTCTCTACAAGTCTAAAGAGTTGGTAGTCATTAATAATTCAAGAGATTAGAAGATTCTCACTATGTTTGGCAACTTTTATACAAAGTAGAAAGGAAAGGAAAGGAAAATAAATTAATGAAAACATAATTTTTTCCCTTATTTGGATATGAAGGGTGAAAATGGAAAGGATTGGATAAAAATATTTCCATTTTCTTAGTATAAAAGGAATGAAAAGAGAAAAAATAAAATAACAACATAGCCAAAAGGTATGTCACTTACTTTTATTTACCTCCCTTTTTAGGGGGTATTTTTGTAACTTCACAACTTTTCTACTCAATTCCTTTGATTTCTACCAAAGAGCGGAGTGAAAATATATTGCATCCTAAGTGGAAACAAATCATCCTATTTCCATTCATTTCATCTCTTTTCCACCCTTCAAAAGTTTATCCAAACACAACCTTTCCTTTGATTTCCGCCACCTTTAACTGAAGTCCATAGCTTTCCATCCATCCAAACACGGTGTCTATTTGATAAGCCTTCCTATTCATCATAGATGCTAATAAGAAATGCTGGAACATTAACATGAGGAAGTAGATTGTAACTGACGATTTGTTGTGCATTTACTGCATGACTAGATCCATTACGCGAGCCCATAATAGCTTGTACTCCTCTATATAGCAGTATGTCTAAGGTTCTATTTCTTTCTACTCTGTACTTTCCTACACATAGCTCTTTCAAGATGTTTTTTGGAAACTTGTCATTTGAACTATTCTGTTTATGAGGAAAAAGAAAAATATACATCAAATACAACATATGCTGTATGTAAAAACCTGAAGCAATAAATACATGGGACTTCACAAGAACTACTTCAGGAATCCCACGAGCATCTCATGAATAAAGAAAAGGCAAGCAGAATTACCTAATCTGTAAAGACACTCATAAGATCATTTGAAGAAAGATGCTGCATTGCTGGGATGCCCACTTTAGCATCGGTGCAATCAAAATTGGGTTCCTGTTTCACCCTTGTCCCATCATTCTCCACATGAATCTTCCCACCGGTTGGGTTGTTTAGTGGTGAATCAAATTCATCAACTGCAAAACGACTAGGAATCAAGGATCCTCGGCTGATAAATCCTAGGTTTCTAGGCTGTCCTTGATCAAGCAATTCACCAGATTTAGCACCATACAAACTGTGGTTATTAGAGGTATTTGGAACATATCCTGCAATTTGTTCTCCCCCATTGAATGATATAGATTGGCTCCTAAATTGGTAATTGGAGCAGGTCTCAGCATCTTGTGAAGAAACTGATAGAGATGGAGGAATGGAACCTTGTCCAGAATAGGTGCTAAGTACATCTGATGATTTTAGATCTTCATCAGAGAAACCATGGGCACGTGATGTAGCATTAGACTGATGTGAAAAAAGACCATAATCAAGGACATTATTCCTGTTGAAGGTGGAATTTTGGTTTACGGAAGCAGGACTATCTGCACAAGTAGAGGCTGAAGATTGAGATGGAATCACCAGGCAAGATGGTTGAACATTTATGGAACGATTAGTATCTCGCTTAATAGGTTTTTGTGCCTGTATTTGTTGATTATGAGGTTGCTTTTGCTGCTGGTTTTGCTTATGCAACACATCAATCAATAAACTACTAGCTTGAGTGCTCAATTCCCCTAGATTGCTGCTGTTTCTGATGCTGCTGTTGTTATTAGATGCCCATGTCCCAAAATTTGAAGGAACTTCTAGATTTGGATAAACAGAGTGTTGAAATCGTTTGGGAAGATTGGAGGTGCATTTCACAATAGACTGACCAAATGAAAAACCATGCTCAACTGGCAGACACTTCGATCCCTGCAGGGTTGCCTGTAGGAGTGCAGGTTGATTTGGAGGCAAGACTAGGTTGGCTGTGGGTTGTCCAAAAAGTTCAGCATGCAAAGCTGCTAAAATCTGAGGAGGAATCTGACCAGAGGCAGCCATAGCTCGGACGTCATATCTTCCCAATGAACCCATTTTGACATTCGGATCCACAGGTCCACAGAATGAATTAGGAATACCACTTTGCTGTTGAGCCACTCCACTCAGTCTTTTCAAATATAGCCTGAATTTCTGCAAGTTATATGATACGGTAGTTGGATTAAAATACATGCATGTAATTGACCAAAAAAATGTAAAATCACCATTAGATTGCACCCAAAAAAAGCATTATAGTTCTAAGAAATTCTGTGCCTGAAAAATAAAGAGTTCTCAACTTAAAAGCCATAAGTTCCTCTCCCAAAAAAAAGAAAAAAAAGCCTTAACAATCATAAAGATGTTGACAGCACTACACAGCCACTCGATGTTCAAACAATAAGTGAAGTCCTGAGTAGCAATTCTTCAAAATAAGAAGGTAACAAGGTTAGCACATGTAGGAAAATCAGAGATTTTTTGTTTATCTTGAATTTTAGGAAATTATGTTTACCTCGTGTTATAAGTTGGTAGAATTAAATGATACGTGGTAGGGAGGGTTGGTATAATATTTATTGTAATTACCTACCATATTTATTTTATCTATAAATAATTCACCTTATGTACAATTTCAATATTATGAGAATAAAATTTCTACTTTTATATTTTTTTTACATGGTATTAGAGCTTTAATCAAGTCCTCTTGACCTCAAGGTAGTTCTCGAAAAATGAATACAACACCAAAATTATCCCAAAAAATTGCTGAGAATGCTGAAACTATCACGAAGGAAGGTTCTAGCAGCAGCAGCAACAATATTAATCTAACTTCTAATCAAATTGCATTGCTACAACAAAGCTTAAGCAGCACTCAAATTGGTAAGCAAACAAAAATACTAATCTCTCCACATGTTGCCATTGCACAAAAAGGTATGGACCTAACCCTCTCTAAAGGTGCCAAAAATGGTTATTGGATTAGAGATGCAAATGCTACTGATCACGTGTAATTCTCCATTATACTTCAATAAGTTGGTTGATTATGAAAACAAGGTAAGGGTTGTGAATGAAGAGTTTTGTGTTGGCAAAAGGATAAGGTTTTGTTAAACTGGCTGATTTACAGTTGAATGACACTTTATTAGTGCCAAATTTGTAGTATAATCTGCTCTCTATCAACAAATTAACCAAGAATATGAGATATAAAGTAATATTTACTTCTTCTCATTGTATTTTTCAAAACCACTTTCGAGGGAAGGTGATTGGCAATGATGAGGAATGCAATAGTTTGTATTATTTCGTTAGAATAGAGAGTGAGTTTAAGTCTAAGTTATTTCTCCACTAGAAATAATGCTAACATTATACTTTGGCATAAGCGTCTAAGACGTCCTAACTTCGCTTAAATGAATCATTTGTATCTAACTCTTTGTATTAACAAAAATCCTAGTGATATAAATTGTGAACATTGCATTGTTGCCAAATTCACAAGAAATGTTTACCATCTTTAATAATACAAACCTTTAAAGCCATTCCATTTAATCCAAAATGATGTTTGGAGGCCATCGGGTATCAGCTCTATATTGGGTACAAATGGCTCGTAAAATTCATTGATGACTACTCTCAAGTACGTTGAGTCTTTCTTTTGAAAAAAAAATCTAAGATAATATCTGTATTTCGGAGATTTCATAAACTTGTATCAAATATCTTCCAAACACAAATTCAAATTCTCCACTTAAATAATGACAAAGAATATTATTCTAAAGACTTTACTGATTATTTGAATAAACATAGGATTGTTCTTGAGAGTTCTTGTGCCTATACTCCATAACAAAATGGAGTATCTGAAAGGAAAAATCAACACTTACTTGAGACAGTTAGATCTATAATGTTAGCCAATTCCGTTCCATTTCATCATTAGAGGGAAGCTATATTAGCAACTACATACCCAATAAATCAAATTCCTTCTAAAGTTTTTCAATTCAAAACTCTAATGTGTCCTACAAAAGTTTTTTCCTCGTTTGCATCTATCTATTTAATTCCATGCCACCCAAAATGTTTGAGTATACAATGTATGTCCCAAATCATATTCCTAATAAACACAAATTGGAAGGGAAAGCTCTTAAATGCATCTTCATTGGATATGCTACTTTACGTAAGGTTACAAATGCTATCACCCAACTTCCAAACATATCTTTGTAACCTCAAATGTTATATTTCTTGAATATCAACCATACTACACATCTTTAGGTCAAGCTAAAACATAGAGTTTTGATAATACATTACGTTTGCCCATAAATCCAAAAGTTAGTTATGTCAATATATCCTTCCTCGCACCTAAACCTATTAGACTTGATTCACATATGTCTGAGTCCTTACCTTTTCACATGTCTACTAATGTTTCTAATCTTTCACAAAGTCTACGATCTGTTCCAGAAATTCCCAAAGTTCATATATACATAAGGAGACAAAAGCTTCCTCAGATCACCCAATTATCCATCTCTAAAGATGGGACTTGTTCTGAAAATAGATGTCAAACTGATTAGAAATGTGATAGCCCTATGGATGATGGTATTGCAGCAACGGATGAGAAGGAACATAGGATAAGGGACATTCAAGAGGATGATGTATCCATAGCCTTAAGAAAAGGCAAGCGATCCTGTGTAAGGTATCTAATTTCTAATTATGTGTCTTATGAAAAACTGTCACCAAAATATAGAGCCTTTATAGCCCATATCAATGAAGAAAAGATACATAGAAATATTCTACAAGCTATGTTTAAACCAAAGAGGAGAGAAGCTGTCCTTGAGAAATGAGAGCCCTATATCAAAATGACACTTAGGAAGTATGTGATTTACCCAAGAGAAGGAAAGCAATAGAGAGTAAATGGGTGTTTAGTATAAAGCACAACTTAGATGGCAGTGTAGAAAGGTATAAAGCTCACTTGGTTGCCCAGGTATACACACAAACCTACGGCCTTGATTGTGAAGAAACTTTTGCATTAGTTACAAAGTTAAATTCAGTAAGAGTCATCGTATCTCTAGCTACTAACCTTGACTGACCTCTCTATCAACTAGATGTTAAAAATGCTTTCCTCAATAAAGAATTAGATGAAGAAATTTATATGCTTATGCCTCTAGGATTTGAATCAAGTAAAGATCTGAATCAAGTAAGGATCATAGAAAGGTGCGCAAGTCAAACAAATCCATGTATAGATTGAAGCAATCGCTCAAGGCATAGTTCAAGAAGTTCAGTAACACTTTGTTACAATTTGAGTATAAACAAAGTGAAGCAAAATAGACTATTCATCAAGATGGGAAAAGATGGTTTGAGAATCATATTAATAGAATATGTGGATGACATCATAATCACAAGGTGATGATAATTTTAAATCTCTACACTCAAAGAAAATTAAGGCAACATTTGAGACTAAAGACTTGGGTGAATTAAAATACTTTCCTGGAATGGAAGTTGCTCGAACTAAGAAAGGCATATTCATCAGCCAATGCAAATATATTTTGGATCTCTTAAAGGAGACCAAGAAGCTTAGATGTAGACCCATGGCAACTCTTCTTCCTTAAAATTAGAAGAATTAGTCACCAAATTCTAAAGATTTAGCAAACAAATATCAGTACCAAAGATTAATTGAGAGATTGATTTATTTATCTCTTGCTCAGCCTGACTTAGCTCATGCAATTAGCATGGTAAGTCAAGTCACGCGTGCACCTATAAAGCATCACATAAATGCGGTTCATCACATCTTAAGATACCTTAAGGGAACTTCAAGTAAAGGAGTTTTTATTAGGAAGTGTAATATTAGAGATATTGAGGCACATGTTAATGCAAATTAGTGTGAAGGCAAAGTAGATTGCAAATTCACCTTAAGGTTTTGTACCAAATTATGGGGAAATTTAGTAGCTTGGAAGAGTAAAAAGCAATTGGTAGTAGCAAGAAGCAGTGCAAAGCAAAGTATCAGGCAATTGCACAAGGATTGTGTGAGCTAATATGGTTACAAAGGTTGATGGCTGGTTTGAAAATGCAATGGGACTCCACTTACTTTTATAGTGATAGCAAGTCAGCAATAAGCATAGTAAAAAATCCAGTTTAACACGATAGAATGAAACATATAAGAATTAATAACAGCTTCATCAAGAATGAAATTGAAGAAGGAAACATCAAACTCGAATATATTTCTTCACAAAGACAATAGGCTAATATTTTAACAAAATCTCCAGCGAAGCAGCCTTTCATAGAGATTTTAAGTAAGCTAGAAATGATAGACATCTATTCTTTAGCTTAAGGAGACATGTAGAAAAATCAAAGCATTTTTTGTTTTATCTCAAATTTTAAGAAATTATATTTACCTCATGTTATAAGTTGGTAGAATTAAAGGATGCATCGTAGATAGGGTTGATGTAATATTTATTATAATCACCTATCGCATCTATTAATCACCTATTGTATTTATTTTATCTATAAATAGTTCATCTCATGTACAACTTCAATATTATGAGAATAAGATTTCTAATTTTATATTTTTTCTACAGCACACGCCGCATGTAATATCTTGTCTTTTACATTTAACCATATCTTGTGAAGCATAAGTACTTCTCTCAAAATTTAAGTTCAATTCTATTGGAGATATTTCTTCATCCTCTCTTATTAATGAATCTTAAGAAGAATATCTTATCTCATTGAATTTCAACAATTTATCAACTGGTAATGGTTTCTGAAAAAAAGTGAAAGCACAGGAGGTGTAGTATTTTCCCAAAGCATCATATGGTATTCTTGTCTCCAAGAGTTGAACACACGCTATAACCTAAGGGTTGGAACTGATGTTGCTTCTGCTCAAAATGATGCCACCTTTTAATGAGAATATCAGCTCGGGTACTGCAGAGGATATTTTTTTATGACAAACATGGAAAGTTAGAGAGAGAGTCCACCTATAGAACTTTTTCCCTAACCTCTCCTTGGGACAATCCTCAGTAGGATTCTCTCCCATCCTCTGCACACCACACTGAATCATTCCCACGGCACCACTCCCATCCTGCCACCAGCTCCTGACCTTACCACCACCTCCAGGATCTCTACCACCACACCCTCCCCAGCCTCACCACAACCACATTTTCATCATTCCAGCCCATCTATACATTTCTGCAAACATAAACCAACTTTCTAGCTCAAAGACCATCTTCCCTTGAACTACACATCATATTAAGCGTGTATAAAGTAGGAAGGATGAAGGAAATGTTTCTTAGTCTTCAGGCTTTTCCTAGATTTCTGTCACTGAGTTAGTTGATTTGGTTATAAATACTTAACTAGCTATTCTCTATAAGCAGGGGCACTAAAATAGATAACCAGTTTGGGAATTACTTTCTTTTGCATAGAGGAGAAGTAAGGCTCAGTATACCTTCATTCTTGGAGGTGGTTTGTAACCAACTACAAAAAAATCAATAAAAGTACCTGCAATCGCCCCTAAGGTCGGATCAATTGGTCCAACCTGCCATTAACACCACCAGAGATTGATTACCATGACACGGATGATATCACCCATGGAAGCTCCTGAGAAATCACTATCTGATCTCAAGCACGGACTGCTATTATGGAGCTTTACAAGAAATTAAATCTTTGTGGCAAAAACTTCTCAAGGATCGTGTTGAAGAGAAGTTAGCCCGTAATTCCTCTAGTTCTGGTGTTAATCCAGTTTCTTCTCAAATCAATGACAATTATGTACATGTCGATCTCTCACCTTTGAAGAATAAGGATCGTACTAATGGCTGCGCTTTTTTCAAGGTAGGTTTTCATGAGAATTCTGGTCGGGTTACATTGTTTACCTTCATAGATTTGATCTTGATGGTTGGATTGCTCAAGCCAAGCAATTTTTTTCACTTCACGGTTTTTCTAATGAATTTCATGTATAGTTGGCCTTTATTAGCATGGACAGTTTAGTCGTATATTTGTTTCAACTGTTGCAACACCATATACCTCAATTAACATCAAGAACTACTTTCGCAATACAGAGGAGACCAAACCATGAAACCTTATGAGCATTTGAAGATCTTGAGGCAAGAAGCTCAATTGGCTTCTTATGCCAAGGAATTTGAAATTTTAGCATCAGAGTTACCTCCTTTATCAGATACCCACCTTCTTGGTCATTTTATGGGCAGTTTATGTGACGATCTTCATCGCTGAGTTTGTACTCCCACTCCTACAATGCCTACTCATGCTATCAAGCTTGCATTTCTTGTTGATAATGAAATTAAAGGTGGTAATTACAATTAGAACTATATCAGACATGTTGCTGCACAATTTATGACTTTTCATGGTGCTTCAGGTGCAAAGGACGCTTCTTCTTGGCTTACTAGATCTGATCATGGTCTTGTTCCATCTTCCTCTATTCATGGCCGTACACAAGAAGGTACGAGTTCTCTTAGTAGTCATCCTCATGCTTCAGTGAATGTCATTAGTGCATCTACTAGTCAAGCTTCAGTACCTTCTAGACGTACTAAACCTAATGAAAAGGATTTTCATAATATATTCTGAATAAGCAAGCTTAGTTGAGCTAAGCTTACGAAAAAGCACTTGGATTCAAGATCAAGTTAAATATCTAAAATTGCAAAGCACGAGCATTGAATTCTTGGTGTCTATTTTGGACCATATTCACCATATAATACTCATCCTTAGATAGCTGAATTGAGACAAAAAACAAAGAACTTCTCACTTTTGCAAACCCATACTATATAGTGGGGCTAGTTTTTGTTATTTGCAAATAAGCACAAACTTAAGGATTGTCTATTCTTCCTTTTACCATATTGTGGAGAAATATGTCTCATGGAAAGCTTACAGACATTACAAGATTATTACTGCTATACATACTCATTGAGAAGCTAGAAGCAAAGAAAATCAAAGAAACCTGGCACACAGAAACAAACCTGTAAATGGCTTGCAACATTTTCCCTAGTTAAACCTGGAACATTCATCAATTCTAGAATTCTTTTTGGCACTGCCTCTGCAACAAAAATTAAAAGCATCAGACCAAGAAAGAAATGCAGCAAAACAGGACTAACTCCATTACATTTTCCTTGGAAATTAGGAAAAAATTGCTTTTCCAAAACTACACCAAAAGTTTCCTCAAAGCAAGATAGAATAGACAATAAAAAACAAATAAAAATAATGTGAAAGAATGTACTGTCAATCCCAAGTTGATTCACAGCACTGACAAATTGCTGATGAAGCTCCACCGACCATACAACTCGTGGTTTCTTTGACATAGCAGGATCCTCATTTTCCATTTCAGTGTCATCTTCATCCTTAAAATTGCTCCTCTTCTTTTGAGATTTCAGCATTATTTCAGTTCCATCATTTAGTGCAGAACCATATTCAGCATCATCATTTCCCCTTCTATGCTTATCAATATCTTCAATGCTGCTTGAATATTCAGACTCCTTATTTTCATTCCACTTCTTCCTAACAACATGCTGCCATATATTCTTGAGCTCTTCTTCACGAATTGGCTTTATTAAATAGTCACATGCTCCATGGCGGATCCCCCTCATAACAGCATTTGTACTCCCATCACCGGACATCACTGCACATACATCTTGTCAATTTGGTTTTAAAAAAAATGAAAAAGGAAATCTCCTAGGCACATATAAGAATCTTACTGATAACAGGAAGGTCCATTTCAAGCCCAACATGTTCAAGGAGCTTATATCCATCCATGTCTGGCATATAAACATCACTTAAAACAACATCAAAGCATCCTTTCCTTTCTCGGAGAATAGTCAAAGCTAGAGATGCCTGAGAGCAAGTTGTAACTGCATAAGTAGAAAGGTGTCAGTAACATCAACTAAAAGGTTCAAACATCAGCTGTGGAAACATTGAGCACAAAATTTAAAAAAGAAAATAGCATTTGATCTATCAACAATAACTTCCAAATATGGATCACGCATTTATCCACAGCAGTCACATAAATGTAGAAGAGGTGGGCAAGCATTAGCCATTGTCAGCTTAAAGCATCCAGGCTTGCTATCATAGTCAGAAGATACATTATCATGAAAATGGTTCAACATGGGTATAGAAATGACAAATGAGTTAGTAACACAGTTTTAGGCAGAGACTAACAAGATGCTTGATAGAAACTCAAACAACAACTGAGGAGGAAATCACTACGAAAGGAGCTGCATATAAGGCCTATTTTCTCAAGATCTATAATATGAATATTAGACTTTTTCCCACAAGTACAAAGAAATTAGATTTTTCTGTGCCAGTCAATGAAATTCCACAAAATGGAGCAATTCCAAGTCAATCAAAGCAACACCTATTATACTATTCCTTTTCTCATCAAGGTTTCTTGGTTCAACAACTACGAAATGCATCAAACATAATAAATAAAATTCTAAGAGAGAACAATTTGACCAAGTCACATGAGAAATATATTCATATTAAATATTTTGCATCTCAAATTCCCATCTTCTGAAGTTTCCAAAACCTACCATGTAACCTACTAAGCCCAGATTATCAAGAAAGAACCCAACTTGACTCTTCACCTTTTAGAATTGTCATGATAGTACTTCAATTCGATCCAGCACATCATAGCAAATAAAAGCTACACCCAACTATATTTAGCTTATTCATAAAAAGATGCATAAAAACCAAATGAATTCACTATATTAAGAATTCGTCTAGCTAAAATCTCAAAGCTGGTACAATGTGCCAATGATCTTTTGACTTCTAATCCCTTCATATTAGACAAACTTGAAAAGTAAATCCAAGCAAAGAGCAAAAGCAAGAAAGATGGAGGGATTGTTATCCATTGAAAATTGATAGGAATTTCCCACAGATGGATTGCCTTCTAATAAATGTTCTGTCTTTCAGTATTGACATCCAATCCCATGATAATAAGAAAAACGAGCGATTCCACCTTATTAATTTTCACATATCATTGGTCAGCCTGAAAGGGAATCAACAAATAGTTGCATAAATACACAAGTAGCTTACTTGCAGACTGTCTTAGTTTATATGCCTATACTTCTTATCTTTAAATAAGTTGTCCTTAAGAATTGAATCCTAACTTATAACCCATATATATCTACAATTATTTGGTTCAATTGCATGAGAAAAATAACATATCAGTTGCAGCCATTTTATTTAGTTCGTCCATTTTTCATGATGACAAACAGGTCAGAAAACTGCTAAAAGACAAGGGGGAATAAGATCAAAATATCTAAAAGTTGAATTACTTAACAAAAATAATTTTCTTAACTTGTGGTATGCCCCAAACAAACTTCTTCCCATTGAGGGACTTTGTTTAGAGACCAGCAGTCTTTTGACAATCCAAATTGCGCCTTCTAACAAATCCCAATTTTGAAATAAAACATAAACAAGCCATTCCCAATGGAAAGATAATAGCCATTGTTATGGGGAGCATGAGTATAGTTATTTCCTTCACAAAGGGAATAGGTAGTACTAAGGCATATTCATTGCATTAAATTAAACAAGACCATAGATAGTTGGAGGGAATAGATATCACTGCAACTAACTATCTATTCCCTCCAACCAAAAGCCAACTTGGTTAATTTAGCTGTTTCTACCCAATCAGGAAGATTGGAAAAATTTTCCTTATTCACAGTCCTTCTGAGCAACTTCAGCTTGGGAATATAGGGATACCATCAAATGGGATTAATTACCCAGAAATTATATAACCAAAAGGAGCACCTTTAGCACCTGGGGAAGACAACAACAACACATTATTGACAAGAGCTCTATCCAACTTCCTCAAAATGGGAAGAAGCTCTCTATGTTTGACCAATTAAGAAAATTTTCCTTTGGCTCTTGTATCATCAATTCCAATTTGATACACCCATTGAACTCCTTCATACCCCCAGTGCAACAACCAGATCCACCCCTCTTCTCCCAATATTCTAACAAACACCAACAACTTCAACCTCACTTGATGACTCCATAACATACATCACCCATCATTGCAATTCAGTCCATAGACAAGGGTCACACAAAATGTTGGAATTCCAGCTTGTACACTTGCAATGTACTTGCTGAACTGTTGATCCCAACACTTCTACCTTTCAAACTTACTAGCCAACCCAACCCAGATTATTCTTCTATTAGAAACTGCATAGCTCCCACTCACATGATTCTTCTCCACATTCCATCCACCTCGTTGCTCACCTCCTCCAAACCAAGCAGAGACGCTCTACTCTTATCAACTACTTTCTTTATGTTCCTTGCTTTGCATTGATTTTTTAAGGGTAAATTATAAGTACATCCTCTTCAAGTTGCTTAAATGTGCCCATGGCTCCTCTATCATTGAAATTAAGGGTTAAAATCCCAAATCTTTACAAAAAAGTGTTTTCATGCCCTATTTTACCATTTTATTCTTACATAAATAATTATTATCTTTTTTACTTTTTATAAATTTTGTTATAGTCAATGTTTTCTTTGTTTTTCATTTAACTCTAGGGAAAAATCACAAAACCATCACCAATTACTTTAGTACTTCTGCAAACAAATGACCAATGTTTTGAATCTCTACAAATACATGACCTTTGTTTTCTTCATTATGTGTTAATGTTGGTTAGGGGACACGATCAACTTTTAATTTGTCCAAAATAATTAATTTAATAAAATATTATTGTCAAACATATTTAATTAGAAAATATAAATGAAAAATGCAGAAAATAAAATGCTTAAGAAAAATAAAATATGCATAAGAAATTTAGGCCGTTTTCAAGCCACCCAATATCTTCTCCTTTTTTTATTTATTTCTTTTTTGCACTTTTCAATTATATTTTATAGTTAAATATTTAATAATAATAATAATATTTCTTTAACTTATTTATTTTGGACAAATTAAAAGTTCATGTGTCATCTAACTAACATTAACACAAAGTGAATAAAAACAGGTCATATGTTTGCCAAAAATCAAAATACAGGGCACTTGTTTGAAAAAATACTGTAATACAGGTAATATTTTTTGTAATATCTCTTGATTTAATATTATTTTTTCAATGACAAAACGATGATGTAGCAGTCTAGACATACTTCTTTCAAGCTTCAAGATCTAAATGGGTCAAATATAAAAGGTACATTGGCAATTTACCCATTATTTAAGCCTCCTATATTTACAACTAAAGTCATGGATACTACAAAGAGGCATTAGTTTAAGCAACTAAGTACCTGTTGTTGTGATGATTAGCCCTTGTCCAATGCCACCTCCTCTTTTTATTCTCTTTTTTTTTTTTTTGTTCTACTTTTTTAATGCCTCTCTTCTTCCTCCCTAATTCATCATCTAAATACTAACCCAAACTTGCTCTCCTCACCCAAGCTCAAGCAATCTTCCAGCAAAGGCTTCCTTGAGTGTTTCCAACACCTTAGTATTAATAGAGTTTTGATGCCTATTCCCATGAAACCAACTTATTTCCTTCCCATCCCTTACCCGAGCTTTGAGCCAAAAAAGAAATAACTTCACTACCACCACCCCTTATAGCATCCTGTGACCCTTCCACTTTACCTCCCCAATCATCTCACCACTTCAAGTCACACCAAGACCAAACTTGCTCACCACCATGACAACCTTAAACTTGTCGTTAAACTTTGTCCCCTTACCTATCCCAAGACTACCACAACTTCATTCTCACCATTCTCAAACAAACATGGTTGTTATGGCAAAACTCTTGCATCTCATCCAATAATGAGCAATAAGTTGGTATTCAGCTTGAATAGGAACAGCCCTTCCATCCGCACATTCCACCTCCACTCCAAAAAGGAACCAGATTCCACCTCCATCTCCCTACACACCCTAGCAAAATTGATTATTTGCCTTGTCACTGTAACTAGATCAACTTGAACAGATGCTCACACACACACATGCTAAACCAATTGAATGCAAATAGTCAATAGGTACACCCTACACCCGTACTAAATAGGCACTCTATGCTAAGAGATCTCAGCTAAGTCCATTTTCATCCACCACTATGGCAAGGCCAGATAACACCTAGGAAAACCAAGGAGACTCAGCAACCCTGGCCATGCCCTTTTCATCCCTACAATTGGACAGAAAACTCCTTCAATAATTACTAAGCACATCTTCCAGCCTAAACCACTTCCAGAAACTAGAACTTCTGAACAAAGGGATATGGCAGATATCCTCCAAGAGAAAACCCCATTAAGGTGTTTTAGCAAAGGGTTACTCCATACTATACAACTTTTGGAGGAGCACTTTCCCCTAACTTTCTCGGGAGAAAAAATTTGACAAGATAAATTAACAGGCTAGCGCTGATCTTGGTACAAGGCTTGGGCATTGGTTTGGCCCCCACACACACATGAGCAAAAGGCTTTGTTTTCATATGCCCAGCAGCCTCAAGCCTCTCAGAGAGCATTACATCACTTTTCTCAACTTTGACACATCAACCATAACTTGGAACAATTATGCAAAAGAACCTTTTCACTGTCCAAAAAACCATAGCTTAGATGGTGAAGTCACTTAGTCACCTCACAAGGGCATTTTCAGAAATTACAAGGTCCCTCATTGTCCAACTGACCCACTAGCTGGCAAAGTAACACCATCATTATCTAGCAATGGTCTAAGACTCACACACCAAAGAGGATTTGAAGAAACGTCCTTTTTCATAACAGCAGGATTGACCATGCCAATAGTATCCAGCAACATTATCTACACACCTTTCTTCACACTAGCCACTCACCTTTTGTACCTCCAACACCTCCACCTTTCGAAACCCTTTTCTGACATAGATAAAGACTAGAGACGACCTCCCCACCAACCCTTTTCTAAGCTCACACAGCTTGAAGAGACCTTTGACTTAGCTCGAAGTCGCTTGCCATGAGCACCCCCTCGGGACAAAACCTTGAATTGGTGCTTCAATACCTTAGCCCTCCCCATAAATACTCAGGAAGTCATCATAACAGCAGAACAGATTAACAGAGGCTAAGGATTAAAACAATAACACGAAGTAAATTACCACACAGAGGGTAAAGAAAACAAAAAAACACGCTAAAGAGAGAGAAACAGACACATTAAAACCATGTTTGATTTCCAATCTGGTAGTCCAATTCCTAAAATCCAATTCCAGAGTCCAATTTCTTTAAAATTATTTGCCTATCCATTTTTATAATATGTAAAGAATGGAAATAGAATGCTACAATATTATTTCATTGACTTGAAGTAAACATTGGAACTATAATTAAGAGAAAGAAAAGGATATACACAAAAAAGAAGATGGAGAGGAGAGAAAAAGCTGAGCACATGATTGAGAGAGAAAGTAGAGATTGGAGAGAGAGCAAAATGATAATTTTATTGGAAGAAGTAAAGATTGATTTATAATTTGAATTAATAGAACAGGAAAAGGAATAGGATTCAATGGACTTTAAGTAACACAATTCCTTGTGTAATCAGATTCCTAGGCTATTTCCAAATGGTGTAGTCGAGCTCTTAGGAATTGGATACTTATGCCTAATAAAGCAAACAAGGCCTAAACAGCAAACAAGGCAAAACAAGACCAACAAAACTAAAGGATGGGAATAGAATTGCTATTCCCAAAAATAGAGTAGAAAAAAAATTATTACTTTATTTGTTGCACTTAAAATGATATCGACAATAAATTAGAATATATCTAAAGATGCCAACATACATGTATCTAGTTCATGGCTTAATTGCTGAGATAGGTCTCATAGATGGATATGGAAATTTCTCGCAAAGGACTGAAAATAGTTAATCATTTAGCTCTGTGAATGAATTTCAACTCCTTATCTCGCAACAATAGGAATTTTTCCCAATAACCATTCCACAAATCTAATCCTGCATTAGGTTTATAGGAGGAATAACTATTGCATTCCATCTTTATCAGCCCATGAAGTCACCGGAACCGTCAAAAAAATGGCAGAGAAAACCAAAGAAGAGATGGACAACCACCCACCACCAGAGAGGTCAGGGAGGAGTAAGAGAGACTCGGACCAAACAGAAGGAACAAGAAGAATTGACTATAGCTTCTAAAACCTCCCACCCAAAGCCAAAGAACAAAAAGATAAATCAACTCCAAAAACAGAGGAATGATCGAGGCCTTTTATAAGCTACCAAAGTTCTAAAGTCCTGTCTACACTCCCAGAGGTGCTTGAAACCCTAAGTAATTACAGATTAAATAAGGTTTCCCATCCATTTTGGGGTAACAGATTACTCGTCTTTGATCAAACTGAAACAGCACCACATACAACAGCACTCAAACTCAAAAGTCAAAATGGCAAATCATCCTAATTCCTACATCAAAATGACCCCGCAATTGCCCCATGTACACAAGGGAACAAAAATAAAAAGCAAAAAGAAGGAAAATAAGAGCATCAACGTGTTTACATGGAAAGAGCCACTAACACACCTTGATATGAGCATCGATGAAGAATCCTCTCCAAAATCCTCAAACAAGTGGGATCATCATCAACCACAAGAACTCTCAAACCAGCAGGAAATTGATCGGGCACAGCCATATCACTCGACTGACCCAATCTTTGGGAGCCAGCCATGCAGCGCGACCAATTTACTACACCTAGTAAACTTATTTTCGTCCTAAAGACGGAATACTTTCCATTTCTGGCAATCACTAAAGAAGAAAAACCCTAGAATTTAATATGGAGTAAAAATTGACTTGAAAAGAAGGTACCGTCCGATGACCTAAGACTTTGGATTAGTTGAGGTTTAATGGCAAAGGGCCATAAACGTTGGATCGAGAGAGAAAATGACACTGTAAGTGGGGAAATGAAACTCCATTAATGTCTCGTTCCTTCTAGTCAGAATAATTTTGTTTTATTTTGTGTAATGAAAATTAAATACCATTGGTTAACTAATCAAATACTTGTAATAAATACATGTAATGATTAAGATATCTAGTGCGTGCAATTTAGGACCTTAACAAGATAAATCTGAATAAATTAACATAAGGCATAAACAAGTTAAACTTATTTTATATTTATATTCAGAAAAAGCATTCAAACTCTTTTATATTTATATTTTATTGTATAAATCATTTTTTTTCAAAATTATGAAATAGTATCAAATATTTTTAGTTATATATTTTTCTTGCTATATTATAGATTCAATTGGTAAAAAATTAGGAACTCATATATAGATTCTTAATTGTTTTTCTTAAAAATCCAACTAATAATATAATAAATTTCGAAATTAATAGTAGTATTAATATTAATATTCATTTAAGTCATTGTTCTACTTATTATAATAATATTATGTAATTTAAATTTAGTAATATTATTTAATCTTTTTACTATATTATAGTTTAAATAGATAAAAAATTATGAATTTTCATATAGTTTCTTTAACCATCTCCCTTTAAATTTTCAAAAATAATGTGATAAGTTTGGAAATCAATACTGGTAATAATATCAATATTCATTTAATCCATTGTTCCATTTAATTTAGTAATATTATATAACTTTAATTTTAAAAATTTCTACTTTTGGTAAGATTTTGCCTAACTAAAAACTTTTGTTTTGTTGTAACTTTTATAATGTATGAAAATATTATGTCATTTTTGTTTGTAAAATTTAAATATTATTATTATTCTTTTCTCTTTATATCTATAAATATTTTATAAATTTAATTATAACTTTTTAATTGTTAAATTATATCAAGCTTAAGATAAACAATATATGACATGAAAGTATAAATTGTTAGCCTNAAAAAAAAAAAAAAAAAAAAAAAAAAAAAAAAAAAAAAAATATGATACTTTTATCACTTTAAAACTATAAATATATTATAAATTTAATTATAACTATTTAATTGTTAAATTATATCAAGCTTAAGATAAACAATATATGACATGAAAGTATAAATTGTTAGCCTTAATATAGATAAGTCAAATATGAACATGAGACAAGCTAGGTCATGGGTTTAACTTCTCGTATACAATTAATAAACGAATCATATTATAAGTTTAAGTTTCTCACACACAAACCTATTCAGATAAGAAAATGAGGCACAACACAATAACATAAGTTACCAACCCTAAAGATATCATATATTAAAGTTAGCGATAGGTATTAAGAGTTACAAGTTAGGTTTCAAAGTTTTTGGAATCATGTAGAAGAGATTTTTCTAATATGTATCTTTATACTTTATATTTATTCTAAAATCTATATCGATTTAAGTCTCAAATACCATATATTTATGCCATAAAAAATTATTAAATAATATTAATAAATGATAATATTATAGTCTTGGGCTAATAGATATTTTTGCAAAATGGAAAAAAAAATCCAATTTCATAAATTAATGATCCTGTCAAACCTAATTGCGAGTCTCGTAATTTTACATAGTCATTTTGAGTAAGTAATTTAAGATGTATGTGAAAATAAGTCAATTCAAACAAGATTTCACATGTGAATTATAGAAATTAAATGAGGACACCTCATGAGTTCGAATTATGGAAATATAATAATATAATAATAATATAGCCAACAATAGTTAATTTTACTAATTTATATTATATGTATCTTATATGCCGTAAACATGTGATTTAAGTAATAAAAATTTACAAAATCTTAAAGATAAATTATTTGCACTATTAAATTATAAAATGGTATGTAAAAATAGTACATGCACTTAAGACATAATTATTACCTATAAATTTGTACTCATAAGTGCTTACAATACTCAAAATTACGTAAAAATTATCTAAAATTTTCTAAGAAAACATTAAAAAAAATTATGATAAAAAAAAAGAGCTCTACAACGAACACATTGCAATAGCTTGGATGTAGCTTAAAAGTAAGGGACACTTATTAATTAATCTAAATTGCCTTATAGATACTTATGGATGCTTTAGGGATAAATATTTAAGTGAAATAGAAAGAATAAATCCTCATATTTACATCTCAAACCTAAGAATTGTTACCAAACCTTCTCCTCATGTTCATAAGGATGCTAAGAATTTTGGAAAATTTTTAAAAGATAAGGAGTAGTAAGGGAAAAATTTAGAGAAAATTTTTAAGGAAAGTTACATAAATTGAGCAATTCATAAGGACAATGGTCTGAAGAGCACTGAAGCATAAATCACCACCACCACCGAAAGCTAAAGTTACTAATAAGGAGATGGTGGCTGGTGGTGGTCGAATGGCCAAGTTCTAGTGAGCTCTAATTCTTCACTCAATTTTCTTGTATATTCTAAAAATATTAAATAAGGTTTGAAAATTTTAAAAAAAATTATTTCGAAATATTTTTGTACCTACTATTTGAGAAAAATATTAGATTGCAAAAATTTTAAGTGGATTTACAACCTCCTTAAGAATCGCCTAAATCCAAGCAAAATTTCGAAGTTATCTTACATAACCTTGATCTTGTTATTTTGAAGTCAAACTTTTTCTAGAATAACCCCATATAGCATGTAAGGATTGGATGAAAAGTTTTCAACAAAAAATATTTTCTATAATTTTGAAGAAATTTTAAGTTTCTAAATTTGATGAAAATTTCCCTTTTATTGGAAATTTCGTGCAATTACCCTCGTGAAAAATAACGTGCAACAATTATGGAGTTTGATTGTATTTTATGCCATTGTGGAAAGTAATTTGAAGTCATTTAAATTGAATGAGATTTAAGATATGCACAAATCATTAGTTATGGTTTACATGCATTAAAGTGAATATTGGAGGATTTGGAAGTTTGGGGTAATATGATGATTATGAGTATAAAGAACTTGTTGTATGATCATGATCCGTCATGCTTATAAAATGCAATAAGATGTTGTAGCTAGTTGCTTTGTGTAGATAAGTGAATTGAACTTGTTTAGAGAGTTCTTCAAAAGATTAATCTAGTAAAAGAATAACTTAAATGCTTAGTTTATATATTTAATTAGAATATTAGTTGGTGTAAGGATTTTAATTATAACCATGTCAGAGTTTTAGTTAGGAAGTTATTTACTAAAAGAAGCGTGGTTGTAATGACTTCAAAAACATGTTCAAAAGGTTAGTGAATGAAATGATTCTTAATTATAAATATGTTGAAACATCGTCTAAGAAATTATTTGGTCAAAGAAGTGTGATTATAATGATTTCAATGACTAGACCAGAATGTTGGCTGGTTTAAAGAGCTTAGATGAAGCTACTTTAGAAACATCTTCAGAGGGTTGGCTTGTAAAGAGGAGACTTAATCTCTAGTTCAAAAAGTTGATTGGAAAGATAGATAGTAAAAGGGACTTAACTATATTCCATCATAGACTTATTTAAGGAGTATGTGGTAAGGGAAATGCAATTGAAATGACTTTAGGGACTTAACTCCAAGATTAAATGGTATGAATGCTTAGAGGGAATGACTTCAAAAGCTTATTCAAAGAGCTACTTAGAGATAGAAGCATAACTGGGATAATTTCAAAGCATTAGTCAAAAGGTTACTAGTTTAAAAACATTCATTCAAAGATCTCATTAGAAGCTTCTGAGACTAAAACTTGGTAGTAGGTGAGCTTCCAGAACCTTCTTCAAAGACTTCAATAGCAAGTAAGAACTTAATACAAAGCTTACACAACTAGCTAAAAATAAGTCATGACCCTACTTAAATTATTAAGACGAACTCATTTACTTTATATTTAATAAAACTATAGTAATTGTATTCAATATTTAAGGGGAAACTAAGGCAAACAAGATCCATATGCTAGATTATCAAGCATCACCTGTCCAGGTAAGTAGGATTAGTGCTTTACTATACTTTAAAGTATTATTTAAAGATACTTGGAGACCTTAATATATGTCTTAGTTATGTTTGTAAGTTAGTTACCTGTGTATATGCAACGTATGTACTTGAATAATGTTATACTATTTAAAGTATTGGATTTTATATATTGGTTGTTTTATGATGTTGCTTAATTAAACCGTTTGAAATTATTTAATCACTCCAAAAGTAATCTAACTAAAACTCAGCTTAACTTATAATTAGAACATGCATCACAACCCTCTAAGAGAACAACTAAAATTTTCGAGCTAAACATAGACTTTTCGATAAGAGTAGCTAAAATAGTCATCTCTCCATCCTTAATTGAACTAAGTGACAAGAGAAAAGGTTATGATAAGATTGGGGACTATAGTTCGAAATAAAGTCTTGGGTGAAGCGTATTTTTCTATTACACAAGCTCCAGCTTGGTTTTGATCAGTGAAGTACATGGCATTAAACTCCTCAACTCGAATTAAAGTGGGCTTAATTTCTTTGTTCTCACAATAAATTGACCAATGTCGTGTAATGACATATACTTAAACATGCATTACATTTAACTAACTTTGTTTGAAAACTGTAGTTGCTTGATGTCAAATATATGTTATTGTCTTTATCTTACTTACTAAGCAAGTTGTCATTTATTTTTTTATAGCTGTTTCACTGGTTTTCTAGTAGATACACTAGTACTACTCCAAGTTCCAAAAGATTAAAGAATGGGGTCAAAGAGTAAGATTTAAGACCAATTAGTCAGATTCCTATTTTATTTATTAACTTTACTAACATTTAGGAAAATTAATAAGGTCTCTTCAAATAACCCTCTAATTTTCAACTATTGTTACCCACTATTACCCATACCATGTTTTATAAACTTGTGAACTTTTATAAATCTTCATTATGTCATTTTTCTATAGTTATTTATAAAACTTGATTTCTTCTCAAGCTTTTATACTACAAAAAAAAAAAAAAAAAAAACTCTTTCCAAAGCTATTTTGGAAAGTTGCACCATAGGTTAATACTCAACAGGTACTAATTAGATGACTCAAAACTATGAAGTGGCAAATGCTTAGTGTTAGCTATACTTATGTTAGCGACTAAAATGGTTAGCTTTTAGTTTGGGTTAATTTATATAGCAAAGCTGTTACAACCTCTTAGTTTGGGGCATAACACTAATATTGCCTTTCTCGCTTTTTTTTTTTTCATTTTTTCCTTAGTAGTACAATCACATACATTTGATTCAAATGAAGGTAGGAAAAATTGCTTCCTTTTTATTCATAGATTTTGCTACAAGTACAATAAATTTCGCATATAAAGAATTTGTAATGTTACATACAAGTTACTTTTTTTTATATCATATAAACGTAAAATTTATATGAAGAATTGCAAAATATATAGGTTTCATAAGGTACTTAATATAGGGTATAAAATATAAGGTGGTTCTATGATATAATAAGGTAGGTTCCTTTTTCAAAATTTCAGAACCTATACTTTAAATGAGAATATGAATAGTGCTCATACCCTATCCATTTTATACCTCGTCAGTGCTATCTAATATGTGGAAAGTCAATTACAATATGTATTATATGCAAGAGTAATGAAGTATAGAATAGAAAAAATATTACACATAAAAGTTGAAATGCATAGAACTTCTTGTTGCTTGTCTCTCTTAATATAGCCTTGCAATAAGGCTAATCATATTTTTATCTTTTATTCCATTGCTAAACTTGTTGTCTTTTTGGGGAAAAAGTGTAATATATATTAACTGACTTATTATTAGCATATGCATACGTACAATATATGTGCAAAAGTTAAATACAATAGCATATTAGATTTTAAAAACCAAATAATAATCTAAAGTAAAAGTAAGCATACAAAATAAATAAAAATTTAATATCAATAATTTATAAAGTAGTGATAGCCATCATAAAATTTTATTGTGAAGTTAGTCATAAATGTTTAAAAATAATAGCACTGGAAACATGCATACGAAGCATCAACTAGACAAATGACTAGATACAAATAATAAAAAATGATTTCCCTAATTTATATTATCAACTCAATCTTTCATTACTTGAAGTAGTTTGCACCAATTTTGGCATATAATATAGGTTAAATATAATATAAAAGTACCGATTTACTAACAATTTTTTTAAGGTCATTCATAGTGTTTGATTAACTTTGCTTAGATAGTTAATTATAAAAATAGATAAAGTTCAAGTAGTTAATCGTAGAGAATGGGAAAAACTTAGATTCTTAATTCAAAAATTTAGATTTCAAATTTACGCTATTAAATTTTAGGTAGTTAATTATAAAAGGGTAAAGTATAGGTACTTAAAATGACATATCAACGTTTACTCTATATTATAATAAAAGTTGTACATGCTTGTTACTTTGCTATGTTATAGTAAAAATATAACTTGAACATGGGTATAATGGTGTGATAAAGAGCAAAAACACACACATATAAGAATATAAATACCGTAGACCTAACAATAGCAAAAGCAAGTGGTATACATATATATATGTATATCTATAAATATGTATCAATGTCTAATCAAATAATAATCTAGTTGTTTAAAGAATAAATTAAAAAGAGTTCCCATTATTAAACTAATAATCTAGTGCCATATTTAAAACAAAAAAATTAAGAAAGCTCTATTAAAAATCAATAGCAAATAATTTCTCTTTTTCAATATAAAAGGAGTCTTTTACTTTTCATTGGTTGTGATTCTTTATTACCTACTATCTAATTAAAAATTGAATGTTTTGTCTATGGTTTCTCTCAAAAATCCTAAATGTAGAATTAAAAGATATTGATCAAATAAAAGAACCAAAGTAAATCGACTCATCAAACACTAAGAAACAAAAGTATTGCCTTCAATGTAATTAAAACTATAAGACATGGTTAGATTTAATTTTTAAAAAAAGAATGATATTATACCAAGATGTTGTTTATTTCATCCTCAAAATATGGGATGAGAAGTTTTCTTTACTTGATATTAAGATTAAGAGTAGTACCCTTTCTTCTAATATAAATAATTAGTATAATACTCTAAATGATTTCCTTACAAATGTGGTAAATAAAGAGTCTTTATTTTCTTAGTCATAATGAATTAATATTTTCGTTCTGTTTTCTATAAATCTTAATTTCTAAGAACCCTTGATCAAATGGGATAGTAATTATATATTGTCTAAGAGGGGGTATATAGTTGAAAGAAATATAAAGGTATTGCAAAGGAAGGAAAAATGAAGTAAGGGAACAACAACTAAGGTTTTGTGTTTTAGAAGAATATAAAGTTAAGGAACAAGTGGTGAATATGACATGTTACAATAGGACAACTCATATTGAGTTTGGTTTGAAAAGGCTATTTGCTGGCACTCTAAATGAGGACATAGGTCAGAATAGGGAAATAGAGTTAGGCTCCTCTCATAAGTTAGGCCTAGTTAGTGAGTATATCATGAGTTAGTAGTAAAAAATGGCCAAATGTAATGGCCTAGCTAATTAGCAAACTTTATCTCTTATAGTTATTTTGTAATATCTATGGAATATTGTTGATGTGGCTATATCCATGTGCAAGTAGTTAGGGGATCTATCAAAATATTCTATTGCATGCCACACTATAAAAAGAGAACAAAAAGAAAAAGAAAACGTTGCGTATAATTATGCAAACCCTACTTATGTGCAATTGTGTAAATGTGTGGGTGTGGATTACAATTGTGTGTGAGTAATTAGGTTTCCTTACTTCAAGTAATATTAGAAGCTCCCTGGGAATGACTTTGACAAGTGAGCAACAAAAGGTGGTAGAGGAAATAGTAAAGGAGATTGTGAAAGAAGTGGTGAGGGAGCTATTAAAGGAGCAGCTAGAGCATAAGGAAGCTTAGTTTAAATCTACTGATGAAGCTCTGGCTCAAACCCAACAATTCGTGGACAAGTAAACAACCACCATTACTGAGTTAAAATTGCAAGTATAGGAACAATCTTCTGCTATTAGATTTGTAGAAAAATAAAGGGATAAGCAAGTTAATGTAGAACCACACAATGGCAGCAACACAACTTATGATAACGAGTCTAGTTATAAGTTACTTGTGCTAATTACTAAGCTAGAGTTTCTTATCTTTTATGGGGGGATGACCTAAAAAATTGGATCTATAAGGCAGAGTAATACTTTTCCATTGATTCAACCCCTGAAAATTGGAAGGTAAGAATCGCTTTAATGTATCTAAAAGATAAAGTATTACATTGGTACCATTCTCAATTGTAAAATAGTGATTCAAAAGGGTTAATGACTTGGGATGAGATGCTTAGTAGGTTAACTATGAGGTTTGGACAAGGAGTGGGCAAGGATCCCATATTCAAATTTAAGAAGCTCTATCCAACATGTGATTTCTAGTCTTACATAAAGGAATCTGATAGGTTATCCACTAAATTACAATTATCTAAATCTTACCTTATCAATTGTTTCTTTCTTGGTTTGCATTCTAATATACAATATCCCATTCACGTGCTTTGATCCCAAACACTTTAAGTAACCTTCATATTAGCTAAGCTACTGTTACGACAACAGATAAGAAGCAACAAGGGACTAAAGAATCTAGGAGGAACATCAAATAGAACATAAAATTTAAAGACTACATTAGATACTGAGTAATAATAGTATACAAGGGAGTTGCATATACTTTAGGAGAAATAGTTACACAAAAGCAAATATAACAAATCAAGTTGTACATAACATATAGTTACTATTCTCTAACAAAAATTACAACCATGTATAAATAGAATGAAAAACAGAAAGAAAGGGCATGAGAGAATTCTTCCTAAAAATAACTACTTTGCAATTTTTGGAGTCGCTAATCGCTCAAAGAATCAGAAAGCACTTTTCCAATTTGAGAACCTTTTCTATATTTTGTGGCCCTTGCAAAATATACAAGAAAACAATTAGTTAGTATCATTAAATAGATCGCAATACATAGAATAAGAATATGAAATCACATTAACTAACCAAAGAACACATGCATCTTTTAGCTAACTCCTAACTTTAAGTTTACTTTAATCAAATTGCTTCTATAATAAAATATCTAAAATCACATTAAAACCTTGAATTCTACTATTAGATTGCCCCAATCTAGAGAAGTTAAATAGCTAAATGTTTTAGTCTATTTAGTTGCTTCTAATTACATTAATCCATCTATTATAGGATCTCACGAACTTTGTAATAAACTCACACATTAGTTCAATAGCTGGTAATATTAAATTAAAAACAATAAACATAATTTAATTAGATCTAAAAGATAATATCATTGAATAAGAAAGCAAGTGTCACATAGAACACTAGGGTTCAATAGAGAACTATTAAAAATAATTAAATCAAAACATGAAATAAATGAAAGAAAATAGGAAGGGAAAGAGAGAAACTTGCACAATTTTTCCAGGAGGACTCTCTCATAACAATTAAGTCTAGACTTCATTTATAGAACTTTAACTTAAGGTTATAAAGGAACTTTCCAAAAATAAGATATTTTCTTGTCAATAGCATGATCACGGTCTAATATCATGATCGTGATCTCTAGGCGTGATTCTCCTTTGCAATTGCAGTTCTTCAAATTCATAAAATTCTTGGACGAGGGAATTATGGCTAAAAGCATAGTTGTAATCTTCACACATGATCTCTTATGGACTTGATTTCTCATTTGAAGCTCCTTCGCTTAAATAACTTGGCTAATGCATCTTCCATCAAAGCTGTAAATTTTCACCAAATTCTTCAAAAATCCTTTAAAGACCTGTAAATGAAATAATTAACAAATAAGCTCCAAATTATCTATAATTAACAAAAATTATATAAATCCTCTCTAGAATATATATACTAAATAAGTGTCATCACTACCTTAGGTTGCTAGGCGTTCACATTTGAAGATTTAGATGAAAAAAGAAGGAAGAAATATGCTTCTGGTATGACAAATCTTTTAGCCTCAGGAATGAATGTAAGCAAAGGTAGTTAAGCATGCTTATTATAGAGAGTGATACAATTACAAATGAAGAAGAAGAAGGAATACATAAAGGAGAAAATGATGCAATTGAGACTTGAGCTACCTAAGTTGACTTTTTACACCATGAAAGATACCAAGACAATAGAAGGGAGGTGTATGCAAATGAATGTATAGACACCTCATTTTTGTCGACTTCTATTTTCTTTCTAGCTAAGGAATGCTATTGTTCAGAAAAGGGAAAAAATATGAAAAATGAAAAAAAAAAATGAAAAATAAAAGATTAAAAAAATAAAAATATTAAAATTTTGAAAAATCAAGGAAAAACATTAAAAATTGAAAAATAAGAAAAAAAATAATAAAACCCAAAAAATCAAAAATAAAAAATCATAAAAAATGTATTGTAGTGGTCCATTTAGGTTGGTTCAAGATAAAAATACTTTTCAAGGTTGTAAAACCCCGATCTTCGACCTATTACCATAAACCTAACTTAATGGGTTATTGTTATTATACGTAAGACCTAGAAAGTATAGCTAGTGAAATAACAAAATAAACTTATTAAGGGGAGCTTAAGGAACAAGTTTAGTCATGTGACAAGACATTAATTACTTGATATCGATATCAGTTAGAGCATTCGGTACGATTTAGGGCTTCCAAAAAATGTTGTCTAAATTCAGTTAAATTTTAATATAAAGCCATAAAGTTAGAAAAAGAGTCATAGTAAGATTAATTTCCTACAATAAAGTATATGGAATCTTTAATTTTAATAACACGTATTTTTACCAAGATCGTTCGATAATTCTCGAGAATACGAAATTTGAGCTTCAAAATGTAACAAGACTTTAGAGATAAATTGTTTAGCATATAAAAATAATATTTGGAGTCAAATAACATGTAGTATAATTATATAACTATAATATAAGCATTATATGTATTTGATATGTAAATATATTAATGAAATATAATAAATAATACTTATAAATGATAGTAAATTACTAAAAAATTATTAGAAAATAACAAAAACACCAGAATGATCTAATAAGTGGCGTAGCACCAAGTTAGATGCTTAGAAAGTAGCAAGAATGAGCTATCCATAAAATATATTATTTAATTTACTATTAATACACCTAATACTTTAACTAATGGACACTTGGAAATTGTGTTCTACCTATCTACTACCTAAATCTTTATAAAACGAGTTGTGGGATTAATCATAAATCATTTTAGTGGATCAAACTCTAGAAAATCCTCTCAAAAGCCATAGTTTAGTATCTTTACAAAAAATAGTAGGAAATATAGGTGAAATGGGGTTCTTAAGGCCATACGCAACCAGACATGATGGTATTTTGGTGGTTGAAGATTGGAATCAAGGGAAGTCCGGTTGACTACCCCTTTCCAACTGATGGTGGCTGGAGCTCCGACGATAAAGTGATGTTATTTTTAGCTTTTAAACTAGTTTACTTTACTAAAAGCATCAAATGATGTTTAAAAATTATGAAACTTGGTATTCTTTAGTATTTTGAGCGTAGAATCAAAACTTCAACTTATAAATTTAAAATTTACAAGTTTTTATATGGATTCATTAAGAATTCACCTTGTTCCAATGAATTTTGTATTAATTTTTAAAAATAGTAAATAATATTTTTTTAGTTGATTTTCGATACGTGCATTACTCATATGATATATTTAATTTTCATAAAAAGAATTTTTGATAAACTATGCATACAGAATTTAGTAAATTTATTTTATACAATCTGCTATGTTTTTCATACTAAATAAATAATAGGATTTTAATTAAATTTCTTAATGAATATGATTTTTAATGATTTCTAGAGCTTATTTATGATTTTGGAAGTTTTCAATTTAGATCTTATAATTTTATTTGATTATTTATCTAATTTAAGCTAAATGTTTAGTAAAATCAGGCTTAAAATTGATATTTTAGAAAATATATGTAATCACTGTATTTAAGAGTTATAGTAATTAGATCATAAACTATACATTTTTTGAGTTTACAGCATTTTTTGAGGAATTAAATGAATATGAATAATATCTATTATGAAATTTTATATTATTTGCCTATCTAATGAGGTTAATTAGAAATATATATATATATATATATATATATATATATACTATCTATATAATTCGATAGTTGAAGTATGAGGTAAGCACTTTGTTATATTTCTTACTGATACCAACCTGAAGTAAATATGGAAGTGGGAGTTTTATAAGTGAAAGGCTAAAATGAAGAAAGAATCAAATGCTACACTTAGTGATTCTTGTGTGTAGCTTGGAACCAAGTCAGGTGAAGTACTTGAGATTCTTAATAAGTAAAGCTGAGGATATAAATCAAATAGCATTCATTTAGAAATTTTGAAGTTAACTTGAATCAGAAGATAATTTGGAGGATAATTCAAAGGTTAGATTAGAGACTAAGCCAAAGGTAATCTAAGACAACTATTCTCTTAACAAGAACAAATTTAAAATCAACAAATTAATATCAAGCTAATATACATGCATGATTTGTAGTTGACTGATACGAGGCAAGTGCACCTATTAATTTTAATATAACGGATGTGAGTCCGAGTCGATCCCTCAGAGATTTTGAATACTAATATTAACTTTAGCTTTATTATCTAACCGGAAAATTGTGATGAGTTGAATGAATTAAAAATACTGAAATTAACAAACTAAACTAATTATGAGATTTGATTAAGCAAATTAGAAAGCAATAAAACTACGAACGACTTCAAGAAATTAATAACGTATTTAGGAATTATTTCCCCTAGTGTTTAACATGTGACCACTTAAAATATATTCAATTCAGTTTCTATTATTCTTGACCGAAGGGATTCACAATTAAAGTTAATATCTTTCTCAAGCATATTAACCCTAATCTTAAATTATTTACCGGAATCTCTTCACTTAGTAATATAACTTAGAATTGCATTAATGTATAATGAATTCCCACACAAACAATCAACTTTCCGGAAGAAACATGTATCTTATCTCTAAGTATACATGTAATTCTCTCAAATTATGCTAAAATCTAATTACACATGCAATTTCTCAATCAACATGCATAATATCATATATTGATACTCTAGAATTATCAATCAACAATTAAACAACATAATTGAATCAAGAAAAGATAGAAACTTTATTAAAATTATAATTCAATCCAAGGGTTACATGAAACCCTAGGTTCCATAATCCTAAATACTCGAATTATAAGCTATCATAATGAATCTAAAAACAAGTTCCATAAAAAACATAGAATAAAACATGGAAAACCCTTTTGATTGATGAACAATCTCTCTAATCTTAAAGTTGATATTATTCTCGCCTCTTTCTTGATGTTCTCCTCAAGTCTCTTCTCTTCTCTTGTGTCTCTCAATCCTCTCTAATGTCTCTCTTTTTGAAACCCTAAGATATCCTTTTATATATGTATTACAAGGATTCTGTTTTTGTCACCAGACATGGCCTGGGACATGGCCGTGTAACTTTCTGTACTAAGGCAAAATTTTCTACATAACTTCAAAACTTCATAACTTCTTCATTTAAACTCCAAATTGAGTGAAACTTGATTCCTTTTCTTCGTTTTCGATCCCAGAACGCGTTCAAACCTTGAAATCAACATTTTACTCAATTAAGTATCAATTTCTTTAAAGAAAACAAAAAATATAAGGGAAATACTATAAAATCACCATATGAAATATGTTTAAAATCAGAGTTATCAAATTTCCCCACACTTAAGCATTTGCTTGTCCTCAAGCAAATAAATCAAAATAAAACTTTCAGGACAAGAAACGCTAATCAAAATTTATCACTGTTTAGGAAACCTGTGAACGAATATACTTAACCCGAAGAAAGGTAAGAAAATCATTCTCAACTAACTTGCAATAATAAAGTCAACCAATTTCATCTGACCATATTCGAATGCTCCAACAATACTTAATGCTAGAGTTGACTAGTTAATTTATGAAAATCAAAGTTTACCCGAGCCATTTAACTAAAGATTCTTAAACTAAAAATTTAGATTTAACATCTCGCCAACCGAGAAAGAGTCATAAAAATTTTATCCATTTGACTAAAATGTATACAATTCTCTCTTCCATCTCACCAAGCACCATAATCTAAAACAAACACATTTTACATCCACTTTTCCTCTGATCATCTCTCTAGTTCATGCTTTTGTTGAGAGGTCTTTTAATTTTACCTTATTTAATGCACAATTGTGTTGGTAGAGGGAAAGAATCTCGCTCTTTTAACGGACCAAGACCGATCCATACCAACTTATTTCTTATATTGATAGCGGGAAAGAACCTTGCTCTTCTGACGGACTAAGGCTAATCCATATCAATTTTTTCATTAGAATTGGCATTAGGACTCAATCTCGCTTTTCTAACGGACCAAGACGAATCCTTACCAATTTTTTTCTATTCATACACTTGTTATTACTTTTGACCTCCAATCATTGTGATTTTTCAAGGGTTTCTCAAAAGAAGAATTTCATTTGTTTGTTTGCTAAAAATTATAGGACTCTTAAAAATTTCTAAGAGAAAGATATACATAAAAGTAAATTTAAAAATAACTATGACTAACTCTTAACTAATAATGTTGCTCCAATCTCAAGTCTTAAAATCCTAAGCTAAATAACTCGTAACTTTGCCTTCCAAAAATTTAACTTCCAAAAATTTGACTAATAAATTCTAATAAAGTATCATAAGATCAATAATAATTAAGATGACATAGTTGATTTGGCTTAATACCATTTAATCACCTATTGCAAGTTAACTTAAAAAGTAATTGGGTCAAATGTGAATAATTGGTATCCTAAATAGTAACAAGTTCATATATATCCCTTCCCCACACTTAATAATGTACATTGTCCCCAATGTACAACGAAAAATCATAGCAGCACGACAAAGAGCACAGGAAAAAGGAAACATATGTACAAAAAAGAAACTAATACTTCCCTGCCATTCGAAAAGAAGCGCAAAATGAAGAAGCATCATCATTATATATATCGGAGTTCACAAGTCTTGATTAACAAAAGACAACACAAAAAATTTGGAACTAAGAAGAGGGATCAGAATCTATCTCTTCAGCCTCCTTATCAGATGGTGCCTCAGCCATTGTAGCATCATCATCGTCATCACTGTCCTCATCATTCTCATCACTTTCTCCAGCCTCTTCGTCTTCACCACCCTCATCAGCCTCTTCCTCACCACCCTCATCATCCTCTTCCTCTTCCTCACTCTCCTCTTCATGGGTAGCTGACTCTTTCATTTTAAGAAATTGTTCCATTTTGTCCTGGCGGATATGAAGCTTATCCACACTTTCTTTTATATAACGAACCTCAGACAGCAACAAATCAAATTTATCTTCAAAGCTGGTTGAAGACGTCTAGCCCTGAGATGTGCTACTGCGAGAATGTTGACCTTGACGTCTTAATGGTAGGAGGTTCATGAGTCGGAATGAATTGAGGCGCATAGGAGTGACTTGGCTAATGAAAGTAAGTGAGGGCCAAGCAATAACCTTAGTCCTCATAGCCTGCACCAGTAAGGTAATGTAAGGGCCACAGCAAATATGCCCTTTCTTCCGAGTAGTGGTGGCTTGGTGGCTGAAGAGTTTGGCGATTTTGATAGCGAGATTGATGAGATGTTTATGTATGACACTGTAGAGATAGAGGCAATCCTTGTTGGACACCACCCCGGTGCTAAGGCCTCGGCCAGTCAATGTATGGGAAAAAAGCCAGTGAAGAACCCGATATTCAGGCCTAACTAATTGAGAGGCCTTACTCCTGGCTGGATCATAAGCATCGCCAACCGTAATCTCATTCCAAAACGACCCAGCTGTGACGCCACGAGAAAAACGGCATGAGAGACTTTGGAATTCTTCCGTCCGTGTATATCGCTCGTCATATAGACCAAGATATCTGCTCAGGTGAGCAATGGTTATATGGAATGGATGGCCACTCAAAGTGAAATGTAATTTGCGTCTTGGTCCCATGCTAGTAGCACTTTCCGTATCAAGTTTATAAGTGCACAAAAACTCTAAGGTCAGCTCTTTATAAATTGGAGCTTCAAAGGATAATAAGCGCTCCCAAATAGTACCATCCAAGAGCTCCTTCATTTCGGTGGTGAGCTCTAATTGGGCGAGAACATCCCAATCCAGCCGAAGGGTCTCGCTAAAGGGCTTAGTCTGAAGTAGTTGATATCGTTGCACTTGGTAGTCCTCCTTAAATTGGAGCATGGGGTGCTCCATATGGGGAAGAGTGGCCAGTGGTTCAACTATTGCTCCGGATTGTGATGAAGAGGATGCTGTAAATTTGGATTTCCGGTGAACAAAAAGTTTAGCTCGATTAGCCATTTGAATACCTGAAAAGAAATCAACGATCCAAATCAAACACATACATTCGTATCGCACATAGTTGAAGAAGGCAGAAGAAAAGAAGAGCAATAGGGAAGAATGTGAATAGAATGCTCATTGGGGCATTTCAACAAATATATAGAATGCAGCTAGAAAACGAGTTGGTGGAAAAGAAATGAGTGGCAAACACTTCCAACGAATTCCACTACATAACAATTAACGGTGAAAAACAGGCGTCTCAACATATAAAAGATGTTAAATGACCCAGAATTGGTTTCTCCTATTGCTAACCCTAACTAGCATGAATGAATAAAGATGAGCAAATTAACCAATAACATTCGGAATTGAGAGAACACAATGAAATCTAACTAGATGAGGTAGCATTATGGCATAGAAAATCAACAAACTCAAAGCAATGATGCATGGCATTTATAAATAATCAAAAGAAATTGGCAGGCCAAATGGAAAAAACAATATGCACAAGAGTAAGAATGTACATAACCTAACTGTTGAAGCATAAGGAAAATAAAAGAAAATTAAGGAGGAAAACTTACTTGGATCAAAATGCGGAATGCAAGAATTGTGGAGAGAAGAGGGAAAATAAGAGAGAATATAAGAGAGATATGTTTGATTGTGAGTGTGTGAGAGGGTGTATTTAATTTAAATAAACCGGTCGTGTATAAAATCATATGAGTTTGGGTCGACACGGGCTGGGACACGACCGTGTCCTTTGCCCATGTAACATTCTGTGCGTGTCGTGCGGAATCTTGACGGACACGGGCTGGGACACGATCACGTCCCATGCCCGTGTAACTTTCTATTCCCGTGTTGTATAAATTGGACGGACACAGGCTAGGACACGACTGTGTCCCACGCCCGTGTAACTTTCTGAGATCTATCGTGACGTCTGGACGCACACGGGCTGGGATACAACCGTGTCCCATGCCCGTGTAACTTTCTGTTCGTGAGTGGGAATTCTGGGTGCACACAGGCTGGGACACGACCATGTCCCTCGCCCGTGTAACTTTCTATGCCCACGGAGTAAAATCAACATCTGGGCGGACACGGGCTGGGACACAACCGTGTCCCACGCCCGTGTAACTTTCTGTTCGTGAGTGGGAATTCTGGGCGCACACGGGTTGGGACACAACTGTGTCCCTTTCCCGTGTAACCTTTTTTCCTTTTTTTTTTTTTGAATTTAATTTAAAGATAAAGGGAACTTAAAGAAATAAAAATAATAAAACTAAAGAGAAAAAAAACAAAAATAAAACTAAAAGGGGAAAGAACTATGACGAAAAATTGAAAGAAAATATAAGAAGCAAAGCAAAGTTAGATAAAAGAAAAATAAAATGAAATAAGCTTAAAGAACTAAAGTATAAGTAAGGTTAGACATGGGTTGCCTCCCAAGAAGCGCTTTAGTTAACGTCGATAGCTCGACGGGATATGTCTTGTCATTCATGATTCTTCATCCAGGTGGAGATAGGACTCCTCCTGTATCTCGCTTTCGCACTCTCTATACGAGCGTAAATTTACCCTTAGGCCATCAACCTTGCCAATTCCATTTCATTGGTGCATAACTTCCATAGTTTCTCTCCTTATCATGCCACTTATCAAATTCATGTAACCTAAACTTCTTCATTTTGTTCGCTTTTACTTTATATGCTGTTATCATTGGAAGTTTTGAACTTTTCACCACAAAGGCATGTTCCAAATGATTTCTTGACAATTTTGGTTCTAAGATTGGTGGCTTATCTTTGAAGGATTTTAACTTAGGATCCTTTGACTTATGGAGTTGATCAACCCCCTTCTTGTCCATAATAGATTCATGAACTTTTATTTGAGCTATCATTTCTGCACAATTGGGGTTGGTCACCAAATCTTCATCTCCCTTTTGCAAGCAATAACTTGAGGAATCCTTGGCAAGCTTTTCCTGTACACATGTAGATATAACAACATTAGTGGCATTAACATTGTGACATATGTCCTCTGGGTCAAGAAATTTGTTCATTGCCTCTAGAGTTTTAAAAACTATTTTATCATTCCCAACCCGTAATATCAACTTCTGCTCACTAACATCAAAAACAGCCCTAGCAGTGGCTAAGAAAGGTCGACCTAAAATGATTGACACCTCAATATCTTCATCTATATCAAGTATAACGTAATCCACGGGAAAGATGAATTTGTCTACTTGCATTAAAACATCCTCTATGATGCCTCTAGGGTATGTGATAGACCTATCAGCTAATTGAAGACTCATGCACGTTGGTTTAGGTTCTCCTAACCCTAGCTTTTTGAACAATTTATACGGCATCAAATTTATACTGGCTCCTAAGTTTGCCAAAACATTATCTATTAACAAATTGCCAAGCATACAAGGAATAGTGAAACTCCCTGGATCGTTTAATTTTTGTGGCAGCTTTTTCTGGAGAAGTGCCGAGCATTCCTCATTTATTGTGACAGTTGTAAGCTCCTCCAACTTCCTCTTATTCAATAGAAGATCCTTTAGAAATTTCGCATACTTTGGCATCTGCAAGATGACATCAACAAGAGGTAAGTTAATGTGTAATTGTTTGAAAATATCAAGAAATTTACCAAATTCCTTATTCGGATCAGTGTAACTTTGTTTAAGGCGCTGTGGGTAAGGGATGAGAGGCTTGTACTCCTCCACTTTTGGTGGTTCCATACTTTCTTTTGATTTTAGTGGCTTTGCATCTTCCTTACGGTTGACTTTCACTTCTTTCTCAACTACTTCCCTACCATCCTTCTTCTCCACTTGCAGTTTTCTATCACTTCTCAAAGTCACAGCATTAACATGTTCCCTAGGATTGACCTCGGTATTCCTTGGGAGTGTTCCCTGTGGTCTTTCAGAGATTAGCTTCGCAAGTTGACCAATTTGGTTCTCAAGGTTGCGATTGGACGCCTCTTGATTTCTCAATGATGATTCAATGTTGGATAAGCGAGCCTCATTGCCTTGAATATATTTTGTGAGAAGTTCTTCCACATTGGACTTCTTTTCTTGAGGGAGAGGAGGTGGGAATGGTCTTTGAAATCCAGGTGGGCCAAAGTTGGTTTTCTGCTGGCCTTGGTTTTGGTTTCCCCATGAGAAATTGGGGTGTTTCCTCCATCCTGGATTGTAAGTGTTGCTGTAGGGGTTATTTTGTTGCTTAAGTGGATTTCCTAGATAATCTACCTGTTCCAATTGTTCTTGTGCTCCATACCCTTGCATACCAAAATCACTTACATCCGATTGTACTTGTTGAGGGCCAACAGAGAGTGCATCGATCTTCTCACTCAACAGGTCCACCTTGGCTGCCAAAGCAGTGGTCAAGTCCACCTCATAAATTCCCATGGCCTTTTGCTTGGCTCTAGTGGTTTCCCATTGATAATTATTCATCGCTATTCCTTCAATCAGGTTTTGTGCTTGCTCAGGTGTCTTTGTGTTCAAAATACCTCCTACAGATGCATCAATCATCTGCCTAGTAGATAAATTGAGACCATTGTAGAAGGTCTGAATCTGCATCCATAGTGGGAGGCCATGATGTGGGCACCTCCTGAGCAAGTCCTTAAACCGCTCCCAAGTATCATATAGCGTCTCCGCTTCCAATTGAGCAAAACAAGAAATATCATTCCGAAGTTTAGCAGTCTTTGCAGGTGGGAAATACTTCTCCAAAAATTTCTCTACCAATTCATTCCAAGTTGTGATTGAATTTCGTGGTAGAGAGTTCAACTACTGTTTTGCTCTACCCTTCAAGGAGAAAGGAAATAGCCGCAATCTGATGGCATCATCCGTGGCTCCATTGATTTTAAATGTATCACAAATCTTTAGAAAGCTAGAGATGTGGGCATTAGGATCTTCATCTTGGAGACCATCAAACTGAATATATTGTTGCACCATTTGTATGATGTTAGGTGTAATTTGGAAGTTATTAGCCGCGACGGTTGGCCTTGTGATGCTAGAGTCAGCTCTAATAAGTGTAGGCCTTGAATAATCGGACATAGTTCGATTTGCTTCATTCCCGTTGTTAGCCATGTGTGGTGAATCTTCTTGCTCGATGAATTGAGTGTTGGCCTCTTCACCTTCTTCCTTGATTTCAACGATTGACTCGTCGTCTATGGTCACCACAATTTGTCTAGGTCACGATCTCAAATTTTGAAGGGCAGTTCTCTTAATTTCAGGATCAAGTTCTACCAAATCTTCCGAGTTGCTTCGGGTCATGCACTACAAAGGCAAGAAATAAAAAATCAATTGCAGCTCTAGGTAATAAAAGTAAACAATGTAAACAAAAGAAAATAAAGAAAAAAATGGTCAAAGTAACAAAGCAACTAGCGTTCTTAATATCATAAATCCCCGGCAACGGCGCCAAAAACTTGATACGAGGCAAGTGTACCTATCAATTTTAATATAGCGAATGTGAGTCCGAGTCGATCCCTCAGAGATTTTGAGTACTAATATTAACTTTAGCTTTATTATCTAACCGGAAAATTGTGATGAGTTGAATGAATTAAAAATACTGAAATTAACAAACTAAACTAATTATGATACTTGATTAAGCAAATTAGAAAGCAATAAAACTACGAACGACTTCAAGAAATTAATAACGTATTTAGGAATTATTTCCCCTAGTGTTTAACATGTGACCACTTAAAATATATTCAATTCAATTTCTATTATTCTTGACCGGAGGGATTCACAATTAAAGCTAATATCTTTCTCAAGCATATTAACCCTAATCCTAAATTATTTACCGGAATCTCTTCACTTAGTAATATAACTTAGAATTGCATTAATGTATAATGAATTCCCACATAAACAATCAACTTTCCGGAAGAAACATGTATCTTATCTATAAGTATACATGTAATTCTCTCCAATTATGCTAAGATCTAATTACACATGCAATTTCTCAATCAACATGCATAATATCATATATTGATACTCTAGAATTATCAATCAACAATTAAACAACATAATTGAATCAAGAAAAGATAGAAACTTTATTAAAATTATAATTCAATCCAAGGGTTACATGAAACCCTAGGTTCCATAATCCTAAATACCCGAATTCTAAGCTATCATAATGAATCTAAAAACAAGTTCCATAAAAAACATAGAATAAAACATGGAAAACCCCTTTGATTGATGAACAATCTCTCTAATCTTGAAGTTAATGTTGTTCTCGCCTCTTTCTTGATATTCTCCTCAAGTCTCTTCTCTTCTCTTGTATCTCTCAATCCTCTCTAATGTCTCTCTTTTTGAAACCCTAAGATATCCTTTTATATATGTATTACAAGGATTTTGTTTTCGTCACCAGACATGCCCTGGGACATGGCCATGTCCCCAGGTCATGTAACTTTCTGTACTAAGACAAATTTTCTGCATAACTTCAAAACTTCATAACTTCTTCATTTGAACTCCGAATTGAGTGAAACTTGATTCCTTTTCTTCGTTTACAATCCTAGAACGCGTTCAAACCTTGAAATCAACATTTTACTCAATTAAGTATCAATTTCTTTAAAGAAAACCAAAAATGTAAGGGAAATACTATAAAATCACCATATGAAATATGTTTAAAATCAGAGTTATCATTGACCTTAGTAGTATTTATCCTTATTAGGTATAGTAGCTAAACAGGAATCTCATGCTAATGAGTAAGCTTAGGAATGAATAGCAAGCCCATGTAGTTTTTATCCTTAACTTTGTATGCTTTGTGATGTTTGGCTTGGTTGTAAGTTTAATTTGCTGCTTGGTGAGTTATGTTTCTTTTTGTAACTATTGTTAGCTAAAACATGTTTTGCTATTAGACTTGATTTATGTGATTGTGTTGCTAAGTGTTTATGTGACATTTGCTAGGATTTACGCTAACTTGGAAAAGGATGTATGAATTAACTCTACCTCCTAAGTGTTCACTTAACTGATCCCAATACTAAGGTCTTAAAAATGACAATAAAACAAAACAAAAATTGGGCTAATAAATAATGAGTAAACTTGCTTAGATTTGCTAGGTATTGCTTGGTGTGCGATTTGATGCATTCATGATACAGCACGGTGCAAAAAAGACTTACTAATCAGGTTTTCTGCTATGGCCTGAAGTAGTAGAATAGTAATAGTCCTGCCGTATAAACTAACCTAAGATAGTAACTGACCCTACAGTCACTATCATAGATGTGATCTATACAAAACACCTACAACTATCCGCTTTGAAATAAACAATTCATACAAAAATATTAATAAATTACATACAGAACTTTAAAACATTTTTATGTAGATATATATATTATCTCAATATCCCAAGAAATATTTACACATCATAGTAGTAAATTGTTACAAGATCAAACTCACATAACTGAGGTTTATTAGCAAAACTTGCAAAAACTCTATTGTTCTTCCAATTTATATCCTCACTATCCCAAAAGTCTTTGAAATGAATTAACCTTTGGATAGTTATAATGCGGCATTTTGATTATCACCTACAAGAAATTCTATAAGGATATAAGTAACTAACAGCTTAGTAAGTGCAAATAGAGACATAAGATTGTACAACAATACAAGCCTAGTCCTCGAACAATTAATCAAATGTAATGTAATATGCAAGTACCATCACGTAACATTGTTAAGTCAGTTGTGAAATTAGAGAAATTTCTCTCGTTCTACTTTGGGTTTGAGAAATTTCAATATGTATGCAATAGCTCATAACTAAACCCAGGTATGTGTAATAGAGGCATCACTTTTCCCATGACTATCCTTAAAACCACTACCTTAGTCCTTATCGCAACCTCCTCTTCTATTACTTAGTTTGATTAAAGATGAAGAAGGGACCATTATGCTATATTACTATCTCTTTTGAAGGTGTCAGTTTTTAGTCAGAGAATCATAGTTGTCTTCTAAAGAGTTGCAATGCATGTCCAATTAAGTGTTTAGGTTGAATACAATTAGGTTCAATTTAGGGTGATCAATCAATTTCACTCAGTACAAACAATGGCAAACCATTGCAATAAATCATTAATATATCACCAAATATTCAGGGACACATAAGCATGCCTACAAGCAACTACATACAAGTACAACTTGTAAACCCTACAAATTCTGAGTAACATCTAAGTAGTCGAAAATGTCTTTCAAATATTCTCGAGGATCAACCGAACTAAGAATCAAGCTAATGTAAAAGTCATACTTGTAATAATTGACTCTATAATTACAATTAAACTTGAGAACCCTAAAGTTGTTATTGATCCTAAGAGTTTTCCAAAAACCATAAACACCTAAGTATAGTAGAATACTTTCGAGCTTATGAAAATCTTAAAATAAAAAGATCAATAACCTTAATAATACCTCAAACATTTGAAAACCCTAAGACGTAATAACTATTGGTCCCGTATAAGATATCAAGAGGGGGTGAGGGTGTGAATTGATACCTTTAGACTTTTTAAAAAACTTTTCAATATAAGAAAAATAAAATTACCCCTCTTAGCAACTTGTAATGATGAACATTGATAATTTAATAATTTAACATGCAATAATTAATAAAGCAAATTAAAAGAGTAAGGAAGGAGAATATCAAGCAAAGATTTTATAGACCTTCGGCCTTCTGCCTACTGCTCTTTTCTAGCTCCACTACTGAGGACCCGGTCTATTTCATCGATGCTGTTTCACTTGATCCACTAAATCAAATCACAAAAGATTACAAGTATTCGTCACACTTAGACTTTACGACACTCTACTTTGCTTATCTAGCCTTTCCACAATCTAGGCCAATACAGATCTACAGAGTACAACTGTACTTGTCTCAACACTCAAATAACAAAATAAAAGTTACAAATTACAAGTGAGAACAAAGATATAAATCTCAATTAATTTCGCTCTAAAAAGAAATAACAATTATTGTATTGTTTGCTTCGATGCAACTTTCTGAAGAAGTATCTAAATGACTTTTTGTGACTTTTTAGAAGGTTGAATCTGATAATGATTTTTTGTGCAACGAAAACTTTTCTTTAGAGTTATGTCACATGATGTTTTCAATCATTTCTCTTTTTATATTGAAATCTTCCAACGACTAATTTGAAGATTATCTTCACTTTTGTATTTATCTAACTGTTAGTTATTTAAGATAATTCCTTCGATATTTTGATATTTGGTCATTTGAAATTAAAAACAACTCTCCTTATCTTGTTTAGATCAGATATTCATCAATACACAACTGCCATATAAGCTTCTGATTTAAATTTGATGAAGAGATATGTTTTATCAGCAACTTCAGGATATAAGCCTCATATTCAAAATTTGAAATTCCACATAATCCAAATCAACCTTATCCTTATCCTTGTCCATTCTTATATATATCTTGATTTATCCAAAAATAAATTCACTAAAAAATAATCCTCATAGATCTTGATTCTATCTTAAGTGAAACGAGATTAAGTGTATTTTCCTAATACACCAAATCTAGTAGAGCTAAGTTTTGTTAAATTCAAATTAAAAATAATTTCATATGCTTCCAAATCAACCTTCTAAATGACCTTCTGATGAGTATCAATTCTTCCTTTCTTTAAGGCTTCTGAACCAACTTCTAAAACACTTTTTGAAGATTTTCAGACTAGTCTCCTTTTCAATCAATTCAAACCTTTTGAATATACCTCAATTTGCAATTTTAAACTTTCTGAATACTTGCATACTTGTTAATTCATTACTGTTGTTCTCCTTTTTTGTTATCATCAAAATCTATGAGAGATATCTAACAATAATAAACCTTAACTCACTAAAACCCTAAACCTTAAAATGTAATGAGAACTTTTAAGCTTATTTAAACCTTAAACAATCGATCAAAAATTTAATTATTAAGTTAAACACTTAAAAACCCTACATCAAAAGCCTAAACTTAACTGAGCTTAGACTAATCCTAAGTTACTTATAACTAGTATGAAAACCAATTTGAGGTAAGGAAATATTTAAGAACTAAACTTTAGCTTAACTAATTGAATAAGATAGTCAAGTAAGTCATTCAAGAGTGGAATTTAGAGAGAGTTTCACATAAGGACTAGGACCAGCCATCTCTTATCCAATTCCCCTCCTAAATTAAATTTAAACAAACCAAAGTCAAGGGTATAAACTTAGTTGACTTATAAACTTAGAAACTTCCCATAAGTTTTGACAAGACCACTTCCCATTCTCTACACAAGTTATACCATTTAAGAAAAAAGGTAACTTAACCATTTTTAAACTAAACCAAAAGTAAAGTTGACAAGACCACATCCTATACCCTATAGCTACATGATTGCTGGTTGGAAGGTGAGGATTATGGCATGCCATCTTCCATCTTTTCACCCTTTATCACACTTGTTATGTCACATTTATTGGCCACTTCAAAAGCCTACACAAAATATCACATCCCATGGACTTTACATCACTTAAACACATCAAAATGACAAGATGAGACAAAGAAAGCTAAGCTCAAAATCGGCCATGAAGGACCCCAAAACCCTCACTTGTTTTCTTCTCCTTTCAAGACAAACTACACTTGAACACAAAGAGAAGAAAACCTTAAGAACACTACCCAGAAACATTCACAAAGCACACGTTACTCATCATATGTTTGTATACCATTTCACCCATTAAAGAAGACACCTCAAAACTACCCTACTCTACCATTTGAGGAGACTTTTGAGCACTAACAAACATACAAGAACATAAGTTTCAAGGAGCAAAAGGTATCACTCTGACATTCTATTTAGGCGTTAGGAAGCAACGTATCCTTACCCTAAGCATTTGAGGCACTTTACCTCTCGAGCCTTGTTACGGATGCCTTTTCTTTCTCGGTAATCCTTTTCTCAGCATGAACTAGTCGGCTAAACTCTCCTTTCTCCATCTTCTTTTCTTGCTTTCTCTTGGCATACCTCTCAAGCTCAGGGTTGCCTTGTTGAGGTCAGCCAATCGACCTTTGATGCCTTCTTATCCTCTGTCTCTTTACTCTTAATGCCAAATTAATTAACTCGTCTAAAGAGTTGAACGGCTACAATTCAACTATTCAACTATGCCAGCAATATCATCTTGGAGTCTACTCAAGAACATGGCAATGGTGTGGTCCTATGATTCGGCAATCTCACATCTTGTCATCAAGGTCTCAAACTCTTGCAAATACTCTTCAACAGTATTTCGACCTTATCTCAGGTGCTGAAAAGCGTGGAGCATCTCTTGCTTGAAGTAAGTTAGCATGTAGCACTGATTCATTAATCTCTTCATAAGCCTCCATGTTTTGATCGGCTCTTCTCCTTCAACATCTCGCTTGGCAACCAACTTATCCCACTAAAGGCTTACATATTCAACAAGGGATAATGATGCCAGCTTAACCTTTGTTCGTTCATTATACTCGTAGCACTCGAACAACTTCTTGACTCGGGGAACCCAGTCAAGGAATTCTTCAGGTCGACTACTTCTATTGAAGGTCGGTAGTTTCAGCTTCACATTATTAAGTCCTCAGCCAGGTGCTTGGGGTTCATCCCTTACATTCCGAGTTGGTTGATTCACCTCGGTTCGGCCACTTCTATTAAAGCTCCGCTCAGCCATGTTCCTTTTCAACCTTAGCTCTCTTCTCTGGGCTTCTTGATTTGTTTCAGAGTCAACATTCCTTTCATTTCTTCTTCTCAGCTCGAGTCGGCTTTCTCTCTTTCTTAACTTGGCAGCTCTTCTCTGCTATTGGTCATCATGATTAAGTTCATTAGAACCACTTCCACTTGTAGGTGTTCTCTCCCTTCTTTCCTCTCAACCATCCTATCTACGGCCTCTAACTAATCTAATGAGTTCTTGGATAAAGTTAGTAAGATGCTAAATATGATATTCTAAGTTGTCAACACGTCGCCTTAAGCTTCCGCGAAAACTATTACCAGTATTGTTGACACTATCCTCCGATATTCTTGTCCATACAATAATTGACTAGAGAATTAAACAAACAACAAAACACAATAACAGTAACCCAAAAACAACCACTACTCAGCTTCTGCAGCTACTTATGACTACTGTGAACAATACACTACATTATAGAACAATGATTAACAGAAATGTTAGGACCACAAATCTACTTTGAAGAACACTAGCATGCGTGTCTCCTTAAAGCTCTGATACTAAGATGATAACGATCAAAGAAATAGCAGTGGGTCGAGAACCTAGAATGGGTATTCAGGATTCCAAAAGAAAAATGGGTATGAAGAATAGGAAGGTTTTTTATGGTGAATGTAAATGGATATAACTCATCATGACACAAACACAATCAGGGGTTTGAGCTTGAAATAGAGTTTGATGCAACTCATGAACACTAAATGTCACTCGAGATTCAAATAATGGTTAGATATAACTCACTAACCAATTTAAATGAAGGGGTTCACTACAATCCTAGGAATAAGGTTGATAAGAACATAGGAGAGATTAAAGAGAGTAATTGATACTCAATAATCCAACAAACGCAGCTCTACTAGCTCAAGTACAGCCTTGCTCGAAAGAGGAAGGTTTCACTCTCTATATGTAAGGGAATATCTTCACTATCTATATATCTCTCTCTTTTAGTACAAATGTTGCCATTCATAGCAAGTCTTAAACCCTAGTGACAAAACCGTAAATAATGTACAAGGCCTTAAACCCTAAAGAATCATGCCTATAAATAAAATGAAGGAAAACATATACAAGAATACAAAACTATGCATTTTACAGAACTCGACATGTCTAAGCAAGAGTAGGATCTATACTGGGCAGGGTCGGCAGTTGGATGTTCAGGTCCGAAGGGGAGCTCATAACGTCTCGTAATGCTTGGCCGAGACACCAGAGAGGTCGGCCTACAATTGTCGAGTTCTAAAGTCAGTCGTCACTAGTCTATTGGGATAATGCCGAGTGGTTCTTTAGTCTTAAGTCTTTGGCTGTGTAATCTTGAGTCTTCTTTGCAGATGACAGACTTGTTGTCGAGTGGCTCCTTTTCTTCCCTTCGGTCTTTTGTCATTTGTTCGCCCTCAGTGAAAGTTGTTCAACCTCAAGTTAGAACGGGTCAGCATGTTCTTTTGGAGGGTCAACGTCGGCTTCGAACAAGTCGGCCTCAGCTTGGACGTAGTCGAAGGCTGATTCCCATCAAAAGGGTCCTAAACGGAAAATAACAAAAATAAGGAGTTAAGGGAGACTTGAGGAGGCGCAAACAACCACTCATACACTTAGTAAAGTAAGCCTTATCCTTAAATGTCTTTAGAGCACCATGTGTAGGATATCATTTCATATTTATGTAAAAATATCATGTACCTTAGGAGTTCTCTTATCTAGGTTATGTGATAGCTTCTTAATGTTTTCTTCACAAGTGGTAAAACATGAGTAGCCTAAGCTTGTTTTCCTCTTAGTATACTTGCATATTACTTGTAGTATGGTCCTGTAAATTGAAGAAACCATAAGAATAAATTCATGTGAAATCTCCTAAATGTTGGACACGTGGTGTATGGATCTTACCCAAGTGTTATCTTCGCTTATATTAAGTTTCTCGTGCATCAAATCAACTTAAGGTGATAGAAAAACCATTTTATGAAGTTGTAGTGAAAAAATCATCATCTAAAGGCCTACCCTAAAAGCATTGCGCCTAAGAGTTGTATAAGTTCTATCATTCCCACTTGATATTATGCTAAAATAATCTATTTTCAAGGAGTAAAACAAGCATAAGTTGAAGTACAAGTAATGTAAGGACTTGATTTAGCACTTAAGTTAAAGAAACAAAGAGTTAAATCTGAAAAATGAATTTAAGGGATAATAGACCAAACTGACCAGATTTGTAACATGTAATTAATCTACTTAAATACACTTAAAAATGTAGTAAATAAAGTGAAAAGACCGACCAAGTCTAGAAGAATAAGTATTAAGGGCCCAAAACTCAAAACCGAGCCTAAAACTCTTAGTTGGGCCTTATAAAAAATTTTGACCAACAAGATAAGCTTAAGAAAAAGATGTCTTTAAGCCCAAATAAAAGTCCCAAGCCCAAGCCCTAATAATTTCACTAAGTAGAAAAGGCCCAATAATAAATTCAAGGCAAAAAGGAAACCCAATCTTAGAGGATGCTATTATTATGACCTATAATAAGAATTGTAGCCCCCATCTCTCAAATCTAACCACACTACATGAAAATACACTTAAAAACCATGGCAATCAACTATAAGATCGCAAAAATCGGATTTAAACGAGAAAGTTATACGTGATTGAAAATTTAGCTTAATCGAGAAAATTTAAGGCAAAGTTAAGAGTATAACTTTAATAGAACTTTAGGTAGATATTATAATACACCAAATCCTTATGTTATTACTTTTATGTTGTTCAAGGGACTTTGATCTCAAAGATAACCTACCTTCGGATTATTACGACTAGTAGCTATGATTGAGTGAGTGACTCCCAATGACTTCATGCTTGCTTTTGTTTCTAGTTTAGCTGTACTAAAATAATAATATGATTAAATCAGTTACATAAGGGGTATGGGGAATGCATGTATATGGACTCCTAATTGTTTGCATGATTTAATGGTAATATATGAATTGGGAGTACTTGCACAACTGATTCGTATATTGTTGTTATGGTATGAAACTGCTTGATCACCTAAGTAACTAGACATAAGTTATCATTTGGCTATGAATATAAAAATAAGTTATGTATGGCATGACATTGCACTGTAACTTATACTGAATGCCACCTCATGCAAAAGGTGGGAAAGGGCTCATAAGAGTAAGAGTAGGAGCTCTCGAGGGGGTTATTTTGGTACGTTATGCGATGTTATTGAGTCTCTATCATAATCTATGAGTTTACTAAGCATTAGGGGACACTAACCATTTAGCTAAGGGCCGTGTCTTGTGACTTTCACTTAAGGTGTGTGATTATGAACTACGGAGGCCATTACATTGCTAGAACTGAGGATTTTAGAAAGGATCTTATTTTGTGTTTATTCAAGTGTGTGTGTATATATATATCTATACACACACACTTGAATAAACACAAAATAAGATCCTTTCTAAAATCCTCAGTTCTAGCAATGTAATGGCCTCCGTAGTTCATAATCACACACCTTAAGTGAAAGTCACAAGACACGGCCCTTAGCTAAATGGTTAGTGTCCCCTAATGCTTAGTAAACTCATAGATTATGATAGAGACTCAATAACATCGCATAACGTACCAAAATAACCCCCTCGAGAGCTCCTACTCTTACTCTTATGAGCCCTTTCCCACCTTTTGCATGAGGTGGCATTCAGTATAAGTTACAGTGCAATGTCATGCCATACATAACTTATTTTTATATTCATAGCCAAATGATAACTTATGTCTAGTTACTTAGGTGATCAAGCAGTTTCATACCATAACAACAATATACGAATCAGTTGTGCAAGTACTCCCAATTCATNATTTTAGAAAGGATCTTATTTTGTGTTTATTCAAGTGTGTGTGTATATATATATATATATATATATATATATATACATATACATATACATATACATATATGAGTATATGTATATAAGTTGATTTGAGCACAATAGGTGTAATTTTAGATAAAAACCCGAGTGCTAGAACCCAATTGTTGGTTTGTGTCGATTAATAATCTCTAACCTTGACTACAGAAGGTAAAATTTATGAGTTGTATGTAGTTCTTAGGTCACTACACGTATTGTATAGCATATTGTATGTTATATGTATTCATATGATTGTTAAGATATATATATTGTTTGTAAGGAGTTTTGGAGGGATTAGCTCCCTAAGTATAAGCTTACATCTCCTTAGATTCCTTTTATTGTAAGGCCATCTCTTTGTTGAGCTAGGTCGTAGGATATTAGAGGTTAATAGCTGGGACAAAACTGTGAGTTATGTAGAGCGAAAGAAGGAATTGCTTAGTATTAGTTAGTAACTTTATGAATTTCTTTATATTGTGTAGCTAGACCTTCAGTAGCCATTTGGACTACTTCTCTTTTTTTTTTTTTGTTGCTATTATTTTGGGAACATCATGTTCCATACCTTTAATTTAACGATATGTTTAATTAATTAGTAAAGATAATTGCTATGCTATGATATTATTTGTCTATTTGACCAATAGTAGCTAAGAGTGGAAGTAACTTTGTACATCGTATAGAAGGCCAATGATCGACAAAGTGGTTGATCATCAACCTTCGACGTACAACGATCTACTACAATAAAGGTACTATCCAAATTTTGATATAACTAAATACAATCTTAAGCCTTCGAGTACCATAATATAGTATCCCAAAATACAGCAACATATTGATCCCAACTTATTGGAAGTTTTAGATTTGCTCACTCAAGTTTAATGTAGGATTGATTTGTCACCGCTTGCTCCTATAATATAAGTATCCTTTTAGTATTTATATTCTTATTACATATAAGCTTCAAATTATAATTTTATCCTGTTGTTCAAGTTTTATATTACTTAAACTGAACTAATTCTTAACCAGTTTCTAAATTAGTTATTGAATTAGGTTCTAATTCAGCTTTTAGTTACAATTTTTATATGTAAACCCTATGAACTCCTCCTAGTCTAATATGTGAAGTTTATCTAACTATATTTGGATACCTTAAGTCTCTCATTTCGCTCCTAATCAGTACTATGGTCTACATTGTATACTTTATTCCTAATTTAACTTCTTAATTTACTCCTAATGTGAGAATACTCTAAATTTTTAACATATTTACCTAAATTTATGTTTCGAATCAAATTTATACTCTATTATTAACTATTATTAATGTCATAATATTGTTAATTTATTCTAATAATTTTCATCCACTTAACTTCTCATTTCCACATATTACTCATTAACACATAATACACATATCTAACATCTCCAACACTACAAATACCATCTTTCTTCAGCAATTAATATTTCAAGATAATTATATACACCCTAAATAAGAATTTTCATCAAGTTTTCATTGAATCATAAAATATACTTAAGAAATTGACTTTTATTTATGATTTTTAGGCCTAAAAATTAAGTAAAAATTTGGAAAATTAATTAAAAAAAAAAACTCTTCATAGTAATGTAATATATATCCTAAACAGTATACATAAAAATTTTGAGCTCAAAGCTACATTAATAAGGTTATTTAAAACAAAAGTGAAATCAGCATAGGTTTAGTAATTTCTTAAGGGAAGTATATCTTAGGACCTAATTTTATCAAATTGATATTTTTCCCTAAATCAACATACAAGAATACCCTAGAATACCAACTTTCATAATTTTGCACACTAATTTGATATTTTTAATAAATTATACAAAATCAGAAAGAAATTTAAACTCACCGGAACCACTAGCTTGCAGCTACCCTAGTGTTGTCATCACAACCTGCCATGGGGTCCATTGTATGATGGTGGTTTTGGTTTTGTCCTAGGCGATGGTCAAGTATGGGTTCTCCTTTAAAGTCTTAAATGCACTAACAATTTGTCTAATTTTTATAAAATTGCTTTCTCTTCTCTTCTCACCTCTCCTTAATTTTTTTTTTTTCTAAACTCTTACTATCCAAAATGAATTATGGTGGGGGCTTGCTGAATTTATAGAATGGTTTAGGGATTTTCTTGCAATTTGTTTTGGAGAAGTGTCCTTTCTCTTTTCCTTTTTCAATTTCTAAATGGCTAATTCCTATTTGTTGTTTTTCCATCTTTAATTCCTAGCTTACCACACCTATAATCTAGAGGTTTCTAAACTTTACACATATTTTTCTAGATTTTTATTATTTTTTTCTTAATTAATATAGTATTATTTTAATATATATTAGGTATTTTAAGTAATTTTGAGTATTTTTACCTACACATAAATACTTATATAGTACAAATAAATACTTGTAAATATTATTTATGTCATTTTATGATTTTTAGTGTGCATATAATTTATCTTTATTGATTCGTTAATTATCAGAACTTATTTTACACGTTTTTAACTTAATATTATAATATTTCATTATTTTATTTTCCTAAATTCAAACTTACAAGATTACTTTTATTATTATTTCTAATTTCATTGTAAAATTTGGGCTCGATTGAGCAACTTACATGATCACCCTAAATTTTACATATTGAACCCGAAACATTCAATTGCAGGGCTTATATTTTTCTAAAAGTTGAAATTTTGATAGGTCAAATTTCATATAAGAAGTTAGGTTTATCAAGTGAACAACTTAATTTATAAAAGCTGGGTTTTTGGACGTATAGAAACTACATTGTATCTTATAGGCTAGTTATATGCTAGATTTTCTAACCACTCCATGTGGTTATTGCTAGGCTACTTAGTTTTGGCAATTAATTGTTGCTTTGCTAAGTTCTTGGATTTTGGTTTTTGTCTAGATGCTTAGTTGAAGTTGACCAACTAGATGAGTTATTAACTTAAGCTTGGATATTGCTATTGATCCATGTCACATGCATTAGCATGGCACACGTTTGTTATATTTACATTGCTTAGTTGGACTAAAGAATATTGAGATTAAATTGGTAACTTACCATGTGGTTGTGATAAGATGCTACTTGTATTGTATTTATTTATCCACTCTCACTCAACTTATAGTAAGTTAAGGGCATAAGTTATCTTATCTTCATGTAAATGATGAGTTAGATAGGGCTTCGCATCGTAGAGGTAAAAAGACTTTGAATGTTAGTAAGAGATGGGTTCTTGGAAAAAGCAATTAGTTGAAAGATAAGGGTCAAGTCCTTAGAAGCAGTTCTTTAGGGAAGACTTTAGTGTTATATTACAAAGGAATTAGTTTAGCAACTATAGTCATGACATGTATACTTATAATAGAATCATGTATTATATAGGGTCGTATGGTTGTGATACTTTGAGTTTGGCTCACTCTTGTAAAAGATTTCTACTATGGTTTATTACATTGTTTAAGAAGAGGTTTGGAGCTAAGTATTTATAAAGTTGAATGACAAGTGAAGTATATATTTTGCCTTATCCTTAACTTAACGATGGTAGTAATGAACTATTATTAGGCACTCAAAAGTTGAGAAAATTTTTCAAATAGATGCTTAGAAGGTATGGCATTATAGAGGTCAAAAACGGCTTTTATAATCAAAATAAATATATACAATTTGATCGAATTAGGAATTTCAAGTAAAATGGGCATTTATTGAAAATCAATTTTTCTAGCCTAGATTCGGTTAGCTCATTTTGAAATATTTTGAAATTTTATATTTTCAAGAGATCTTGACCTCAAACCATGGATACAATTGGAGTTAAAATGACTCTGTTATGGCTATTTGAAGTTCTAATAAAATTCAAACAAGGGTAGAAACCGGGATCTTAATTTAGTCAAATTAAAAGAATTTTGACTATATATATTTATTGGACTTCATATTTGCTTAAAAAGGGAAGGACAAATTTTTTTCTTTTATAATCTAGGTAATTAATTATGAGTTTTAGGATTTTCTAAAAAAGAAAAGAAAAGAAAAAGAAATAAGGATAATAGGCAAGAAGAGAAAAGAAGGGAAAAAATATAAAAAATAAAAAGGAGACATATGAAAGCTTAGCAGATCGCCATGTATCATGCTTAAGGAGGTATCACTTAGCTAACAATAGAAGGTCCTATGTGGCATTAGTCATTGGCGCCACATGGTGCATAGGGTCAAAAGTTGACGCTCTTCTCTTCCCCTCTCTCCCTTGTTTGTTGAATAGCTTTAGAAACGGAAATAAAAAACTGGCTCAATCCCCTACTATTTTTACCCAATTTCACTCATGTTTTGCCTAAATTAAATTTAATTAAATCAAAAGTAGAAATTAAATCTACACGTAGAGTACAATCTATTTCACTCCAAATTCAAATTTTATCATAAGGAAAAGTGCTCTAAAAATGCACTTGAAAATTGAATAAAATAAAAGTGAATCCATTGCATTTGATTTTAAATGGGTAATTGAAAACTTCCTTGACTCGCAAATCATGAACTAACTTATGGGATTGTTAAGTAAAGGCTATAGAATATTTGTGTACATTTAATTTCATAAAATTTCCATATATTCCTAATCAAATTGGAAGTGAACAAAAAATGAAGATATTGATTAAATATTTTTTCATATCTTAGGTTTATTGGGCACCAATCTTAGTTGGAAACTATAAATAGGGGTCCTTTTTTTTTTCATTTAAACACACACAAAGTATTAAGAAGCTCCAATTTACAAGAATTATACTCTTTCTCTCTCTAGGCTCAAAACCCAGAACACCACTCTCTCTTTTCGATTTCTCTCATTATAGAGTAAAACAAAGAGAAATGAAAATAGTAGGAGATTCCTTCTTTTCATAGATAAAAGTGAAATTGTTGATCTTGTTTAACAAAGTTTGGATTTGGGTTAATTTGAATTTAAATCAGGAGTGGCGTTTTTAGGGTTTGTTTAAAATTAGCTTGAAGTTTTTGTTGAAATTGCAAAAGATAAGCTTAGGTTCAATAGAAATTAGCTTGAGGGTTTCGTAGAGCAATATCCTAGGATTCCAAAGCTACCAGGCCTACGTCACTAAGGTAAGTTTCTTTCCCTTATTTTTCTTTGATTTTCTTAATTCAAAAAATAAAATTAAAAATAAGAAAAATGTTTTTTATATAGTCCATTTTGGTGTGTTTGCATGTTAAGTTACTTACATGTTAGTTAATAAATATAAGTAGTAGTTAATATGTATGCATGTCTTAATTAAATTATTAGTATGCATGATTTAAGGATATATACAAGTTTAATTATATGTTGATTGGTTACTTGCATGTTGATTAATGTATTTGTATGTTAATAATTTAAAGATTAGAATGATATTATTTGTATAATTAATATTGTTTATGTTATTTGCATACAACAAATGGGGTTTATATACTAGTCTCACTAGGATTACAAACATATATGGAAAAGATAAAAGGGTAATTTGCAATTGGGATACATGAATGACACTAAAAAGGGTAAAAGAGACAAAGTATATTCTATACAGAAAAGTAAATAATCCCTTTATAATGTTGTATCAGAAAACATGTGTTACATGGTGGCTGATTGCTCTAAAATATAGTATAATTCAGATGAAATGAGGGAAAAGAGGGTATGCAGTCAAAGTTGACCTAACCAATCAATCACTAATGAATATTCGACTTGAATTGGGGTTGGATCCTAATTGATTCAAGAGCTCGGCTTTGGACAGTTGTTGAGGCTAGTATACTTGAATGTTGTTAGGATTATGGTATGGCTACTTAGTAGGTAGGCATGCTTACTCAGAAGGTTGGCACATTTGCTCGGTAGCTCCGAAGACATTGTTGGTGCATAAGAGAGCTTGGTACTCAAGTTGGTAATAGAGTAAATCATAGAGTTTGGAATAAGAATTCTTATCTTGGATGTGGCTATTAGTTATTATTCTCCTCATGAGTCCTTAGAGTCTTCTGGCTTGGCTGTGTGTAATTGGTTTGGAGGTTGATTCCTATCAACTATTTTACATAATTTTCAGAATATCATGTCTTTTATATGTTGATATTTGCATGTCTATTACAATGTGTTGATCATGTCATGAATAAAGGAATTTTCAAATAGAATTGGTTGTTTACCCAAAATTGATTTGATCATAATAAAATGCTTTTCATAAATAAAAAAAAAATTAATTAGCCTTTTTGAATTTTAGGGATTTTCTTGGAAGTTTCAAAAGTGGACAAATGAAAGCTTCTTTTTCCTTAGATTAACAAAACTCAATGAACCTAAAGCAAAAAGAGCTTTTCAAAAAAATAATAAATAAATAAACCAACAAACTAAAATGTTCATAAATTTAAAATTATATGGGCCTGATCTTGTTCCGCAGGCATGTAGGCACTTCGAGCAGCCTAAACATATAAAAAAATTCATTTTTCCCCTTTTAATCTTTTCCAACAATTGTTTTTGAATAAAATAAAGTGCTTTAATTTGAAAAGCCTTTAAAAAAATTGTCGAGCTTGATTTTTTGGTTTTCTATTATTTAAAATTGATTTCCTTATTTCCAATTAATATTAAACCCTAACCTATTTAATATTAACCCTCAATTAAAGAAATTAGGAAATTTCAGTTTTTTTATTTATAAAAATTTTTGGAGTCGCCACCCGATCGAAGTGGAGAAAAAGAAAAGAAACCGTAATCAATTGGGTAGATTGATTACGATTTGGCTACCGGTCTTTGATTTCAATTTGAACGAATAACTAGAGGGTTTTGAGTTCGGGGACTAAGCTATTAAACCTTAACGGGTACTACTATTTATTTACTGAAATTAAAATTATTTTTCTAATTATAATATTTAAAAAAAATCAAAAGGAAAAAAAAACCTAAGTTTATACAAATTTTATCATCGCCCTAAAGGTACCTACGTACCCGTTAGCCGGGATCAGACGATCATAGTTTTTTTAAAAACTTTAGTGTGTTGATTGATTTTAATTTTTGAAAACCAGTTGAGTTCACGTTTTAGTTGATTCGGTTTAAAAAAATCTAAAAGGTCCAAACTTGTGAGTGATATAAAAAAAAAAAATCTCTAAGATACTATAACCTTTTTGTAAAAATTTCTTTTTTTGTCAATTTTTGTTTCTTAAAAAATAATTTTTCTACATGAGAATTCCTAAAAAAAACCTAATCTTAAAAAAATTTCTAGACTAATAGATACATATGTATATATACACATTATTACTACTAATAAGTATCTACTTAAAGAAATTAGTGATATCATGAAATCAACACTAATATATAGAAATCAACACTAATAAATCTCCTAAACTAATATATTCATATATTATATCACTAATAGATAATGTAATAAGGCATATATACAATAAAAAAAAAAAAAACAATCTTCTAAGATCTATATATCCTTACATTATCATAATATACCTAATCCATATTAAAGCTAATGCTAAAAGAAGTATTTTAAACTATTATATATAAACTATATTAAATCACTTGAAACTCTAACAAAATAACAATATAATATAACATAATATTGTATAATATAATCAAATAGATAAGAACATGCTGAACCTGATCGTTGGGATAATATTTGTCGGACTTGCTGTTCATGAATGGAGTGTTCTCGTTGGCGGTGAATCTGTATACAGGAGTGAAGCGACTTTGCGCGTACGTGGACTGATCGGCCGAACGCGTGCAATGAACTGTTGTCGTGGTTGGATTGGCCGTGTCTTGGTCTTGTTCTATACTCAAGAAGTGCTGTTCGTATCCGATATTTGGGGCAGTACTGCCGTTTAGTGTTGATTTAGAGTGTAGGTTAGTAGACAGCGTGGCTGTTCTATACTGCTGCGATGAACGCAATGTAGTGAGCGAGAGAGAACGAGGCTGTTGTCGTAACTGCTACCGTAATGGGAGCTATTGCAATGAAGTGCTATTGGGTCGTAGAGTCCAATTACTGCAGTTGCTGTCAATGGATGGATGTCGCAGTACTGCTGTGATGAACGTGATGCCTGGTAGCGGTGTCGTGGTTGAATTATTGATTCTTAATTGCTGCTATGATGTTAGACAGATCAAGGAATGTGATGGCGGGTAAGCTAGTCGTTAGGGTTGATCGGAAGTGTATGCAATGATTAGAACTGCAAATTTGATTAGAAGTGTATACAGATGCTGTTCGGCATGCACTGTGCAGTGTTGGATGGGGATTCCTGAGTTGGTGTTGGGCCTTCGTATGGTGCTGTAGTGCTGTTCGTGCAGCTGTGGTTCGGACTGTGGATGATAGGTTGCTTGTACGAGGAAGATTGGTTGCTTGTTGCAGTATGCGTGTGATCGTGGCTAGTTATGGATAGCAATTCAGCGGCGTGGAGCTTGTGTCTACTATGTTGCAGCAGCCGTGCTTCAGCGTACGGGTATTAGTTTTTTGAGTGACTCTTGCTATTTGGCGTTGGATAAGGGTTGGGTAATGGAGTGACGTGATCGGGATTGGACTGTGTAGATGAACGAAGGATCCTTCTTCTTTTGGAAAGTTTTTGTATTTATAAAAGCTAAATAAGATCATTTCAAATCATATCTATAGTATTATTAAACTAGATTCAAATTAATTCAAATCCGATTCAATAAAATCAAACTAAATTCAAATGATTTTAATTAAATATGAATCACATTTATTCATCTCGCTTTTGTAAAAGATAGAAAAATAAAAGACATAGGTGTCTAACGAGACTCGAATCCACTACCTCAAATTAAATCCAATCCAATACTCCAATGCTTATCCATTAAGCCATTGGCTTGCGCCTTGATTTTTAATATAACTAAATTATACTTAAAACACCCGATTCCCTAAAATAATTATTTGTACTAAGCTAAAACTAAAACTATTTGTCTCTAAATCTACGAAATTTTTATAATTTTTCCTTTTCTTATTTTTTTGGTATTTTCATCCTTTGTTAATTTTTATTATTTTTCTATCTTTTATTAATTTATTTTTATTATTTTTGAATTAGGACCCTTTTTGTAAAAAAAGTAAAATCAAAAATAAAAAATTAAGATTACAAAGGGGCAAAAATTAAGTGTCTACAAAAATAAAAAGAAAAGGAAGGATTATTAGCCCATTAATTATTTCATAGATCTTTTTATGAAACCTTTGGGTTTCAAAGGTAGCCCTTAAGCCTAATTGATCTTTGATTGTTCTTGTTTTTAAATATTTTTTAGAAAACTCACGAACTAGTAATCGAAATTAAGGCCCATAAGCCCAATGGACCTTAATTTTACTTTTTTCCCAACTTATGTTGGGTGGTGACTCTTTCTTTCAAAATGTTTTCAAAATACAAGTTTTTTCTTAACTTAATTAAGAGGCTTTAATCAAATGGACGTAAGTTGATTAAAGTCAGGTTAAGGAAAAATTAGAAACCAAATTTTTGGTTTGACAAAATAGTTTTTTTTTTAAAAAAAAAAAGAAGAAGAAAATCAATGTTTTAGTTGATATGGGAAGTACCTTAAATTTTCTAGATTTACGCTTGGCTAAAGGATAAGGATGTATGATTGAAACTGTTACTCCATTTCCAGTTGTCCTAGATAATGGCTTTAAACTCTAAGCACTTCTAAGGTTACCTACTTTAACTGGACTATGTAAGGAATTAAGTTTGTCCCAAAAGTGTATATCTTGACATTAAATGAATGTGACTTAGTACTTGCAATACCATGGCTAACTCAATGGGGTACTATAAAATGAAATCTTCAAAATATAACTATGAACTTTACCTCTTGGACCAAGATTGCAAACTAATGGGAATGATGGATGTAATTAAGCTATTACCCAATGGGTCTTTGCTTAAGCTGTTGGTACCTATTCATAGAGAATTCACAATATAATGTTGGTTAGTCCATTGCTAGGGAACATATATGAAGGAGCAACATTATAATAAATTGAGTTCTACTGTCATTGGTTTGTTAGAAGAATATCATGATATTTTAGGAGCTTTATACTTTATCACCAAATCGAAGCATTGATCACTGGATCTATTTACCAGATCTTGTTGTTATGGTGAAACTTAGACCTTAAAAACATTCTTCTCTATAAAAAAAAAAAAAGTATTGAAGGAAATGGTGAAAGAAAAGTTGAGTAATGTCATAATTCACCCTAACCACAACCTATTTTCTTCCCTGGTGGTACTTGTAAAGAAGAAAGATAAAACATGGTAGATGGTGTAGACTATTAGGAGCTAAATAAAAATCAAAGATCGGTTTCCATACCATTGATAGAGGATTTGTTCGATGAATTAAGACTATCTTATTATTTTAATAGATTGGATTTGAAACTTAAGTATCATCAAATCTAGATTCGCTCAAAAGATGAATATAAAATAGCTTTTAAGACCCATTATGGTTACTATGAATTTTTGGTTATGTTTTTTTGGCTTAACCAATATTTCCTTCACCTTCTAAGGGTTGATGAATCATGTGTTTAAACCCTATCTAAGGAAATTCATCTTGGTATTTTTTGATGATATCATGGTATATAGTTTAAGTGTAGACAAGCATATAAGGCATCTATGGATTATGCTTGACATCTTGAGAAGGGAGAAGTTATGCTTAAAGAAGAGTAAGTGTACATACGGGGCTACTCAATTATAGTATTTGGGTCACATTATTAGTATGGACGGTTTAGCAACTAACCTTACTAAAATTGCGGCAATAATAAGTTGGCTGCTACCCAGAACAATTAAGCAATTGAGGGGATTCCTTATGTTAGTAAGATATTATCAAAGATTTATTAAAGGATTTAGGGAACTTGCTAAATCATTGCCTAATCTATTAAAGAAGGATAGATTTGTATGGGGAACTATTACAATAATAGCGTTTGAGAAGTTAAAATCAGCTCTTATTCATGCTCTTTTTCTATACTTACCTAATTATTCTAAGGAATCTGTAATTGAAGCGGATGCAAGTAGTGTAGGTGTAGGTGTTGTACTTATGCAAGATGAGCAACCTATAGGACATTTTACCAAAACTTTTGGTCACAAAAAGCAAGGGTTATCCATATATGAAAAATAGATGTTGGCTTTATGATATGTAATTGATAAATGGTGCTATTATCTTATAGGATGCCACTTTATTGTCATGACACATCATTAGAATCTTAAGTACTTATTAGAATAGTAGATTGGAACCTTTAATCAATAGAAATGGTTAACAAAATTCCTAAGCATGGACTATGAGATTCATTATAGGAGTAAGCACTCCAATGTAGCGACTAATGCATTGTCTATAGGTAAGGGGTGGGGTTAGGAGGGAATTTGGTTTGAATGCTCTCTTAGCAACTATAAATTCCCTAGAATTGTTAGCTAAAGTACGAGTTAGCTGGACTCTTGACAAAAAATATTCTAATTTGATCAACAAATTGCAAAATGGTGAGTCATATGAACACTATACTTGGCATACTAGAGTACTTAAGAGAAAGGGAAAGGTTGTGGTTAGGCCTAATGATCAGTTAAGGAAGAAGTTGTTAACTACTTATCACATTGAAACCATAGGAGGACACTTAGATGGACAAGTAACTTACAAGAAACCTTGTTCTATGTTCTATTAGTCGGGCCTAAAAAGAGATGTACACCAATTTGTGTGCGAATATGATGTATGCTAGTGACATAAATACGAGAATGTCATTACTCTTAGTCTTTTGCTACCGTTACCTATTCCTGAAGGATTGTGGTGTGAAGTTAACATGGATTTTGTAGAAGGATTGCCAAACTCTCATGGAAGGGAAGTAATTATGGTTGTGGTAGATCAGTTGAGTAAATATACTCACTTTACTATATTATCCCATCCATATACAACCTCAGTAAGAGCTTATTTAGATAATGTTTATAAGTTCCATGGTTTATCAAAGGGGATTGTGAGTGATAGGGATCTAGTGTTTATAAGTACTTTTTAGAGAGAGTTGTTTTGCTCTACAAGAGGTTGAATTAAAGCTATCCACTACTTATTACCTACGGTCGAAGGGATAGACTAAGATTATGAATAAGTGCCTATGAACTTATCTATAGTGCATCACTAGTGATTATCCTAAGAAGTAGAGTAAGTACTTTTCATTGGCTGAATGGTGGTATAACATGAATTACTACATGAGTTCCAAAAAGACTCCTTTTGAAATCTTATATGGTTATAAACCTCTTATACATTGATATCAGGCAAGTGCACCTATCAATTTTAATATAGCGAATGTGAGTTCGAGTCGTTCCATCAGAAACTTCGAGTACTAATATTAACCTTAGCTCTATTATCTAGCAGGAAAATTATGCTGAGTTGAATGAATTAAAAATACTAAAATTAACAAACTAACCTAATTATGAGACTTGATTAAGCAATTTAGAAAGTGATAAAACTAAGAACAACTTCAAGAAGGTAATAACGTATTTAGGAATTATTTCTCCTAGTGTTTAACATGTGACCGCTTAAAATGTATCTAACTCAATCTCTATTATTCTTGATCGGAGGGATTCATAATTAAAGTTAACATCTTTCTGAAGCATATTAACCCTAATCCTAAATTATTTACCGGAATCTCTTCACTTAGTAATATAATTTAGAATCGCATTAATGTATAATGAATTCCCACACAAAAGAACAACTTTCCGGAAGAAACATGTATCTTATCTCTACGTACATATGCAATTCTTTCCAATTATATCAAGATCTCATTGCATATGTGATTTCTCAATCATCATGCATAATATCATAGATTAATACTCTAGAAATATCAATTAACAATTAAATAACATAATTGAATCAAGAAAAGATAGAAACTTTATTGAAAATTATCAATCAATCTAATAGTCACATGAAACCCTAGGTTTCATAATCCTAAATACACAAATTTTAAGCTATCATAATGAAACTAAAAATGAATTGCAACAAAATTAAGAAATAAAACGTGAAAAACCTCTTTTGTTGATGATAAATCTCTTCAATCTTGAAGTTGGGTGTTGCTTTCGCCTTTTGCTCTTCCTTCTCGTCAAGTCTCTTCTCTTTTGAATGTCCCATCTTATGTGTGAAACCCTAGTAAGTCCTTTTATAATGTATTGTAAGGTTTCTTTTTTTGTCACCAAATACAGCCTAGGACATAGTCGTGTCCCTAGGTCATGTAACTTTCTGACCTTGGCAAATCTTCCTAGATGGACACAGCCTGAGGACACAGTTGTGTCCCAGACTGTGTAACTTTCTGACCTTGATTTCTATTGTTTATGTAACTTCAAAACTTTATAACTCATTCATTTGAACCCCAAATTGAATAAAACTTGATTCCTTTTCTTTGTTTTCAATCCAAGAATGTGTTCAAACTTTGAAATCAAAATTTTAGTCAATTAAGTATCAATTTCTTTAAAGAAAACCAAATATGTAAGGGAAATACTATAAAATCACCATGTGAAATGTATTTAAAATAAAAGTTATCATACATCTACTGTATGTACTGGGAGATGCCAAAAATGAATTGATGGATGTGTTATTAAGAGATAGAGAACAAACATTGAAGGCTTTAAAATTTCACCTACGTAAACTAGGATGAAGCAACTTGCTGATAGAGGAACGAGTAAATGAAGCTTTAAGGTAGGGGAATACATTCTACTTAAGCTTTAACCCTATAAGCAAGCTAACGTTAAGGGACATTAGCAGAACAAATTAACTGCCAAATGTTTTGGTCCTTTCAAGATTATTGATAAGATTGGTATAGTGGCTTACTAACTTGACCTTCCCATAGGATTATCAATACCTCCCGTGTTCCATGTATCTCAACTAAAGAAATATGTGGGATTTCTAACCAATAGTTCTCACATACTACTAGATTTAGGTTTTAAAGAGTTATGGGGACTTGAATTCTACCTTAAGAGGAAGATAGCTGTAAACACTCAATTTTTACCCCTTTTTATTTTTTTTCAATAAGGTAAATGGTTCTAAATTAGGAAAAATGCAAAAAAAAAAAAAGAAAAAGAAAAATAAGAAAAAAACCAACAACCTATCTAGATAAGCACTCGGACTTGATGTTGTATATTACTTGGAGATCTTGAGTTTAATCCATGGAAGATGCAAAATGCATCTTTTATTTTCTTTTCTCTTTATTTTCTTTTCTCACTTCATTGCCATGTCATGAGCCACATCATTTACCAACTCACTTTTAAGTGTGGTAAGCATAATCCTACACACATTAGACATACTCTTACACTCATAACTTTGTATTTAGCATCACATATTGTATAGGTTTGCCCAACCTAAACATGGAAGAAAATCATATTACAATTAATATTTTCCATCTTTAACTCGACTATGATACTTATAAATAGGGAATTTCATTTCACTATAAATCATCAACTCATCACTCACAATCACTTAAATCCATTAACAATGCCACTCTCCCTCTCTATATAACCCCCCTTTCTAGGATACGTGCGAACTTTAACTTTGTCTGGCTAGCTTAGCTTGGTTTGACTCTACTTTGGTTTTGATTTGTGTTTTGTTCTCCGTATTTTGTTTTCTTTATTTTTATTTATTTTTGTAATATCATACTTTTTTTTATTGTTGTTGTTGTTATTATTGTTATGATTGTATTCTATTTGTAATTATAAAAATAAAAAAAAATGAAAAAGAAAAAAAAAAGAAGAAAAAGAAAAAAAAGGAAAAGGCCTAGTTTGTTTGGTTTACTTATATTTATGTTTTAGTCAGAAATATACAATAAAAAATAAAAATAATAAAAAAAGTAAAAAAAAGAAAAATAAAGATATCTTCTTACTTAGAAAAATCCTTTTTTCAATAAAATAAATAAACTCTTTAAGCATGTTTTCCATTATTCAGACATCTTTTTTATGATTCAAATATTTTTTCAATAATTTAGGCTTTTTTTTTTATAATTAGACATATTTTCCGTGATTTAGGCTTCTTTTCTATATTTAGGCATATTTTTCATAGTTTAGGCTTTCTTTTTATAATTAAGTTTTTTTTTCTATGGTTTAAACATATTAGTCATGGTAATTATATATTTCATGGAAAGTTATATTTAAGTATTTTAAAATTTTTTTAAAAAGTTTTATAACCCAGAAAATTTTTTTTCCAAATAAATAAAAATAAATGGACCTTCTTTTAAAAAAAATTAGGATATTTTAGAATTTTTCCAAAAATAAAATCACCAAATTAGGACTCTTTTCTTTTAGGTGTTTTTCTTAAATAAAATGAAATGATTAAGAAATGTAAACTTGACCATTGTCTAAATTTAAAATAAATCAACTTGCTACTATTTTTGAAAACGAACTACAAAAGTCTAATCTCAAATAGTAGATACATAGGCACCTGTATGTACGAGGTGACATAAAAAATAAAAAAAAAAATTATTTCCCCTCCTTTAGTAGTGAATTCTTTAAATCCTTATTTTTGTAAATACGCATATTTTCAATTATAGCTTATAAATAAATGTTATTATAGGGGTATTTTGAAAGGTAAATTTAAATTCGGAAAGATTAAAAGTAGTACCCATTTAGGGTTTAAAAATTAGCTCTTAGTTTAGATTTTTGGTTTTCAAAAACTGTTTTATAAATTTGGTTTTATCATTAGACTAATAACTAAGTTATAACCAATCGACCTAATTGGTTATAACTTAACTCTTTTTCCCAACTCTAGTTGGGTAACGACTTTAAAATGTTTCCAAAATATAAAAAATCAGTTTTCTTGAAACCCTAATCAAGGGTTAGTATTAAACAAGTAGGGTTTAATATTGATCGATTTAAAGAAGACCAATTTATAAAAACCGGGAGGAAAAAACCAGGCTTAACAATAGTGAAGTGAAGCCATGCTATAAACACAATGGTTTTGGTTCACTAGAGAAGATGTCCACCAACAAATGCTACTTGGGACAACTTACACTAGTTTAGTTTGAAAAGGCTATTCAGTGGCACTCTAAATGAGGACATAGGTCAAAATAAGGAAATGGAGTTGGGTTGTTCTCATGAGTTAGGCCTAGATAGTAAGTTAATAGCGAGCTAGTAGTAAATAATGGCCAAATGTAATGACCTTAGTTAATTAACTAACTTTATCTCTTATAGTTATTTTGTAATATTTATGAAATATTGTTGATGTGGCTAGATGCCATGTGTAAGAAGTTGGGAGAATATATCAAAATATTCTACTATATGCCACACTATAAAAAGAGAACATAAATACAAGAAAACATTGCATTCCTTAGATTTTCATGCAAACCCTACTTATTGCAATTGTGTAAATGTGTGAGTGTGAATTACAATTGTAAAAGAACAATACAAAGTATAATTTATTCTTAATGTAAGTTGCAAAGCGTTTATTAAGATATAAAGATTTCTATATGTAATAACTAAAAAGTATGTCTGAATCTTATATTTTATGGTTTATGTATTAAAGTTTAAAAGTGATGGTATTTGTTTAATAATAATAGATAATAATAATGATAATAGATTATCGTAAGATAATGACAGGGGTATTAAAATGAATTTTACATGAAGAAAATATGGAGTCTAAATGGAGAAGATCTTGCTTAGTAATAATAGAAAATATAATAGTTAGGTCATAGATATATAAAGATGAATTATATGATAAGTGCAAATAAATGGTGAGAATAAATCTAGAGTTATGAAGCAATAGCTTTTATATCAAACATAATGAAATCTAATAGCACTATAAAACAATTGTAAAAACTTTTGAAATCTATATATTGTAATAAATTTACCAAAAAGGCCTCCAAAATTATAAGATTTTACTTTTTAAGTATTTATAGCCTAAGAAAAATATTCATAGTTTAAAGGGAAATGAATGGAATGTAGATAATAAATTGTGAATGTTTGAAGTGTAGAGTTCAAAAGTGAAGGTATTGGCTTAATAATATAAAATAATATATTGATGTAAGAGTTTCTTATCTAAATAGGCATTAGGTATTGAGAAAGCAATAAGAACATTACTCAGTGAATCAATCTTTATGTATACAAAAACTCATAAGTTTATCTAAAATTATATGATAAAAAAATAACAATAAAAGTTTTTTTTTTTTTTTTGTATTGTGATTGGTTTGTCATCTCAATCATCTTCTTAACTTAACCTAATATGCTATGTTTGATAAAATATAATAGAAATGAACTAGCAATAAGCATTTAATGAATTTATATTCTTTACAATGAACCAATTATTTTGACGTAAATATTTTTCTATTAGAGGATAGTGGACTGGAATTCACTATCCTAAGATTGTTGTCACCAATGTGTCCCAACCTATAATATTATGTTACGTGGCATTTAAATTAGCTAAGTGAAAAGCTCCTTTATTTTGTTTCTCATTGTTATGAAAAACATTAGGCCTTGTCCCTTCTTCTTATCTAGTTCCCTTAGCCTCCTTCCTTTGACTTCATCTTATCAAAAAAATAATGGAAATGTCACAACAGAACTCATATTAGCGTTAATCCAATTATTCATCGAATAAAGCATAAATTAATAAAGGGAACTCATGTAAACAATGTTATTTTGATTAATAATAAAAATGCCATCTTCATAGCATAAAGCATCAATCAACAAAGGGATGAAGAATTGTAAATGATTAATGTGGATTTTGGTGTCAAGTTTGGTATTTGCCTAATAAGATATATTCAAGAGGCATAAGGGAAAAAAAGAAAAATGAAAAAGCATTAATGTCTTCTATAATGGTTTGGAACAAAATAAAGGAGCTTTTCACTTGGTAAATTTAGATGTTATGTTCCATAATATAATAGATGAGGACACATTGATGACAATAATCTTAGGATAACAAATATTGTTCATCGAAAGATAACATTTGTAGTATACCCTTTGGGTTTTGAGCCCAATTAGAAGTCAGTCAAGAGAGAGTCAATGGATAATCCTTAAAACCCTATAGAAATATAAAGATGAAAGCCCTAAATAAGACGACTAAACCTTAATTGATAAGTTAAAAACTCTAAATAAGAAGATTGAAAACCTTATAGTAAGTTTGACCCTAAAACCCTAATTATATGCGTAAAACCTTAAAAACTCTAATGCATGAGAAACCTTAAAATGATTACAAGACCCTAACAAATTCCCTAAACCCCTAAAGCAATGAGAAAAACTAAAATCGTATATGAAGATCACTTGTTAAGTATAAATAAGTACTTTGATTACTGAAAATCAAAGTACTAAATATGCATGTAAATCAATAACTGTAAACGGACCTAAAACCCTAAGAAAACCCTAGGAGCACACATAGGATATCATAATTCACTAAATTAAAATAATAAAATGTAATGAAGCCCTAAAATTCCCTTAATCATGCTTAGTATATGATTGTATGTATACTGCTTGATAAGCAAGTATACCTGATCAGGTTATAGTATATAATTTAAATTGATTTTTTAGGTCCCAGTATCGATCCTATGATGAGCTAAATATATGAGTGTATTTAATTGTTCTTAGTAAGTGTACCCCTTTTAATTCACTCAACTACCTAACTTCTTTTAATAGAAGATTTGATTAAATAACTAAGATTCAATTAAATAAACTAAATAAGGGAAACAAGAATTGTAATGAAATCAGACATCTAACCAATAATAAATAAGGAAATTAAAATAACTAATCAATAACAAAATAATTAAATAACTAATTGGCTAAATAACATAAAGTAATAACTAACATAAAAACAATAATAAGCATGGAAATATAAAAATACAACAAAAGCAACAAAGACTTCGAAATAGAAAAAATGAATTAATTAACTACAATATAACATTTTCCTTAGTAAATCTTAAATTGTTGTTTACTACATAACTCTAAGGGATTATTCAATCTCAATTATCATATTGAATTGTGGAGATTCTTAACTTTATTCTAGTAGAAATCAAATCCTGAATTAGATGAACTCGCATCTCAACTAATTCATAACCTTGAGACCCTCTTTACTTGCATTGCTATTAAATAAAGCATCTTAAGATCACATAAAGTACATGGTTCTTGCTATTAGGTTCCCCTAATCTAGAAAGATTGAATACCTAATCTCTTTTAATTACACTTGTCTGTTTACTGTAGGCCTTACGACTCTACAGCAAACTCAAACATTAAATTGATACCCTAGGTAATATTAATTTAACGTAATAAGAATGGTATAATCAGATCGCAATAAGCAAAATCATTAATTGAATTTCATAAATAAAATTTCCCTTATGAACATAGGATTCAACAATGATTTACTAAGTTTAATTAAAAAAAGACATAAAAACTAAGAAAATAAAAGACATGATAGAGGGGCCCTATTTTAATCCTAACAACTTCTTAAGGGGCTCTCCCTCTCTAACCTTAGGCTTAAGAATGTACTAATAGGTAAAAGCTTCTAAGATTATACAGAAAACCTAATAAACATAGACTTCTGGAATTGCAATGTCTCTATACCCACAATATATGGCTGTAGTCATGCCCTTTATATGAAATCTTAAAAATTCAAATTGAATAATTTTATAAGAGGACTACGGGTAAGGACTATAGGCATGGTTTGCAACCATGGTCGTTGTTGGACTTCGTTCTTGCTCAAATTTTCTCTACTTTGCTTTATCAGCCAAGATTTTACTCTGAAATTGTCTTAGGGTCCTTGAAATCTGCATGAAATGCTTTTGAGTCCCTTAATGACAGGGATCACGATCTAATCACACACTCTTAAGCTTGAAGACTTGCTCATATGGTTCATCAAGCTGTCCGAGGGGAGCTAAATTAAGAAGAGCAACACATTCTCCAGTTCGACCTATCGGGTTACTCTACTCTTTACCTTATCCAAGAGATTATCGAGGTGACTGGCCTGTTGCCAAGCCGAACCCTCCATAATATGTCAGTGTAAGGTCCAACATCAAACGTCCATACTGCCAACCTAAAATGTAGTCGAGGCTAAGTTAATCCCAATCTCGACCCAACCAGTCAAGGCCAACTTGATAATGGACTACCTCCTAAACCAGCCCTTCCTTAATCTGGAACATCCAAGCTACTAACCCTGACTTGACCTGTTTAGAACTTGCTTTGTTCGGCAAACCACATCTTTGGGACCATATAACGGATAGTTGATACATACCTTATTTTTCTAACATGAGTATTATCCTTTGTAACTGGATATTCCTCTTTTTGTACGTTTACAACTCTATCCTTGTAAATTATTCCTTTTTCCTTTCTGATAGGAATATTTTTGTAATTTAGAATAACTTAGGACTTACCCTAATAGGTTCATATAAATACTTATAAATTGTAATAGTTGTAACAATGAATGATATTGACATTCAGTTGTTTTTCCCTTCTTATGTGAGCTAAGTGTCCTTTGCTTAATCTCGACTATTCTTATCTAGCGTAATGAGCGTGGATTAGTAGCGAGTGACCTTCGACCATATTTGTACATAATATCAAGTGTGACTATAGCTCATGTGAGGTGTTGGTGAGTTATATCTACTGTTGGTGCATGAGAAACCCTTACTCAACCTTCAACTATCATTTATCCTTCAGATTGTCTTGAGGTTTAGACCTACCCACCCTGGTTATGATGATATTGGGTTTGTATGTTCTCCTACATGCCTGTATCATCTTGGTATTAGAGCTTAGCTATGTTTAAGTGAGTTTCTGTTATTTGGAAGTTCAAGTGGCTACTATTGCTATAAGAGTGTTTTTAAAAATTACCTATGGTTGTTGTAAGTTTTTAGTATTAAAGAAGTTTATTACTCTATTTTCCCCTGTTTCTTGTACGTAAAATAGATTATGAGTTTTTGTTTGTTTGTTTATTTATCATGTGTTCATTGTATCAACTGTTGGTATATTCGACATTGTTTTCTTCTTATTCATGGAAGGAAATTTTGGATAGTATTTCAACTGTTAATCTCTTGTAATAGACAACAATGTTTGATTCTAATATTCAAGGAACCATTGGTAACTAAGAGAGCATTGCTTGAAATGCCTAAGGTCAACAAGGAAGTTTTATACCCCAATCTGCAAATGATCGACTGGATAGACTTACTGACTTCGTGGCTAGCTTAGCAATTACCATAAATGAAGATAAACTAGCCAGAAATGATCCCTATAGAAGACGACCTAATGAATAGCACAAGAGAGGCAATGCTCAGTATGGCTAAGCTAATGTCCCAATTCAACCACCCCAAGCTGGAGGAGCAAACAGAGTTGCTAGGTGCAAACTAGCACTAAATGAGATCAAAGAAGAAGAGGAAGAAGGTGATGTGGAGGAGTATTATGAACTAAAGGAAAGGAATGTCAGAGCTTATAAAGAAGAAGGGTTGAGGATGCATATCCTTAGTTTTTCTAGGAGTGGTGATGCAGAGGACTACCTGGATTAGGTGGATAAAATCGAGAAGCAATTTTAATGCCATGAAGTGCTTAATAATGGTAAGGTCAGACTCATTATGCTAGAGTTTACTGGCTAAGCCACTCGAAGACAGGAAAGAGAACGTGAAGTTAGAAACTGGGATGAGATGAAAAGAGTCATGAGAAGAAGGTTTGTTTTACAAAACGCCTTCAAGAGATTATAGTAGTTGATGTAAGGTAGATTGAGTGTTGATGCCTACGTGAAGGAATTTCAAATGCTAATGATTTGTTGTGAAGTTGTTGAGCCTGAAGATCGAACTGTATCAAGATTCATTAATGGGTTGAAATACAAGATTGGAGATATTCTAGAGACCATGGACATTGGGTCACTTGATGAAGCTATCCAAGCTGCCTAGAGAATCGAGAAGCGTTGAGCTAGAAGATTCCGAGCTCTTGTTAGTCAGCTACCCTTAGTCGACTTATTCCGAGTAGACCTGTGCAAATGGAACCAAATAAAGTCATTGAAACTTGACTTGCTCAAGCTATCCAAGCAAAGGGAAGGAGATCCTAAGGAAGTTTGAGAAAGCACAAAGCTTAGGAAGGAAGACAAGTGAGATCAAGTGAATCAAACGTCAAGGATCTGGACACATGGTTGCTCAATATCCAAACAGAAGAACTATGGTGATCTAAGGTGAAGCACTAACTATTGAGGTAAATAATATTGATGAAATAATGGAAGAGCCAAAAGAGACCGGATAGGCTGAATTGTCCAAGGATGAGGAAGTTATCTATAGTGAGGAAGGTAACTTTATGCCTACTATCCTAGCGTTAAGGAGAATAATGAGTGTAAGTCTTGTATCCAAGGACGAGTAGTAAGAGAATTTGTTCTATATTGGATGTGAGGTGAACAGGTCATTGTGTGCATTGATTATTGATAGTGGTAGCTACACTAATGTAACATTTGCTTTCATGGTCTAACAATTGAAATAGCCTACCAAGCTTCACCTTAAGCCTTATAAATTACAATAGTTTAGTGACAAAGGAACCTTACAAGTAAATAAATAAGTATTTGTGCCCATTGGTATTGAAAACTATCAAGATGAAGTGCTCTGTGATGTGTTACCCATGATTACTTTACATATTCTACTTGGACGACCATAGATGTTTGACCGAAGTGTGTTATATGATGGAAAGAAGAACACATCTTCCATAGAGCATAAGGGTAGGAAGGTGAAGTTAAACCTTATGATTACCAAACAAGTTAAAAGCGTGCATACTTAATTGAGTTGAGTTCTGAAGGGAGAGGCTTTGGTGATGACCTGAATCAAGTTAAAGAGAGAGATGGAGCTTAAAGAACCGTCTTATTTATTGGTCAGAAGGTTACTTGAAATGAGAGGATCATATGAGTTGCTACTTGCCGATATGAAAACCTTGTTAAATGAGTTTGTTGACGTATTCCCAAGAGAGCTACCAAAAGGTCTACCTCCCTTATGAGGTATTAAACATGCAATTGACTTGTAGCCAAGAGCCGTACTGCCAAACAAGCCTACTTATAAGCTAAATCTTGAATAGGTTGCTAAGCTGTAGAGACAAGTGGATGAGTTGTCGAAGGGAGGGTATGTACAAGAGTCCCTAAGCCCATGTGCTGTACTAACCTTGTTAGTACCAAAGAAAGACGGGATATGGAGGATGTGTGTAGATAGCTAAGCAATCAATTGCATCAACATCAAGTACAACTATCTCATACCAATGCTTGATGAGATGCTTGATGAATTAAATGGAGTAAGAGTATTCTCTAAGATTGATCTCAAATCAGGATACCATCAGATCCAAAAGCAGAAGGGAGATGAATGGAAGACTGTGTTCAAGACTCACCAAGGATTGTATGAGTGGCTTGTGATGCCATTTAGCCTTTCAAACACCTCGAGCACATTCATGCGACTGGTGAACCATGTGCTCCAAGACCTGATTAGGAAGTTTGTGGTGGTATATTTCAATGACATTCTAGTCTCTAGCCTTGACTTGGAGACTTACTGTAAGAACCTTTGAGCAGTCTTTTCAAAACTTCGAGCTGAGAAGCTTTATGCCAACCTAAAGAAATGTTACTTTTGCTAACCTAAAGTAATCTTTCTAAGATTTGTTGTGAGTGTTAGTGGTATGCAAGTCAATGATGAGAAAGTAAGAGTGATTACTGAATAGCCTATGTTGATGTGCAAAGCTTATACGACTTGGGAACATTCTATCACTAATTTATAAGGAATTTCGGTACCATTGTAGCCCCACTCACTGAGCTTTCAAAGAAGAATCATGAGTTTAGATGGGGAGAGAGAAAAGAGATGAGTTTGAAGAAGTAAAGGAGAAGCTTACTACAACCCTTGTCTTAGCTTTGCTGAGCTTTGATAAAGTGTTTGAAGTAGAGCGTGACGTGTCTGGATTAGGCGTATGTACTATACTAATGTAGGAGGGCCAACTTATTGCCTACTTTAGTGAAAAGTTTAGAAGAGCCATGCTCAACTACTCTGTCTATGATAAGGAGTTTTACTCCTTAATCCTAGCCCTAATTATGTGGCAACATTATTTGCTACCCAAGAATTTGTGACCTACATTGATCATGAATCTTTGAGATATCTAAAAGGATTAACCCAAGTTGTCTTGAAGACAACCCAAGTGGATCAAGTTCATAGATGGATTCTCTCATGTTATGAAGACAAGAATGGAAAGAACAATGTAGTAGCCGATGATATGGATTTATAGATGAACACATGGACCTAATATCATGCGTAACCAAGAAATGGGTCTAGACCATGAGATGACTTGAAAAGAAACGATAGTCAAAGGATAAGCAAGGGTTCTCGTGCACCGATGATGAATATGATGCACCAACACTTTACACAAGCTCGGGTTACACTTGATATGACGCACAAGTATGATCAAATGTCACTTGCCACTAGCCTAAGCTCAATGGGTTAAATAAGAGTAGCTGAAGAGTAAGTAAAGGAACACATAGTTCAAAAGGGTATAAAAGTTTAGTGTATTCTTTGTCTATCCATCTTGTGGCTATTACAATATGAAAGTATTTATAGTACCTAATTAGGGTAATTCCTAAATTATAGAAAAGGATCCTTACTAGCTAAGCAAAAGGAGAATAATTTACAAGGTAGCATGTAATCATGCCAAAAGAATATCCTTTATCAAAAAGGACAGTAGGGATGTTAGAAAAAGGATAGCATGTGTGTAATTTGCTCATTCTATGGTCCCAATGATATTGCTGATCGGGCAGGGGTAGATCTTGATCAGGTCAGGTAGACGTTGGCAATTCGATAGCTCGAACAATTAGGACTAGACTGGAGTTGGTTTAGGGGCAACTCATTTCTGGGTCAGCTTCGAGTGATCGCCTCTTAATCGCTGTCAGCTTGGCCTCGGCACTAGGGAGGTTGGTGGTATCCTGATTTGATGCTCAAACTGGTATGTGGTGGTGGGGTTGGTTTAGCACATTGGCTGGTTACTTCAGTAGTTTCCTAAATGGTGTAGAGAGTGAAGTAACTCGATAGATCGAACTGAAGAATGCATTACTCATAGGCACTTAACTCACCTTAAATAGCTCAGCGAGCCATCTAAGCGAACCCTCAAGTTTAAGAGCGTGTAATTGATCCTTAATCCCTATCAAGCCGATGCCCTATCAAGACAACATTCCCTCTTGACTGAACTATAGACCTGATTACTAGGGTTTTCTATGATCAAGGATTTGTATACTGAGGATTCGCATTTTTGTCTAATCTATGCATCGAACTCATGAGGTACTATCATTGAGATTCTTTTGGTTAAAGAAAATGAGGGATGTCTAAGCTGTATTGGATAGTTGTGCTACCCGTAAAAAGGCAAAGAGCTAAGTAAAGCAGGGATAATACTTACCATTATCGATCTTGACTAAACCATGGTTCGAGTTGAGCATGGACTTCATGTTAGGTTTGTTGAGGATATCTCGAGGGAAGGACTCCATTATGGTGGTTATGGACCGATTCATCAAGATGGCATACATTGTGCCCTATTCTAAGATTAATGACACTTCGGCTATCTCTTTTCTTTTCTTGTAAGAGGTCATCAAACTTCATAGAGTTCCCAAGACCATTGTTTCAGATTGAGACCTAAAGTTCACGAGCCACTTCTGGAGAACGCTATAGAGATGAATGGGAACTAAACTATTATATAGTACGTCCTGTTATCCATAAACGGATGGACAGATCGAGGTTGTTAATAAGTCAATGGGAACTTTACTTTAAGTTATTGTTGGTTGGAACATAGCCAATTAGGATCTATGCCTACTTATAATTAAGTTCACCTACAATAGGACTGCCTATAGTGTCATGAACATATAGCCGTTCAACGTTGCCTATAGGTTTAACCCTACATTCCCATTGGACCAAACGCCCCTTCTAAGCTAGGATGATGATTAGTTAGCTATAGAAAGATTTGAGGCCATCGGGTCAATGCCCTAGAAGGTCATAGAACATTTGAGCCAAACTATTACCAAGCTTGAGAGGTGAAGCCAAGGATGGAAGAACAGGGAGTTTCAGCTAAGTGATTTGGTTTGGATCCATCTCAGTAAGGAACAATTCCTAAGTTAAGGGAAGGGCAAGTTATCTCTTAAGGCCGATGGACCATTTAAAGTGTTTGAAAAGATCAATCCTAATACTTATAAGGTTAAACAACCTAAAGATTGTGAGGTCTTAGACTCTTTTAACATTGCCGACCTCCATGTGTATACTCTTAAAGACGAGCAACGTAAAGCTGAGCCAAATTTGATCATAAATCTCAAATAGCTCGGAGAAGATGATAGGGATCATGGTCCAATCACGTAAGACTTACTCATATGGTTCACTAAGCTGTCCGAAGGGAGCTAAACTCAAAAGAGCAATGCATTCTCTAGTCTGACTTGCCGGGTTATTCTGCTCTCTACCTTATTCGAGAGATTATTAAGGTGACAAACCTGTTGTCAAGCCCATGCCTTTACAATACGTCAGTCTAAGGTCTAACATCGAAACCGCATATTGCCAACCTAATACGTAGCTAAGGTCGAGTTAATCCCAATCTTGACCCAACCAATTGAGGCCCACTTGATAATGGACTACCTCCTAAACCAAGCTTTCCTTAATCCAGAACATTTGAGCCACTAACCTTAACTTAACCTATTCAGAACCTGCTCTACTCGACAAACCGGATCATTAGGACTATATAATGGATAGCTGATATGCACCTTATTTTTCTAACGTTAGTACTGTCCTTTGTAACTAAATATTCCTCTTTTTCTTTTGGATTACAACTTTACCCTTGTAACTTTTTCCTTTTTCCTTTCTAATAGGAATCCTTTTGTAATTTACACTAACTTAGGACTTACCCTAATAGGGTCATATAAATACTTGTAAATTGCAATAGCTACAGTAGTGAATGATATTGACATTCAGACATTTTTCCCTTCTTGTGTGAGCTAAGTGTCTTTTGCTTACTTTTAACTACTCTTATCTAGTGCATTAAGTATGGATTAGTAGTGAGTGATCTTCGGCCATACTTGTACGTAATATCAAGTGTGACTTAAGCTTGTATGAGGCGTTGGTGTGTCATATCTACTGTCAGTATATGAAGAACCCCTACTTAACCTTTGACTATCATTTATCCTTCGGATAGTCTCGAGGCTCGAACCCACCCCCTAGTTTTGCGTGATATCGCGGTTCGTGTGTTTACCATATGCTCATATTATTTAAAAGTGATAAATAAACAAATTAAGGTCGAAATAACATCAAATTGATAGACATTAAGTTGAAATCAAGATGAAATTAGCCTAAAATTACTATAGAGAATATATGCTATTTTTTCATCATTGGTATACTTAGTTGGACTCAACTGTGGTTAACCACCCTAATCCTTAACCAACCTTTATTACATCTTAATTAACAGTAAGATAAATACAATTAATAATAAAAAACAATATGATTAGTTAGTAGGATTAAGGACAATTGTCCTTTAGGAGACAAGTTTATGCCCAAGAGGGAAAAAGCATATAAAGGTACCATAATGTACCATGTACCACCCAAAAGCAATCCATTTGTCCCCTTAATACCCTTCACTCTTACGTTAGCACCCACTTTCCAATTTTCTTTCATTTTTCACGATCATTCATTATATACAAATACCCTCAAATTCTCTCTCAAAAACCACCCCAAACTCTCACTTAATCTTTCACTCTCAACCATTCCCTACACATCTACCACCGGCAACCACTCCCTTACCACTACACCACTAAACACTCAACCACCAAGCTACATACCACCCTCACACACCCACTAACACACACACCACTCCACCTCACCAAGTTCATGGCATACACCCATAAAGATAAGTACCACATCTTAACTCTGGTAAATTAATCAACCTTGTTTTCTTTAGTTTTTCACTTAGAATCATTTTGCACATTTTAGACACTCATACATATACATAAACATAAGTATTCTAGATTTTTAAGATAGTAACATGAATAGTTAGTCAAGATAATGCACACATTAGGCTTAGTAGTTTAAGTATTATCATTAAAATATAGTAGAGATTAGTAGTTAATAGGGTATATTAACAAATCATGAAGAAAGTCCAATAACACTTGTTTCATAAGCATGCTGCCACCTTCATGCTAGGTTTCCAACATGTTTTCATTATATTAGATAGAAAAACCAACTCATATTAAGTCAAAACTTGATTTAAGTTAAGGAAATGCATTGAAATAAATGATATATGGAAAATGCAATAAAAGCCCTTAAAAGATATCATGGCCGCCATTTATAGAAGATGTAATGGTTTGCAAGTTTTGATTTATTAGAGTAATAACATAATTAGTTAATGTTAAATATGATTTAAAGTGTGATTAACCAAGTTAAGTTGGGTGATGATGAATTAGTGACTTAAACTAAGATAGTAATTAGGGACTAAAAATGGTATTAAAGACCCTATTAACAATAAGGTCCAGATCTAGAACTTTAACTGAATTGGACCAAACTTAAAGTTTATAATGGGCTTAGGCCCAAAATGATGAATAGAATTGAGCTTAAGGTCTTAAGGTGTAAAACAAGCCCACAAATCCCCAAAAGAATTAAAATTAAGGCCCTATAAAGTAGTGACTAGATCTAAACACAAAAATAAAAAGCTCATTAACTAAAATATAAAATGCCCAATATGTTTTAAGGCCTATCCAAGACATTCTCTATAGACCTACTAACAAGTTAAGGCATTAAACTAGTGAAAAGAACCCATTTAAGCATATTAGGGTAATGATAAAGCCTACATGTAAAACCTATTGAAATTGCATAGAAAATTCAAATTAAAACACTTAAATAAAAGCCCAAAAAGTTAAGTATGAGACCTGATACCAAAAACTAGGCCCAAACCCTAAGATGGTCAAACTAATCCGTTAACCAACGAACTTAATTGACCTAAACTGAACTCTTTTAAGCCTAAACACCTAAAAAGAACCTCATCACTTGAAAGAACACTTGAAAACAATGAAAAATGACTATAAGAGCATTAAGAATAGACTTAAAATGAAGAAATTACAGCCAAAATACAAAAATAGTAAAAGTAGAAGGTCTATGACGATAAGGATTAACTAAGTAGTTTAGAATACAATACATATGTACTTAATTATAATCTTCAGGTGACATGAACTCAAAGATCAACTCAACTGAGGATTATTGGGATTATTAGATATTATGGTTGAGTGAGTATAACTACTCCTATCTTATCGCATTTGCTTGTAGTATAGAGTATTTATCAATTACACATATATGAAATGGTTGTGCTTGGGGATAGGGATTTGTATGTGCTTGTGTTAGTTGTACTTTCACGCTAAAATACTATAATATATCTAAACTAAGGATTGGTTACTACATTAAAAGATAAGGCATTTAGAGTGTCTAACATATATTTGGTTAGTTACCTATAAGTCAAAATAATAATTATTTAACCTTAATATGAACAGGTCATGCATTGCATGTTTCTACATTAATATAAAAGAAGGGTGTCAATATTGCGTAGTGGAGTAAGAGATTATGCATGTTGGATTCATATTTGTATTATATTGTTGTTGTATTGTATGGCATACTCGTACGACATGTTTTTGCCTTGACCTTTGGGATCTACTTAACTTTTGTAGTGCCGCCCTTTACTTGAGGTCGAGCCATGTCTATTACTTTGCATCTACCAAGAAGAGATGATATTTGTTTGAACGATAGATGTATAGATCCAAGTCTTGATGTGCCTAAATACTTCCTAACCAAAGCAACGGTAAGAGTAAAATCATGCTTTACACAATTGCCAGCAGGTTGTGTACAATGTAGGCATTCATATGCTTGTCTGCATTGCATATGCATGTTTAAATAACTCGCTTGTAAATTGTTGTTGGTATGATAAGAAGGTTATTCATTAAGTAGTTGTCACTTACCCCCTTACAGTTTATTGTTGTAGCATAACTTATAGCTAGAGCCGGGTCGCAGGATGCCTAACGTTAAAACCCGTAACTTTAGGCTGGTCAGAAGGAATATGAGAGCACGAGTGGACACTTATTTTATATTTGGACTCTCAAGTCTTTATTAAATCTTTTAAGGGTGTACGGTAGCATAGATTAATAGTTTTTTAATTACGGTTTGTATGACTTAATTTATGGGAGTATTGTTTACCCATATGCTTTATGTTATCTAATATTATATGTCTAAACTTTTAACTTCGTCCCTTGATATTACTTTATACCAGTCTTTCTAGTAGAAGCTAGGGTTATGTTGACACCTTAGGTAGTGCAACAAAGATTCTTGATCAGTAATGGTACTGGTCTTGAATCTTCCGATGTACAAATGGTACTATCACAACTTAGTTGCCCCTTGGGTTATGACATTTGCTATAGTATTAATACGAAGACCACACTGGCTATCATGTAAACTATTATACGAAGATGTAGACAATTGGTTGAATGAGAATCATCATATGCTTGCTATGCTTATAAAAAATTACCATACATTACCACATAAATCTATTATTGTAATAAAGTGACCATATTGTCTAAACCATAGCTTTCTTGAAGCTACTCTCTAATTATTAAAAATTCATATTGTTAATATGAATACCAAAACTGCACTTAATTATGATGTACCCAACTAATAAGTTTCCGAAAATTCATTCCATCTCCATATAATTTAAACCAAATTTATCCATCAAAATATTCGACCTTATTAAAATTAATCCCCATAGATATATGTCCAACTTTAGTGGAATGCATAGAATATATTACCCTAATATAATCGATAAGTCAAGTTACCTCTTCAATTTGATCAAATGTCTAAATTAAATGTACCAAGAAATCAAACTATCTAACTTTTGCATGTATTAGGTTGTACTTTTTCAGTAATCCTCTTAGTTATTTAAATCTCCTTACTACTTCACTTTAGAACCCATTGATATAACCATAGAGTCATCTTAAACCTCACTATTCTTAAGTTAAAACACTTAAAATAAGTTGCATACTTAATAAACATTAGTATTAACATTTATTCATTTCTTTCTTCCCTTATTGACCACAACTACTATCGGTTCATATTTGGTTACCCGAAGTTCCTTTAGGGTTGCCTGAAATACTAGAAGCAGAGACATGGTCAAAGCATGCGTGCCCAATGTGTTTCTTTCATGACATGCTTTAGCTGGTAAGGGATGGGTGTGGAAAACTTTCGCTGGTTCTGAAGCTAATGGGTTTTGAATGACCTAAGCGACAATCTTCTTGTTTTGGAAAGGAATAGGGATTAGGATTTTAATACATGTTTTAGTATTATCATAGTTATATTAGGAGATTTAACATTTATATTTAAGGTTGTATGCTTATGAGGATTGGAGGAATCTTAGTTGTCCAAGTGAATACCCCCTACTTAAATTTGTGTTGTATGGTGGTCAAAATAATGCAAACCATTCGTCTTTGTTTGTATCGTTGTAGATTCACTTAAGTGAATACCTGTAACAACCTTAATAGGGGCCTAATAGAATTATCCTAAAATTGTCATATTATGTGTGCATTCGCAATATGAAGATAGCTTTATAAGTCAGAGATTGCAAGACTCTAATAAAATATAAAACTCATTATATTTAATCATAACATATATGGTACATTTATATAAAAATTTCTATAGAAACCAATATTTCACAGTTCACTAAAACTATAGAGAATTAGAATCCCTTACCAAACAATAAGATTAGATAGCCAAAATCTCTTAAAGGGCATGGGTTATAATAAGTTTAAAGTGGTAGAGATTTTGAAAATAGAGCACATATTTTAATATTCTTCCTCACACAATCTAAGTTTAGACAAGGTAATATTCTATACTACACCTATCTTTCGAGATCTCAATCTGGCAAACTAATTACTTGTCTCTTAACTTATTCCTAACTTTAGGTTACCTACAAGAAAGATTATTGAGGGGTGAGCAAAACCATGACTCAGCGAAATCATTCATCATACCATACAACAAACAATTAGCAAATGAGCTATCAACCATTAACGTCTAATGCATGTATAACCATATGAATGCAACAATATATACAATCATCTTGAAATTGTATACAACTTGGATTTACGCCCTTTAGTAGCCAAAGGTTAGGGAATAAGTTCCAATGTGTTAGCTTGAAGCACCACCATTCCGAGCAAAATCGCCCTTGGCCTAATGTCTTATTAATTGATTATAATATATCAAAATATCGCAAATCTAGCTCCAGCGGAGTTTTATTTTTAGATATTGAAATAATAATAATATGATAATAAATATAGGCTCAAGAGCATGGGTAACCTTAAGTAGCTGTATCAGTGGATGAAGCTCCAATCAAAAGATAGTATTCCCTAATATGCGGTAGTTTCTAAAGATCAGGGCGAGGTTATAAACAATGAATCACTTTCATATAGCCTCTCTATGCCACCACATGATGTTGATGACCTTCTTCATGTATCTGTGCAATGCATACCCTATGTAAGTTTTAAGTTGAATCGACTTAAATTCATTACGAGTTGACCAAACATATAAGATAGATACCCAACAATAATGCAATTAATAAGTATAACAACCAAATTCATGTTTCATATCGTTTATAGTATTTTTAGACAATAGAGCAAGCAAACCAAGCACATGCATTCCCCATACTCCCCAAGCAACTCAATTTCATATCATTAATTACTTAAGGTGCAACTATATTACAAGTATAAGCAATTTTGGTAATCATAGAGAGTCACTCACCTGTCTAAGTGTCTTGTTAAAATAATCCCCTAAAAGTAATTGATGGAGCAGCTTTAGATATTCTCATCACCTAAATAATTAACAAGTAATTAGGTGTCTAGCATCATGCCTAAAATAAACCAACACTTAATTGAATAGATTTACTTACCATCCCATTTGAACACACTTTATCTAATGAAATTTATCCATTTTTATTCTGTTTTTAATGAATAATTATTATTTTGATGTTTGATCAATCTAAGTTTCACATGAACTTATTTGAGAAAGGTAAATCTAGTTTGCACGAGAGGTTGGAGTAGGAGGGATTCATAATTCTATTAAACCATTTTCCTTTTTTCTTTTCTCTTTGTTTCTCTCTATTTTATAAGATAGCTAGTTAATAGATTCATTTATAAGTCAAACATGATTTGGTTAGGTTATTTGATTAGAAGGATTATGGGTGTATGACATTATTCATAATTGTTTTTAAGGTTTAATAAATACATCGCTATTATTTAAATTTAGTACTAAAGTGAAATTCTTTGTCTTATAATTTAGCCCAAGTCATGGTTCAACATGAATTTATTAGGTTTCCATAGGGTTATTGATGTCAAATTCTAAGCCAATTTTGGTTATCTATTATATTTGTGAAAGTAAGCTTTCGAGACTTATCTAATGTATGGGTTGGCTACTCTAATTTGATCCCATTCATTGGTTTTTAAATTTTTATCCATAAGTTTAGGTTCATTCCATTATACTATACCTATGCCAATTAATTGTTTATGTGCTTAGCTTGACGTGAAAAGCCTTTCTTTATTTATGTAGAACTTTAGTCTAGTTCTAAAATTCTAAGATGAAGTTATTCCATTTCCAGCATTCACTACATGCATGCATATATCTTAAAATTTCCTCATGTGTTCATTTCCTTTAAACTTTTAAAGCATTATGAACCATCATAAACCATATCATACATTTACCTACTAAATTATTCATCTAACTTTTAAGTTCTCTTATTTCAACCAACATAATATGCCATTCACAAAAAGACTCATGTATTATACAACCTAATAATACTATACAATTAAGATTGTTTTTATGTATGTTTTCACATACATTAATATTAGTGCTTATACGTCCCTAATACATAACTTAAATAAATTTATCATATCCTAATTTTATCAAAGATGCATAATATATATGTGTATGTATGCATATGTAAGTGCATGCTTTACTTAATTAGTTTTCGATATTCATAACTTAACTAAAAATTTCCTTGATTTCCTTCGTGTGTGTGTGTTGGGCAAGCGGGTGATTCGTACAATTTCTCTATGTACTATTGAATTCAGACACGTAATACCCTACCAAATTCCTACTTTCTCCAAAGATGCATTAGTCCATATTTTACGAATTAATCAGCCAATGCGAAGGCATTACTCCGTGTATAGTATGGCTAACGAGACATGTATAACATGTATAATGACGATGATGACGATAATAATAATACTAACAGTGATGTTAGCAAAACCCTTATTTGAAGGGTAATCCGAAGAAAAGGCAAGAGGCCTTCAAATTACACAATAATAAGGCAAAAGCAATAAAATAATCAGATATCTTCTTTTAACAACCAAGTAAAGTTTTCTAGCCAACTTTTGTTCGTTCATTTGTAGCAATAATAAGTATTACATTATAATAATCATATCGTTATACTGAAATTTGATCATCATCAGCTAAAAGAAATTGGACAACAAGTCCATTATCACATGATCAAAAGTGAAATCCAAGTCCTGGAAAATGATTCTCATTATGATTCAGATGATATCATTTTATAAAATTCCATTACCCGATTAACAAAAATACAGTTTATATAACATGTGTACTATATACTATTTACTAAATCATACAATTACAATCCTTGTTTATGTATTATTGTCCATAATCACATTGCGGTAATATTATGTTATATCATATATAGTTGATATCATGTTAATATAGTTATTACAGATGATTATTATTAAGGATGGCGTTTCTTTTCCTCATTTCATGCATATTGCAAATATTCAACATTCCCGTACCGATTCCTATTTGGGTTTCTTTTGGTCCTTTTTGTTTATTTCTTTTTTTTTTTAATATATACATATATATATATGTGTGTATTTAGAGAGATATACAATACTTTATATTAGGGTTGGGTAAAAAAACCGCGAATCGCAAATCGAACTATAAATAAAACCAAACAAAAAAAATTGATTTCTTTTATAACTATTTGGTTTACTATTCAATTTGATTATATATAAACAGTTCGCAATTCAACTCAAAAAAACAAATCGAACCAAACTGCTTAGTTAAATAAAAAAAATTTATACAATTATTTTATACTTTTTTATATTTTTTTTCAATTAGTCTTCATAGATTTCATCAAATTTTTTATATTTTGTTATTCTTTATCTTAATTTTGTATCAATTATTAAATAAAGTTGAGTGAATTTCATATTTATTGGAGATAAAAATATTTAGTCAAACTTTGACACAAATGGTTTGAACTATGGATCGAACTGAACCAAATCAATTTTAATTAGGTTCGAAAAATTTATAAACTGTATCATATGGTTAGGTTCAACTTAAAAAAAAAAAAACAAATCATTACATTAGGTTCGATGTGTTATGGAGAGAAATCATATTGAACCAAACCGTGCCCATACCCCTACTTTATATCAATATTATTGCCATTTCCTAATCCTATAGGGGATTTCACCTCAGTAATCCCTTTTCTTAGCTAACCTTACCCTCTCTCCAGTAGTCACAATAGAAAACATACTTGAAGAAACCTATGAGAGCAATGACTTACCTAGGAGTGTAGCAACATCCAAGTTCGGTTAAGTCAACTTTGAATGGAGACATCACATTTATCGAAGAAGAAGAAAGATGGCTTAGTTTATGATGTCCATGTAAGTAATTTGTCAGCAAGGAAAGAGAAAAAGGAAAGGGAGAAAATTTCAGATTAGCGAGATGGTAAGGGTATAGAGCACAACACAAGGAGTTGAACATTTGCCTTAGAGTTGTTTGGTCAACGATGATTACCCATTATCGACTTCATTGGAGTCTTATTTTCAAGTAATAAGGATGGCTAGTGCAAGAGTCAAGACAAAATTACTTGTGCAAACTAGTGCAAATGAGTTCTTAACTAAGTTAGGGATTCACCTAGTTTAGTTGTGATAGCAGTGGCCTCCTTGTCATGCTTCATCGAAGCTTGTTATCGTGCAATGCAAATCGCTCTGTTTTTCCTTCTTATGAGCAGGGGACAGTTCCAAGCACATAACAGAGAGAAAGGAAAGTAATTTAAATAAGAAAAGAAGGGGTAGGGTAGGCTAACCAGGAGGAGATAAAGTAGGAATTAGAGTTTCACTTACCCATCCTTAAAAATGATTATGAAGAAGTCTTAGGAGCCATAATAATGAGCTGCTAACCATTGGTCCTCTTATGCACACACGACTTCGAGGCCTTTAATCCCTCACTTAAAGAATCCTCTCTTAATAGCTTGCCGATGACAAGAGATTCTATGTAGAAGAAGGATGGCTAAATTCCTTGATAACTCCGGGAGGTTATACCTTGCTATGTTGTCTCTTTTATGCCGACATTGACTATTTGCTTGCCAAGGGTTCTGTGTCGAGAAACTCCTGCTGAGTGACAAGATACTCTTCTTCAGGCTGAGTACTTTCTTCTGACTTCTTACTAACCCCTGATGCTGCAATATCTTGATTCTCCTCGCTTGTTATGATCAAAGAATCTATATACGGAACTAATGTTGCACTACTACTTATCCCTTTCACCTAACACTGTACTATTTTTCCCTTTTTATTGTTTATCCTTTTTACCTTTTTTCATATATATTAGGAGTTCTTCTTTTGTATGCCTTTTTATAATTTCTTTATTTGAATGGTTGCCCTAGAGACTTATTATAAATAATCCTTCTTGCTTATAAGCTTGAATCATCTTACATCACAGATATACATTGAATATATTGTTCTTGCGAGACCACTCCCTCTTTAAGACCATTTTTATACACTCTTATCTAATCTTGCCGAGTAACTTAGGATTAGTGGTGGGTGGATCTTCACATAAACTCATACGTCATATCAAGTGAAGTGTCGAGTCGTATGGTGCTCGCAGGTAGGTCATATCCTCCGAGTAGCCTCATGTCAACTACTCTTGTCAATTTGTAGACTAATTCATTCTATTTTCTTCGATATTTCAAAGGACCCACTAATTCAAATTTACTACAGTAAGCCTTAGTGATAACTGAGCTCCTAAGCACATCATAAAATCTAGGTATCAAAGCTTAAGGTTGTGACCGAGAGCTATGTAGTGATAGTCCTTACTAGTTGCTGTTTAAGATATTTGTGTGTGTAGAAAGCTTTCCTACAAGAAGTGTGTTCTAAAGCTTATTTTTTATGAGAATGTTGAACCCTAGTGTTCAGGAAGAGATTAAGGATGCTGAGAGTGATGCTCATAGACGTGGTTGAGTTACCTAACAAACTTTACGTACTACTGATGAGCAAATACAAGACCTTGCTACTATTGTGGCTAATTTAGTTGTTTCTGTATAGAGAGTCTTAGAGACTGGGCTGAGAGAGAGAGTAGTTGAACAAGGCCGAGAAATGAGACAAAGGCTTAAAAGGCAGATGAATGAATGAGCACTGGAAGCCTTTCTTGTGAACCAAGCACCACCGCATCGTGCCAATAGAGTGGCAAGAAGAAGGTTGGAGTTGGATGAAGTGGAAGAGTATGAAGAAGAAGAGGAACAGTATGTTGGGATTGATTAGCGTGAGATTAGAGCCTCGGGAGGTGCCAAACACCTTATGGTATAGATTCTAAGCTTCATCGAGTTTGGAAAGGTTGATGACTACCTAGATTAGGAAGAGAAGAGAAGATCAAGAAGATATTCGACTTCTACGATTATAAGGATGTTGTTCGTATTCGAGTGGCTGCATTGGAATTTTCTAGATATGCAGTAATGTGGTGGAAGAAGTTGCAGAATGTTTGCCTGAGAGCTTAACAAGAAGTTCAGATATGGAATGAAATGAAGCAGGTCTTGAGAGGTAGGTTCATTCTTGAACACTATGAATAAGATACTTTTAGATGTCTCCAGGACTTAAGATAAGGTAGCAAATCAGTGGACGACTATGGCCGAGAGTTTCAATTACTCATGATCCAGTGTGATGTTGACAAACTTGAGATGAGAATTATCACTAAGTTTATTTCTAGGCTTAGGACCGAGATTAGTAACATAGACTCTAGATAGAGCCTTGTAACTTTAGATAGAGCCATTAGGGTGGCATAAAGAATCGAAAGGCAGAGGCGAAACCAGGTTAATCGTATGCTGAGTAGTTGACCTATGTTGTTGAACAAAAGCAGCATGCCAAGTTTACTAAGGAATGACTAAGCATCCAACAATTCTAAGGTGGAACATTTATGGCAAGTGCCTATTCAACCAGAAGAAGGCCGAGGTAAAGCAAGGCTAAGGAACTTGAGGTTTGAAAAGACCAAGGTTAAGGCTTTAGAAGAAAGACTGGAGAAATCAAATACTTTAAATGTCTCGGTTATGGACATATGGCTAGTCAATGCCCAAACCGCTAAGTCATGACTATAAAGGGAGGCAAGCCCCAGTTTGAAGTAGAGAGTGCGAGCGAAGGAGAAGAAGAGATGAGAGTTAAGTAGATGTTGGAAGAGTTTCAAGAAGACCCCGATGTCGAGACACCTCCTGAGGGCAGTGCCGAGTACTGTGTTGTCGTTTGATGGTCTCTTAGTGCATTTGTGGCAAAAGAGAATAAGCAGAGGGAGAACCTCTTCTATACGAACTGCTGAGTAAATGGCAAGCTTTGTGCTTTGATCATTGACGGAAGGAGCCGCACCAATGTCATAGCTTAAGGGGTAGTTAAGGCCATGAAACATCCAACCCTCCTACATCCTAAGCCATACAAGATTCATTGGTTGAATGAGAAAGGAGGCTAACATGTTGCTAAGCAAGTTAGAGTACCCATTACCATCGGTGATAGGTACAAGGACGAGGTGTTGTGTAATGTCCTTCCAATGTGCGCTTCTCACATATTACTTGATTGACCATAGCTGTTTGACTTGAGAGTATTACATGATGGGTATAGGAACACCTGCATGTTCTAGAAAGGCGAAAAGAAAATAATACTAACACCTATGAGTCTTAAGGAAGTGTAAGAAGCCTAAGAAAAGGTTGCTAGATCTTTACAGCAAAAGTCTTTAGTGATTTCCTGAGCTTAATTTGCCCAAGAAGTTAAGGCTAAGGACTATGTGCTTCTTCTAGTCAGGAGACTCTTAGAGGTAAGAGATGCCAAGAAATGCCTAACTAAAGTGAGAGCTCTATTAGAAGAATATGTTGAAAGGTTTACCACCTTTAAGAGGCATTAAGCATTGCATTAATCTTCAGTAGGAGTAGCTCTACCGAACCAACCTGCTTATAGCTTAATCTTGAGCAGGCAGTCAAGTTGAAGAAGTAAGTTAATGAGTTGGTGGATCGCGGGTATGTCCAAGAGAGCATGAGCCCATGTGCCGTCCTTGCCGTGCTAGTACCAAAGAAAGATGGGCTATGGAGAATGTGAATTGATAGCCATACCATCAACAAAATTACTGTTAAGTACCAATACTCGATCCTACGGTTGGATGATATGCTTGATGAGTTGCATGGTGCCCACACCTTTTCAAAGATTGATTTGAAAAGTGGCTACTACCAAATACAAATGAGGCTTGGAGATGAATGGAAGACAGCCTTCAAAACAAAGGATAGCCTATTTGAATGGATGGTAATGTCATTTGGTCTAACTAATGCGCTGAGTACATTTATGCAGCTAATGAATCATGTGCTTAGAACATTGATTGGCAAATGTGTTATGGTCTATTTTAATGACATTTTAGTCTGCAATGTTAACCTCATCACTCATGTTGAGCATTTAAGATCGGTTTCGACATCCTCTATGCCGAGAGATTATTTGGTAACTTGAAGAAATGTATATTCTGTTAAAGCGAGGTTTTATTCCTCGGATATGTTGTTTTAGGGAAAGGAGTTTGAGTTGATAACGAGAAAGTCAGAGCTATTCTTGAGTGACTTGTGCCGACTAGTGTTGCTAAAGTCAAGAGCTTCCATAGTCTAGCTTTGTTTTATTGGAGATTCATTTGGAACTTCAATTCCATAATTGTGCCATTAACTGAATTGACTAGGAAAAATACTGAGTTTAGGTGATTGGAGAAAGCTTAGAAGAGTTTTGACGATGTGAAGTAGAAGTTGATGTTTGCTCCAATACTTGCCCTGCCATATTTTGAGAAGGTTTTTGAGGTTGAATGTAATGCCTCTAGCGTTGGCATTGGTGCTGTCCTTATGCAGGGGTGCCGACCAATTGCCTATTTCAGCAAGAAACTCGATGGTGCTGCCTTGAATTACTCAGCTTACAACAAGGAGTTCTATGCCTTTGTTCAAACACTGTAAAACTGATAGCATTATCTATTGCCAAGAGAGTTTATCATCTACTTAGATCATCAGTCTCTCAAGCATCTTCATAGGCAGCAGAAACTTTCTTGGCATCATACCAAATGGGTTGAATTCTTGGAGTCTTTTTACTATATCATTTGGTATAAGAAAGGGAGCACCAACATTGTAGCCAATGCTCTTTCTCGTCATCATACCCTTATTACAACTATGTAAGCCAAAGTACTTAGATTCAGCACCTTACTCGATCAATATGAGCATAACCAGTATTTTGGGCCCTTAGTGGCCAAGTGTAATGTTGAAGGTGTTGTGGATGGATACTACTTGAGTCAGGGGTTTCTGATGAAAGGTAAGTAAGTTTATGTGTCGATTGGTTTGGTTAGAGAACTATCCGTCCGTAAAGTTCATGCTAGAGGTTTGGTTGGCCATTTTAGCAAAAAGAGGACGGCTGAAATACTGAAAGAACATTTCTACTAGCTTAGGATAACAAAGGATGTGCGTCGAGTTCTTGAGAGGTACAGGGTGTGTAAACATGGAAAAGGAATGAGAGAGCCATACGAAGAATACACACCCCTACCTATACCTAAGTACCCATGGATTAACCTAAGCATGGATTTCATGCTTAGCCTTCCTTGAACGCTGAGAAGACATGCTCCATTATGGTTGTGGTCAATTGTTTCAGCAAGATGAGCCATTTCATTCCCTTCCATAAAATCAATGATGCTTTGTTTATCGTTAACATCTTTTTGTAGGAAATTGTACATATGTATGGGCTACCAAAGAGTATTGTATCCGACCGTCATTCGAAGTTCATGAGCTTCTTCTGGAAAACCCGGTGGAGGAAACTCAGCACCAAGCTTATGTACAGTACTTCTTGTTACCCCCAAATAGATAACCAAACTAAAGTAGTAAATAGGACAGTCAGCAACCTTCTATGAGCGACTGTGGGGAAGAATTTACATGATTTGGACTTATGCCCATCTGTCATTGAGTTTGCTTACAATCGATTAGTTCATAACTCGATAAGAAGGTTACCTCTTAAGGTCGTCTATGGACTTAACCCGAACTTGCCCCTAGATATAGTTATCAGCCTGGCCATATAAGGGGAAAGTCAATCAAGCCTACAGCACGTTGAGGAATTCTAAAAGTTACATCAAAAGGTTATTGAACATCTGGCACAGATTGTAGCTCGAAAGAAGGAATAAGGAAGCCGAGGAAGGAGACGAGTGGTTTACAACCTTGAAGACCTTGTCTGGGTTCACCTTAGTAAGGAGCGTTTCCTTAGGAAGAGAATGAACAAGCTTTCCCCTAGATCAAATGGACCTTTTAAGATCCTTGAGCGCATCAATGACAATGCTTATGAGTTAAAGCTGCTTAATGGATACGGTGTATCTACTACTTTTAATGTGGCTGATCTCATACCCTACGTACCCAATGAAGAAGAAGGTTAAGATTTAAGGGCAAATCTTCAACAACCTTAGGGAACTAATGAGTTGTCAACCACTGGTCTTCTTATGCACGCACGACTTTAAGGCCTCTAATCCCTCACTGGAAGAATCCTCTCTTGAAAACCTGCTAATGATGAAAGACTCTACGTGGAAGAAGGATAGTTAAATTCCTTAATAACTCTAAGAGGTTACACCCTGCTCTGTTCTCTCTCTTATGCCGATGTTGACTATTTGCTTACCAAGGGTTCTGTGCTGAATGATCGAACTTTCAATTGCCGAGAAACTCCTACAGAGTGACAAGACACTTTTCTTTAGATTGAGTACTTTCTTGTGACTTCCTACCAACCCTTAATGCTGCAACATCTTGGTTCCCCTCACCTGTTACGATAAAAGAATCTATATATGGAACCAATGTTTCACTACCACCTATCCCTTTCACTTGATATTGAACTATTTTTTCCTTTTTGTTGTTTGTCCTTTTTATCCTTTTTCATATCTACTGGGAATTCTTTTTTTGTATGCCTTTTTGTAATTTCTTTATTTGTATGGTTATCTTAAGGACTTACTATAAATAGTCTCTCTTCCTTGTAAGTCGGAATTATCTTACATCACAAATATACATTGAATATACTGTTCTTGTGAGACTACTCTCTCTTCAAGACCATTTTATATACTCTTATCTAATCTTATCGAGTAGCTCAAGATTAGTGGTGGGTAGACTTTGACATCAACTTGTATGTCATTTCAAGTGAAGTGTCAAGTCATGTTGTGTTCGCAAGTGGGTCATATCCTCCGAGTAGCCTCACATCAACTACTCTTGTCAATTCATAGACCAATTCATTCTATTTTCTTTAATATTTCAAAGGAGCCACCAGTTTGAATTTGTTATGGTAAGCCTTAGTAATAACTGAGCTCCTAGGTACATCACATAATAAAATCAAGGTATCACATATACACATTAAGTTGAGAGAGTATGTGCGGATTACTTAAGAATTGATACGATAGTCAATGGAACCAAGTTTCCAATACACATATCATGATAGCACCAAATGAGAGAAAGGGAGTGTGAAGTAATATTAAAACTTATTTTTTAATAATGTTTTGAGACAGGTTTTGGGAAATGCCTAAAAATCATATAAGGCTATAAGATAGTTTTTAGGTTTTTTAAAATATCCATTGGAAAACTCACTACTCTGTAAAAAATAACTTAAGTGTAAAAAAACTAGCAAGTTCCTAAATTTCATACTTTTGATTGAGTATGGATATAATGTCATTATGTTTGATTACAGTAAATCTAATATTATAAAGCAAAAGGTTGATCATTTTAAGTTCACACAATTGTGGAGATGTTGCTATATTTGGCACATAAGCATCAAATTTGCTTTGCTTGTAAAGCTAATTTTCTTATTTATGTCTTGTTTATTTATTTATTTGTTGTCAGCAAGAAAGCATTTTTTTCCATTCTTGTAGGGTAAAACTATGTGGATGATAATTTTAAAGATGTTTATACTATAATATATGTCATTCTTTCGTTTACATAGTATAAAAGCATTTTTTTTTTCTCGACAAGAAAGCAATGTGATTTGATCAAGCAATAGTTTGAGAGGTTTTCTTTACCTATAATAAGAACGAGGAGCTTGATATTTATTGAAATAAATTCTAAGCAATTTTTAGTTTAACATTCCATTGATGTTTTGTAGTACTACTTTACATCTATAAATTTTCAATGTTTCTTTTTTCCTAATCTTTACACTATCTATTTAATTTGTGCAGTTAAATTTACACAACTTACCATTAAAGGAAAAAAAAAGAAGAAGAAGAGAAAAACAAATTCCAGGTTTCCTAACAAGCTTATCAGGTGGGTTTCAAGTAAGACACCCTACAGGTAATAGGACGGGTACTGAGATTATTAACCCCGTCCTAAACTCGCCTCAGTTGCATCCCTAGGAATTATGTGATTAATATTTTTGGCTTCAGTGAGTTGGAAGGGTTACTATGTTGAGTAGATTGTGTTTGCTATTGAGGATATTACGGAATCATTTTGGATTATAAGGTGAGGTAATCTAATGACCTTGTATTATTTCCATTCTTCTTTATTTATTAATATTATTTCTACTATCATTATTATTTGGTTAATTATCTCTATTGTTATTATTACTAAGTTTATATGTGTAAGTGTGTACCACTATTGTTATTAGATTTAATGTAATTTCATTAGGAAAAGGAAAAAAATTACAAAAAAAAAAATCCCTAGAATACAGTTTCTAGAAAAATATTCTTAAGAATATGATACTTAAAATGGTATCTTAAAGAGGCGATTTTGGATGGCTTCTCTATCCACTTGAGACTCTTCTTCTTCTTCCTTCCATTTCATTTACAGAATGATCCATCTCTCTCTAAAAAACACAAACATAAACCCTGCTTCACCCATTGCGATTCCTATCTTTTTTTTTTTTTTTTAATTCAGTTGTAGATTGTGCATGGCAACATAACATATGATACATCTTTAGAAAAATTTTTGGAAAACGATATAAAAAAACGCGATCTCCTCAGTTTCTCTCATTAAAAGATGATAAACAAAAAGTTAACATTTTTTCGTCTTTTGATCGGTTTTATGGACATGTAACTATGTGAAATAATGTTGTTGTTGAATATATCATCCTACATTGTTGCTTATATCGAGTTTTTTTACGTACCGAACTGTCTATGTTAGTTTATTATACATATACATGTAATATGTGATACGAGGAGACTTATTTAATATTAATACAACTAGTTGAGTTAGTTAGTTTTTGCATAAAAAAATTGTTAGTAATTAAGCAATTGTCGTAAGGAGCATGCTTTTGCATATTAAATTTAGTTGTCGTATCAGCGGGTATTCATGAATGTGTGGTATTGGTCCCGTATAAGCTATTAAGAGTAGGGTTGAATTGATATCTTCAAATTTTTTTAAAACTTTTCCAATATAAGAAAAATAAAATTACCACTCTTAACAACTTATATTGGTGAACATTGATATTTTAATAATTCAACACATAACAATTAATAAAGCAAATTAAAAGAATAAGGAATGAGAATATTAAGCAGAGAATTTATAGAGCTTCGACCATTTGCTTATTGCTCTCTTCTAGCTCCACTATTGGGGATTTGGTCTACTTCACCAATGTCGTTCCACTTGATCCACTAAATCAAATCACAAAGAGATTACAAATACTTTTCACATATGGATTTTACAATACTCTACTCTGTCTATCTAACCTCTTTGCAATTTAGGCTAATATCGATCTATAAAGTACAAATGTACTTGTCTTCAACACTCAAACAACAAATAAGTTTTATGAATTATAAGTGAGAACAAAAGTATAAATCTTAATTAATTTCGCTCTAAAGAGAAATAACGATTGTTGTATTATTTGCTTCAGTGGAACTTTCTGAAGAAGTATTTGAAGGATTTTTTATAGCTTTTTAGAAGATTGAAACTAATCACACTTCTTTTTGTATAGCAAAAACATTTTTCCAGATTTATGTTATTGTCTCTAAAAGAAGTTTTGAATCCGTTCCCTTTTTATATTGAAATCTTCTAACGGCTAAATTTTTGTAGATTATCTTTACTTTTGTATTTATCCAAGCGTTAATTGTTAAAGATAAATCCTTGGATATTTGGAAAAGATCTTGATCAATTTAAATTCAAAAAGTAACTCCCGAATAAGCTTCATATTCAAAATTTGAAATTTCACAAAATCTGAATTAACCTTATCTTAATCCATTCTTATGCATATCTTGATTTATCAAAAATAAATTCGCTCAAAAATAATCTCCAAGGATCATGATTCAATCTTAAGTGAAATGGGATTAAGTATATTTCCCTAATACACCCAATCTAGTGGAGTTAGGCCTTGTTCAATTTAAATTTGATATGAATTAAATTTTATTGTCATATTTTTCCATACCAACTTTTTGAATAACCTTCTAAAAAGTATTAGTCTTCTTTTTTCTGAAGTTTCTAAAGTGTTTTTACCAATTCTTGTTATAAAAACTTCTGAAACACTTTTTGAAGATTTTCATACTAGTCTCTTTTTTAATCATTTCAAACCTTCTAAATAAGTTTCTAAATGCACCTCAATTTGCAATTTTAAACTTTCTAAATACCTGCATACTTGTTAGTACATTAGTATTCTTCTCTTTTATTATCATCAAAATCTATAAGAAATATCTAACATATAGATGTACATATACGATATGGGTTGGTTCAGTGTCGAGAATTTTATTGAGTTGATATAACAAATAGGTGAAGATGTATAATATGAGGGTAGTTTGCTACATTGAAGGAAATATTTTGGAAGGAGAGGATGGGGTGCATTATGATAGGTGTCCAACAATAGTGGCTAAGGTACCGATTAGAGTAACTTATGATCAGTTGGTTAGCTTAATATGTAACCAGCTCCGAGTTGACATGATAACTCACTAGGTCGATTTGATTCATAAGTGTCCCCTTGTAGGAAGGAGTAGGAACATGTTCTGTGTTGTTCTTATAAAGGGCGATTATAATGTCCAATAGTTATTGGCATCCTTACAGGGATGTGGTAAAGTAAGCGGTTTGGTAGAAATGAATATTAAAGTTCATGAAATTGACATTATCTAACTATTGAGTACGATTTTAGAGGGCATTACTGTAATGTTAGGGTTTAAGTAAAAACTCAAGTGTTTCAATATCAGTCGATTCCACATAGTGATATACTGGGTAGCAATTGCATGCCTCGTCAAAATAACATGCTGATCATGAGCGTTAGAGAGATGAGACATATACTTTCCACTTCCATACAAAGAAGATGATAGTTACTCTTCAGGATGTCTCTGCGTTGATCGGTCTACTAGTTGATGGTTGGTCTATGATGAGTGGCTTATAATCGAGCTGGGTTGACATGTGCTTGTAGTTGCTAGGATTGTGCCCTCCTCTAAGTGCTATAAATGGGGCTCGAGTGAAGTTATCCTAGTTAAAGGACGACTTCAATGACTTACTTGCAGACGTAGATGATATTACTATACAATGATACACCCAGGCTCATATTATACAACCGAATAGAGGGATGCTACTCTCAAACAATTCAAACAACAAGGTGCATTTGATGTTCCTTCCCTTTGATGCGTTTCTGGGGTCGGACACATGGAGAAGCACCACAATGAACCAAAATAAGAAAATAAAATGGGGGTTTTAGCAAATCCGTGAGCTATCTAGTTGGATATGACGCACCAATAAGATCCAATACGGCCTATAATCTGCCAAATATGATACATCGATTCTAACTAAAGAGTCACTTACCACTACTCATTGCTAAAAGGAATAGATAAGAGTTAAATGATAATGACACCACTAAGGTTGCTCAATATGAATAATTCTGTATTGATGAGTTGATTGTTTGTTTACAAGAAAGTGGGGTTTTATATACCCATCCGCTAGGGTTACGTTACATGTATGAAAAGACAAAAGGGTATTCTACAATTAGTTACATAAAACATACTAAAGGAGGTAAAAGACACAAAGAATATACCAATATGGAAAAGAAGGAATCATTCTAGAAGGCTGTGTTCAGGGAAGACGTATTGCTTGGTGGCTGGCATTAGAAATATGATACAAAGTAGGTGGAAGCAGAAAAGCGTTGCAGTCAAGGGTCGACTTGATCTGAATCAGGTCAGGAGCCAATCAGTACGATAACAAAGTCAGCTAAATAGGAGTAAGATGCCTGTGGTCAGTTGGGGAGCTTGGTTCAACTAGTCCTGGGCTGCCTTCTGGAATAAGACTTTGTTGCTGAGCAGGAGCATGTTTAATACATATGAGAATTTGACTAACAGGTTAGCAGGAGATCAGTTTAGAATAGGGATCCCCGTCTCGACTTTGGTTACAAGCTAGTATTTTCTGTGTAAGTCCTTGGAGTCTTCTAGCTCGGCTATGAGTGATTAGCCTAAGGGCCTGATTCCTATTATTTGCTTGGCGATCGGAAATATTTTCCCTCAAATCTAAAGTAGTTTCTGCTTTTCTTCTAGGGTGTACGCGAGGTCTTCTTCTACTGGTTGGTAAGGGATCGGATCAGATACATTGAAGGTGGAAGAAACACCATAGTCATCAAGCAACTCGATCTAATAAGCATTGAGGTAGATCTTCTTCAAGACTTTGAACAAATCTTTAGCTCGAGGAGATAGCTTGTTCTGTCTTAAGTGTAGGAATCATTCTTGGCCAAGGTATATCCATACCAAGTCTCCTGGGTGGAAAGAAATAGTTTGGTAGCCTTGAATACCAATTTCTTGCTGTCTCTAATTGAATTTAGTGATCTTCTTAGTTACAGATTAGTGTAGCTCATGTAATTCTTAAGCTTGGTCAACTCCGAATTGACTCTCTCTTTAGTAGTTGTTAGGGTATCGATCATATCTAGGGGAATAGGAGGGTTAAGGCCATAGACGACCTCTAATGAGGTCTTCTTGGTAGTGCTATGGATAGTTTGGTTATATGTGAACTCCACAACTGGTAGGCACAAATCCCAATCCCTCAAGTTCTTTCATACAACAGCTTTAAGCAGATTGCCCAACATTTTGTTTACTACTTCAATCTGGCCATCAATCCGAGGGTGGCTATTGGAGCTGAATACAAGTTTAGTTCTAAGTTTTCTCCAAAGAGTCTTCCAAAAATAGCTCAAAAATTTAGTGTCCCAATATAAGATAATAGTCTTCAGTACCCTATATAGTCAGACAAACTCTTGCAAAAATAAATCAACAATATTTAAAGCATTGTTAGTCCAATGGCACGGAATGAAGTGCACCATCTTATTAAAGCGGTCCACTACAACAAGGATAGAATCTTTTTCTTTAGATGTCCAGGGCACTCCTAAGACAAAGTCTATACTAAGGTCAGCTCAAGGTAAGGTTGGTGTTAATAGCAATATGTATTCTCCATAGGATTCTCTCTTCCCCTTAGTATGCTTGTAAACTTCACAACTACCAACTACCTTATGGACATCCTTGGCCAAACCTTGCCAGTAAAAGTTCTCCTTCAACAAATTGGCTATCTTAGTCTCCCTAAAGTGACCTGATAATCCACTGCTGTGAGCTTCCCTAATCAATAGTTTACGTGTGGAACAGTTTGGTATGTATAGCCTTCGGTCCTTGAATAGATAGCCTTCCCTAAGATAATACCCCTTAATAGTAATTCCATCCTTACATCGTTCTATAATAAGGTCAAAATGAGGGTCATGAGTGTATTGCTCAGTAATGAGTGAGAATCCCAATAGTTTTGTCTATAAAGTGGTCAGCAAGGTTTACTACCATAACAGAGCTTTGGCGACCATGTTTGTGCTTCCCTTCTTGTGTTAGATGACATATGAGAACCCTTCCATAAACTCCAACCACTTGGCTTGCCTTTTCAAAAGCTTGTTGTGACTCCCTAAATGTTTCAAAGACTCATGGTCTGTATAAATAACAAACTCTCGTAGCAATAAATAATGTTGCCAAATAGTAAGAGTTCGGTAAAGAGAATACAACTCTTTCTCATACGTAGAATAGTTCAAGGCAAGACCATTAAGCTTCTCGCTATGGTAGGTGACCGGTCGTCACTCCTACATTAGGCAACGCCAATTCCCACTCTCAAAACATCGCATTCCAATTCTAAGGGTTTGTCAAAATTTAGTAATAAAAGGACAAGTGCCAAGGTGAGCTTCTCCTTAATCTCCCTAAAGCTTTGCTTAGCTCAGCTCAGCTCAGCTCTATTGTTCTACTTAAATCCTTCATTCTTCTTTGTTAGCTCAATCAAGGGGGCGACTATGACATTAAAGTTTTTGATAAATCGCCTATAGAAAGAAACTAGCCCATGAAAGCTTCGAACCTCAATGACATTCTTTGGCATTTGCCACTTAAGAATAGCTCAAATCTTCTCCTCATCTTCTCAAAGTCCTTCCCCTGACACCACAAACCCTAGGAAGATTACTTCTTTCTAGTAGAATGTATACTTCTTCATATTTCCATACAACTTCTCAGTTTGCAAAATGTCAAATACTTCGCGAAGATGTTGAACATAGCCATTCAAGTTGGCACTGTATACCAATATGTCATCAAAGTACACAACTACACATCTTCTAATTAGAGGCTACATTACATGGTTCATTAACCTCGTGAATGTGCTTGGCATATTAGCAAGTTCAAATGGTATAACCAACCATTCATAGAGTCTATGCCTAATTTTGAAGGTAGTCTTCCAATTATCATCCGGCCTTATGCGAATTTGGTGGTAGCCAATTCGCAAATCAATCTTCAAAAATATCTTTGCACCATAAAGCTCATCTAGTATGTCATTGAGCCTTAGTATCGAGTATTTGTACTTGACAGTAATTTGGTTGATTACTCGATTATCGATGCACATACACCATGCTCCATTCTTCTTAAGGACGAGCAAAGCTAGTACAGCATAAGGTCCTATGCTCTCCCTTGCATATCCTTGCTTTATGAGCTCGTTTACTTATCTTTTCAGCTCAGTAGATTACTTAGGGTTCATTTTGTATGCAAGTTGGTTATGTAGGGTGGCGCTTAGCTATAGATCAATATAGTGCTTAATGCCTTGAACTGGATGCAATCCCCTAGGCAGTTCTTTAAGGAACAGGTTGGAAAACTCATCTAGCAAGCTTCAGATTTCATCAGGGATATCCTCCAAATCTCTCATTTCCAAGAATCTTCTGATCAATAGGAACATATGATACTCAGCCTTTTCAACAACTTGGAGCTCTTTTCGGCTCATCACTAAGGCATTCTTCTTACTAACTCAGGTGAGTTGATTGTGAGTTTCATTTACTTAGGATGGGGTCAAGAGTTGCAAAATAATCTTCCTTCCATCCTTAACAAAGGCATAGGTGTTTTTATACCGGTCGTGAGTAACACGTCGATCAAGAAACTAAGGTCTTCTAAGTAGCAAATACGAAGCTCCCATAGGGATGACATCGTACACTACTTCATCCCTAGACATACTCCCAACATTGAACGGTACGTTCACTTATTCAGTTACGTGTAAAGTACCCTTATCATGAAACCAATGTAGCTTGTAAGGTTAGGGATGCTTTGAGGTCGGCAGACCTAACCTCTACATAGAGGATTCTGCAATGACATTAGCATAAATTCCCCTATCTACAATGATCATGCACAATTGGCCTTTGATGGTATACTTAGTATGGAACAAATTCTCCTTCTGGTCCTCCTCAGAGTTCAGCAAGGAACTCAGTACTCATCTTAGAACTAGGGTCATCACTTCTCCCTAGTTGGCATAGATATAGGTCTCCTCTTCCTCTTTAACTTTAGATTTTCTAACATCCTCTCCTTTCTCGGGCTCACTCTAGTTGATGTTATCTATTGCATCTCCTCGAAGCACCATAACGCGTCGATTTGGACACTTAGCGGCCATATGTTTGAAGCCCAAGTGTTTGAAGCATTTCACCTTGCTAGTCTTCCATCTAGAGGTTTTCCCTTTCTCATATATCCTCGAGGTTGACTTAACTTCGGCTCAACTTAGCCTTGTTGGCTTACTCAGCTATCATCAGATTGGTCATTCTTATCCTCGACCTTCTTCTTGGCTTAAGTAGGTCGACACAAAACTGGGGGTCGGGAGAATGTTGGCCCAAGTCGGCTCGGAGCACTTTTCCTCTGTTTTTCAATCCTCTATGCTATCTTTATCACCTATTCCAAAGTATAAAACCTCTGTACCTCCACAATGTAGTGAACTTCGTATTGGAGTCCAAAGATGAACCTCAATACAATATGAGCCTCGGGTTGTTCTACGTCAGCCTGGATCATAAGCATTTAGAACTCTTTGACATAGTCATCAATAGATTGGCTTCCTTAGCAAAGCTCCTGTAACTTTACAAACGTATCTTATAGGTAAGTCTCAGGTATAAATCTACCTCTTAATAACCTTTTCATCTCATCCTAGGTTCTAACACCTCGTCTTCCATCTCTTTCTCTAGCCACATTTAGATTTTTCCACCACGTAGTGGTATACCCAGTAAACTTTAGTGCAATAAGTTGGACCTTAACAGCATCTGTATGCCCATAACATTCAAACACCTTCTCGACCTTCTCTCCCCACTCCAAGTATTCATCTACATCTTTACCTTGATTGAAGGGTGGGATATGAACCTTGACATTATCTAGCCCTCGAGGGACTCGACGTCTTCGTCCCTATGTTTGGTAATGGTCAGCTTCTTCTTCTTCCTCCCTAAACTCTTCAACATCCAACTCCTCATTGTCTTCCTTAATTTCCTCCAATTTCGGTCTTTATCTAGCAGCTTAGTCTGCTACTCCTCCAACTCGCTATGGTTGAATTGGGCAATTAGTTCAATTACCTTAGCCATGGTATCTCTTAGGGGCAATGTCTTGTGGTTTATGGCATTGTACACCATGGGGTTGTTGTCTGTTAACTTACATTGCTGTAACTAGACTCTCAATAAGGTTGGTCAGTTTGTCAAGGTTGTCATCAACTAACCTTGGGGTGTTATTACCATTATGACTATGATTAGGTTAAGTACCACTACTCTGATCACTAATAATACCTTGAACACTCGAATCTGACATGGTGCAATACTTTTCGAATAGATTAATGACTCACTGACAACCTTGACACCCAATAATCACTTGAATAGAACAGTAACAAACTTACTCTATTTTCGTAATGAAAAACAGAGTAATAATGAAACTACACTTACATACAAACACACCATAGCAGCTACAGAAGGAACACAGTAGCCACTAATAATAAGGTAAACCCAAACTTCACTGTGACTTCATACACTCCCTCATCAAACTGTACTCTAATACTAGCGAAGCTAATTCGTCTTCGGGCTCGAACATACGGAGAGGCACTATAATGAACCAAAAAAAGAAAATAAAATAAGGGTTTTAACAAATCCATGAGCTATCTAGCTAAATATGACACACCAACAAGATCCAATACGGCCTACAATCTACTCGATATGACACATTGGTCCGAACTGAAGGGTCGCTTGCCATTACTCCTTGCTAAAGGGAATATATAAGAGTTAAATAATAATGAGAACACTAAGGTTGCTCGATGTGAATAATTCCGTATTGATGAGTTGATTGTCTGTATATAAGAAAGTGGGGGTTTATATATCCATTTACTAGGGTTATCTTACATGTATGAAAAGACAAAAGGGTATTCTACAATTAGGTTACATAAAACATACTAAAGGGGGGTAAAAGAGATAAAGAATATTCAGCATGGAAAAGAAGGAATTATTCTAGAAGGCTGTGTTTAGGGAAAACGTGTCGCTTGGTGGTTGGTCATTAGAAATATGATACAAAGTAAGTGAAAGAAAAAAAGCGTTACAATTAGAGGCCAACCTAATCTGAATCAGTTCGAGATCAAATTAGTCCGGTAATGAAGTCAGCTAAACAAGAGTCAAATGCCTATAGTCGATTGGGGAGCTTAGCTCGACTAGTCGTGGGTTGCCTTCTGGAATAAGCCTTCACTGTTGGGCAAGAGCATATTTGACACATATGAGGATCTAACAAACAGGTCAGTAAGAGATCAGTTCGGAATAGAGATCTCTGTCTCGGCTTTAGTTACGAGTTAATATATTCAGCACGAGTCCTTAAAGTCTTCTAGCTTGGCTATGGGTGATTCGTCCAGGGGCTTGATTCCTATCACCCCTCATCTCCGACCTTAGTGTAGTTAAGTGATACGCTTAGGGTGTTGCATGTTAGCATAGCTTTATTGTCAATTGTGCCTTGCCTCACGAATGGATGCAGGTGAGATCAGTAGGCTACTTATCTTACTCTAAGTATGGGCATGGGAGGACTTCTTACACATAGCTCCACTACATCATTAGATTATGATAGTAGTGGACAATCAATCATTGATGAGTTAAAAGGGGGTCGAATTCAATGTTTCTAAGCTTTCCCTACGTGTTGTTGGCCAATATAAGGATGCATTTGACTATTAGAGTCTAGAGTAAGTACAAATGTTACTAACTCAAGTTCTTTTATCTTTTAAAACATTATATAAAAGTGGACGCTCCAAGGTAAATCGACCAGCTAGGAATGTAAGGGATGAACCCTTAGGACTTGACAACATCAAGCTTAAACTGCCGACCTTTAGTAGAATTAGTTGACTTGAAGAGTTCCTTAACTAGGTTCGTTGAGTTGAGAAGTTGTTTGAGTGCTGCGAATGTAACAACCAAACAAAGGTTAAGATGGCTTCATTATCCCTTATTAAATATGCAAGCCTTTAGTAGGATAAATTGGTTGCCAAGCAAGATGTTGAAGGAGAAGAGTCAATTAGAACTTAGAGGCTTATGAAGAGGTTGATGAACCAATGCTTTGTGCCAACTTACTTCAACCAAGAGATGCTCCATGATTTCCAGCACTTAAGATAAGGCCAAAACACTGTTGAGGAGTAATTGCAAAAGTTTGAGACCTTAATGACGAGATGTGAGATTGTTTAGCCATAAGATTGTACCATTGCTGTGTTTCTACGTAGACTCCAAGACGACATTGCTAACATAGTTAAATTGCAACTGTTTAACTAATTGGACGAGCTGATCAACCTGGCATTAAGAGTAGAAAGGCAGAAGAGAAGAAGGCATCAAAGGCCGACTAATCGACCTTAACAAGATAGCCCTAAACCTGAGGAGTATGTCGAGAGAAGACAAGAGAAGAAGATGGAGAGTGGTGAGTCTAGCTGACCAGGTCATGTCGAGACAAAAAAGGTAGAGAAGGAAAAAGTACTTAACACTAAGACTTGAGAAGTTAAATGCTTCAAGTGCTTAGGCTACGGGCACATTGCTTCTCAATGTCTGAATAAAAGAGTCATGATCTTAAAGGGTGAAGGACCCAAAGCTCAAGTAGAGAGTCAAAGTGACAAGAGTTCAAGAGACGAGTTGATAGAAGAATACGTCTATGTTGAAAATCTAGACGAGCTCTTAGCCATAACGAGCCGACTTGAAAGTAGATCTTGACTAAAGGGAAAATTTATTTCATATTCGATGTTTGGTGAATGGGAAGACCTATTCCCTAGTTGTTGATGGAGGAGGCTACACCAACATCATTTCTGTCGAGTTAGTGGAGAAGATGAAATTTTCGACCTACCCGTATCCTCGACCTTATGGATTGAAGTGGTTTAATGACAAAGATATGGTCCATGTGCATAAGAAAGCTCAAATAACATTTACGGCAGGGCAATACAAGGATGAGATTGACTTCAACGTAGTGCCTATGAATGTAGCAAATTTGCTTCTTGGCTAACCATGGAAGTACAACTGGAAAGTGGCATATGATGGCCTCTTTAACACTTACACAATTCAGAAGGATGGAAAGAGCTATTGCTTGACCCCTATGAGTGTTGAGGAAATCCAGAGCCACTCGACACCCATGGTGAAGAGAAAGGGGAAGAGAAGTTTGTTTAGCATCTAGGCCCTTGCTCATTGTTTAATGTCGATGACGACTTCTTTTTGGCCCCGCGGTAATGATAAGAATTAACCTATGACTATCTCCAAGCTGAGGCTAACTTGTCCTAAGTCGACACCGACCTGCCTAAAGCTGAAGCCAACCTATTTGAACCCAAGGCCGAGTTGTTCAAAGCTAAGGCTGAATGACTTTTGCTGAGGTCCAACTAATACCGGAAGACTGAGAGGAAGAAAAGGCACCATTCGGCATCAAGTATATTATTTGTTGAGAAAACAAGAGACTGCACAACCGAAGACTCAAGGTCAAAGATCCACTCGGTATGGCCCAGAAAAACTAGTGCCGACTAATTATAGTACTTGGCAATTGTGGGCCAACCTTTCAGGTATCTCGACCAAGCATTACGAGACTTCAAGGACCCCTATTCGAACCTAGACATCCAATTGCTGACCCTGTTTAGTTCAGATCCTTCTCCTTCTCAGACTAGCCGAATGACTGTAACTTGACTTCTTCTATTAGATGCATAGTTTTGTATTCTTGTGAATATTTCTTTATTTTAATTATGGGCCCATTCTTTAAGGCTTAAGGTGTTGTACATTATTTACAGTTTTTCCACTAAGGTTTAGGACTTGCTATAAATAGCAGCATTTGTAATTAGCATGACATATCAATAGATCATTAGACATCAAATAGTGAAGAATATTTGTACCCTTGCAACTTCCTTCTTTCAAGTAAGGTCATTCTTGAGCTCTTAAGAGCTTACCTTTGCTAGATTATTGACTGTTGATTAACTTTTTAGTCCTTCTCGAGTTCTTATCAATCTTGTCCTTAAGATTGTGGTGAACCCCTTCATTTGAGTAAGTAAGTGAGTCCCATCCAACCTATTGTTTAAAACTTGAGTGATATTTAGTGTTCGTGAGTCATATCAAACTCTATTTTGAGCTTAACCCCAGATTGTGTTTGTCTCTTAGTGCGTGATATCTATACACATTCGTTGTCAAAAACCCTTAGTTTACATCTTGTTCTTCATTCCTACCTGAACTCTAATTGCCTCATTCTTGTTTCGCGACCTACTGTCGTATCACATCCACTAGGTTTACTTTAAATGTGTAAAAAGATAAAAGGTTATTCTTACAACTAGGTTACATAATACGTGCTAAAAAGGGTAAAAAAGATAAAGAATATTTAGTACGAAAAGTAAAGAATCCTTCTGGAATATCATGCCAAAGATACGTATTGATTAGTGGCTAGATGTAAAAAATATGGTACAAGTGGATAAGAAAAAGAATTTGCAGTCAGGGGCTGACCTGATCTAGATTAAGTCGAGGCCCAGCATAGTCAACCTTGCTATAGAGTAATCAGTTAGGGTTGGGGTCGAACATTTGTTATTGGTTTAAGAGCTCGGCTCGAATAGTCTTAAGACTGTCTACTTAGATATTCTATCATAGTACAACTGTTCAGCAGGTCTAGTGCACGTAAAGTCTTAGCAGTCAGGTTGGTAGAAAAGGGAAACACAAAGGTCAAGATAAGATTTTCCGTCTCAGATAAGGCTTTGAATTAGTATTCTTCAATTGACTCCATGGAGTCCTCTAGCTTAGCTTCATGTGATTGGTTCAAAGGGTTGATTCTTATCATTTACCTAGGAGAATAAAAAATTTGTCTTCAAATCTGAAGTGGTCTCTAGCTCTTCTTCTAGGATACTTGCTGCATCTTCTACTAGTTAGTGAGGAATCAAGTTGGGCATATTGAAAGTGGGGGAGACACCATAGTCATCAGTTAACTCGATCTGGTAGGCGTTGTAGTTAACCTTCTTCAAGACCTTGAATGGACAATTAGCTAAAGGAAATAGCTTGCTATGTCTCAAGTGCGAAAATTGTTCTCGCCTGAGGTGTATCCATACTAAGTCTCCTAGCTGGAAAGAAATATCTCAGCGGCCTCTACTACCAATCTTTTGTTATCTTTGATTGAACTTAGTGATCTTCTTAGTTATAAACTAGTGTAGCTCTTGCAATTCTTGAGCTTAGTCAACTCTGGATTTACTCTTTTCAGTAGCTGCAGGGGTATTGATCAGATCTAGAGGGGTAGTAGGATTGAGGCTATAGACAACCTCGAATTGGGTCTTCTTAGTGGTGCTGTGGATAGTTATGTTATATGTGAATTCCACAATTAGTAGATACAAATCCCAATCCTTTAAGTTCTTTACCATGACAGCTTTGAGTAAGTTGCCTAGCATCGGTTCATCGCTTTAATCTAGCCATTAGTTTGAAGGTGGCTACTAGAGCTGAACATAAGTTTAGTTCTAAATCAGTCTTCCAAAAATAGCTAAAAAAGTTTGTGTTTCGATTTTAAACAATAGTCTTCGATACCTCGTGTAGTTGGACTACTTCCTACAAAAAAAACATCAACAATATATAAAGCATCGTCAGTTCGACGGTACAGAATGAAGTGTGCCATTTTGCTAAAGCAACCCACTACAACAAATATAGAATCTTTTCCTTTATATGTTCGAGGCAACCCTATGACAAAGTCTATGCTAAGGTCAACCCATGGTAAGGTTGGCATTGGTAGGGGCATGTATTCTCTATGAGGCTCTCTTTTCCCCTTAACTCACTCGTACACTTCACAACTACCAACTACTTTATGTACATCTTTGGCCAAACCAAGCTAATAAAAGTTTTCCTTCAATATATTGGCTATCTTGCTCTCCCCAAAGTGGCTAGATAATCCACTACTATGATCTTCCTTAACCAACAGCTCATGCATGAAATAGTTTGGTATACACAGCCTTCAGTCCTTAAATTGATAGTCATCCTTAAGATAATATCCTCTACCGACTACTCCTTCTCAACGTTGCTCAACAACGGGACCAAAATGAAGGTCATTAGCATACCACTTGGTGATAAGCGAAAATCCCAATAATTTCATCTACAAAGTTGTCAGCAAGGTTTACCAACGTAACAAAGCATCGGTGACTACATTTGCATTTTTTTTCTTGTATCGAATCACATATGAAAATCCTTCCATAAGCTCTAACCACTTAGCTTGCCTCTCTGAGAGCTTATTCTAACTCCTAAGATGTTACAGGGACTCATAGTCTGTGTAAATAACAAACTCTCACGATAGCGAATAGTGTTGCTAAATAGTAAGGGCTCAAAAAAGAGAGTATAACTCTTTCTCATACACAGAGTAATTTAAGGCAACACTACTAAGCTTTTCACTATGGTAGGTGATGAATTGTCATTCCTGCAGTAGGACAGCACCAATTCCACTTCCCAACGCATCACATTCTAATTCAAAGGGATTATTAAAATCTAATAGTAATAGGATAAGGGCAGAGGTAAGCTTCTCCTTGATCTCCCTAAAGCTCTGTTCAGCTCAGTCATTTCATCTGAACCCATTACTCCTTTGTCAGCTTGGTCAAGGGGGGTGACTATGGTACTGAAGTTTTTAATAAATCACCTATGGAAAGAAGCTAGGCTATGAAAACTTTGAACTTCAGTGACATTCTTCGGCGTCGGTCATTCTAAGATAGCTCGAATCTTCTTTTTATCCGCTCGAATTCTTTCTCTTGACACTACAAACCCAAGAAAAATCACTTCATCTTGGTAAAATGTACATTTCTTCAAACTTCCATATAACTTTTCGGTTCGCAAAATGTCAAAAACTGTTCAAAGATGTTGAACATGGTAGTTCAGGTCGATAATGTATACCAATACGTCATTAAAGTACATGACTTCACATCTTCTGATCAAAGGGCGTATCACATGCCACATTAATCTCATGAATGTGTTCAACGCATTAGTATGTCTAAACGACATAACCAACCATTCACAAAGACCATACCTAGTCTTGAAGGCAGTCTTCCCTTCATTACCCGGTCTCATACGAATGGTAGTAGCCATCTCGCAAATCAATCTTTGAAAATATTTTAGCACTAAGGAGCTCATCAAACATGTCATTGAGCCTCGATATTAGGTACCTGTATTTGATAGTGATTCGATTAATTGCTCAGTTATTGATGCACATGCATCATGAACCATTCTTCTTAGAGATGAGCATAGCTAGTACAATACAAGGGCTCATACTCTCCCTCATGTGTCCTCATTCTATGAGTTCCTCTACCTGTCATTTCAACTCAGCAGCCTGCTCTGGGTTCATTCTGTATGCAAGTCAGTTCAACAGGGCAACACCTAGCTGTAAGTCAATACAGTGCTCTATGCCTTGGACTAAGGGTAATCCTTTAGGTATCTCCTTAGGAAATAGGTCGGTAAACTCATCAATCAGCCTTCGAATTTCATCTGGAACATCCTTCACATCTCTCATCTCTAGTAATCTTGTAATCAATAGAAACATAGGCTCTTCGGCCTTCTTAATAACTGGAAGCTCTCTTCGACTCATTACTAAGGCCTTCTTCTTACTAGCTCGAGTGAGCTGATTATGGGTCTAGTTTACTTGGGATGGGGTCATGGGCTGCAACACAATCTTTTTTCCATCCTTAACAAAGGCATAGGTGTTCTTATATCTATTGTATGTAACACGTCGATCGAACAACCAAGGTCTTCCAGGTGATAGATTGGAAGCTCCTATGGGGATGACATTGCACAACTACCTCATCTTTGTACACATTTCCAATACTAAATGGTATAGTTACTTGTTCAATCACTTGCAAAGTACCCTTATTATGAAGCTAACGTAGCTTATAAGGTTAGTAATGCTTTGAGGTCAGTAGACCTAACCTCTACACAAAGGATTGTGTAACTACATTAGTATAGCTTTCTCCATCCATTATGATAGTGCACAATTGTCCTTTGATGGTACATTTAGTGTAGAACAAATTTTCTCTCTAATCTTCCTTAAAGTTTGACAAGAAACTTAATATTCGTCTCAAGACTAGAGTCATTACTTCTCCTTAGTCAACATAAACATAGGTTTTCTCTTTCTCCTCAGTGTAGACACTTAATTTTTGCCCCTCTGTAATCCTAAATTTTTATTTTTTACAAAAAGGGTCTTAATTCAAAATAATAATAATAATAATAAATAAAAGTTAAAAATTAAAAAAACTAAAAATTAATAAAGGATAAAAATAATAAAAATTGACAAATGATGAAAATACCAAATATATATATATATATATAAGAAAAGAAAAAAATTATAAAGATTTTGTAGATTTTTAGGAAGTAACTTATATTAGGGACAAATAGTTTTAGTTTTAGCTTAGTTCAAATAATTATTTTAGAGAGTCGCGTGGTTTAAGTGTAATTCAGTTATACTAAAAATCAAGACACATGCTAATGGCCTAACGGATAAATATTAAAGTATTAGATTAGATTTAATTTGAGGTTTTGGGTTCGAATCTCACTAGATACTTAGGTATCTTTTATTTTGATCTTTTTATTTTTACAAAAAAAATCAGTTGAGTGTATATGATTCAGATTTAATTTTAAATCTTATCAAATCTTTTAAATCTAATGTAATAAAGATTTGTGAGATTCAAATCTAATTTGATTTTTATCAAATCGGATTTGAATCGTTATAAGTTTGATTTTTATTAAATTGGGTTTAAATCAATATAAATGATTTGATTTTTATTGGAATGGATTCATGTTGATACAAAAAATTAGATTGGATTTGATTTGATACGATTTGTTTCGGTTTTATAAATACATGTCATGCCAACGATGGGAAAAAAGATAGCAGAATAACTCCATTCAGCCGTAGCCAATCCATCATGACATTACTGTGCATGAACAACGCAACAGTGGACCCCCGATTTGATAACCTTTCTCTCACTACCGATCATCGATCGCGACCAACGATAGCAACATATGCCGTCCAAAGCTCCGGTCGTCTGACTATTGATGAACGGCAGCAGCCACTCTTACGGCATCCAATTGGAACTTGCAACAATAAACACACCATGTCTCCATGATGATCATACGCAATACAACACCATCCTCGTTCATCAAATCTTCATCTACGACCAGTGACGCAACACTCGACAAATAGCGAGTTGAACAGCGATCAATAGCATCTAACATAACATAGACTGACCACTGCACCTTATACAGTACACGAACAGTAGTAGTGACATAACTTCAACTAACTCCAACAGCAGCATCCGCGCTCGCATTGACGAACCCAGCCATCACCATCAATCGAACCAAACCCCAACCTAATCTTGACCCTAACTTCATCCGCCCATTACCCCAACATCCAACGCCATAGACCTCAACCCCAGTGACACCAATTCACACATACGCACAACATAAACAAATACGACCCACACTCCTAACGTCCAAACAATTCTCATGCCGAGCATCGATCAGCCCACAACTGCATTATACAAATTGGCGACGAGCAGCAATCCTCGACCATACGCAATGACACACGCCCACTGCAACACACTATCGAAGTCCCTACCGCTCATTGCAACGGCTGAACTACGTGATAACAGCACCGATTGCCTAATGATCACTAAGCCATGCACCTAAAATCATTTCACTCCACATCGTACTATGCGTACACGCAACACTACCATCCACGCGACTTTAAATAGCACCCACCGCACACATTCAGCCTTACCTAAACGCCCACTATCGACTGAATCCTTTCCGTCTTCACATCCATGAACAGTACACTAATCACCAACTGTATACCAATTTACACACTTAGCCAATTCAACACATCTACAGCGCAATACTACTATAGCACGCAAGCTCACGACCGTCCTCCCACTGTCGCTCCATCCGTAGCCACATACGTTATACTTCACCACTGATTATCTTCATTGCACACCCTCACTGCTGTACATCCAATATCGAACACAGCTACGATGTCTAACTGGAATTTGCAATTGTGAACTCCTCTTCATGCCAAGTTACTACCAGCAGCACGTCCATGCCAAGCTACTGCTATCCAATTTCTGATCAGCATCCTTCTCCTAATCACATACGCCTAGAGCACAGCGACGACAATCCAATGGTCCCCCGCACTTCACCACGACTAAATTGTATAACACACAACATTCCCCAACGCACTACACTGTCGACTCGCTGAATGCTCCACGATGCCGCAATGCTTTGCCGCTGCTGTTCACTTCACGCTAATTAGTACTACACAATACGGCAGTGCCTGCAACTGTCCACGATGCCAACGCAGCTTCCTTATTGAACCACTGCATAGTGAACACCAAAATTCTGGTTTGATTCCATTTTGTTTTCTTGTTATTATTATATTATTATTGAATTATTACGTTAATAACATAGTTATAAGTAGTTACCTATATTAACTTAGTTAATTCTTTTGGTATTGGTTTATATATATATTAGCATAAGAATTTTTTTTAGGATTAGGTTTTTTTAAGATTCATCACATAGGAAAATTCTTAAAATAAAAATTAATAATAAAAATCCTTTTAAAAAATTTTAGGACTTTTAGAGAGAGCTTTTTTATAAAATAACAACACTCATGAGTTAGGACCCTCTTAGATTTTTTTTGAATAAATTAAATCAATTAAAACATAAATTCGATTGATTTTCAAAATTAAAATCAATTGATACACTAAAGTTTTTGGATCGTTTAATCCCGGCTAGTGGGTACATAAGCACTTTCGGGGCGACAGTAAAATATGTAAAAACTTACGTTCTTTTTCTTTTGATTTTTATTTATTTATTTTTTCTTTAACAATATTATAATTAGAAGATTAATACTAATTTCGGTAAATAGATAGTGGTACCCATTAGAGTTTAATAGGTTAGCCTCCAAATTCGAAAACCTCTGATTTTTCATTCAAATTAAAATCAAAGATTAGTAGCCAAATTGTAATCAATCTACCCAATTGATTACGGTTTCTTTTTCTTTTCCCGATTTCGGTCGAATGGCGACACCAAAATTCTTTATAAGTGAAAAACCGAAATTTTTCAATTTTTTAGTCGATGATTAATATTAAATGGGTTAGGGTTTAGTATTAATCGGAAATGACAAATCAATTTTAAATAAAAGAAACTGAAAAATTAGGCTCGACACTCAGTTTTGGCTTTTCCAACATCTTTTTCCTCTTCGAGCTCGCCCTTGTCAATATTATCCATTATATCTCCTTGGAGCACCATGATACGTTGGTTAGGATACTCACTAGTCATGTGTTCGAAGCCTAAGTATGTAAAACACTTTACCTCGCTGGTCTTCCATCCGAAGGTCTGTCCCCTTTCATATGTTTTCGGGGTCAGCTTAGCCTCAGTTCAGCTTGGTTGTCCTGTTCGGTCCTGTTGACCTACTCAGCTATCATCAGGTTGGTCATTCCTTTCTTCGACTTAGTATGGCCTTCTCAGCTCAGCTTGAACAAGTTAGCATGGAATAGGAGTTATAGAGAATGTTGGTCTAGGTCGAGGTATAAAACCTTTGCACTTTTACAATGTTGTGAATCTCATATTTAAGCCTAGAAATGAACCTCGATACTGTACAAGCGTCTAGTTCTTCTAGGTCGACTTGGATCATAACCATCTAGAACTCTCTCACATAGTCATCAACAAATTGGCCTCCTTGGCAAAGTTCCTGCAACTTTGCAAATGTATCTTATGAGTAAGTCTTAAGCACAAATCTACGCCTCAACAACCTCTTCATCTCATCCTAAGTTCTCATACCTCATCTTCCATCCCTTACTCTGGCTGCATTCAAAATTTTTCACCACATAGTAGCATACCGAAAGAACTCAAGTGCAATAAGTTAGATTTTCATAGCTTCTATATATCCATAATAATCACACACTTTCTCCACCTTCTCTTCTCACTCCAAATATTCATCTACATCTCTACTTCGGCTAAAGGGTAGGATTTGGACCTTAACATTGTCTAGTCTTCGAGGAGCTAGACGTCCTAGCTCCTGTGCTCGGTAATGACCGACCTTTTCTTCTTCCTCTCTATACTCCTTAACATCAATCTCCTCATCTTATTCCTCAATTTCCTCTAACTCCAGTCTTTGTTTAGCAACTCGGTCTGCAACTCCTCCAACTCGAGGGGGGTCAAACTGGGTGATTAGCTCGGTTACCTTAGCCATAACCTCTCTCTAAAACATTTTCAGGTGGGTTACATTGCAGCATACCCTAGGGTTATTTCTTATTAACTTGCATCGAGGTGACCAGACTCTTAACAAGATTAGTGAGTTTGTCAAGTTTTCCATCAATTAACCTAGGGGTGTTACTTCTATTATGACTACAATCAAGTTGAATGCCACACTCTAGTCTCTAATAACACCTTGAACACTGGAGTCCGACATCGTATAATACTTTCAAATAGATTAACAACACAATACACGAGAAAACAATGTCGTTGTACTACCTAAACCTTTAACTACTCACTAACAACTTTAATACCCAATAATCACTCGAACATAACAAAAATGAACTTACTTTGCTTTCATAGTGAAAAACAGAGTAAGAACAAAGTAACAATGAAACCACACTTACCAACATACAAATGTTTACTATACAGCTTTAAACTTACTTTACATAAACATATTACAGTAGCTACAGAAGGAATACAACAGCCATTAACAACAAAGCAAACCAAAACTTCATTGTAACTTCACATACTCCCTCTCAGAATCGTACTTTGATACCAGTGAAGTTGGTGCGTCTCTAAGGTCAGGTACATGGAGAGACACTACAATGAAGTGAGTAGAAAAGAAAACAAGAAAAGCTAGCAAAGCCCGAGTAGCTATCAACTAGATATGATATACCAATTAATCCTACTTGGCCTGCAATCCGCCAGATATGACTCACTAATCCAAACTAAAAGGTTACTCGTTACTACTTTTTGCTAAAGGGAATAGATAAGAGTTGAAGGGTAATGAGAACACTAGGGTTGCTCAAAGTATTATGATATTGAGGATCAATTGTCTGTATACAATTAAGAGAGGGTTTATATACCCATCCATTAGGGTTACTTTACATGTATAAAAAGATAAAAGGGTATTCTTACAATTAGGTTACATAATATATGCTAAAAAAGATAAAAGAGACAAAGAATATTCAATACAAAAAATAAAGAATCCTTTTGGAATATCATGCTAGAAGACACATATCAATTAGTAATTGGCCATCGAAAATATGGTATAAGTAGAGGAGAAAAAGAATTTGCAATCAAGAGCCGACTTGATCTGGATCAGGTTGGGGCCTAATCAGTTTTGTTGTAGAGTAGTCAATTGGGGTTGGGGTCGGACATCTGTTGTTGGTTCAGGAGCTCGACTTGGATAGTCTTAGGACTATCTGCTCAGATATTTTGTCATAACACAGCTGTTCAATAGGTCTAGCACACGTGAAGGCTTAGCAGTTAGGTTGGAAGAAAAGGGAAACACAAAGGTCAAGATAAGAATTTCCATCTTGATTAGGGCTTCGAGCTAGTATTCTTCGAGTGAATCCTTGGAGTCCTTTAGCTCGGCTTCATGTGATTAGTCTAGGGGGTTGATTCCTATTAGGTCTTAGATGGACCTTTGGTTTTAGTAGGCCTCTTAAATAACTTATTCTAAGCCTTTCAACCTATGGTTCAAATTTGGTCACTTATCTAAATGGGCTTTAAACTTACTCCTTTTAGATTTTAGGGCCTAAATTACATTTTAGGACCTTGGGCCTAAACCTACTTATTTTTTTGGGCTTAAGCCCAACATTGGCCTTAAGTTTGGCCCACTTTCTTTAGGTTTACAAATCTGGTCATTAAAGTTAAGGTGATCATTAACACCATTTTTAAGTCTCTAATCACTAACTAAGCTAATTTAGGGCCTTAGTTACACATTAACCTACTTAACTTGGTTAATTAAGTCCTAAATCACACTTAACACTAAATAATCATGTTATTAAGTTAATAAACTAAATTTTACTGATTTGGAGTCCTCATAGAAGTGGCAACCATCAAGTGTCCTTAAGGCTACTCTTTTCATTTTCATGTAACATTTGTTTTTAAGGTGGTTTCCCCCAAGCAATCTATGTTTACTCATCTATAACTACAATCATAACATAATATTGTATAGACAAGTGGAGTAAGCCTAGGAAAGTGGTGGCATGCAAAAGAAATAGGGGGTTTTCTCACCTTACTTAGTGATTTAGTCTTAAAACCAACAGTATACTCCACTTCCCTACTTATTAGTGTTGTAACTTTAACTAAGGTGTGTTTTTCTTTCACTAACCATGTTTGTTCTTCATAAAACAACCTAAAACATCTAAGACATGGCTATAAAGTAAATATTATTCATCAAAATGTAACTTCACAGCATTATCCTATAAGAAAAACAAAAGAAGATATAACTTAGACAATTAACGAAGCAAGGAATAAGGATAGCCTCCTTGTAAGTGTGTATCATGGACTTTATGTGTGTGTGTGTGTATCAAAAGGTTAGAAAGGTGTGTATGTATGGTGAAGTGCTTGGTTTTTGGTGGTTTGAAGTGGTGGTAGCAACAGTAGGGTTACTGGAGATGGTGCTTGAAGTTGGATGTGTTTTGGAGTTTGATGTTTTAGAGAGTGTTTTAGGTTTTAGAAAATGAAGATGAATGAGGGAAATGGGGAAGGGAGTAGCTCGCATGTAGGGAAAGAGAGGGAGGACTAAGTGTGTGTAATAAAGGACTTAGCCAAAAAAGGATACCATGTACCCCTTTGCTTTATTGGCATTTTGGGGAAGATCTTGTCCCCTTAAGGTATAAGATGTACTAAATGTAATTAAGGAGTTGTCTTGTAGTCCTTAATCATACTTAACTTGTAGTAAATTAAGATGTAATAGAGGTTGGTTAAGAATTAGGGTTTGTTTAGGGTGATTAATGATAATTAACCACAATTAGCCAAGTTAAGTGTAATTAGGGTGTGTTTAGGGTTTTGTTAGGTTTTTGATATTACACTTTAGTTAATTTAAGCACCTTACACGTATGCCTAAGGTTTATTTAGAGTTTGACATCCATTTATAGTAATTTGATTGGCGTACAAGCTTAGAAGTTAAGGTTTTAGTTTTTCAATGATATTGATCATTGATGAATTTAACCTTACTATTAGTGTTTATTTGTCATGTTAAGATATTTAATCATTTAATTAGAGCTTAACAATCTTTTTAGGATTCTATTATTGTTCTAGGGTTTTTCAAGTATTAAGGTTTCTAGGGTTTTGCTCGTTTAACTAGGGTTTTAGGGCTTTACTTCTTTTAGGGTTTTGGTTTAATGTTTAGGGTTCGATTCTTTTACTTAGGGTTTTATTATTAAGTTTGGGTGGTTTTAGGAACTATCCAAAGATTTTTCCATCCGACTTTACTTTTAGGTGATTAAAATCTCATAAGGTTTAATAGGTAAACTATTCCTTAATTCGGAAGCCGAATCAGAACTTAACCTAAATTAAGAATAATTGTAAAAGACTTAAAACCCTAAATAATTAAGTAGAATAAAACCCTAACTGAAGGTAACAATAAGATTTATAGAACAAAGCCTATATAAAGCAATTATATGAATACTAAAATGACTTTTGTATTATGGGGATTACCAATGACAGCCTATTGTGAATCGTACCTTAAGTAAGCAAGCAAGAAGTCCAAGTAAGTTAGGATTAATACGTTATTGTATTTTGGAGCTCTGTTTTATAATACTTAGAGGCTTGAGATTATATTTGGTTGTATTTGTTAGATAGTTAACTGTACACATGCTTGTGTATGCTTGTTTTTAAGTTTGATTATATGATTTTGGTTTGATGTTTTGATTGAAATTTGAATGATTTTTGTGAAATGATTGAACACCTTAAACTAAACCTAACTAAATATACAACTTGTAAGTCTGTTAACTAAACCTAACTAAATATACAACTTGTAAGTCTAAAACAGACTTACATATGAACCCCATAGGGGAAACATTTAATGATGTGGACCGTAGCCAAGAACAGATAAGGTTGGTCGTTGAATGGGTCCAAGCTTACAGAAAGTTTGAAAAGAAGTAATGGTAAATGTGTGAAAAGACAAATATGAATGAAGAGTAAGCAAAAACCCATGAACAGCTCCAATGGATATGATGCACCAATGGAAATTCCGAAGACTCACGGCATAACTTGATATGACGCACGAGATGGTCCGATAAGATTATTTGCCACCTAGCCTTACTTAAGAGTTAGGATAAGAGTGATGCCGAGAGTAAATAGGCAGTATTTACGTAGGGAAGGAAAATACTCAAGTGTATTAATGATAATCAATATGTTATGATATGATGTTTGTGACTACAAATACAAGGATATTTATACCTATAAGTTAAGGTAGCTTACCCAAAAGGGAAAAGACAAAATAAAAGGCATTTCTTAAGGAAGTAATGTATAAGATATAAAAGGGTAAAAATGAATATTTAAGGAAATCAATCATTGGTGTAACGGATTCTACACATGATTCTATATACGTAGCGATGCTGTATTGGTGATGCCATTGGAAGATGCGGACAAAAAGGTATGCTCAACTTACTTATTTGTCCAAGCAGGGGTAGCTTACTCAATCTAGAGTATCTCTCTCATCATCTCGGTAAAGGTGATGCCAAGTAAGTGATTGGCATGCATGAGTGAGAATGAAGATCAGTTGTTGTCTCGGCCTTTTGATTCTCAACACACTATTTACGGGTCGGCAAGGAGATATTCGGCTTTAGCAGGAGTCAGCTGGAGCAACAGGATTCGTCTTACCGGTCCCTTTAGTCCTCGGGCTCGACTGCAGGTCAATGGCCTAGTAGCCTGATTCCTATAATTCCCTCCGGTTTGATTTAGATTTAAGATCAAATTCAAATAGTCTTCGATCAGCTCTTCATTGAGGTGATATGGATTAAGGTTGGCAATGTTGAAGGTGTTAGAAACCCCATAGTCCTCAGGTAGCTCCAATCTGTAAGCGTTATCATTAACCTTTTGGAGGATTCTAAAAGGTCTTTTAGCTCTTACAGATAATTTGTTCCTTCTCTTACTTGGAAATCGTTCCTTACCAAGGTGCAACCATACCAAGTCTCCTTATTAGAATTGTTTACCCATCCTACCCTTGGCTTTCTCTTGCATTCTTCTAGCAGCTTAGTTGATACACCAAGTGACTTTGTCATTGATGTACCAAAGGGATTATGCTTTGACTCTTGTGTCTGGGTCTTTTTGCATGGGTACAGGTACGGAAGTGTGATCAAAGGGTAACTCAAGATTGAAACCAAAGACAACCTCAAAGGGGGCTTACTTAGTAGTATCATGCATCGTTTGGTTGTAATCAAATTCAACCATTGGAAAGCAGATGCCCCAATTGGCTAAGTTCTTGCCTATTATAGCTTAGAGCAATTATCCTAAAGAGCAATTAACCACCTCTGTTTGGCCATCAATTTAGGGTTGATAGGAAGTATTAAAGAGTAGTTTGGTCCCCATCTAACGCCATAAGTCCTCCAAAAATAGCTCAAGAACTTTAAGTCCTTGTTAAAGACTACACTTCATGATGTGCCATGTAACCGTACAATCTCCTACAAGACAAAGAGAAGCAATAGCCAAAGTATCGTTAGTTTTGGTGCAAGGTATAAATTGCACCATCATGCTGAACCGATCTACCACAAACATTACAGAATCTTTGCCTCGAGCCATTCGTGGTAATTTGAGGACAAAGTCTATGCTCAACTTAATCCGTGGCTTTGTCGGAATAGGCAAAGGCATTGCTTTCCCTTTCTTAGCTCAGCAGTTAGCCCTTTTGCATACGGTACAGCTTTCAACAATGCAATGTACATCTCACCACATTCTCGGCCAAAAGAATCAACTACTTAGCAATTCATACATCTTATTCTCCCCAAAATGTCTGAACAGTCCTCCATTGTGAGCTTCCCTGATTTGTAGTTCTCGTAGTGAATAAGTCGACAAACATAATTTTCTACCTCGAAATAGGTAGCCATCCTCCACATGGTACTCGTCCACTATTCTTCCATCAACACCTTATGTAAATATAGGCCCCAAGTGTGGATCTCTAGAATACTGTTCTTTGATGCTTGCAAACACAAATAATTTGGTCTACAGTTCACTAAAAAATGCATTTCTCATTAAAAGAGCATTGACAACTACATTTCTCTTTCCTCATTTATATTTTATTACAAAATTGAATCCCTTAAGGAATTCAACTCATCTCGCCTACTACTTAAACAACTTCGTTTGGCTTCGAAGACACCTCAGAGACTCATGGTCAGTGTAGATGACAAACTCTCTTAGTAATAGATAATGTTGCTATACTTATAGTGCTCGGATCAGTGCTAAGAGTTCTTTGTCATACACAAAGTAATTTAATTGAGGTCCTCTAAGCTTCTTATTATGGAAGGCAATTGGTCGGCCTTCCTACATTAGGACGGCGTCTATTCTAATGCTTGGTGCATCGTATTCCAGCTCAAATATCTTCTTGAAGTTAGGTAGAACTAATACTGAAGTAGAGGTCAATATCTCCTTTATCTTGGCGAAGCTCCTCTCCTCTCTTTTCTTTCCATCAAAAGTCGGTGTTTTTCTTCATTAGCTTAGTAAGTGGTGTGGTGAGGGTACCAAAATTCCTGATTATTCTTTTATAGAATGAAACTAGTTCGTGGAAATTCCTTATGTCGACACAAGTAGTAAAAGTCGGCCACTCGACGATTGCTCGAATCTTCTCGTCATCCATTCGTAAGCCTCCTCTACTTACTATGTAGCTCAAGAATACCACTTCCTCTTGGCAAAAGCAACACTTCTTGACATTACCAAATAATCTCTCGGTACGGAGGATATCCAGAATGGTTGGGAGATGTTCACAGTGACTCAACATGTCGGTACTGTAGACTAGGATGTTGTTAAAGTACACGACATGCTTCCTGATCAAATATCTCAACACATGATTCATTAGTCTCATGAAGGTACTTGGGGCCTTCGACAAGCCAAAGGGCATGACCATCCATTCATATAATCTATGTCGAGTCTTGAATGCCAGTTTCCACTCGTCTCTTAACCTCATGCGAATTTGATGCTAACCAGACTTAAGATCAATTTTGTTGAAAATCTTGACTCTACTCAATTCATCCAGCATATCTTCTAACCTCAGGATAAGATACCTATACTTGATTGTAATCTTATCTACGGCTCGACTGTCTACACACATCCACTAGGTTCCTTCCTTCTTTGGCACTAAAAAAGCCGACAAAGAACAAAAGCTAAAACTATCCCTAACATATCCTCTCTCTGGCAGCTTGACGTTGGAGTTCAAAAGCCTACTCGAGATTCATCCGATAGGCTAGCTTATTCAACAATGTGGCACTGGGTACTAAGTCAATGCAATGCTCTATGCCATGAGTAAGGGGCAACCCCTCGGGTAATTGAACAGGTTAGCATATTCATTTAACAACTCCTTTACCTCCTAGGGTAGTTCACCCCACTCCTTTAACTCTAATAGTTGCTTGACCAACATAAGGGTTGGCGCATCGGCTTTAAGGGTCTCTTAGAGCTTGACTCTACTTATCACTAGAGCCTTCTTTAATCTATGAGCAAGTTTGGCCTGTAGTTTATTCACTTGACTCGACTGCATCAAGTTCAACATGATCTTCTGGCCATCCTTCTCAAACACATATGTGTTCGGTATCCATCATGGATAACTCTCTGATCAAACAACCATGGTCTTCCAAGTAATACGTAGGAAGCGTACATGGGTAGTATGTCACAGAGAATCTAATTAGAGTAATTTTCGATAGTGATTAGCTATAGTACTTGCTGAGTGACATATAGTGCTCCATTTTCACTCAGCCAATACAACTTATACGGCCTTAGATGTACAAGAGTCAATAACTTCAACTTTGAAATGAGATCGGATGATACCACATTAGTGCAACTACTACTATCCATAATGAAGGTACACACCTAATCATTTACCTTGCAAGTAGTATGAAACAAATTCTCTCTCTACTCCTCCTCATGTAAGGGTTCTATGTTCATTATGCATCAGACTACCATGATCAACTGGTCCAATTCCTCAGCAAACACATCCTCTTCTATCAACTCTTTCTTAGTAGTACTCTCCTATTCTTCAAGTTCCTCATCAGTACTCTCTACATCTAGATTTAGGACATCAACCTTAATGACTATAGTCCTTCGGTTCGGGCACTAAGCAGCCATGTGTCTAAACCCTTAGCATTTGAAGCACTTGATCTGGCTCGTCTTCCTACTAGATCCTTATCCCTTCTCATAAGTTCGAGTTGGCCCCTTAGCTCGGCTTAAACATCCATCTTTCGACTTAGCTCGGTACTTGCTTGAGCTTGATGATTTCCCTATTCAAGTCAACTAGTTGGCATTTTAGCCGGTACTCAGCTTCTTCTCATTCTCTCCACTCGTTGAGCTACTATAATGGCTTCATCCATTGTGGTAAATCGTTGGAATTCCACAATATCTCAAATGTCACCTCTTAACCCAGTAATAAATCTAAAGATTGTTCGAGCTGATGGTTGCTCCACTTCACATCGGATCATGAGCATTTGGAATTCCTGGACATACTCGTCAACTGTTTAGCCTCCTTGTCTCAGCTCTTGAAGCAAAGTAAAAGTGTCTTGCAAATAAGTTTTTGACATGAAACTATTTCTGAGTATTCTCTTCATGTTGAGCCAAGTATTAATCTTTTAGTAGCCCTCTCTCCTCTCGTCTCCTCATAGCTTAAAAATTCTTCCACTACATGGCAGCATATCCAAAGAACTCAATAGCAACAGTTCCCACCTTCTCATAATCCTTGTACTAATAATAGTAAAAAACATGCTCCACCTTCTCTTCCCATTCTAGATATTCATTAGTATTCCCAGATCCATTGAAGCTCAGAATCTAAAGTTTCATATGGTCAGATGCTCTGGGGACTCTAGCTTACGTTTCTTCAAAATAGTCTTCCTTGTCCTCTTCATCTAGTTCCCTCAAATCTATCCTTCGCCTTACTCTTCCACCTACTCTACCTTGAATTGGTCGAGCTAGGTTCTGACCGCTAATAGGTTGAGCAACTTGTGAGGTGTCTTGTGTAGCCTCAGTCTGTTGGCAAGCCAATGCATAAATAACTCGAGTTAGGTTTACTAGGAGGTTAGCCATCTCATTAAGTCTCTCATCAATGTTCTTAGGGGTTTCCTGAGACTATCATCCATGGTGGACAACTCCACTATTGTCATCCCCAACACCAACGTTTATACTCGAGTCAATCATTTTCTTCACTGATTCAAAGCTCAAACAAGCACTTTCGCAAATTAAAAAATCAACAGCTAGCAAATACAGCAATTAAGATGAACATACTAACTTACTTTATTTCACACACGTTAAACAGAGTATAAATAAAACTTTGAAAACTAACTATAACTCAAACAAAACCTCTGCTTTTATACCAAGATGATGTAGACCGTGGCCAAGAACAAACAAGGTTGGTCATCGAATGGGTCCAAGCTTGCAGAAAGCTCAAAAGGAAGTGATGGTAAATGTGTAAAAGGACAAATGTGAATGAAGAGTAAGCAAAAACCCATGAACAACTCTAATGGATATGACGCACTAATGGAAATTCCAAGGACTCACGGCATAACTCAATATAATGCACGAGATGGTCTGGTGAGGTTACTCACCACCTAGTCTTGCTTAAGGGTTAAGATAAGAGTGATGCCGAAAGTAAACAGGTAGTATTTACATAAGGAAGGAAGATACTTAAGTGTATTAATGATAATCAATCTGTTATGATATGATGTCTACAACTACAAATATAAGGGTATTTATACCCATAAGTGAGGGTAGCTTTCCCAAAAGGGAAAAGACAAAAAAAAGGCAGTTCCTAAGGAAGTAATGGACAAGATACAAAAATGAATATTCAAGGAAATCAATCATTAGTGTAATGGATTCTATACATGATTATGTACACATGGTAATGCTGTATTGGTGATGCCATTGGAAGATGCAGACAAACAGGTACGGTTAGCTTCCTTGTCCAAGTAGGGGTAGCTTAGTCAGTCCATTGTATCTCTCTTGTCATTTCGGCAAGGGTGATGCTAAGTAAGTGATTAGCACGTATGATTAAGAATAAGGATCGGTTGTTGTCTCAACCTTCTAATTTTCGGTACACTATTTGTAAGAAATAGGCAGCTATTCGACTCAGCAAGCAGAACAGGTTAACAAGGAGATACTCAGCCTCGGTAGGAGTCAATTGGAGTAGGAGGATTCATCTTGCCAGTACCTTTAGTCATCGGGCTCGACTGTGGGTTAATGGCCTAGTAGCCTAATTCCTATCATTTAGGGTTCTTCGCTAACCCTTTCAAAAGAAATAGCGATGGATAGCATAATTGGTTCCTTCTTCATCTTTAGTCAAACTAAGTAATAGAATAGAAGGTTATAGTAAGGGTGAAGTCAATTGTTTGAAGGTAATTGTGAGAAAAATGGTGTCTCCATTGTATAAGTCTGGGTTTGGTCTTTGAGCTATTTAAATGTACACTAAACTCCTCAACCCAGATTAGCGCAGGTGTAATTTATTTAATCTCACGATAGATCAAATAACGTCGTACAATAGCATTTTCTTGTACATGAATGGCATTTAACTAATTTACTTAATAACCCTATTTGTGCTCAATATATAGTTTTAAGTCTCCATCCCAGCTTACTGAGTGGTTGGTTACTCACATCCTTATAGATATTATTATAGGTGCTAGCTTGGAAGCAGCATCATAACTACCCTGAAGCTAGTTATCGTTAGATCCTGGGGTTTGAGGAAGTAAAACTGAAGAACAAATACAATTCTAAGGTTTTATTTCTTCGTTTATAATCTTTTGTTGTCAAATGCAGTATTACTTAGGTAAGTTTATGCTACGAAATCATGTGAACATTAAGTGTAATATTTAAATCCTAATATATATTTTTCATATTTTCTTAAGTAAATAACCTGTTAAAATTTGTAAACTGTTTACTTCAAAGCGGGTTAATCATAAATGCTATGTAAATTAGGTCTAAGATAGCAGATGTAAGGTCAACTTCTATTCTAGAATGGTTTGTATGGCAGGACTATTACAACTTTTCTACTTTGAGGCACGATAGTACTACCTAAAGAGGTTAAAGAATTGTTAGATGAGTATACCAACTTGATTCTCGAGCAGTTACCTAAAGGACTACCCGCTTTTTGAGGAATTAAACACTACACTGACTTACTACCTAGTGTTGCATGACCAAATAACCTTGCTTATCAAATGAATCACGAGTAGGCTGTCGAGCTCCAGAGACAAGTCAATGAATTATTAGAGAAAGGATACGTAAGAGAGACTCTTAGCCCTTGTGTTGTACCTGTATTACTTATACCGAAGAAAGATGGTACTTAGCATATATGTTTAGATAAAAGAGTTATGAATAAGATTGTGATCAAATATAGATACCCCATCCCAAGACTAGATGATATGCTTGACAAACTGAATGGAGATAAAATCTTTAGTAAGATTGACCTAAAGTCTAGTTATCATTAGATTCATATGAGACTAGGGGATGAATGGAAGACTACCTTTAAGACTCAACATGGTTTATGTGAATGGATGGTGATGCCCTTTGGCTTATCAAATGCCCTCGGCACTTTTATTAAGTTAATGAATCATGTGTTGAGAGATCTGATCGGAAAGTGTATTGTGGTCTACTTAAATGACATCCTTGTATACAATGCTGACCTAGTGAACCATGTTAACCATCTACATGTTTTGATGTGTTGTAAGTTAAGAGACTATTTGGAAACTTGAAGAAATTTTGTTTATGTCAAGAGGAAGTGGTTTTGCTTGGGATATGTAGTTGATTAAAGAGGTCTGTATATTGATAATGAGAAGATCCAAGCTATTGTTGATTGGCCGACCTCAACCAGTTGTGCCGAGGTGAGGAGCTTCCATAGATTAGCTTCCTTTTATTGCTGATTCATTAAACGCTTCAGCACCATTATTGCACCCCACCAACTCTCCCCTCCCCCACCCAAGTTGACAAGGAAGAATATGGAGTTCAAGTAGGGAGAGAGAGAAGAAAGAAGTTTTATGAAGGTGAAGGAGAGATTGATCTCTATAACTGTGTTAGTCTTACCTGACTTCGAGAAGGTATTTAAGCTTGAGTATGATGCCTTAGGTGTTGGCATAAGAGCTGTATCGATGCTAGGAGATCGACTTGTTGCATATCATAATGAGAAGTTGAGATGAACATATTTGAATTATTGTATATGTGAATAAGAACTCCTTGAACTTATTTGAGTTCTTTAAGTATGGCAACATTGCCTTTTATCAAGGGAATTTGTCATTTACATTAATCACAAGTCCTTAAAGTACATATGGAGTTAGATGAAACTCTCTAAGAGACAAGCCTAATGAATATAATTCTTAGAAGGATTCAACTTTGTAGTCAAGTACAAATAAGGCGAGACCAATGTGGTTGCCAATGTCTTGTCAAGAAAACAAATTCTTCTTACAAAGCTATAGACCAGGCCGTTAGGGGTTATGAGCATCAAGGAGCAATATCTCCAAGACCTCCATTTTGGTTCCATATTTGTATACTGTGGAGAAGGGAGAATAGTATATGAGCACCATGTAGAGGATGGATACCTATTTTGAGGTGGCAAGTTATGTATGCCAACCTATTTTCTTAGAGAATTGTTAATGAGAGAAGCTCATTTTGGTAAGCTTTATGGGAATTTTAGAGAAAGAAAGACATACAAAGTGATGAGTGGAAGATTCTTTTGGCAGAGGATGAGGCAAGATGTGTATCGTATTGTTGAGAGCTATGCTACTTGTAAGAAGGCCAAAAGCTAAGCTGATCAAAGGAGAGCAATGCCTCTGCCCATCCCAACTAGACCTTGGGTTGATTTAGCATTAACTTTGTCCTCAAGGACAAGTTCAACAAAATGGCACATTTTGTGCTTTGCACTAAAACCAATGATGTTTCGACTATTGATTCTTTGTTTTTGCAAGAGATCGTTTGCTTGCATAGAGTGCCAAGGAGCTAGTGTTAGATTGAGACCTAAAATTTATGAGCCATTTTTGGACAACCCTTTGGCGTTAGATGGGAATTAAGTTACTTTTTAGCACTTCTGGCCATCCCTTGACCGATGTCTAGATAGAAGTCTTCAATTGTACCTTGGGTGCATTGCTCTAAGCTATAATGGAGAAGAACTCAACTTACTAAGATTTATGCCTGCCCGTGGTAGAATTTGAGTACAATAGAACAACACATGCCACCACTGGACAAGCACCATTTTAGGTTTTTTACGGTTTTAAACCCAAATTACCTCTTGATCACACCCCAATACTTATATCTCAATAAGAAGACCCCGATACAAAAGCTAGAGCTCAATCCTTTCAGCAAATTTACCAAAAAGTTACTCAACAAATTGACTGAGCTGCCAAGAAGTTGAAGGATAAAATGAAAGGAAATTAGCAACTTAGCATAATTCATAGTTAAACAACATTTAAATATGTATTTTCAACCGCAACATGAATCTTTCACTAAAGTTAATAGAATCTAAAACTCTACATACTTCGTTTTGATTCATAGATTGCGACACTTTCACTTATATTTTTGTTGCAAATCCACAACAACCATTCTAGGGACTCTAAAAAGTCCATATTCATACTTTTTTATTATCCTTACCTTTGCTACAATATAATCGGATGTGACTAGATGAATTCCCTAATTTAAAAAAAATCCTACAACCCGTCCCAATTGAGAAACTTACCTGCGTATTTTGCCTTGACTTGATCTTCTAGGGTGGAGTCTTTTGGCAAAGAGAAAATTATGAGATATGGGGATAATAGGTTAATGAAGAGAATAAAAAGTTACAAGGAAAAAGAAAGGAATGTATGAGATATAAAGGAAGAATAGAGAAGATTTGTATATATATATATATATATGTATATATATAAATATTTAGGATTCTAGGATTTGAGTAGGGAGATATATTTTCTTTTAAAATGATTGTTTCTTATTTATTTTAATATTATTATTATCATTATTTTGGTTCTTTACACATATTGATGTTCAAATTGAATTTTTTAATTTCTATCACGTCTTACATAGCTATAAATTTCCTAAATATTTTTATCTATTAATTTGATTTTGGAATTTCATTTAAATACTGACATATAGAGTTATATTTCTTAAATGTAAATATTTTTTTGTTTGGTTCTGGAATTTTACTTAGATGGTATTGTAACATGTAAGAAAGGCCGAGAATTATATTTAGTAGCATTATAGAGAAATTGAAAAAATAATGTGAATCTTTAATTAAACTATACTTTTCGATTCACGTTAATATTTGGGTAGAAAAAGTTTTAAAAGATAAAATTATTTCAATATTTTTCTTCTATTTTGGAATAACTTTTTTTTTTAAAGAAACGTACACAATTGATTTTTTACTTTTCATTTTCTTTGCAAGCAATATATATAGAGAGAGATTGATTTAGCAATGTATTTAAGTCCTCCTAATTGAAATTTTAAATCAAAATATTATAATTATTTTATACCTACAACACAGGACAACGGTTACTAATAGTAATAATGGATACATATCAACGTTGATTTATTAGATTGATGAAACCATGTACTTGAATATATAGCATAAAATATAATAAAATTTTCTATGTATTCTTTCTTCCTTCGTCTAAATGGTAAATTTTTATTTGAATTCTTTTCTCCCATATATATATATTATTTTTTTTTTACATGATTAATTATTGTTTTTCAAAGTACGCGCGTCTAGAAGGGATAGAGAGAGAGGAAGAACCAGTTGTTATCACATGACAGCAGCCCCAACAATATATATATATATATATATATATATATATATAATCACATAATCGATAAAACTTGGATATTTTTTTTAATTTATTTTTCTATAAACTCTGAAAGAGAAAAAAAAAAAAGATAAAAAAGAAATAGAACTGACTTTGAAATAGAAGTAGAAGTGGACAAATTCAACAGAATTACAAGCACACCGCATAAAACATTCACGTCTCTCTCTCTCTCTTTTTTAGGGCTTTCTCTCTCCTTTCACTCTTTCTCTTTCCCCCTTTCTCTTTCTCTCTCATTGGATTTCTCTCTCCTCTCTCCTCTCTCCTCTCTCTCTCTCTCCTGAAGGCAAACCCTAAAGAGCCGTTTACACCGACCCAAGTAAGTTTTCTCTCTCCTCTCTCCTCTATCTCTTTCTTTCCGTTCTCCCCCTCCTCTCTCTCTCTCTCTCTCTCTCTCTCTCGCTCTCTCTTTCTCTCTCACTCAAAATTTCAATATATGGGTCCTTGTACTATTATCCCATAAATTTTATATATGCACATAAGCATGCATGTCTTAACGGTTAAATCCGCACCCTGTATATGTTAATTCATTCGCCATATTCGCAGATCTACTATTCAAAGTTCATATTTCCTGAAATGCAAACCTATTTTCTCTTTGGGTTTTGCTTGATCTGGTGTTGTTTTTCATATTACAAATTCCGGTTGCTCTGTGGATCTCGAGAAATTGAGGAAGATCTTGATAAATTGGATCGGGATAGCTGTGAATTGAACTTTTGCGATCTGATGCAGAGATTAAAAAATCTATGGATTATAGGCTCCTTTTTTATTTGTTTAATTTTTGTTTTCATTTTCGTGGAAAATGGAAAAGGGTTTCCCTTTTCTTTTTCAATTTTCTGTTTCTTGGATTTACTAATTTTGAAGTTCCTAATTACCAAAAACAAAGATTGGAATTTCCCTCCTGCCGACTTTTGCACTTGTGGTACTAATTGTGGTAGCTCATGCGATGAAGCTAGGTATTATGTGTAGCTCGTTTATGGGTTCCTTAGTAAATTGCTCGCAAGATATGATGCTTGAGTCTGGTAATTATAAGTCAGCAATATGTTTGCAATTGGTGAAATGGTTTTCACATGTTATTTGTTGCTGTGTAGCAATTATGGATGATGATGCGTTGAACATGCGGAATTGGGGTTACTATGAGCCATCTTTCAAGGGACATCTCAATTTACAGCTCATGTCGAACATGGCTGACCGTGATACTAAACCATTCCTGAATGGGCGAGATTCTCCGATGTTTGTTACCCCTAATGGAGCTTACAATTCTCGAGATTCTGTCGTTTCGGATGCATCCCTGCCGTTCAGTTATGGGAGGGACGGTTGGTTCAGTCCACGGGAGAAGTATTTCAACATGTTAACTACCAATACTAATTATAATGTATTACCTGAAACATCCGGAACGCACAACTTGCAAATGCTGCAAATGCCTGATTCCTCAAGGGATGACAGGATGGAAAGGATTGATGAGCCTGAAGATAAGGTAGATGTTGTCCAGCCAAAGAAGAGGCAGGGGGCTAGCACTCCCAAGGCGCCAAAGGCTAAGAAGACTAGGAAGCCTAAAGACAGTGCAAATGCTCCTATTAAAGTTGCAAAGCCAGCAAAGAAGAGTATGGATGTTGTGATTAATGGCATTGACATGGACATTTCTGGTATTCCAATACCAGTCTGCTCCTGCACTGGAGCTCCACAGCAGTGCTATCGTTGGGGTTGTGGTGGTTGGCAATCAGCTTGTTGCACAACACAGGTTTCCATGTATCCATTGCCGATGAGCACAAAGAGACGAGGTGCTAGGATTGCTGGACGGAAAATGAGCCAAGGCGCATTTAAAAAGGTATTGGAAAAGCTTGCAGCAGAAGGCTACAATTTTGCTAATCCGATTGACCTTAAAGCTCATTGGGCGAAACATGGCACAAACAAATTTGTGACCATCAGGTAGATTGATGTTTATGCTCTAAGGACCCGTTGCTACTGCTCTGTCTTTATCTGTATTTATGTTAGGCCATCAGCAGAGATTGGATCATCTTGTAGTATTAATTCTCTCCTGTGATAATTGTAGCCATCTGGAATTATCTGGACCATTTAATTTTGCTTCCTTCAATGTTTTGTGAGGACAGTCAGTAGCTTCTGGTCACTACTTACCAGAATTTTCAAATGTGGGATGAGCTTTGCATTATTTGATGTATCTTTCTTTGGATAGTTTCTTGCTTTGTATTTCACCCCATACTGTTGGAAACTAACGAGTCAGACTATGAATTGTTTCATTTTTTTTTACCTTTGGATGAAGTGAATATCTCCTATTATACCATGTATGACTTGCTGAGCTCCATAATTGTAAATAGAATTGCTTCTCAATTTATGGTTATTATGCGCCTGCAGTGATGGCAGTTGCTTGTAGTGACAGTTGTTGGGAAATCAAAATTTCCTTTACAACCATGTCTGCACATGATGGGGATAGATCACCTTATGCTGCTAGGAATTGTCTCTTCTGGTTCAGCTGGAAGTTTCCTTGCTTACTATGTTTGTTTCTTGAAAGATCACTGTAAGCCCTTATTACATCCTCCTTATGAGTTTTGCTGTCAGTTCTTTTTTAATGAATATGGTTAAATCTGGTTCTTTCCCATCTTCCATTTTCTACCCTAGTCGTCAAATTGCCAGATTATATGTTTTGGACGGAGAGGAATGTTGGGTTTTCATCCATTTAACCTGCAAAAAGAAGGGATGGGGATGCGGCCTTGGATCACAGGATTCTGCTGGAATACATAGGTCCTGATTTTTTCTGCCAAATCCTAGGGCCTGATTGGTTTGAAAATCTTTCGTTTTTCAATTTTCCATTAGAAAATGTGTTTGATTATCATCAGGTTTTCAAAGGAAAACATGAACTTTTTTCACATCTGCAAGTAGATAGCATTTTTTATATTGGGGGAATAAAATAAAGAAGAGAAACAAGTTAACTCTGGGAGAATGGTAAATAAGCTGTGGAATTCTAGTGGCAATTTTGTAATTATATGTAAGGTAGCATAATCTCTCTTTACTTTTTGTGCAATGGCCTTTTGGGATGGGGTGATGGCTTTATATTTGCCATTGTTGAATTTTTGTGTATACTTATATTACTATTAATAATTATCAAATATTTAAGTATAATTGATAGATTTGTTGGCCCGACAGTTTGTTGGGGGTCCTTTTGCTCAGAGTTTATTGAATGGATAATATTTAGATGAAATTTAATGATTCAATATACTTGGTGTTGTGAGTTGATATTGTATTTTGTATGATACTGTTTGATATAGCTAAGGTCAAACTGCAAACTTTCATCCCTTTTACTTTATTTTTAAATTTGAGCATTTAGTCCTCAAATCTATATATTTATGTCTTTTGAGAATCCTATATGATTATTATGTTTTTGAATTTATGTTTCTTCATTATCATTCTAATATTTTTTAATTATTTTAGTGAAGGATAAAATAGTGAAATAGAGTATAAGCGTATTTTTTCTTTTAATTTTATGAATTAAACACTCAAGTTTAAAGATGAGGATTAAAGCTTAGATGAAGTAAATTTAAGAGATATATTTACAATATATAATAGGTGTACATAATTTCAATTCTTCTAATGATGATGTAAGATTTATTACATTATATGTTTATATATAATATATATGTAAGGATGCAATCAAGGCACAATTAGAATAGGTTTTATGAAATCCAAATCTATCCTTCTAGTATTTCTTAAAACTGGTTTCTATTCTTGAAATTCGCCCCTATATGGTCTTTAAGACTTTATAAGGGGTAGGTTCTATTAGAGTTTAGATGAACCCAAGTGGAGGGTTTTCACTAGGTTTGAACAAGATGAAAGAGAGTGGAATGAAAGCTAAGTGCTAGGTTCTATTTACCTACATGAGAACTTAATGTGTTGAATAATTTAAAATCTAGTGTAGAACTAATGAAAGATGTGCATGAATAATTTAGAATCCAATGTAGAACTAATGAAAGATGTGCATGTTGTGTAGGTTTAAGAATAAATATTTTTATTAATATATATATTTTTTATTAGATCCAATTTTTCATTGGGTATTTTTTTTTTTATAATTCCAAAACTTGACTTTAAACCCTATACAATAGCTTTTGAATTGTGTTTTCAAAATCAAAATTTTTCTAAAAATTTTCTAACATTTTAATTAAAAAATTTGTTAGAAAAATCTCAAAAGTTTTCAAAATTAAACAGCTTTAGTGAATGCACTACATTCATGGAGGCACTTTTTGTGTTGTCTCTACTTTTTGTTATTCTTCTCTTGTAAGTAATATGGTGCAAGAACCATACCTGTTGAACTTTTTTTTTTCTATTATTATTATTATTATTATTTATTTTTCTAAGTAAATATCCCTTGAAAGGGATATAAAAGAGATGAATAGCAGCTAATTGTATGGTAGGAACCATCACATTTTTCTACCATGAGATCTCTCCAACAGTTAGAAAGTGTTAGAGACATCATAGAGGTGGATGTGGTTCAGTACAATAAGGTTTGTTCTTTCAAAATGAATTGAACTGTCATGCTCCAAAAGGAAAAACATTCGTAGCTTACCACATATTCATATCGCAACATGAGTATGTAAAGACTCATATACTACTAATTACTACTAATACATGTAAATCTCGATATTTAATATCTTTTCATATAAAACTAAAAGTCAAGAAATAGGTGTGTTATTGAAATGATTAGTTCTAAATGAATTAGAAGTACCTAATCTATTCCAACTAAAATCATGAACTCAAAACAAAATGCCTTCATAAAATGTGGCATTGAATCTAAAGGTAATGAATTTTGTAAATAATTCCATCTATTTATGGTTAATACCTTGATCTTCATCATCTACCTATACTTTAAATCTCTACTCTCACTAATGGTAGTCCCTTATCCAAAGTATAATTAGTAAACAAGGTATCATATGGATCTACAATCTCAAAATAATCTACACTTAAAAAGAACTATTTCTCGAAATGGAGTGAGCCAAAAGTCAATATATAATCACAAATGTACATATGAATGCCATAATCATACAAACATATACATACCTAATCTAATGTTACAAGTATAGAATTATTATAACACTAGTCCATCAAAGCATCATAGTTTGAAGTTACTCACATCTAATTGCAAATATGGAGTAATTCACGACTCCACAATATGTTGTTTTAATTAGATAATATTAATCAACAACATCAACATCATTTAGTCGCATCATCCCATTGTTAATACCAAATCAACCTACTCATAGGAGCTTACAATAAGACCCCATAGTCCTCATAGTGACCTTATCCACAACTTCTCTCTGCAATGTCTTAATCCGTTTTCACAATGTCACTATGATTTGCAACCAACTAATAATATCAATGCCTAAATCTAACCAAATCATCTTAGTACAAGACTATAAAAAATATCGCCACACATTGATCATTGAATATTATGATGGCTCACCAATCATCTGGATTGTTGCCCACAACCAAACACAAGTAGCAAATAATTTTTATGTTTGCTTTGATTATAGTTACTTTGTCACTAACCTAACACGCATGATACAATAAACAAGGTCACATAGTCATTCGAAATTTCCATTTCCTTTGCTCACTTAAACCTATATCAAAGTACATAATATCTTAATACAATCCATACTAAATTTAATTAGAATCAATGCCTAAATAAGTTCATTGATGAAATATCTATTAATTTAACTTTAGGAGAGGGCAATTTTTATAGTTAAATCGATTTATTCAACTTCGGGATATAGCTTCATTATGGGTAAACATCAACCACCAATTATTAACTAACTTATTAACCCATTATTATCCCATAATTAAATTATAATAGCCTATTTACTTAGAGGTTATAGAGGAGAATGGTTATTCTATTATCTCTCAACTTTCTATTCCCTTTTTACTTTAAAAAAAATGAGAATAGAATTTTAATTTGTAAGGAGATGTCTATTCCCAATCAATTGGGAGTAGTTGTTACCTAAGAAAAAGTAGAATTTTTTATTTCCTCTGCAAAGTGAATAAAAAATTCAAATAATGTAACTATTCAAATAGTGCAACTATTGTACCTCATTGAAATTACAATTAAATAACTTTTAGTTATTTTTCAAAATGACCAAATAGGGGAAAATTGTTATTTTTAGTTACATTTTCAACTTAATGCTACAATCAATCAGGTGAAAGAAACATTAGAATGGTATTCCTTACAATAAAAATTTATATGAAGTAAACACTAGAATAAAAATTTTCAGCCTATTCTTGATAATAGGCATTTTTAAAGCATAAGTTTTTCATTCCCTATCTATTCCATTATAAAAAGTAAACATGCCATAAGTGTTACTTAACTTCTAATGATTAAGTTAATTTAGAGCCATTAACATTTATTGATTAAGTTAATTATGCATCTTTAAGTTATGTTAATTAAATTAATTAAAGGTCATTACCTTTCATTAATTGAGTTGATTAGGACCATTAGCTTCTAATAGATAAGTTTCTTTTTGCTTTACTAGTCTTCACAATACAATTAAAAACACATCTCCATCATTATTTCCAAATCAAAAGACTCCTTCACTGTAACACAAATTCTACTGCAACACCAACATTTAATGGATTCATCATTTTTTTTTTCTTTTGGGATAGCGTCACACTCGCAATAACTACTTAAACTTTTTTCATGTTTTTGTAATTTTACACCTCGTGTTTTAAGTTGTCAAGTTATATATCCAGTTAAGAGTTTTAGTTGCTACCGTCAATACCTTATCCTTTTCCATTATCGATTGTCAGCCTAGCTATCATTAGAAAATAATAATAACATGACATGTGTTTTTAATTTCAAAATTCTTAATCAGCTAATCAAATGAGAGTCATGCATCCATATAAGGGAAAAAAATACACATAATTACTTAAATATAAAATGGAAGTGATGAAATTAAAATAAATCGACGCATTTAAACATTAAGGCAAAACAAATGAAAATTGAAGCCACTCAATGCAAAATCAGTCACCTCAAAATTATATATGTTGACATGCTATTGGTTTCTAATAATGATTAGATTAATGGTCAATGACAAAAAATAGTTAGGCAAAAATAGCAATAACTAAACATCTAAGTGAGTGTATAATTTGACAGTTTAAAACTTAATAGGTAAAATTGCAAAAATGTATGAAGTTGGTAGTGACTACAACATTATCCCTTTGTTTTTATTTAGTTACTTCAAATCACCAATTATTTATAAAATTGCTTTCCGAAAATCAAGATATGACGAATTCTCAATCCTTTACAAATTTAATATTTCCATCTATGATACTTATCATGAAACAATCAATAATATTGTATAGCCTACTACATTTCATTGTAAAACTTTTTTGTTCTTGAATTTGTTATTACCAAAGGTTCATAATCTTTATTTCCAAATAATGAAAGATGACATGTAAGCCCCTTGAAATTTTTTAACCTGAGCCTGAGACAAGTGGTTAGAGTTTATATGAGTCCCTTGAACCATATGAAGAAAGGACTAAATTAAATTGAATACTAAAATAAGAAACTATAATAATATATTTGAAGTTCTACAATTAAAATTAAAACTTTAAAAGTACCATTTAAACTCAAAAGATCTACTTAAGCTCAAATACGTAGTAGACCTTAACTTAACTCTAGAAACTCTAAATTAATATTAAGAATCTTAAATTATATGATTAAACTATTCAATTAATAAACTCTTATTATATAACCACATTATTAATTAATTACTAATAATTCACTAAATCACGAAACAACCCCAATTTATCTTCTGAATCGTAATCGATTAGCGATAATTAATTCTAATCCAACCCTTAGAAACCTTAAGTTAATTAGATAAAATGACAAATATGCTTGATTAACTTAGTTAAATATGGGAAACCCTAAATGTTCAATTAGGATCATATAAACTAGTAATTAGGGTCAATAAGCTCAATTGAATCTTAATTAGTTAAAGGCATTCATGTATCATGATTAATCCACTAACAATAAAAAGACAACGCAATTGGTTAATTAGAAGACATGATTAAGTAATGCATTTACTTTTAGGAGACAAATCCTTAACCTATTTAGCAAAAATCATAAAAGTAAATGATCCCCACTTTATGCTTGAATCATGTAATCAAGAATGAAAGGAATTTGTTCCCTACTATACCCATTCAAAATCAACTTTTTTGACTCCTTCATCTACATTTTTACTTCATTTTCTACCCTAAAAAAAACTCTACAAACACTCTCTAAACATACGTATCCAAAACCAAAGAAAAACAAGAAGGAAGGAAATAAGTGAGCGGCTATTAGACCACCCTATTGACCTTAGCCCCTTTTACTTTGTCATCCATCACATACCACCAAATTGAGCAAGACTACTACCATTTGAACCATAACACCCACCTCTTCCCTATCTACAAACCTAGGGGATCAAAGGGGAGTGTTTTGATCATGTTTTTGAGTGAAAAAATTAGACCTTGTGCAAGATAGAAAAATTCACCTAACCTTAGTTTCTTGTTTATATTAGCTATACCCATGAAATATTCACAACTTAGGATTAGAAAAATGAGTTAAACATGTCTTAGTCATGCACATGTCATTTTAGGATCATACATTCACTCATTCATTCATGAAACTAGTTACATTGTTACTTGTGTCTTTGAGTAGTATAGTTAAATCCACTTACATAACTTGAAAAAGGAATGAAGAAAACTCCATAAAACCTATAATCCTTGAGTAGGCTAACACTTGAATGTGCATTTACATACTTTCATTATGATTTCACGTGATTAGTTTAGAGAAAAGTAAATTAAATTGCATGCAGAGCTAGTTTGATGCACTAATCATCATGTTTAGTTCATGTAGAGTATTAATCCTTCGAAAAACTTGTTTAATCATTATTTAAGGTTAAATATACCTATTGTAAATAGAAGTTTAGAAGGTTAATAGGATGATTAATTAGGATTAGTTAAAGTTTAGGGCTTGAACTTGTAAGGCCATGGACTAAACATTGCCAATATTAAGTAATTAGGTCTAAATTAGATTATAGGCTCTAAAGAACTTATTTAGAGCCCAATAAATTACTAGTGCTAGATCTAGAACTTGGGTGATATTAGACTAATTAATATTATTAATAGGTTATTTAGCCTATGGTGTAGGCCTCGGTACATTAATTAGGCTTAAATCAATCTAAAGGCCCACAAAACAAGCTTAAACCCAACTTGGAATTGTAAAACCAAAAGCCAAAGTGTATAAGTGGAACTTAATTAAAAAGTTTAATAAGGCCACTAAATAAGTAAAAGAGGCCTTAATGGGTTTAAGTATAGTTTGAGCCCATAATTAGTTAGAAAGACTAGTTAAGCCTTAAAATGATATGAGTTGGACCTAATTTTAATTGACTCAACTAATTTAATAACATTAAATAAAGATTAAAAAGCCCAACTAATAGACATATGAAGCTAGGACAAGGCCCTAAATACTCAAACACCTATCCCTATTTGAATGAATAGTTGTAGGTCCCAACTCTCAAAACAGACCATACCATGTGAAAGTACTTTCGTAATCCTATAAAATTGACTATAAGATCGTAAACATCAAACTTAAAACAAGAAAGATATCAAGAAAACAGGCTTTAACCGTAATTGAGAATAGTATAGTGAAATTAACTTAGGTAATTAAATAGCTTTAGTACAGACTTATAGTATTATCCTTATCTTAATATCAGGCAACCTTAAAATTGATTCCAAGAACATCTAAGAATTTCTATAGATGTAGGCATCATAACCAGGTGAATGCTTAGGATAATTATATGGTTATTTATATACATAGTTAGTTACATGATTAATTAAAGGAAACTAAATTGGATTATCTAAAGGTATACAGGTTGATGCATGTGTTTGACTTTTATTTGAATGTGGTACAATATACCTTAATTGCAAGAGAATAAAATGTGTACCATATTATTGAATGCTATCTACCATGAGTGTTTATGAATTGCTTGATTACTCAATTGAACCAGCCTTAATTTTTAAATAATTAAAATGGACATGCATGACCACAACATTGCATCTATTTTCCAACTGTCACCTCATGCGAAGGTAATGAGGGGTTTTGTAGGAGTTGTATTTATTTTGTTGATATGAAAGTTATTACTACGTTGCACTCATACAACAAGTGCCCTGCCCCTACCCATGAGCTTACTATCCACTTGAAGATGCCAACCTATGGCTAAGGGTTACGTTTAGAAACCTTCACTATAGGGTATGAGTGTAGACTGTGGACTTTAGAAGCCACCTTACCACCAGACTAAGACTTTGGTTTTTACTAGATTTTGAAAATGAAAAATTCTTTTTACGAAATGTGGAATTTTAAATTGGTTAAGAGTCTAACTGTTGAAACTCAGTTGTGATTAGTGCTAATAAATCTCCAACCCTAACTTTAGAGGGCATAAATCCAAGATGTATGCAACATCAATCAACTGCATGCATTGTTTAGCGTATTACTTGTTCGGCATATTACTTATTCATGTATTCATATGATTGTTAATAATAATTGCTTGATAATTTGCTTGCTAGTATAATAGGAGGAATATCTCATTAAACTCGTGTAACTTACTCCCCAACAGTCTATTTTGTAGGTTTGCTTAAGCTAAGATTGAGATAAGATTTGAGCGTAAGTGCAAATCTAAGAAGTGTAAGAGAAAGTTAGATTTAGGTAAGGAAATGTATAGTTAGAATAAAAACACTCTACATTGAAAGTACTTACATATTTAGGTTCTATAACTTTAGTAGTTGTCATAATTTATAAAATCGGTTTGCCTTGTCTTATTATCTAATAGGAGATACTAATTCTCTATGATCCTGATAGACTATGGATTATTTGATATCCATAATTATTTATGAGACAAGATAATTATATAACTGAAATGTGAATAGCAATTAATTACGTAGAGTCTTCCAATCTTCTAATTTGCAAAGTGGTTTTCATATCATGAGTATACATGTGATATGAAAATTTTAGATAATCCTACTAAGTTCTCTTTTAGGGCATTACATGACAACCTTTCAATATTGCACAAATTTAACACTTCCATAACAAATAGCTATATGAATCGACCAACATTCCCAAGGATACTTTAAAACACTCCATATTAATTCCATCCATCCTCTCAAATCCATACCAATAACAAAATCGTTTAGTCTTATAATTCATATAAGTTTATCAACTAATCTCCAACAACATTTTTGTCTTCTCAAATTTTAACCTAAGAATGAATTCAACTAAACTTATAATTCATACATATTCACTAATTTGCATTCAATGACTTCTTCATCCAAACTTTCATAACTCTTTAAAATCTCAAAATAAACAAACTTCATTATATTTTCAACCCATAAAAAAGATAAATATTGGTTCATACTTCTTACAATATAATATTCATACTTTCTCAAATTTTCTTAAAAACTCAAATTCCATTTAACATTTTTCCTAACAACAAACCAAAAACCATATTTTTATATACATACCAACCATCATTTTACATTCAAATGAAATTTAAAATTAATACCTGTTCATATGTTTTTTCTCATGTAATATGCCACAACATGATTTAAACATATAAGGATACTTCCCATATCATACTTTTCATAAATTTTCTATAAAATTCTACAATTTTTAAACATTACAATCATCAAAGCCTCTTTCTCATGTTAAGCCATAATCTCATAGGTAGTAGTTCTCTATCTTGGTGGTTTTACTTACATGAAGAAAGAACCCAATGATCTACCTCCCCCCAAATCCCAATTATAATTAAAAATGGATCGAAACCACTTTTTATTCACATAATGATAAAAATATAAAGCGGAGAATATTATTTTTAAAGTTGTATCTAGGATATATAAAAGAGCACCTATAAATAGGCACTACGAACATGGTTGGTGGTGATAAGTAGAAATAACTTAATAATCATATCACCTAGCACCCATCTAGAACTACCAACTACTATAAGTAAAAAATAAACTAATTAATGAATATTAACACTCTCTCTCAAGTTAAGGAATACATATCTATCATTTTTAGCTTGCTAAGATTCAAATCAAATAGTTGTTTTGACAATGATTTTGTAAGAATGTTTACCTCTTGGTCTCTAGTTGGAATAAGCATCAATTGTATTCCTCCTTCAATTTCTAATTTAATAAAGTTTCAATCAATTCTCGCATGCTTCATCCAATCATGTTGAATGGGATTCTTGACAATGTCAAGAGCTAACTTGCTATCACTATAAACATATGTAGATGTTGATGAGGTGATATGTAAGTCCTTCAAGAGTCTTTGCAACCAAATGACTTCACAAAGTCCTTATGCAATAGCACGATATTCAGCTTCTACACTGCTCCTTGCTACAATTGTTGTTTTTTGCTCCTCCATGTACCTAAGTTACCTCACAATTTTGTACAATATCCCAATGTAGATTTGCAGTCAACAGCATCTCCCTCCACCCCCCAATCGACATCAACATATCCTTGAATACATCAAATTTTTTTTTTTTAGCAAATAGAATCCCTTCCCTAGAGTTCCTTTAAAGTATTTAAGAATATGATTGACAACTTCCAAATGATGTCTTGTAGGAGAATGCATTACTTGACTTACAACACTTATGGCATAAGCCAAGTCAGGACGAGTGAGAGAGAGATAACTTAGTCATCTAACTAACCTTTGGTATTGACTATGATCAACAAGAGGGTCATTTTCTAGTGCTTTATAGTTCCAATTTTGTTGTAGAGGAGTGTTCACAGGTTTACATGCTAATTTACTAGTCTCAACAAGAAGATCCAGAATATTACTTCCATTGGGATATAAATATTCCTTTCTTACTTTGAGCAACCTCTATACCGAAAAAATACTTCAATTCACCTAACTCCTTTACTTTGAAATCAATTTTAATCTTCTTCCTAAGTGCTTCAATCTCTACTAAGTCATCACCAATAATTATAATATCATCTACATATATTATTAGAATAGCTTTCTTCCCATTGTATGTAGCTTTAGTAAAGATTAAATGATCAGCTTGTCCTTATGAATACCTAAAACAAGTTAGCACATCGTTGAATTTCTTAAATCAAGCTCTTAGGAATTGTTTCAAACCATATAATGACTTATTGAGTTTGCACACTCTCCCTTTTTCTTCAAATCTTAGTGGCATCTTCATGTATATTTCTTCTTCTAACTCACCATTTAAGAAAACACTTTTCATATCTAATTGATAAAGCAGCCATTCTAAATTTGCTGCCAAGGACAAAAGGACACAAATTGAGTTGAGTTTCATAACAAGAGTAAAGGTCTCTTCATAATCTATACCATATGTTTCAATATATCCTTGAGCCACAAGCCTAACTTTTTATCTTTCAATACTCCCATTAGCTCTAAGCGTCACACTAAATACCCATTTGCTCCTTACAATCTTCTTTCCATGGGATAAAGTGACAAGATCCCATATCTTATTCTTGTATAGTGCCTTTATTTCATCCATTACAGTTTCTTTCCATTTCGAACTTCTAAGAGCTTCATGAATATTTCTAGGCATATCAACACTATCCACACATGCAACAAAAGCTCTAAATTGAGTTGACAATTTATCATACATTACATAATCCAGAAAATAGATATTTGATATTCTTTGTGCACTCTCTTTTTCCTTTCCTAAGTGTAATTGGCAAATCCTCTATCTCCTCTTCCAACACATTCTTACTTTCACTTATCCCAGAACTACTTCTATTTGACCTTATTTTCAAGTCAAATGTCTGGCTTTGCTCAAGGAATTTTAGTCTTTGAGTATATACTTGAAATTCAGGGGTATTTGCCTTGTATTGGCTTGGTGAGTTTGGAGTAACACTTATCGAGTCCTAAGAGTGAGATGATTCAGTAAGAGAATCTACAACCTCAATTTATTTAGATGGAGACTCAAGTAATTGCTTAGAACTATTTAAAATAAGGAAAGTCATATAATCAGGTGACAAATGGTCTGGGACATAAGAAATCCTCTTAGTAAGTCTTCAAATTTCTCTCCACTTACATTCTTTCCCTGGAGAGATGCATTATAATAAGGTTGGTTTTCATGAAAGGTAACATCTGATGAGATAAAAAACTTTTTTGTGGAAAGGTAATAACATTTGTAACCTTTCTAAGTTGGAGAGTACCCTACAAACACAAACTTAAGAGCCCTATACTCTAATTTTGAATGGTTTGAAGAGGGTTTGTGAACAAAGGTGGTGCAACCAAAAATCATCACAAAAAGGGAGTTAAATAACCTTAAGATAGGAAAGCACTTTGATAAAAAACTTAGAGGAGTCTGAAATTTCAAAGTCTTTGGTGGAAGACAATTTATTATGTATGCTACTGTTAATATAGCATCCCCCCAAAAAGTGTTTGGACTTAAGCTTGAATACATCAAACAACGCGCAACTTCAAGCAAATGATGATTCTTTCTTTCTGCAATGCCATTTTGTTGTGGTATATATGTACAAGAAGTTTGATGGAAAATCCCATTTTCATTGAGATAGCTTTTTATTTTTGATGAGAAATATTCTCTCCCATTATCATATTTCAAGATTTGTATTTTCACTTGAAAGACATTTTAGATAAGCTTGTGAAATGACTTAAAGATATTACAAGCTTCATATTTTTCTTTCACTAAAAAAACCCAACAAATTCGTGTATGATCATCAATGGGTGTAATGAACCATCAATGCCAAGACAAACTAGGAAGCCGAGTTAGACCCCATATTTCACTATGAACAAGATGGAAAGGTGTAGATGGCTTATATGTTTGACAAAGATAATGAGTCTGAGAATTTTTGGCAAGAATACACTGCTCACAATCAACTTTAAATTCTCCTTTACTTGGAAAAAGATGAGGATACAACTTACATAAGTAGGAGAAATTGGGATGCCTAAGGCGTTTATGCCAAAGCATGACACTTCACTCAAACTCAACTGAATTACAAACGAGCTTGATAGGATTAGACTCAAACCTCTTGCTAAATAAGGCAATTTTTTCTAATAGATAATAGAGACTATTCTTCTCCTTAGCATAACCAAACATCTTCCTAGAATTAAGGTCTTGAAATTCATGATGAGTTAAGTGAAAGAGTACCTTTCAATTCATGCCTTTGTTTAGTTTATTAACACAAATGAGCTTGTATTTCATACTAGGCAAAAACAACATTGAGTTTAATCTCTAATAAAAAACATAAACTAAACCGTGCCCTCTAGCATATGCACTATTTCCATCAACCATAGAAACATGCATATCACAATCTTCAAACGTTCTAAAGTAGTTCGAGTTGTTCCTCATGTGATTTGTTGCCCTTGTATCAATAATCCATCCATTATAAGGGAAGTAGGTTTAATACCTTTTTGAGCAATAATGATAGTAAGAAAAATATTAGAAGGTAATACATTTTCCAAAGATACCTTAGTCTAGTTGAAAAACTTCTCTAGCATCTTAAATTTCTGACTTGACAAGCTAATACTAGGAATTTTTGCTAGATTTAGGCTTGTAGGCTATACTTAGTGTCACTTGCTAGATTCAACATTGTGAGCTATGCATAGTGTCTCTCATTATATCAAATTTGATTTTATATTTGATTTAATCACATAACATAAGCACAATCCCTTCTAACAAAATTGCAAGATCAAAACTTATTTATATTCACTCAATAATAAATTATTTCATAATTTTTTTTTTCTCAAATCCTAATCAACAACAACTTGACTTCTCAATTTCATAATTTCATAGTTTTTTCCCCTAACTTTTGACTTCCGTAACCCATAAACCATCAACTATTTTTTTGCAAATAAAATTCATTGATAAAATCGTCTAAACACATATCTAGGGCTGTGAATCCTTATCAACCAATTCCATATTAGTGAACTCACATAAACTATTAACTTTTTAAAATCATCAATTTATAGCCATTTGTCAATTCCAGAAGATAAAGTTTTTTGATACCATAATCAAAGTGAAGATTATTTTTTATTTTTGTGCCTTTTATTTTTCAAAATTAAGTGTATATATATTTATAATCACAATCTGTAACTTCCTTAGATAAAACTTTGAGAAATGGATCAAGACGGTTACCTTATGTTGATAATCATGCTCATAACACTCTCCTTATGGTTGGGCAAGGATCTCCTACTCTCAACTTGATTTCCTAGCACAGATTATAAATTAGGGTTTTAAGTTTACCAATAATTAATTACTAGATCGGTTTAGATACATTACCTGGATGAAAAGTGAAATCCTAAAACCCTCTTACAAGTCTCATCACCACCTTTAATGCAAACCAACCCTTTTTGCTATTGACAAAATCCTCTTGATCTTTGGAACTCCATGATAGTATTGCTCGCGATAAACTTGAAATCTCCCTGGATTGCCTTAGATCTCTTTAGAGATTTTCCTTATTGTTACATTTAAAAGGTATGCTTTGTTCTTTTATTTTGTATTTCCTTAGGCTTTTGTTAATTGAGCGTCCATCGCAGCTATAGTGACTAAGAGTGCACCTCGCCATTTCATGTTGTAATTGAATATGTCCATAAATCTGAACATTCCTTACAAGAATTCAAAAAGAGAGTAATGTACTGAATTATCCTCTTTTTAGACCTATTTTCTAAGGGTGTTTCACATATATTACCTTTGGAGCTTTAAAGGCCTTAAACTTAATTGTAACTCATAATGTTTTTCTAAAAGAAAGAGATTCTATCCAATTTGGTTTTCGCTACAAATCATAACTGCTCATCTAAAAATAAACTAGCAAGTAATGCATCCGTAATACTTGTGCAAAAATAAATACTATTAAGTTTAGAATTTTTAGAAAATAAGAAAATCTTAGACATATAGAGTAGGGATTGAATTTGAAAAATATATCAAGTGGTTTTGATTGTCTCCATAAAATATAATTGTCTAATTTGTGTTAGTGGATGTGGAGTGGTTGAAATGATAACATCAATAAAATTGAAAGGATTTAGTTGTAGTTAAATTATTTTAATAATTTTTAAAGAGATGTAGGGTTTAATGTGGAGCGTATTTATTTAATAACATAAATAGATTAGATATAGATAATAATATTTACAATATAATTACTGATTCAAACTATATGTACCTGTTGCTTGCACAAAAAATAACAAATAAATACTTTATAAGATTCAAATTCAATATTCCTAAATTTGCTAATCCTATTTTAATTGAGTGAATTATTTATATATTGCAACTTTTCGTGCCTTAAAATTATAAGAAAAAATCACAATACTTGGATTTATATTTTCCATATGCCAAAATATGATGAAGATAAAAGAAATTATAAGAAATAATACATAGATATGGAGTCTACTAAGAGATTATTAGCTTTATATATATAGAAGATTGAAAATTAATAATGATAGATAAGTAAATTATAATAGATTAAATATGAAACTTAATCAAAGAGGGGTGAAAAAAAACTTTGGATTATAGATGCGGAGTCTGATAAGGAGTTATTTCCTTAATAATAGATAGAAAGATAAATAAGTTATAATAAATAAAAAAAATGGAAGTTAATCAAAGTGAGGTGAAAAAAAAAATTTCAAATTATAAATGTAGAGTTGAAGAAGAGATTATTGGCTTAATATATATAGAGAGATAAAGTCTATACCTCATTGATTAACAAGATGAATAACTTGTTTTATTTATTTATTTATTTACTTTGTATGAATACTATCTATAATATTAAAGCAAATGACACTTATTTAGTGGCTTTAGTATTTTATATTTTTATTATTAAAAAAGGCAAGGAACTCGCGCTATATCTATAGATCATTGAGTTTATATTGTGAATGTATTTTAAGGTGAAAGCATGTTATGGTTAAGTATACAAGTTTTTTTTTTTTTTTTTCAAATGACCACCTCTCTTTAAATATCAAAGAAGTTCCTAGGGTTCATTTGCCGCGAATGCAGAAGTTTCTACGGACTACATGATCACGAGTTGATTGTTTTTGTTACGAGAATGTATTCCAGTGATGTTGTTTAAGAAAATTAAGTTCAACTAAAAGTCATGGCTGAGTTTATACCAAATGCTCTAAAAAATAAGGTGTGTCCAAATAAATTAGAAAGATAAGATATAATTAATCAAAATAAAAGAAATAAGAATATTAGGAAGACAAGATAAGGTGTACTAATAAAATACATACTTTATTTGAAAATAATATTAATCTATTTTATGCATATGTATAAAAGTTTTAGAAAAAAAATAATAATAAAATTAGAATCCTAAATTAGATATTTACAGTATAGAATACATTATAGGATAAGTCTGAAATTATTTGAAGATTAATAAATGAGAAATTTTTTACTAAAATACGATTTTAACAACATAATCAAAAAGAATTTTTACTACTTAAATAAAATTACTATATTAACTTGATTGGGGTGTTTCATGATTAAAGAAAACTATAGGCGGATGAGGTTGGTCGAGCTCATGCAAATCGGCCAGGTCGACGTGTTTGGAAGCAGTTTAGGGGTTGGCTCACTCTTGGTGACGGTCAATTGTTCGTGCTTGGGAAAGTGATTGAGGCCACGTAAAAGGAAGGAAGTCTCATCCTTAGCTGGCCAATTGGCCAAAACTCGACGCATAAGGTTTTAGAGCCCATGTGCTCAACTTTAAGTATCTGCTATGGGGACTTGATTCCCATCAATGGAATTGACAACTTTAAGGCAGACAATCCTGCAGTGTATTGGACTTAATTCCCATCAATGTAGCTGACAACTTAAGGCAGACAACCATGCATTGCCTTGCAGTTCGAGGTTCAATTGGATATTCTCTAGCAAAACTGAGCTCAGGTTGGGATAGCTGATCTGAATAGATAGTAGGTAAATTGTTTATTTTTGAATCCTCAATTATAAACTATAGAAGTTGTGTTTATTAAATGGCATGCTTTGGATCTCATCTGGATAGATAGTAGTCCACAACTGTCTTGGTACAGATTTGAGGGAAAGAAATGCAATGAATGCTTCACTTCAAAACACAATTGATGTGACTTGGACTATCGGATAATCACGAATCATAACCCGTAATAGCGTAACAATATAAAAGATATGACTTTTTGGATTTTTAACATGATTTGGTAGTAAAGTAAAGATTTTGCTCAATTATCTATTATTAATTGAATTGAAAGGATTGAATATGTTTCCGTAATCTAGCAAAAAAAAAAAAAAGAAAGAAAGAAATTAATGGATTATAATTAGATGATCAAGTCGCAGTAATCTATCTAATTATAAGAAGTCACACTCACAAGTAATTGCAAGTTGCAAGAGTTTTTCACTCAAAGAGAATGATAAAATTTCTATTTAAGTAACAATGTCTCAAAACTGTGATACAACATTGAAATAACTTTTTAAATGCTATCTAGAAGAAAACCCTAGGCTAAATGGCAAAACTATAACAAAATTAAAATACAACTACTAAGAGCACCTGTATTGTAATACATGGAAAATCATGAGAGACACACCATATGAGTGGCACTTCAGGGTGTGTACTTGCTCCTTGAGAGGTTCGCAACCGTATATCCTACTAGATGGCCATGTGTCTATTGGTTGATTCTCCTCTTCGGTTCACGGGCGTATAGGCATATAAATTGGGCATGTGTCTATTTGTCCTCGAATTGGTAAATTTGGCTCTCGACTTCAACTAGATCTTCTTTATGTTGGTCGCTGGACTCCCTTCTTAGTAAATAGACTCTTTCGATCCACTTCTTGATGTCCTTTAGCACCTCGGGCTCATTTGACTTCAGACGGACTCAAAGGCAATAGCCTAATCTCTTTGCCTTCTTGCATGAACGTGTAGGAGTTCTGAAACCTATCAATGATCACCCTGCGGTCTAATTAGTACAACCTTCGTAATAACACATTCGTTACGTACATGGGCAACATGTTACACAAGATCTCATCCTTATACTCCTTTATAGTAAATGGAATCTTGACCCGCTTATGGACTTATATAATCCCTTCCACTCTAAGCCAATGTAAGTGCTTAAGTCTTCAACTCAACACCATGCATAAAGGCTATAGAAATTAAGTTATGATAACTATCCCCATCCACTACAAAACAACAAGGCCTACCATTCACTATCCCTTAAGCATGGAATTGATGCCCTCTTTATACCCTATGGTCAAGTTGCTCTAGTGTCTTGGATTAGTTAATGGCTAGTAGGACCAAATACTCTATATTGCCATCATGTTAGGCTTTAGTCAGAACAACCACATCAACCTCATAAGCCTGCACTTGTTACTTAGTGTTTGCTTCAGTATCTCCTTTCTTTTCCTCATTACCCAGTTTAATCTCTAGCAATTTATTCTTTACCACCTTAATTTGTTGATGTGGATACTTAGTTACCAAATGCCTATAGACCCTATATGATAGGAATTAGACCACCAAACCTCTGACCAGAGCTCAAGCTCGAGGACTAGAAAGCATGGAAAGACGAGTTCTCTCTTTTCACCCTACACCCGATGAGTGTAACCTACTACAATCTACCGACCTAATGCTCTATCCAAGCCGAACCTTTTTTTGTCTATCAATAGTCTCCAGTTGCCAACTAGAGATGCATTCAGACGGCAATTCGACCTACATGACCAACTGTATAGCCAACCTGAGTATGAACTACTTTGACAGTTCGATCGCTTACATGCTTATCTATGACCGTGCCAACCTCCAACTCAATAGTATTGGTGCCGAGGATCCCAATGCACATTCGCATCCACAACTTCTTAAAAGAAACCCTAAGTCTACTCAAACACTTAACCCCTTACACAATTGTATAGATTGGCTTCTTTTGCCAAAAAGTCACCTATCCATAGAGAGCTACATGTCCAAGCAATCATACGACAGAATTCTCTATATAAGATGGAAGTTTTTTTTTTTTAATTTTCTCTTTATGCCCTTTTCCATTCTTTGTATATTACTTTTTTAGGACTTTACCCTTTTTAGTCATTTTTATTTATAGTTGTTGCCTTAATATTTCGGGTATAAATACCCATTGTAAAGGTAGCCACATCATCATCATCAGATATTAAATATACTTCCCCCTTTTTTTTTGTAAGATAAGTGTGCTTACTTTCATCCTCTTACTCTTATCCTAACTCTTAAGTAAGACTAGGTGACAAATACCCTCATTAGGCTAACTCATGCATCATATTAAGTTGAGTCGTAAGTCCTTAGTAATTCCCTAATACATCATATCATTTGAACTAATTGTGGGTTTTGCTTATTTTATTTTCATTGTTGTTTGTGTGTTTCTCTTTCCATCTTTGTTTTTAAGCTTTCTATAAGCTTAAACCTACCCCGATACCATCACCCTTGTCAACTCTCGACGCGGCATATCACTACATCTAAAGCATTTAATATTATTGAAGTTCCTGATCTATTATTGGTGCTCAATCCTCAAAGCTTAGTTCACAACATCTCCTAAGGTCTCATATTGCCGAACCTCAATGACATTAGCTATCTCATACTTTAAACTTGATATGAAGTGCAAGATGATTTTCTAAACTGACTACCTAACCTTACTTCTTCTTAATAAAGCCTCATACTCCTAAGCGTACTCATTGACAGTCTTGCATCCCCACCTTAAATTTAAAAACCTTCTATGTAACACATACAGAAAATGTAGCAACATAAATTTTCTCCTCATTGAATGTTCAATGCACTCCATGTCATATTTTGTGTTTCCATCCACGATCCTCTATATCATCAAATCTTTCCCCCACTAGTATGCAAAACCAATAAGCTTCTATTGAATGATACTTTGCTTCTTATATACATGATAGGGATCATGTCTAAATTTTATTTACTTGAAATTCCTAATCTAAATATTTATCAGGAGATCCATAGCCATCAAGTTCAAGTTACCTTAATTTCACTTCGTTAAGTGTCACAAGTCCATTCCCCAAACCATATGCCATGTCTAATAAATTTAAATTTGATAATTTGTAACAAAAAGGAAATTGACTTACCCAATACCGTGTGCCAAACCAAAGCTCTGATGCTTGAAAGATGATGTGACTCAGATTATAAGGTAGTTGCAAATCAAAATCAACAATAGCGCAGCAATATAAAAGATATGGCTTTTTGGATTTTTAATATGATTTGGTGGTAAAGGTTTTGCTCAATTATCTATTGATAATTAACTAAAAGGATTAAATTTATTTCCGTAATCTAGCAAAAACATAATTCAATGTATTATAATTAGACGATTAAGTCTCATGAATCTATCTAATTATAAAAACTTACACTCACAAGTAATTATGAGTTGCAAGAGTTTTTCTCTCAAAGAGAATGATAAAAATTCCTATTCAAGTAGCAATGTCATACAACTGCGTTATAATTTTGAAATAACCCTTCAAATACTTTCTATGAGAAAAACCTAGGTGAAATGGAAAAACTATAATTAACTTAAAATACAATTAATAAAAGCACTCGTATTACATGGCAAATCATGAGACACAGTGTGTAAGTAGCACTTCAGGGCGTATACTTGCTCCTTGAGAGGTTCATCACCGTGCATCATGTTGGATGGTCGTATGTATCTCTTGGTTGATTCTCCTCTTTAGTTCACGAGTGTGTAATTTTTTCTGCGGAGGTTCACGAGCATGTATGCATGGAAGATGACTGTATACTTATGCTTGCTTGGAGATACGGTTGTATAGGCCACTTATGTAACCTTATGATCGCGTAGTTCTCCTTTTCCATAGAACATTTGCGTAACATAGATAATGAATCGATAATGTTAAGTCTTGATTGTGTTATTTGTTGAAGTAGATTCTACTATGGCAATCAATTGGACGGAAAATAAAAACATGGATTCTTCTATCTACTTATAGTTATTGAGCTATGCATGGAACTTGCAAGGAAATTTGATGAAGCTCTTCTTTGCAGGGTGCCATGTGAAGTAAATGAGGCACCCGACTTCTATGCAAAAGCAGGGTTTAACAGTCAAGGTGATTTGTTTTTCAATTCTGAGGCAATTGATTTGGTTGTACTTTCTTTTGACACTTCACGTTCTGAAATGGAGAACTTATCTCTTGTTGATGGACCAAGTGGTCGATTCTATTGTTTTTGTTTTGGTTGTGTTAGTGCAAGAACCCAAATGAAAGGATTTTTTATAATAAATCCCAGAATAAAATGTATTTTGATGATAATAAAATATATGTTGAATTAAATGAAAGATATTTTGTTATTACTAATCAAGTTTCCTAGTATACAAAACATAGAATTATATTCTTAATGATACTTGATTTAAATGATGAAAAGTGATAAGATCAGAAGTTACATGAAGTATTAAAATTTAGAAAATAGTTATAGGTAATGGATAATTTAGAACACATAACTACTAGAAGCTGATTGAATAAGGAGAAGACACAACTACTTCATTTTCTAATGAAGGAAGAAAACAAAAGAACCAATTAGAAGATAGTAGAACTTAAGAGAAAGATCAAGTGCACAAGATGTTCTGGAAGCATGAAATTATCATAATCTTACTATAACAAGAACACATTAAGACCTAGTACCAAAAAAATATATTTGAATAATATACTTAGACTAGCTAAGAGATACTTATACAATATAATTGAATTTTTCAGAAGCATGTAATATAACAGATAAATTTATGAGTTTATGAAGAAGCTATAAGGAAAATATCACATTATAGATGAGCGTATTTCAAAAACAACAAATCAACATGATCATAAAGATTTGAAAATGCAATGGCTACACAACAGCTACTACTATATTAGGAATAATTGAACGTTGAAAGCCATAAGTATTTAAAGAATAAATGATCAATGAAACTAGAAGAGAAGCAATTGAAAGAATATACAAGAAAGAGAGAACAGAGCTACACATTTTCATGATATTACGATACAAGATGAGCTCACAAATGTTTATGTGATCAAAAAGAGCAAGCTCAAAAGCTTGAGAATTTCATTTTACTAAGTATTATGCGAATGTATAAAGAAATCTATTATAATCCTCAAATAAGATACTAACTCTTTAAAAATTAGTGGATACCATTGAAGAGAACTCAAGAAGGAGCTTTTATAAACTTGTCACTATGAGGTAAGGCAAAATTGTGGGAACTATTAACCTCTATGTAAAAGTTTTTTTTCAAATCGTAGAACTTAGGTATGGAGTATCTAATCCCTAACCACAAGTTGAAATAGTAGATTGACACACAAAGCGGAATCACTACATATGATTGCTTGATTTTCCAATCTGTACAACTTTTATTTATCAACATTTTAATTATTGCATTTGTGATATAATACTCGATTGCTTGATTGATTGTACGTTACAAGATTTTAAGAATCATCTGCATGTAATTGAGCTTAGGATTAGTAGCGCATTATATTCGTTAATCTACTTAAGAAGTTATAATTGCTAAGTAATTGTTTGGCTTTTACTTACATATCTTTAATCTAAATTTATTAATATTTCTAATACATCAAGAATTAAAAACAAGTTTAGTATAGGTATTAAGTATTGAACATGAATAAGTAAAAATGGGTTAAGATTTGAAATTCTGCAATAATTAATTCAACCTCCCTTCTTAATTGGTCATGGAACCAACAGGTTGTATTCAGATATTTCTTTGTTTTAATCAATGAATGTTCCCCCCCTCACCCCCGCAAGAAAAAAAAAAAAAGTGTCAGATGATATTCCAATTGCCATTACAAAAGACAAATTGTAGGTTTCTTTCTTTTTGTTCATATAAAAAAAGAACCAATTTTTTTCACAGAAGTACTTTTCATAATTTCTATGTGATTAAATAGATTTTAGTTTTGGCATTTATTGTATCTTACATCTACCATTATATATATATATTTATCCACTTTGATCTAGTACATATAGTTTTGGAACATTTATTTTTAGGCATATATATGAAGCGCATGGTTATACCCATTATAAGAAGGTATAAAATACCGCAGATGATAGTTTTATTTTCTTTTAAGCAAATATATATTGCAAATTCTTTTTTTTTTTTCCCTTTTCTTGATGCATGTACAAGACTACTTATGCATGAGAGTGAGAACCGAGTCACCTTTGAAAAAATATGTGCCATAAATGTAACAGATGATTTTTAGTTCAAAGGTTGGGTTTTGAAAAAGAAAATATAATAATAAAATAGTAATATAGCTAAAAAAGTTAGTCCTAGTAATATTATTAGTTATTTTATTTATGCATAACACGCATTTTATACCCTACTAGTCAAATGACTCTTAAAGATAAATTAATTGGACATTAAAATTCATAAAATGACACAAAGTAATATTTAGAACTTAGAAGTGGGTATATACATCAAGTACATTTAATATATAAAATTATATATACATATATGCCAACAGTCTTGTGGTCTAATAGCATGAATACTAATTTCCTAAATAGGATAGATCAAATTTGAATCATTTAATCCCTTGTTGTACTAAAAATATATATATATATATATATATATATAATAATAAAACAAAACCCCAACATACCTATGTAACAGACATTAAATAATCAAATAAAATGGTAAATAATCAGCAAAATAAAATATGATTATTGCCAAATTAGAGGGAATGGCGTGGCTGATGGTAAGGAATAATAGGGAAAATCAGATGTTTTAAGGATGACACTTAGTGCATCTTGCAAAATAGGAAAATTGGCCAAAGTGTATGTGTACTCCGTTAAACACCACCACAAGGAACTGTAAAATTCCCTGGAGGCCTTCATTTGAGTTCCTTACAGTCTATAGAGGAGAGAGAAAATACTTGAAAGGATCGTGGAAAGGTTACATGCAAATTTGAGAAAAATTAGAAGAATAGGATTGAAATCTGCGTATTGCAAGTTCCAAGTTTTACACAAAAGCTGGATGTAGGCCACCGCCACCACTTGAAGGAGCAGGCTACTATTTGACCGGCCGACATATCCCTGCCCTTGCGGGTGGCTGGAAACCGCTTCCCAAGTGAGCATAGAAAATGCTAAATCTTGTCTAAAAATTATGAAGTTTGGTATTCTTAGATAATTTTGCACGTGGAACCCTAAAAAAAAAATCAGCTAATTGAAATCAAAGGTATATATATATATATATATATATATACCCTTAGGAAAATCTCTGTGCAAACAAATTTTCTATCATCTTTTTAAGAACCTAAACAACGTAGTTTCTGCCACAATTATTTTTGTATAAGTTCCTTAAAAAGTATATTTTCATGCTACGTAAAAGGTTTTATAAAATCATGAAGTTAAATTTTCGTTAAATTTTGGTTTTCCTTTAAACAGTGAGCTGGAAATGGTTTAATTTATAATTTTCTTGATAAATCTTAGTTGATTTTGTTACAGCAATGCCATAATTGGTTCTTGAAGTTATACGATAGGGAAAACAAGTAATTTTGAAAGATACGATTGTTTATTTTGTGAATGAATTGGTTTCCGAGACCGAGACTACATTATTTTGACTAAATTCTTATAGATGACTAGTGAATTGGTGTAATTGAGCTTAGAATCTTATAAAATGAATTTAATCAGGAACTACAAGTTATTGTAGCTGCTGTTTCCATTATAAAAGGGTGAGTGGCTTAAAGGGAGTAATTTTATTCAAATGTAAAAGGGAGTAGCTATAACATCAATTAGGACACGATATGGATATGGAAAATGAGCTTTAGAGTAATGATCTAATCTCTTTAGTCGAGGAAAAGATGGAGCTAAGATCATAATATAATGATTTGGTGAACCATAAGGTGAAATGGCTAACTTGGAATGTAGGTAAGAACCTTTGTTAACTTAGAATTTTACACTTGAACAACCATTAGAAGTTGACTTGGAAAATACCCTATCAAAGACTTTTAAAAATTGATTAGACTCAAATGGTCCCTTGAATAGAAAATTCTAAAGTCTAAACATACTCTAATCAAAACCTAAGTTAGAAGGTACCAAAGATAGAACTCACCTGCACAATGACTCTAAACCTTCAACACCTAAATATAAAAAACATATTAACTCAAACACAATAAACATAATCTTAGAGATAATGATTGAATTGTTGATATTTCATAACTTGCATGGAAAACTGAAAGTATATTAACTGCAATATAGGAGCTATCAACAAGGAGAGACGAACTATGGACTAAAGTGTATGTATTTAATTAGACTATAAGACATAAAGCAAAGGTAGAAAGTGACTTAGAAAGTTGGTCAAAAGGATCGTCCAACTTAAATTAACTCAAAGAATAACCCAGAAAGTATTAGGGAATAACTAAAGGAGTATGAGTAAAGCCAAACAAACATAAATAGTTTGAGCAACTAAATTCTAGGTAAATGGAATCACTGGCTTACAGTATTTTAGAGTGTTGTTTTAGAATACTTATAGACTCTAATATGTCATTTCATGTGGTTGTAATTAGTTGTTTGTATATGTGTAATGTGTATTCTTTAATACTAATTTATCGTTATGAGAGCTAAACTTCATATGGTGCTTGTTTTTTTGTACTAATGCATTGTCTAAATTGTTTGGAATTAGTTTATTAACCCAAAAACGGACTTACCTAAACTCGACCTAAAAATTGACTTGACATGCATTGCAAACCATCGATGGATGGCTAAGATTATTAGGACAAATACCGACCCATTTGAAGGATATATTAGAAATTGTCTCTTCCTCACTCTTAGCTAAACTTAAGGATAGGAGAGGGTGTAATGACAATGTTAAGGTCCTTGGTTCATCATGAGAGGAGTAAGGTCTCAATTGCATAAGTTTAGGTATGGCCTTAATTCGTGACATCACACCAAAAAGAATAAGCTCTTCAACCCAAACTAAAATGAGCACCATTACTCTAATCTCACAATGGACCAAACAATGACACGCAATGACGTTTACTTGTTCATAAATTACACTTAACTAACTTGATTAACAACCCTTTTTGATGTGTAGTGTATGCATACTTCTATCTTCATTCCACTTACTAAGTTATGATTGCTCACTTTCATATAGACTCTTTTACAAGTCCAGAATAATTATGCAGCATTACACCTGATCTTAGAATAGTAGATGATGGGGCCGGCGAGTGATGATGAATTAAGACAGCTGGTCTTTTATTACTTTATGAAGTTTCACTTATTTTTTAGGAAACTAATTAGGCCACTTTAGATGATCCAACAGTTTTAGTTATTGGTCTGTAATGTGATATCGAAAAGTCAAACCCCTAAACTTATAAACTTTTCTTGTAACTATAAATCCTACATATAAGCATATATATGGAGATGTATTATAAGTTTAATATAAAAACAATTGAAGGATTAAGAATAAGTGTTGACTTGGATGCTTTAAAGTAGTTTAGTCGAGATTGCTTTGTGTAGATTAGGTTTATGATAGTGGCCATCTTTTTAGAATGAATATGAATTGGTTCTTCCTTTGTAGAAATGTTCCTATTAAACTACCATGGCCTCCCCAACAAGATACATATAGCCTTCACGGGAACTACATCACATACAATTGTATCGGGATATTTCTAATGGCAAATGAAACTCGTACCTATCTATAAATCCAAACTTGAGCCTTTTGATTGAACTGTTCTAAATTGTGTGGTGAAATGTGGAGTAGTTTGCAATTCCATCTTCTTTCTCTTACGTACTAGCTCCCACCATCAATAATGATATAGCAAATCTTACACCAAACAATGAGTATGGAAAAGATTTCCTTATCGATCAATACTTATGCTAGTCTCAGCATGCAAAATCTTCCTTAATACCAAGCTCATCACTAGTCCTTTTACAACCTTCACTTCATCGGCTTCTACCTTAATCGCGTTCTTCTCAATCTCAACTAACCTTTCCTCATCCTCTTCCTCACTATCAACTTCAAACTTAGGAACTTCGTTATAGGACATCTAAATTTAATATGCCCAAAGCCTAAACATTTAAAACACTTTCAGTTTGTTCACTTCTTTGAATGGAATAAAGAAGGAATAGAATAACAATTATTTTGTAATGGAATTGAGGTATGATAAGATTTGAATGCACATTAAGTTGTTTACATGAGTGTAATGGAATTGGTATTACATTGTTTACTTCACATAAATTCACTATGTAATAAGTTATGAATAGAAAACAAATTTACCCGACTACTCTAGTTTCATCAAAAGACAAAATAAAAAACAAATTGGAGAAAAGAAACACACAATAGAATCACTCATCATTTAGAAAAGAAGCCTTAATTTAACATCTCTCATTTGCTGGAAAACCTAGCTAAACCAAGAAGAAATCACAAGCACTTACATATTTGGAGTGACAAATTATCAAATTCCACCATTATCCTTCATATCCACTTCCACTACACAATGCTTACCTGATCATTTTCTACTGCAAAATGAAATCATTCACTCAACTTACTAATGACCCACTTCTTACCAAGTCCAACTCAACTCATCCCTTCAACGATAACTTCCTTAACATAGTACCTTTGGTCTACCTTCTCATAACTTCACATAGTCAACTCACCTAGCTTCAATGGCACCTAGCTTTAACAAGTGTATAGAGACCTTCGTTCATCATCTCCAACTATTACTTGTAGGTGAAGGATGGAGAGCTATGCTTCGTCACTTTAGATTTGGAAGTTGTAAGAGAACTATAGATAATAGAGAGACGATTCAATAGGAGAGATAGAGAGGAAGATGAAAGATTAAGGTTCCTTTTTCAATTTCAATTGATGGGGGTGATTTTAATTAAAGGGGTATGATATGGAGGGGAAAGGAAAAAAAGAAAAAAAAAATCCCAAGAATGCTATTCATAGAAAAATATTCCTAGGAATACGATAAGAGGTGATTTTGGCTCACACAAACCCCCTCTTAACCTTCTTCTTCCTCCTTCATTTTCATTTTAAAAAGTTACTCTCTCTCTCTCTAAAAGCTCTTACATACATATATTCTCTCACACAAAGCCATTTTCTACTTGTTTTTCTTGAAAAAAATTGTAGATTTTGTACAGGAACACAACAAATAACAATTCTCAAGGAAATTTTTTAGAAAATAACACTAAAATCTCACGATCTCCTCAATTTCTCTCTCTAGAAGTCAACAAACCAAAAGGTAATATTTTTTCCTCTTTTAATCGATTTTACGAACATGTAAATGTATAAAATAAGATTGTTCATGGGAATATGATGGTACATTGTTATGTGCATCAAATTTTTTTATGTTCTAATTTGTACCAATTAGTTTATCATACATGTACACGTAACATGTTTTGTGAGTAAACTTATATAGTATCAATGCAAACGATGGTAGAATTAAGATTCAGGAGAAAGAGTATCCTATAAGTCTTATAATATTACATTTACAGGGTTATGATATAATAATAAGAATAGATTAGTTGTCTAAGAATAAAGCAATTGTGGAATGCATAAGTAAAACTATTACTCTTAATGATGAAGAAATAGTATTTCAAGGAAAGGCTAATGGAAGTAAATTGAATTTAGCTGTGATGGAAATATGTGATGAATTGTATGAGACAAAAGTAAAAAAAAAATGATTGAAAATTTTGCTAGGTGTTTGTTATAGAAGTAGAAAAAGAGGCACCCAAGTAGTGAACCTACCGGTAGTGTGTGAATTTTCAAATGTCTTTTCAGGGGATTTACCAGGTTTAGCTCCTCATCGAGAGTTAGACTTCACTATCAAAGTAATTCCTGGAACTGAGCTTATTTCTAAAGCTCCATATCGAATGTCACCCATGGAACTTCAAGAACTAAAGAAGTAACTTCAAGAACTAAAGAAGCAACTTCAAGAGCTATTGGATAAAAGATTTATTTGTCTAAGTGTTTCACCATAAGGAGCACCGGTATTGTTTGTGAAGAAGAAAGACCGTACCATGAGATCGTGCATAGATTACCAAGAACTAAATGAGGTTATCATTAAGAGTAGGTATCTGTTATCCCGCATTGATGATCTATTTAATTAGTTACAAGGTACAACTGTATTTTCTAGAATTGATTTGAAATCAGGATATTATCAATTATGAGTTAAGTTGGAAGATGTACCTAAGACTACATTTAGAACCCGCTATGGTCATTATGAATTTTTGGTGATGCCATTCAGTTTAACAAATGCTCTAGTTATGTTCATGGATTTGATTAATCGCATATATCAATCATATTTGGATAAATTCATTGTGGTGTTTATTAATGATATTTTAATCTATTAGAAAACCAAGGAGGAGCATGCAAAGCATTTACGACTAGCATTACAAAAGTTGAGGGAGAATAAACTGTATGCTAACTTAAGTAAATGTGATTTTTAGTTGGACAAAATTTCTTTTCTGGGTCACATTGTATTTGGTGAAGAAATCTCTATAGACCCTGATAAGATAAAAGCAATAATGGACTAGAAGCAACCAACTACTATTATAGAGATGAGAATTTTTCTAGGTATGGCTGGATCTTACTGATAATTCATAAAGGATCTTTCCAAAATTACCAAGCCATTAACTCAATTGACTCAAAAAGATGTAAAGTTTGAATGGAGTAAGGAATGAAAATTGAGTTTTCAAGAGTTGAAGAAATGATTGGTTACAACACCAGTATTAACATTACCTGATCCAGATAAGCCGTATAGCGTGTATAGTGATGCTTCTCGAAATGGATTGGGTTGTATACTGATGCAAGGTGGAAAAGTTATTGCATACGCATTGAGACAATTAAGGCCACATGTAAGAAATTATCCAACCCATGACTGAAGAATAAAAATTAGCTAACTAGAATCAAGCAATACAAAAGCTAAAAATTAAGGAATTTAGACAATGTCTTATCTAATTTAATGCATATTAATTACCACCAAGCTCTATAAATAGGGAAAAAATTTACAGAACTCCTTTGGATAATTAGGAATCAGAGAAAAATAAAGAGCTTCAAAAATTCAAGAGAAAAACTAGAAAAAAAGAAAAGAAAAAAAAAAAGGAAACTGTATAGTTAGGGCTAGTGAGCCAAACCCATACCTCACCACCACTTGGGACCGGGCCACCACCACCACCCTACTCCAGACCCACCGTCTAGGCCAGCCGACACACTTGGACTAAAGTTGGACAGCCAAAAATCATCGAATCGGGTGAGTCCCTTATTTGCCCCGATTTTATATAATTTCATAAAATTAGTTATTTTGCCCAAAAAATTATGAAACTTGTTATTCTAAGGTTTTATTATATGTAGATTTAGGGGAAAATAGTGATTTAGTTTAATCACGTCTGAAAATATAAGATTCTTAACAAATTAAGCAAAACCGAGCATGATTAGAATTAAAAATAAATAGGCTTAGAAGTATAGTTTAGAGCTCATTTTTTTTTCTATAGAATGCTTAAGTGATATAGAATAGTGCTATGAAGCCATTTTTTTTAAATTAATTTTCAAAATTTTTAAGTTAATTTTTAGCCCTAAAATGATGAAAAAAATTGGGTAATTTTAGGCTAATTAGGTGATTAAGACATTAATATCTGATTTAGATAGTAATTAGATATTTAGGGATGTTAATCTCTGATGTGGAAACTTAATCCTAGCTTTTGGAGTATTAAGTGTAATTAATTTAGGAATTAAGTAGTAACTGTAGGAAATTAGAAATATGTGGAATTAAAAATTTAATAAATCTGAAAAAATTAGGGTTATTTAAATAATATTATAATAAAAATTAGAATATACTAAATCTAAAAAAAAAATTTAATTGTATAAAAAATGTAAGATTTCTTCATATCGGAAATAAATCCGATACCCTAATCAGGATTAACGTGTACCGAATAGTTTAGAATACTAAATTAAGACCCAATAGGATATTAGAATACTCAAGCTTAATGTGATTAATTTCACATTAGAATTCGAGCATAGTTAAGACTTCGGAATCAAAACTAGAATCTAATTTAGGATCCGAACCTCGAAATAGAATAGAAAGAATTATTAGTACATAATAGGTATATATGGAAAAAGGAGTTAAATTATAACTTAAAATATGAATCCTTAAAATATAAGTACTAAAAAGACCTATTTGTATTATAAGACACCTAGAGACGAATCGGCTTGCAATTAAGTGATCGGGCAATTGAGAAATTTCAAGTAAATTGGGTTATTACTTATTGTAATAAAGTACTATTTTTATAGTACTATTTTTATAGTACTCGGAGACTTAGGATTGTATATGGTTGTGATTGTAAGTAGTTTACGCATGTGTTTGATGTATCTGAATTCGTGCTGAAATTGTAGTATGATGAATTTTGTGTTATGATTGAATTGGTGTGAATTGTTTGAAAACCCTAAATGAAATTTAATCTTATTCGACTTTAATAAACAAAAATGCCATGCATTGCAACCCATTAGGGGATCATTAGGATTCTCCAACCAAATACCGACCCCTTCAAAAGGGATAATACAGGATTGCATAATGGTCCCTTCTTCATCCTTAGTCAAACTAAGTGACAAGAGAGGAGGTTGCGGCGAGGGTAAAATCAATAGTTCGAAGGTAGTCGCGGGAGGAGCGAGGTCTCCATTGTACAAGCCTAGGTTTGGTTGTGAGCTGCTACATAACATGGAAACTCCTCAACTTGAATTAGAGCGGATGTAATTCTCTGATTTCACAATAGACCGGACTACGTTGTACAATGACACTTGATTGTTGCATTGCATGAAAATAATTTCTTGATAATCTTGTTTATGCTTGTATGTATTCATAAGTCTTTAATTCAACTTATTGAGCTGTAGTTGCTCATACCCTTATAGATCCTTTTGTAGGTCCTGATTTCTGAACACTTCAAGTATTATGCCGTCTTACAATAATTACCCAAAGGTTAGTTCTTTTGAAGCTAAAGGTGTAAGGATCAATCTACTTAGTAATGATGTATAGCTAAAGTGTCCTTTGCAATTAAGGATGAAAGACTAATAGTTATTATATAAATTAGTGAACAGTTATGTATATGTAGAATTTCCTAGGAAGTTCTGTAGACTTTACATATAATTATATATCTTTATTAGAAATTTGTAATATTTACCATAATTGTAGTTAAATATTTAATTTGACTGTTTACTTTAAGGCGAGGAGTCATCGACGCTTTGTATAGATCATGTCTATAGTAGGTACTATGAGGTCAGTTACTATCATAGAATGGTTTATACGGCAAGACAGTTGCGACTCTGCAACTTCAGGGTGTAACAATGTATTCCATGTTTCTATGCTAAAAAAGTTTGGTAAGAACCCAAATGCCATCGTAGAAATAAAATTGGTGGAGTCAACGAAGAATTTTCGACTGGTGAAGCAACTTATAAAAATACTAGATAATTAAGTTCAGAAGTTAAGGAATTAAGATATGGAGTACATAAAGGTCCAATGGAACAAAGGTCCAGACTTGGAGATTACTTGGGAGCCAAAAGCAGCAATGATAAAGCAATATCGTTGGCTTTTCTAACTTCTAGGTTAGTAAAAGTATGTAATTAATGCTTTTGGTTATTTAAGTGCAATCTAGATATACAAAAGTTTTGAGGACAAAACTTTTTCAAAGGAGGTTAGAAATGTAAGCCTTATAACTATAGGATCGAACTTAGTATGTAAAGTTTAAGGCGATCGACTAAAGGACCCGATTGAGCCTAAATTATGAAATAAAATTAGAAATATTAGTAAAAGTGATCTCGTAAGTTTAAATTTAGAAAAATAAGTAATAAAATAATAGAATATTATAATATCAAATTTTAATTATATTGCCCATTATTTATCGAAAATGCATAAAACGAATTCCGATAACTAATGAATCATTAGAGATAAATTATATACACTCAAAAAATCATAGAATAATATAAATAATATTTAAGAGTATTTACTTGTATTAACGAGCAATACATTGTAGGGTCAAACCTAGTAAGGAACAAATCCTTCTTTAATTCAATATTATCTTGATATGAATCAAGTGCATATTGTAATAGTTTATTAAACTCAGTTTCATATTGAGTTACACTCATACCTCCCTTCTTTAGCTCTAACAAATCTCGCACCATCCTATTTTGAACACTATGGGGAAGACACTCTTTCTCAAATTCCTCTTTAAACCTTTGCCGAGTAATATTATTCCTTAATCGTCTTACTTTCAAGTCCCACCATACTCTACCAGTTAACTTAAGCATGAAAGTGCCATAAGATAACTTTTGAGATCCAGGAGTTCTAAAAGCCTCAAAAATCCATTCAATCTAAGCTAGCCAGTCGTAAACCAATGCTGGCTTACCCATTTCTCCCTCAAAATAACAGTTGGCTTTTATAAACTTAGGAAGTTTATTTACGTCTTATAGTCGCTCCATCCTTTACTCAGCCTCTTGGGATCTCCTATTTCCTGTATTACCGCCAATCATAAGATATTGGATCAACATTCCTTGCTGCCTCATCATCGTACGCATACTGGCAAGTATTTGTCCAATAGGTATATTTTCTTGTGGAGGTAGTGGGAGTATATCCTGTCTATTTTTTTCTCTCGGGGATGATGGTACTCGTGGTGGAGAGTTTTGATTTCCTTCAGTTCCTCTATTACGACTCTCATTTCCAACTTTAGCCATACTCACTTAATATTTTTAACTTATAACCCTGCATATATATCTATTTATAAGTTATCATATTCCTTAGTTTTATAAACTTTTCATAAATCAATAAATTCTTACAATATGTGCTTATATAAAATAGTAGTGACAATATCATTTTAATCAAAGTACATAATAGATTTAACTTCTACTATTAACATAAATTAGCCTTTACATTATTGTAATTGATTACAACTTTAGAAACAAAAAGGTACAGCTCGATAAACTGGAGAATACATATATAAAATTTACAACTCGATGACAATGTTACTTACATAATCAAGTACAGACTCGATCTTTACAATTGTACAATATAAAAGATTACATCAACCTAGTTACATCAGACTATTAAACTTGGTGCAAAACTTAAATTTAGGAAATTATACAAAAAATATAAAAATTTCTCATATTAGGAGTAAATTTGGTACACTATGAGGATTTGAATGTATCAAGTAGATTTGAATACCGATTTAAGACCAAATACGATATTTAGGATACTTGAGCCTAATGTGATTAATTTCACATTAGGGTTCGAATCACATTTTTAGGCTTTACGTATAATACTTATAATTAAAATTGCTTTAGAACCTAAATCAGAATTGGATTATGAAACTGAACCCTAAATTAACTTCGGATGAATCAATAATAACTAATATGTATATCGGAAGAATTGAGTTAAATTATAACCTAGAATATATATATATATATATATCTCATCAAGATATAAATAATAAAAACATATTTATATTATATATTATAAGACACGAAGATGAGTCAACCTGTGATAAGTGATTGAGCAAACCAAAGATACCAAGTAAGTTGGATTTAATACTTCATCGTATTTTAGAGTACTATTTTAGAATACTCAGATATTTAAGATTGTATTTGACTGTGTTTGTAAGTAGTTATGTACACATGTGCTTGAGTATCTGATTTCGTATTGACTTATATGTTATATTTGGTGATTGATGTGAATAGAATGGTGTGAAATTGTTTGATCACCCTAAACCATACTTAAGGATAACCAACCTAAATACCCTAATTAGACATACATTGCATCCCTTAAGGAGATCATTAAGATTCTTCAACCAAATACCAATACCTTCGAAAAAGATAGCACTAGATAGTATAATGGTCTTTTCCTCATTCTTAGCCGAATTAAGTGATAAGAAAGCAAGTCGTGGTGAGGATGAGGGCATTGGTTCGAAAGATAATCTTGGGGGGAGTGATGTCTCAATTATAATTAATTATTTGATAATCTTGTTTGTGTTTGTTACACTTTCATATGTCTCTAAATTAACTTACTGAGCTGTGGTTGCTCAAACCCATATAAATTCTCTTACAGGTTCTAACTTCTGACCGATATGCCGCAATACAATTATCCCGAGGTCAGTTCTCTTTTGAAGTTAGGGGGAGTGAGGATCAAATGGCTATACGATTAAGTTTTTTTTTTTTTTTTTTTTTGTCCTAATAGTACTTTTAGGTTTATGAACTGATGTGTAAGATGTAAGTTAGCCGACTACTGTAGTATGTGTAAGTTTCTAGGATTTCAAGACACTATAGATGTATATATATATATATATGAATGATGGTTCTAACTTTTTTACATAAATTTTAGCTTAAACTTTCATTGAATTGTTTACTTCAAAGCAAGAAGTTATGAACACCTCGTATAAATTAAATCTATGGTAAGGACTATAAGATCAGTTACTATCATGGTTTGGTTTACACGGCGGGACTGTTGCGACTCTGGCTTCGGGACATAACAGTTTTCAATTGGTATTAGAGCGTAATTCTAGTAAACTCACTATAAAGCGTCATAATTTAAAAGAAATGAATATTATAGGAACATTAAGAGTGGGTAATATTAAGTGGGCAATAAAAGATTGTATTAAGCATATTGAAATAGAAATAAGTATAATGTTTAATGTAATGAATGTTAATTGATTCTAACTATAATTACAGGTTTGAAGGGGGGAGTTAATACTTAGTTGGATACAGTTTAATTGGAATGGAGAGGAGTCTCCTATTGACTATAGAGTTAAGTTGCAACAGTTATTTCTAGAGTTAGCTGACTGGAATATATTTAAGATAGTCAATGAGATTATTGATGAATTTCATAATGAGATGTGTTATAGCTAGAAGGATCAATGAGCATAGATGGAGTTTATTTTAGGGCCTCGATATAATAGATATACTACTAGAGTAGCTTTTGAGCAACGATGGTTAAAGAGAGCAGGGACTATATCCTTGATGATGCCCTTCAGGTATTTTCCTACTACATTAGAGGAGGGGGGACCTTACCTAGCCAATATCACTCATATCCTTACTGACATTCCATACATTCCTAGATAGTATCCACCAAAAATCATCGATTGGTTTCTTCGGTTTCTAGAACCCACCAGGTATTTTTTCCTCCTTTAATCAATTTTACAAACATGTAAATGTGTAAAATAAGATTGTTGATGCGACTATGATGGTACATTGTTGTGTACATTAAATTTTTTTATGTTCTAATTTGTACCCATTAGTTTATTATACATATACACATAACATGTTTTGTAAGTAGACTTATATAGTATCAATGCAACCGGTTGAGTCGATTAGTTTTTGCATGAATAAAACAATTAGAAAATAACCAATTGTCATAAGGGGCATGCTTCTTGTATTAAATTTATTCATCATATCAATGGGTATCGTGATTGTGTGGTTGTACATATAAGATATGAGTTATTTTAGTGTTATGAATTTTATCGAGTTGATGTGACACATAGGTAAGAATGGATAACATGAGAGTGGTTTTTTACACTAGAGGAAATACTGTAGAAGGGGAAGATGGGGTGTGCTACAATAGGCGCCCGACAACAGTAGTTAGGATACCGATTGAAGTAACCTATGATCAGTTAGTTGGCGTGATATGTAATCAACTCCAAGTTGACATGACGACTCACCAGGTCAATTTGATTCATAGATGTCCCCTTGTAAGAAGGAATAGGGACATGTTCTATGCTATAACTATAAATGACGATTATGATGTCCAATAGTTAATCGCATCCTCACTGGGATGTAGTGGAGTTGGCCGGTCAACAGAAATATATGTTGAAGTTTATAAAATCAACATTCCCCCAATTGCTGAATACGATTTTGGAGGGTATGATGGGAATGTAACGTTTCAAGTACCAAATCAATACAATATTATACCCACCAGCAGTTGCATGCCTTAGCAAGGTAACATAATGATGATAACCGAATCGAATAAGGACTCAAATGTGGAGAACGAACTAGCTTGTGCAGACATTAGCAAAGACTCAAATGATACCGATTCCAATCTTGATATCGATTAAAGTGAAGGGTAGTGATGACTCTGATTTTAAACGTATTTCACATGGTGATTCCCTTACATTTTTGGTTTTTTTTTTAAAGAAATTGATACTTAATTAAGTAAAATTTTGATTTCAAGGTTTGAACGCGTTCTAGGATCGAAAACGAAGAAAAAGAATCAAGTTTCACTCAATTCGGAGTTCAAATGAAGGAGTTATGAAGTTTTGAAGTTACACAGTCTGGGACATGGCCATGTCCCCAGGCTGTGTCCATCCAGAAAAATTTGCTAGGGTTAGAAAGTTACACGACCTGGGGACATGGTCATGTCCCAGGCTGTGTTTGGTGACGAAAACAGAATCCTTATAATACATATATAAAAGGACATGTGAAGGTTTCAAGAGAGGGGAGACATTAGAGAAGACGGAGGAGACACGAGAGAAGAGAAGAGACTTGAGGAGGAGGAGAAGAAAAAGGCGAGAGCAACACCAACTTCAAGATTGGAGAGATTTTTCATCAATCAAAGGGGTTTTTCATGTTTTATTTTATGTTTTTTATGGAACTCATTTTTAGATTCATTATAATAGCTTAGAATTCGTGTATTTATGATTATGGAACCTAGGGTTTCTTATGACCCTTGGGTTGATTTATAATTTTCAATAAAGTTTCTATCTTTTCTTGATTTAATTATATTGTTTAATTGATGATTGATAATTCTAGAGTATCGATTTATGATATTATGCATGATGATTGAGAAATTGCATGTGTAATTAGATCTAGGCATAATTGGAGAGAATTACATGTATATTTAGAGATAAGATACATGTTTCTTTCGGAAAGTTAATTATTTGTGTGAGAATTCATTATACGTTAATGCAATTCTAAGTTATATTACTAAGTGAAGAGATTTCGGTAAATAATTTAGGATTAAGGTTAATATGCTTAAGAAAGGTATTAACTTTAATTGTGAATCCCTCCGGTCAAGAATAATAGAAACTGAATTGAATATATTTTAAGCAGTCACATGTTAAACATTAGGGGAAATAATTCCTAAATATGTTATTAACTTCTTGAAGTCGTTCTTAGTTTTATTGCTTTCTAAATTGCTTAATCAAGTCTCATAATTAGTTTAGTTCGTTAATTTCAGTATTTTTAATTCATTCAACCCATCATAATTTTCCGGTTAGATAATAGAGCTAAGGTTAATATTAGTACTCGAAATCTCTAAGGGATCGACTCGAACTCACATCCGTATTATTAAAATTAATAGGTGCACTTACCCTATATCAGGTGGCTCCATGAAGCTGAAGGGTCGAGCAGGAGAAACAATTGAAGATAGGGGTTGACCACACATGTAAACACGGTTGGGATGTCAAAACATGTCCCATTCTACATAGCACCAATTAGTAGTGGCCTTATATCATTTGAGGAGAGTGTAGATGGTGGTGAGTGGAGTTTCAGCGATGAATTTAAGGTGGGAATGCAATTTTAGCAAAAAAAAAAAAAAAAAAAAAGAACACTTAAAGATATCAATTAAAAATGCATCATGTTATGAACCATCACGACTTTGTGATAAAGGAGTTAAAGCCTACTCTCTATTCAATTAGATGCGTTGATTAAGAGAAGGGTTACAAATGAAGACTACGAGCATGCAAGAAGAAGCATGTTAAATGCTTCATGATAACAAGGTTCATAGGCTTATAGATATATGCTTGAATCCCACTCTTAGTCAAGACCATCCTTAACTAGATTCAACAATTCTATCTAGATTTATCATTAAGGAAGTCTAAGAATCACTAAGTATTAAGGTGAAACATATTTTAGCTACCTTTTGTAAGCAATATAGTTATACTGTACACATAAAGAAAGTTCGAGAGGCAATACACAAAGCAATAGAGCAAGTATATGGAAGGTTAGAAGATTCATATGCAGTGCTGCCACGTCTTTTAAATACCTTTCAAGAGGTTAATCCAAGTACCATGGTAGATTGGAGGTGACGAGATTGCGACACTGCAGTCATGTGTTCTTTGATCAAGTATTTTGGGCATTTGGATTGTGCATCAAGGTCTTCATACATTATAGGTGCGTTTAGACCGTTTAATAGTCGTTTCATTATCACTTAGTTAGATATTCATAATTAACTAATGTATTGTTTTCAGGCTTGTGACTACCATAGAAGGTACATTTCTAACTATGAAGTATAAGCATAAGCTTCTTGTTATTTGCTTCGGTTAATGAGGAGTGAGAGGATAGTTAGGGATGGTTCTTGAAGTGTCTACTCATGTATATGATAAAGGATCGGATAGACATTTGTTTGATATCAGACCATCACTCTAGAATATAGTCTGCGATTGAAGGACAGAATGTAATGTAGCCAAATGGGTGGTTGTAGCAATGGTATATGTGTCACATCACCAGTAATTTCAATTCCCAAGCCAAGTGCAAGAAGTGCAAAGAACTAATACAAAAGGCAGCATATAAGTTGCAACCCTGAAAATTCTGAACATATTATGATGAGGCCAAGACGATGAGTCCTCACACTAAGATATATTTCAGGGAGCTGCATCTAAGGACGTAGATCCTATTATATGATGAAAGAGCTTGCTTCAGTATTGGGATCACAAATATTGTTGAAAGTTATAATAATGCACTAAAGGATGCTAAGAACCTACCCGTTGTGGCTTTCATGAAGAAAACCTTTTACAACTACAACGACTACTTCAATTAGCATCAAATCGAGATAGCTAATCAGATGGGCATAGGCAAGGTGTTTTCTAAATTTGCTGATAGAAAGTTTAACAGATTTGGTTGTCATCTTTGACTATAATGAGCAGATCTCTGAGGTTATAGTCGCATTGTGCCCTATAGTTCATGGTTAAAAGTGGGAAATAGTCACACTATTTCACTTAGAAATTGCCAGTGCACTTGTAATAAGTGGCAAACGTACAAGATTCTATGTTCTCACACAATAACAGTTATGGAAAAAAAGAGCATAGATTGTATTGTACGCACTGGACATTGGTACACGTAGAAACATCAACTACGAGTGTATGCACGTTTTTTCATGCCCTGTTCAAACAAGGAAAACCGATGTATACACCATATTTTTGCCACTCTTTTATTATAGGTTCTTTTCTTTTCTTTTCTTTTTTTATTTTAGGCCAAGTTTACAAAAAAAAAAAAAAGATGACAAAAAAATTGAACAATTGAAAAAAACCTTCAAAAAAAATTAAAAAAAAAATACAAAGTGGCATAAGTGTACGAGTTTAAGTCCATCAATCATTTAGAGTTAGGTCAGCGAAAGTTTTAATATACATACGATGTAGTAAATTTTGACTCTTTGGGACTTCATTAGAACAATATGCGTAGTCTAGTAAAATAGAATCAATATTCAAAATTTATCAAATTAGATTTGAAAATCTTTAGCATATGTATTTTGAGACATTTAAATTTGTTTAGGGTCATTTTAAAATTAGTTGGAGCAGATTGAGCTTAGGCTTAAGGAAAGATAAATAAAATTAGGCCTCGAACAATCTGTTAAATATGGTTTGATGCACCTACGTAAATGAGATTCATTGAATGGTGTAGTGGTTAAAGCATTAGTCTTGGAAAGTGAAGGCTACAAGTTCAACTCCATGTATGTGCATATTGTGTAAATAGATTTGACATGAAATCTTATAAAGGTAAAAGCTAAAATAATAATGGGGGGAGATCTTCACTTGAACAAAATCAACACAAACCAACACCACACATGAAGCCCCAACATCATTGACCCATTTCTTCTCCTTCATCAAACTCTTAAGAATCCCTTGTCAACAAGCCACAACTCTCCTTCCTCAACCAATGAATTCTCATCCATGCATCCTCACTACAACGTAACCTACAGTCATAGCAAACACACCCTTGCCAACAAGCTACAACTCTCCACCCTTAACCATCGTCATCGCTCTACTATCACATATACGACAGACCTTCTCTTTCATCAACCTCCGAAACCCAAACCTCTTGCGAGTAGACTACGACCAACATTGACATAAGCCCCAAGACTGCAGCCAACACCCACTCGTGATAGCTTCACACCCATGGGGATATCATAGCCCCACTCAACCTAGATATTCCTAACCCTCACCCTCTCAATAAACTGAAGTACCCAATTCACCCAACTAACTCGACCTCAAACCATACCCCCAACCTTGCATCCATTCACAGTACCTACGCACATACCTAATTGTAGTAGACTATTGTACGCACGCCACAGCACCACCACAACAAATTCAAAACTCATAAGTGTCTTACTACAACTTGAAGAGTTTTGTAATTCTATAGGATACATTTGCAAAAATATTACAAAAATAAGGTATCCAAGGAAAAATTTGCATTAGTGGTGTAGTAAAGGCGCGTGCCTTCATTGTGCTCTTGTTTTTTGTATTAAAGGCGCATGCCTTACAAAAATCAATTACAAGGGAGGCACGATCCAGGAGTGCGCCTTCCTTAATAAAGAAGGTGAGATTCATGCATACGCCTTCTTTATTATAGAAGGCGCACACATGAATTACGCCTTCTTAATAAAACTAAAGACGCATGCATAAGGTGCACCTTCTCAATAAAACTGAAGGCACAAGCATGCTATTGCTTTCAGTATCGTTATATAATCCCCAAATTCGGCATTTCCCCCCCGTTCTTACATCTTCCAGTTTCCCAAAACTCTCAAACCCTCTAATTTCCTCTCTCCGGGCAGTAGCATAATCCTATTTTTCTTGATCGATTTATAAATAATACTCAGCCATCCTTTATTTCACAATTATTTTTTAATATATAAATTATATTGTTAATACGGTAATATTTGTATTATCGATATAAATTGTAGTTAGATGATAATTATTTTAGTGTTTATATTTTTTTAATATGTATGTTGTATTTTGTACATTATTCATATGGTAGTATATAGTTAAATAAATCGTAATGGTTACATAAAAAAATAGGGATGTGACCCGTAAATTGTAGGTGATTTTACTTGTACATTAGTAAAGCACACTTGCACTTACAATCGTATTATGTGATGAGACACCCTACCAAGAAGTGAAATTGTACAGGTGTTATTACATTTATAGTATGTGATGAGATACTCCACTATAAAGTGAAATTATGTGAGTGTGATAAGACTCCCCACTGAGAAGTAAAGTCATGTGAGTGCTCGACTTTACAGTATTTGATGAGAAGCCCCATCGGGAAGTAAAATAGTATGGGTTCTTGTATTTATGGTATGTGATGAGATGCCCCATCAATAAGTTAAATTATGTGTGTACAATAAGGAACCTCACTGAGAAGTGAAGTCATATGAGTGAGATGAGATGCCCCACCGAGAAGTTAAATTGTGTAGGTACGATGAGGAGCCCCACCGAGAAGTGAAGTCATATGGATGCAATGAAATGGCCCATAGAGAATGTGAAATTATGTGAGTACTTGCATTTATAGATTGACATGAGACACCCCATTGAGAAGTAAAACAGTGTGGGTGCTATAAACTGTCTAAAATTGTATGGGCTTTGCTAATTTTGTAATTGACGGATGAACAAATTGTTAATGGTTAATTATGTGAAGATAATTGTGTATACGGGAGGGAATATAGTCAATAGAAGTAATTGTCCGCAATATGATAGGGACCTAGTAAAAAAGTTAAAGATGAGAAAGTATTCCAACTTCAGTCATTTCCTCCAACAGATCTGTGTGAGTATTGCGGTTAATCTTAATAGGGTTGAACTTGTTCACCGATACCCTTCTTATTATGAAGGAGGTGTTTCGTACACTTTGATGGCTATTACGGACGATGACAATGTAGAAAACTTGATTGAAATGGCTGACACATTCAAAGAAAACCAAATACAAAAGATATATGTTAGGCCTTCTAGTTAACCAAGCATGAGTATTGTCCAAAACTCTTTACAGGTTAACCCTTCTAACAATCCTCCACCTCATGTGTAGCAAACCGATGAAGACTGCCTTATGTACGATGGACCAAAAACTTTTTTGATAAAAGAGCCCACCTTTGGAGAGGGTAATGTAAATGAAGAAATCAATGAAGAGGCACTTGATGTAGAGATAGGGTCAATCTTACAAGATGAGTCGAGGTACGACCCTAATGAAGAGCTAATTCCTATGAGACTTGAAAGAGATGTTGAGGGAGAACAAGTAAGGGTTGAATTTGAGTTAGAGGAAGAAATTGTAGAAGTGGAAAACACTGTAGATTATGCAGCCATATCAGAATATATATCGAGCAGTGTTCTATCCGTACCTCAGTTTAATGCAAGCTAAAGGATTAGGATAGTTCTCCAAAATAATCAGACTTAGATGACAACATCCCAAGTCAGAGATCTGATTCCATACATGAACATTAGTGGCGACAGTAGTTATGTGGCATTCAAAGAGGATATGGAAGCAAAGAGTAGTGACCGGGTTGATGGCATGGATTTATTTGTTAGACAACGCTTTAGCATGAAGGATGAGCTTATTAATACTATCAAAAGATATCACATCAATCACTATTGTGACTACTACATTGATGAATTAAAATCGTACCTATAGGCCATTCATTGCAGACAACGAATGCAAATGGAGGCTACGAGCATCATATAAAAAGTTAATGAGCCTATTCGTCATAACAATTCTTGAGAGTCTACACACATGTGTCAACCCCGATGTGATGCAGGACTACAGATAGATTAACAGTAAACTTATGGCCAATTGCTTCATCAACAATGTTAGAGAGAATCCTGATATAAAGATTACAAACTTACAGGAAAATATTGTAACTATGTTTGGGTATAATGTGATAAGGAAGAGAGTTTGGGATGCCAAAAGAAAAGCTATGGAGACAATATGTGGCAATTGGGAGAAAGCATACAACAAGCTTCTTACTCTGTTGAACGCAATTAAGATTTCAAATCCTAAAAAAAAGGTGGTCTAGGGATGGAGGGGATCCCTAAAGCCTAAAGTTTCAATCATGAGTGGGTCTTTTGGACTTTTAGGCCGTACGTGCACACATTCAAGTATTGTTGACCTGTAGTTTGTATTGATGGAACATTTTTGTATGGGAAGTACGGTTATGTACTGTTGATTGCTTGTTCTATGGGCAAGAATAACTATATTGTCTCGTTGGCATTTATGTTGGTAGACAAAGAGTCCATGGAGACATGGGGTTGGTTTCTAAAAAGATTGAAGCAATTCGTTGTTAATGGTTGGGAGGAGACAATTTGCCTAATCATGGATAGGCACTCGGGTATCAAGAATGCACTTAACAAACATGAAGTTGGCTAGAAGGAACAATTTGCAGTTTGGAGATGGTGCATATGGTATGTCACCAACAATTTTAACTCGGTACACAAGAACCAACTGTGCAAGAAGTTGGCTACTGCTGCTGCTATGCAGGTATAGCTTAGCAAATTTGAGTATTTAATGGAGAAAATGTTGAAAGTAAAGGAGGATGCACCATCATGGTTCTCACCCTTTGATAAGAACAAATGGACGTTAGCTAATGACGACTTTTACCAATTCAGATATATGACCTCCAACATCGTCGAGAGTTACAATGCCATATTGAAGGGTTATAGAGAATTGCCTCTAACATCACTTGTCAAGAAAATATTCTACAATTGTGTCAATTATTAGGAAAGAAGAGTCCAGCAAGCGAGGAAGGGAATGGATGCAAGGCAAGTACATATGAAGTCTGCTGCGAAGAAGCTTAACACATTGGCCAAGAGAGCTCGTGCTCATACCATTAAGGCTTATAGCCAGGATAACGGGATATGGGAGGTGAAGATCGATTGGAGGCATGAACCAAATGGTGTCATGAAACAAGGCGATCAAACACACATTGTTGATATGAATAAAAAGACATATTCATGTAAGAAATGGCAGATCTATAGAATCTTGTGCTCACATGCGATCAGGGCACTTAATTCTATTCAAGTTACTACTAGTCAGTACATTGGGGGATGGTATAAAGTTAGATGTCTACAACAGACACTTCCTGTTAATAGGTGATGACTTGAATTAGTCCCGTCTCGATTACCCATTCCTTGTACCCAACGAACATCTGAAGCATGGTCTCGGTAAACCAAGGAAGAAAAGATACCATATGGAGATGGACTTAGAAGAGGCTACCAATAAGAGCAGGTATAGTGTGTATAGAATGGAAGGACACAATAGAAGGAGAAGGTGTCCTTAACTTAATAGGAATGGTATAGACAGATGACTATTTGTGTTGTTTTCTTACATTATATTATATATCATATCATGCTATATTTTCATATACCAATGACACGACATATTTATTCTATTTTGCAAATTAGATGGATTTAGGACCAAGTAAGCCTTCGATATTACATGGACAGGTTGGAAGTTGATCGCAAGACATATGGGAGTTCCAGATGTGGCTTAACGTTTATTGATTTGTGAAATTATACAATTCAGTAATTTTATATGGTTATGATGAAAAGGAATCTAATATTTTAAGGACCCAAGCACATTACAATTGCATCAAGTTGAGTTAAGCATGCGGAAGGATACAGCTATCATACTACTGGATGATCACACGATGACTCACCTTCAAGATGCATGTTTCCTCACAGTCATATGGCTGCCATTTATACAAATCAACCATCACCTCATTACAGCGTCAATTAAGAGGTAGAGACTTGAGACCCATACTTTCCATATGGCTCATAAGGAGATAACGATCACACTCTAGGACATAGAGGTACTATTTGGTCTCCATATGGATAGGGTTACAATGACTAGGCCTACGCAATTAGTTTGACCCCAGGTAGCCAAAGGTTTGCTAGGAGGGCAAGTTAGTTTGGCTTGGCTATGAAGGAGATTTAGCATACTTCCTGAGAATGCAAATGATGCAACCATTCGATGGCATACCTGTACAGACATCTTGCAGTTATTAGGTGGTTTTTTATTTGCTGATAATCCTTCCTCTCTTGTTCACATAATGTTCCTATCATTGCTAGAGTATTTTCCATATGCCGAGACATTTAGTTAGAGCTTAGCTTGCCTGGCATGGCTATATCATTAGCTAAGTGGAGCTGCACGATCTGGCACATAAAAGATTGGCAGCATCGCCATACTGCGGCAAATATTGGTATGAGAAAGATTCCCCCACATTGCACCACTAAGCAGGTTCGAGTTTGGATCCAAGAGGAGCTACCACTAGTTGTTAAGTGAGCTATATCATAAGAGAGCATATACCATGCTACGCATGTTGTCAATGTGTACTAGACCGCATTTGATTTGCAAATGAGTCGATAGGCATGTAGGTCTTCAATTTTAATTCTGTAGTTGATCTAGATTAAAAATTTATGGATTATTAATGCACTTTCCTTGTAAATGCATTGTAGGTTGCATGAGAGCCATACTCGAATGACCTTATTGATCTCCTATTGTCATTCTACAGTGCCAGTTGAGATATCTAGTCGGCCATGGTGCCACTGATCTACTTCTAAATTGTTAAGTTTTACTTCCCCGACCGTATCATACGACAATTTAGAGGCTTACAAATGATATCGATAAATATAGACATAAGTGAGGAGTTACACCATATTAACCTTAGGAGTAGGATGGACATAGATTGGTTGGTCACACATTGAGGCTACATATCGACTTGGGTAAACCACCAGATGGAGGTTGTTCATCCTTAGCGACCGAGGGGTGTTGATCCAACTTACTACCACTGGTATGGGGAGCACACACGTTAGTTCATCACCCATCATGGGGCGGTGATGAGACACTTGGTAAGCGTTCCTTCCACTTATCTTATGGTTTTTTGCAAAGCAAAGTATATGGCTGTAACATTAACCATTTGATTAAATATACGTAGATACTTTACATCAGGCCAGGTTAGCAAATGATTTCGATACTACTCATCACATTATTAATGGTAGCCTTCACCATCTCAATGAGCACGACGGGTTGATATTGTTTCCCAACCAACTAGCTAATCCGGCCCCCATTCTTGCCCCTCGACTGCATGCAAGCGCTAGAGTTCGAACGAGAGGACGTTGACCAAGACAAGTATGTGGTGGGGATAGGGAGATGATGCTATGGCATTGGGATCTCACCATTTTATTGACTTAGGCGAGATTGGTAGCAATGCACCACCCACTGATACCTCCAGTTCTGGCCATACCTCATTCAACACTCTAGATGTTCACGCATGGATCTATCCATAGCAAACACCACTAACTCCTTATAAACATCATACCGGTTGGTCTCAAACATCAGACATAAGGGCGGACATCACCTAGATGCCACCATCACCACCTACTCCAATTCCTCCTAAAAAGTTTACCAATACTCCTCCTCATCCATCTAAGCCTCAACCATCAAAGAAACCATCCACTCATAGGCCATCATTACTAGCTAGCTTCAAAAAACAACTAACTAGATCTAGGAAGAAACAGTTGCAAATAACCACATTTCTATTACCTAGTTTGCTTATCATGTATTCTCAACATCTATTATTCACTTAGTGAATGGTTTTTATAAATGATGTTTCATATTGGATTGCTATTCACTTACTATTGATAGTTTACTGTATATATACTTTCTATATCCTATACTTACTTTTCACAGGTTCAGTTGGTAGTCTAGCGAATCATTTTAGCTGACCCACTACAGTAATACTTTTTGTAGGTCATAGAGTAAATGAAAAAAAAAAACATCGACATTCTTAACTTGTAGGACTGATTTGATATGATATTACACCATTTTATGAATAATGAATACAAGATAGGCCAAATAGTATTTGATTAATTGCCATAAATAAGAGAAATGTTAGCTAGAAAGTAAAAAGGCACATGCTTGAATTGCACCTTATTAGTTACACTGAAAGCATACCTAAGGAAAATGTCCAAAACTTAACGGTGGAACAGGCAACTAGCCTACTAGATTGAAAGTACTTAGTCAGGGGAGTCAAAACCAGCCTAAAGATTGAAAAATGGTTTGATTACAGTGAAGGCACATGGCATGTTTATGCCTTCGACCTTGTTAAGAAGGCACAATTCATGCATGTGCCTTCTATAATAAAGAAGGCGCACTCTTGAACCATGCCTTCCTTGTAATTAATTTTTGTATCGAAGGCACACACCTTCAATACAAAAAACAAGCGAATAGTGAAGGCGTGCATTGCTCACACGTCTTCACTACACCATTAACATATATTTTTCCTTAGACATCGTATTTTTGTAATACTTTTGCAAATATACCTTATAGAAGTACAAAACTTCAACTTGAAACACTATTACCAAACCATTTTTTATCAACAATTTTGCTACAAATGCACTAGTCTACTATTTTTTTTAATAGTCTTATTTTATTAATTTATCTACAAGGGTCAATACAAATTTTGTTTATTTTTTTGTATAAGCATTATTTACTTGTTAGTTTTACTATGGTGATTGTTAGTTATAGGCTTGATTTTAGTTTTTTTTAATAAACATGTGTCATGTTAATTTTTGGTCTACTCAGCGTCTTAGGATATTTTGAACTAGCATTAAATCTTTTCTTTGCAGGATCATTTGTAAATAATTAATCTTTATTATTTAGTTTCATTTTTGCATCAGGGTTGCATTCTTAGCATTTTTTTTTTCTAAAAAATGAATTATTATAAAGGCATAGTTGTCATTTTTGTTATATAGTTTGCATTCTTTTCTAAAATTGCATCTTTTAGATTTTTTTATTTTTTTGCATCTTTTATATAAATAGGCTTCTTTTCCTAATTAGGCATGTTTTCCACGTTTGCATATTTCATGGAAAATTGCATTTAGACACTTTAGGTTTTTTTTTTCCTAAAAATTTTTATCACAAAAAAAAGATTCTCTTTAAATAAAAATATTAATTTGGGTTTCTAAAAGTTAGGTTTTTTCTTTCAAAATTGGACAATAAAAATTAGGCTTTTTTATTTTTCTTAATAAAAAACTAATGAAAGTAAATCTGGCTTTGATTTTCAAAATAAAAAAAAAAACTAACCCATTAAAGTTATTTTTTTAAATGAGAACTATAATCAGTTTGATCCCAATTAACAAGTACGTAAATATCTCCGGGGCAACCATAAAATTTGTAAAATATTTTTTTATTTTTTAGAGAAAATTCGTAATAAAATATAATAAGAAATTCATTTTTATGCCTTTTTACATTTCTACTAATTTTCACATTTTAAAAAAAATTATAAAATAAAGACCCATTAGTTAATTTCTTTTAATTTTTACATGGTAACTTAATCTTAATAAGTTAGCTCCCGAATTCAAATTTTCTAGTTAAATTTTCTAAAAAATTAGTTTTTAGAAAATTTGTAAACTAATGGCTAAATTAGAGTTTTCCCACCTAAAAACCTAAATTTGATTTTTTTTACTAATTTTACTAGTTGGTGGCTCCGAATTATTTTTTTTTTTTTTTACTTTTTTCAAAGAAAAATATTTTTTCTTAATTTAATGTCAAATATTAAGTAAACTGAGTTTAATATATATTAAATTAAAGAAAGCAAAATAGGGCTTGACAACTAGCCTTCGCTTGACATTCTTGTATGGTACCCGGTGCAAACTAGGGATAAGGTGAAGAGTCCTACAAGGGCCCGAGAGAAACAGTTTCAAAATGAGATGGATATTCGTGAGGGGTCATTTTGTACACATGTAGATTATGTGGTGTTAAAGGGCATAATAGGAGAAGATGCTCTAAATGGGGCCACCAGTCTACTTTTAGTGGATCCATTGGTAACGTCATTGTGGCATTTATGATTGATCTATTGATACTTATAGTTAGTTATATATTGCTACTGTTAGTTTTTATACTTTATTAGGTGCCTTTGCTACTTATGATTGGTCGTCTAGTAAAGTTGCCTCTCACTGTTTCATTCCATTTTTACTAGTTTAGATGGATCCAAGACCCATTAATTGGTCATTGCTTCGATTGCAGGCATCCCACTAGTCTAAGCTTGTGTGGGGTGGTCAGGTGAGGACATATAACAATTGAATTCAAATGCAACTCAATTCATGCGATTCAATTTAACACTTGTTCACCTTTAATGTAACTTGCAGGTGAATTTCTAGCTTAGATGTCATAGACAAGAGGCCATATTCAGATGTAGAGATGAATAAGAGATCTCGATAGACTTATGGATGTCCCCATACTTTGAGCAAGTCAGCTTTCTTGGTGCCAAACAAGTACCATTCATACAATTTGATTAACATTTGATTACAGCCTTAGTGGAACATTAGAGAAAGGAGACACATACATTCCATTTCCATACTAGGAAGTTAACGGTTACACTCCAAGATGACTTTGTACCGATTGGTCTTTCGAGTGATGGTCAGGCTATGATGAACAGCTTATAGTTAGGCTGGGCTAATTTATGCTTGCAGTTACTTGGACTATGCCCCCTTCCAAATGCTATTAATAGAGCTCAAGTGAAGTTGTCCTGGTTGAAAGACAACTTTGGTGACCTTCTTGAGGATGCAAATGATATTACTGTATAGTGATACGCCAGAGTGCATATTATGCAGCTAAATAGGAAGGATGTTATTCTCAAACAAGTTCAATAACATGGTGCATCTAATGTTCCTCCCTTTCCCCTTCGACCTTATTGCAGCTGGCCGATACGCTTAGGGTGCTGCATGCCTAGCGTGGCTCTATTGCTAGTTATGCCTTGCATCACAAATGGATGCATGCAAGATTAGTGGGTCACTTATCTTACTCTAGTTGTGGGCATAGGAGTACTTTGCACACATTACTCCACTATGCAATAGGATCACAGCGATAGTAGATGATCACCCATTGATGAGCTAATGGGGTGTCGAGTTCGATGTTACAAAGCTTCCCATACATGTTGTCGACTAGTACAGGGATGTGTTTGATCGCTAATGTCCAGAGCAGGTACATAAGTTACTAATTATAGTTATATTTTCTTCTACAACGTTACGTGGCTGAATACTCTAAATAGTTGATTTTGCAGGTCATATGGATGTCTTATTCCCTTGATGACATTCATAGGATCCCTACTTTCTACCACGAGTAATGATATATGGATTACACAAGTACCCCTAATCTACTTCTACATGATGGAGTTCTCTTTCCCAGATCGATCACACAATAGTTCGATAGGATGCAGGGGATTCCCACACCTACCAATACATCCCAAAAGCTAAACGATATAGACCTGTGTGGTCGAACAAAGACAAATTGAGTTACCACTCATGCTAGTTAGTCAGAACAATGGGCAAACCGGTATACCATAATTGTTCCTATAGAACCACCGCCCGGTATAACTTCAGACTACAATGAGTGGTACTAGTGAGTCACTTAGTAATATATCAGCCAATCAAAGGCCTCCTGGGCATACATGGTATGCGTTTAGCTTAAATTTCCTTAACCAATACTTCACCTTTACCTTTATATGCTAACTAATTCATTTTTTTTTTTTAACATGTAAGCGGATTTAATCCACAAGCTACCTCAAATGTCATATGAGAATATCATGGTGGAGTAACCAGGAGTCAATGCTTTGATTCAGTGACTCAGGGGTATTTACTTGAACGATGCACTAGGGCCAGTACCAAATATCAAGCAAGGCAGCTCTCCACCCCACGATCCTCAACAAGGAGGGTGCCATCATCTACCAAGATGGGGGTAGGATAGGGGTTGAAGATGACGACAGGTTAAGTTCAACGTTAGGGACGATCTATCTCCAAAGCACCTGTCGCCGGTAGCATCTCTTAGACAGCCTAGATTTGAATTTCAAACATCATTTGTTGAGAAGAGCTTTGGCAATCAGATCTTCTATACCCCCATCATCAGAGAGATCTATAGTAGTCAGGTCTATACTCCTTGTACACCTTTAAGAAGGCTAGTTAGAGATCATTATAATGACATGGGTCAAAAACTCACATAAGTGCACCCTACTCCAATCACTATGCATGCATCGAACTTGGGTGCTTATTGTACAAGATGGCGCACAGATCACTCAGTTGGATGCAGATTAGATGGTGCAACCCTAGCCTAATGCAGTTCCTCAGGAAGTTCATCCACATAAGTGCCAATAGTGTTAGATTTACATATTTCATATTTGAGATTGTGTTTAATCCTAACTTCCTAAACACTATATAGATATTTGAAAGTAATATTAGAGCTTTCATAACGCTTTTATATTGTTACAAGTGAATATGTTGTTCTAAATTCGAGTCCTTCAATTGTGTTAGAAATTACTATGTATTTCCATGTTTAAAATTGCCTTTGGAGGAGGCGAATTTAGGTTGGAATAGGTGATTTTAGATTAAGCTAAAATTAGAGAAATCAAACCAAAATCGTAAAATCGATTCATACAAATACAGAACAAAAGATTCTCTATTGATTCAATGGTTGTACTTGTGGTATAAAGAAAGAGGAAAAAATTGAAGATTTTACTCATATAGTACCAAATAGAATTCGATTTGACGTATACTATTTCATTCAAATATGATTTTGGATTAAGCCAAGAAAAGGCGATTTTAGAGTGAAGTGGTGTAAGCCAAAATGGCCTCTTCGAGAAGCAATTTTAGCTTCTGTATTCCTAAGAATATTTTCTTAAGAATGAGATTTAGAGATTTTTTTTTCAGTATTTTTTATCCTTTTCCCATAATATGGAGTATGTTAAATTCTACGTAGTTATTTTCGAGAAAAAAAAAAGGAATAAGAACTCAAAATTGAAATTCTAAGGTCCACGTAAAGAATCTCAATTCAAGATTTTAAGAAACTGAAATTATATGAGGAATTGTCATTACAAGATTGGAATGTAAGTGAACACCGTAATAGTAACTCCTTATGGAGTAAGCGGGGAATGGAACAGCTATTACCCTTAAGTGAACATGCCATTTATTTCACTTTCCTTTTACCTTAGTTCTCTAGGCTCAACTTCCTTCGGCTTTTGTACGACTAGAGTCTTGAATCCACCATTACCATAACCTTTCTCAATTTTCCACACAAGATGTACCTTTTTAGTAAGGCTTACTTTGATACATTAGAGTCTTTGATTTACCTCTTAAGTGCTTCTCAATCTTTCTAATCAATTTAATCACATCCTCCAAGCTATCATGTGACTGTGATACAAAAATGTCAAAAATTTCATACCTCAATCCTATGATATGTCTGGTAATAGTTTGACCCCTTCAACTCAGTCTCTTCACATCTGATGGATAGCATCTCAAATTCTTTAGTATAGTCATCTTCCCTCATATTTCCTTTCTTTAATTATTGCATCTGAAGGTACATTTCATCATGGTGGTAATGAGGAGTGAATCTATGCTACATTTGTCTTTTCATGAGCAGCTACGATCTAACTTCTTCTTCCCTTTTTCTCATCCTTGGTATCTTCACATTCTCCCACCATATTCCTACATAGTTGAACAGCTAGAGAAGCTAATCTAACTTTCAATTGCTCGTCAATGTCATAACATGCCAGTATCTTCTCTACTTTATATTCCTACTCTAATAATCATTAGATGATCTATACAAGTAAAAGTAGGGATTTTGATACTAGCATTTTATGACATTGTGATCTCCTCTTCTATCCCTCTAGCAATCATACCCTTGATGGATATTCCCCACTTTAATATGAAAATTATCACCTAAACCCTCTTCTAAATTCATATTTACCCTCTTATTTTCACCTCAAGCTTCTACTCTAGCATTTAGCTCTCTTTCTCTATTCGTCAAGTACCGTATAGACTCTGTCAAAGTTACAGAGTTGTTTTTCTAAAGCATTCCACCATCTCACACTAATACTCCTTTCTAAATTGTTACCATAATCCCTGGATCCCCTTCTACTACCACTATTAACGCTCCCAACAAACATCTTTTACCATGACCCTCTCCTTTCCACCATTTCATGCATTTCTATCAACTACCATCATTAGAAGTTTAAGCAAATCAAGCTTCATTTTCTCCATATCCAGTCCATATGCATTCCATATTTAGCAAATGCATGGGTAAAGCTTCTAAATAATTTTGATTGTCACCTTGATTTTCTTCTCTTCTATGAGCTTGGTAATTCTACGTAATCATTTTAAGCAAGTAATTTAAAGCGTTAATAGAAGTAGGTCAATGAAGACAATATTTTACATGTGAGTCCTAGGAGTTAGTTGAGGACAACATATGAGTCCAAAATATAGAAATATAATAAAATAATGATATTATAACTAAAAATAGTTAATTTCATTTAATTATACTATATTGTATTTTACATGACATAAACACACAATTTAGATAATAAAAATTAACCAAACTTTAGAAATAAATTATTTTTATTATAAAATCATAAAATAATATATATAATAGTACATGTACTTCCGGTATAATTGTTATATATAAATATATGCCTGAAAATGCCTAAATTACCCTAAAATACGTATAATTACCTAAAAATTTGTAAGAAAAATCCAAAATATTGATAAAAATCATTAAACCATCATATTTCCTTTACATTAGGCATAGACAACTCCATAGACAGGTGTTAGTATAATTTACCTTGGTTAAGACACTTAGTAAGCTTGTGAGGAAGAGTATTTAAGCCAAAAATCAAGAGAGAGAATTCATTTTTCATCCCACTAACTTAAGAAACATCACCAAATCCTCTCCATGACTTCAGCCAGGCTTTAAGGAATATGGGAAAAATATAAGGAGGAGGAGAAAAGTGAAGGAAAATTCTAGAAAAGATACAAATTGAAACCACACAAATCAAGCTAATTCAAGGAACGCAAGTCTGGAGAGATGCTAGAAGCAAACCATTGTGCTGATAATAAGGTGACCAGCATGGTAGCAAGATGGTTAATCTCCGGAAAGGTAACATTTCAACACGATTTTACTTTATTTTGAAAAACTATTTAATTAATTCCAAAAATTATGAGAAAATGTATTTTTAGGCATTTTTACATGTACTTTTCAAAGAAAATATCAAATTGTAAAAATTTTAAGTGGATTTATGACCTCCTTAAGAAATCACTTAAATTCGAGCAATTTTTGAAGTCATTTTACATACTCTTAATGCTGTTGTTTTGAAGCTAAATTTTTTCTAGAATAACTCTATACTATATGTAAAAATTTCATGAAAAGATTTCAACCAAAAAAACTTTCTATGATTTTTTAAGGAATTTTAAGCCTCTAAATTTAATGAAAAATGCTAGTTCTTAGAAATTACACTCAATTAACTTGGTGGAAATAACATACAATAGATCCAAAAGTCGTTTGTGATATATGTTATCATAGAGAGTGATTTGGAGTTGGAAGGACTAAATAGGATTGGAGAAATGCGTAAGTCACTAGTTAAGGTATATATGTATTAAGGTGAAAATATGAGGATTTGAAAGTTTAGTTAATATAATGTTCATAGCATGATGAACCTATCATATAATCATGATTTATCAAGTTTGTAATCTAGAGTAAGATATGGGAGCAAGCTACTTTGTGCAAACATGCAAATTGAATCTATTTAGAGAGTTCTTCAAATAGATGATCTAGTAAAGAATGACTTAAATTCTTAGTTCAGATACTCAACCAAAAAGTTAGCTGATGTAAAGATCTTGATTAAAACAATATCAAAGTCTTGGTATGGACATTAGTTGGTGAATGAGACATGTTCGTAACAACTTTAGAGACATGTTCAGAAGATTGGTGGATGAAATAATTTTTTTACTCTAAATATGTTGGAGCCTCGTTTGGAAAGTTATTTGGTAAAAGAAGTATAGTTGCAACGATTTCGAAGACATATCTGGGAGGTTGGCTGATTTAGAAGGTTTTAAATACAATCACTTCAAAGATCTTCAGAGGGTTGTTCTGTAGATAAGGGACTTAATCTCTAGTTCAGAGAGTAGATCAGAAAATTGAATAATAAGAGGAGCTTAACTATACGCCCATTAAAGACTTGCTTAGTAAATATTTAGTAAGGAGAATGCAATTGAAATGGCTTCGGGGACTCCATCTAATGATTGAATGACGTGAAATGCTTAAAGAAAATAACTTCAGAAACTTGTTCAAATAGTAGATCAGAAAGTTGAATAATAAGAGGAACTTAATTATACCCCTATTAAAGACTTGTTTAGGAAATATTTAGTAAGGAGAATGCAATTGAAATGGCTATGGGAACTCCATCTAATGATTGAATGGCGTGAAATGCTTAAAGAAAATAACTTCAGAAACTTGTTCAGATAGTTATTTGGAGCAATCAGTATAATTGGAATAACATCAAAGGCTTGGATAGAAGGTTACTAGTTTAAAGATACTCATCTAGAAACTTCATCAGAAAGTTCTAAGACCAAAAACCAAGTACTAAGCGAGCTTTTAGAACCTTCTTCAGAGACTTTAATAGCAAATTGGAGCTTAATGGAAATCTTATATGACTTGCTAAAGATAAGTCATAGCTACGCTTAAATTACTTAAATGAATTCATTTATCTTATATTTAGTAAAACTAAAGTTATTATATTTAATATTTAGGGGAAAAATGAAGCAGACAAAACCCATATACAAGATTATTGAGCATTACTTATCTATATAACTGGGACTAGTGCTTCACCGCACTCTAAAGTATTATTTAAAAATACTTGAAGGCCTTAGTATATATCTTGTTTGTGATCATGCATTAGTACTTGTACATACGTAACATTTGTACATGAATATAGTTGTGCTATTTTGAATGTTAGACTTATGTATTGATTGCTTCATGACATTGTTTACATTGGACTATTTAAAATTGCTTGACCACCCCAAAAATAATCTATAACAAACTCGATTTAACTTTTAACTGAACAATATCATAACCCACTAAGGGAAACGATTAAGATTTTTAGGTCAAATACGAACTCTTCAACGAGGATAGCTAAAATGGTCATCTCTCCACCCTTACTTAAACTAAATGATAGGAGAAGAGGTCGTGGCAAAGTTAGAGATCATGGTCCAAAATGAAGTCTCAAGCAATACGTGTTTTTCCATCACACAAGCTCTGATTTTGTTCCAATCCGTAAAGTACGCGAAATTAAACTCCTCAACCCGAATTAGAATGAACATAATTTTTCTGATCTCATGACAGACCTATCAACATCATATGTTGGTATATACTCAAATGCTCATTGCGTCTAACCAACCTTATTTGAAAACCCTAATTGCTTAATATTAAATATGTGCTATTATTTCCATCTCATTTATTAAGCAAGTCATTGCTCATTGCCCCATAGCTATTTTACAAGTTCTTTAATAGATATACTGATATTACTCCAAGTTCTAAAATAGTAAAGAACGGAGTCGAAGAGTGAGATTTAAGACCAATTGATTGGATTCATATTTTATTTATTGATTTTACTAACCTTTAGGAAAACTAATAAAATCTCTTCAAGTGATCTTTTAATTTTCAACTACCATTACCTATACTATGTTCTGTAAATCTATGGTCTTTTATATATCTTTATTATGCTGTTTTCTGAAGTTATTTAAAAAACTTGATTTCTTTTCAAGTTTTTATACCATAAAAATCTTTGTCAAAAACTATCTTGAAAAATTATATCACAGGCTGATAACAAGCATGTATTGAATTGAAAGACTTAAAGCTATGAAACAGTAAATACTTAATATAATCTATACCTATATTAGCAACTAAAATAGATAACTTCTAATTTAGATTAATTTACATAGCCAAACTATTATAACTTCTTGATTTAAAACACAACAATTAAAAGTGATATTAAAGCATGATTCTCAACCATTTACTTAAAACACAACTCTTCCGAACTAACTTTAAGGCATTATAATTAAAATGAATTATAACACTCTAGGAACATTAAGAGTTAAAAAAAGTAAGTAAAACGTAAAAAATTTAGACTTACAAGATTATATATAAATTTAATATATGTATAAAATCATATATAACATAAGACGGTAACAATTCATAGATAATATTACTCTAACTTATGCCATGCTTACTTTTGGAGTCTAAATTATTGACTCATTTATGCTTAATGACGATAATACATGGTAAAAAACCTATGAATTATAAAGCTTAATTATAAGAATTGATTTGAGACAGACAGATGAGAGAATATTCTAGACTAGCTGAAATTGCATGAGAATCATCTTATAGACGTTAGATGATTGAAAGCACAGGGGAATGGTAAGAGATTTATACAATCATGGTTGCAGAAAAGATTCTTGTTGAGTAAGGACCATGCTATAATGATATTAACAATATAATTTTCAACCATTAAAGAGTCATAAAGGAAACTATTAAAGAAGTTATTACTAGGAGAAAATAAGTGTTCTACACTTTTAAAAATTTCCTCATTATGTCATTGTATGGTATTGACGTCAGTATAGAAAGCCTACCGAAATAAATCTGAGTTCCCAGTTGAATAGTAAGAAAAGCCGTGTAGTACCATAAAATTTAGTGGTGACCAGTTAAACTCGACTTCCTGGTTGAGAGATGAATATATAAGAATTCAGGGCCGGATGATATTTATACGGTTAGGGGGCGAACCTTGCTGTCAAACTGTATGTCTCTCGGTAACATGGAAGCAGCACGGTGCCCCAGTAAGTAAAATTCTAACTGGATATCCAGATCAAACAAATAAAATACACGCAGAACTGCATTAAACACGGCCACTAAACATTAGATTACAACAATATTAACAAAAGTAATGAACGACACCTGCACCCTGCAAATTACAAGTAATCGTAGAGGTAGAACTGACGAGTAAACAGATGGAGAGTGGGAAAAACAAAGCAGCTACCTATACAAGCACAAAATAACTGCCATTCAAATCCTGATAAAAGGTTAGTTTAGTCAATTTATCTTGCCCTTTTTCCTGACCTATACTAAACACATAAGGCTAAGTCAGGAGCCACGCTGATGTTGGTCTCTCTTTCCTTCCTTCTACTTCTTCCCATATGTATGAAAGACAGAGGCATCAATATTGCAGATAACAAACATATGATCTGGTCACCCATGGAAGTGGCAGACAAATAAAAGACCGAAAATAATGGACTAGTAATAAGCTCTATGCAGATGCTGCACTTTGCTGCAACGCACAATGTGGCTTCCTGCTATTGAGCGCTGCGTGTCAACCCAGTTCGAGTTACATTTCTGCAGAATCATTCAGATTTTGTCAGCCCAAATTTCTATTTGTCTGATTAGTTTTCTCCATGATGCACTAATAAAGACGAAGAGGAAGAAGAAGCCAAAAAATATAATAGTCAACAACAACAAGAAGTTGCTAATTTTTTGGTGAAAAGTTCGCTAAAACTCTTTTTATTTCTGTCAAAAGTCAACCAAGTCCGCTGTAGTTCAAGCTTTTCATTAAGTTCTACATGATTATGCCAAAGTTCAATAAAGCTTCATATTTTGAATGGATCACTTAAGTCCTTTATGACTATGTCGCTGCACCAACTAAATTCTTTTTTTAATATTTATTATGCATATGACTCCAAGTACTCAAGTCCAATATTACTCTAGCACAACTCTCCTTTCGAAAAACTCTCTCCCTAATGAGTGTATTCTTAAGCGTTGTTGAAGAAAAGGTTGTATCAAATCATTCCACCTATATAGGACTTGCATGGCTTGATGAGATAAATATAACCGACTAAATGACTCACTTCAAACACAAATGACTTAATTATATTTTAGCATAAGCATAAAGAACTGACATAACTCACGTGAAATACAGCAGACTTGATGGACCATAATAAAGTTAAAAAACCAACTAAAATCCTGAAATCAGAATAAATAAGATGCCTAACAACCTTCCGGATAAATAGGCTACCATCTCTGCTTCCATGGTCAAGGCAAGCAAATTCCATGGTGCCTCCATAACCACCCTACCAAATCCTACCACCTAGAACATAAACTTCAACAACCCAAGCAAAGCCCTAGAAGCACCAACCATGCATTTATCCCACCTACAGTGTGGTTTTCCTAAAATATTATCTTCCTAAACGTGCATCTTTACAACTTCACTGTCAAAACTAAGTTGTGTAGTCAACTCCCATGTCAGGCTAATGAAGGAAGCAAATATGATATTATCCCAAAAAAGGATAGAATGCAAATGTACATGCTTGCTTAGTGGTATCTAAAAAGGTTCCAAAGAGCATGTCATGGTTGTTCAAATGATAGAGATGGCAGACCCAAGCCATCAAATGCAACCATTGCTACCAGTGGAGTTGTGATACCTTCCAGTTAGTAACTGGGAACTCCCAGGAGTTTTGGAGTTGCCAATGCGTTTAGCCCTATTTTCATGTTCCTTCTCCAGACGCATGGCAGCAACTTCCTTCTCCATGGCAGCCACTTCCCTTCTCATTTTCTTTGCTTCTACCTCCATTGCCTTTGTCAAAGTGTCCACCTTTTTTGCAAGCATCTGCAGAACAGAACATTGGCTAATAATTTAATTGACATGAAGCAATTCCAGTTTATCAAATATAAAGGGCCCGGAAGATTATTGACCTCAATAGCATCATCCTTGTCTTTAAGACTCTGATCCTTTTCATGACAGGCTTTCCTTAGAGAAAGAACTTCTTTCTGTAACATGTCATATAAAACCCCTGGAACACTATCCCCTGTTTCCGACAGAGCAAAATCATTAGGTCTATCTTCAGGATTTCCTTTCCAGGAGTTACTTTCCTCACCGTCCTTGATTGAATCACAAGACTGATTTGATGAAAAATTTGTAGTTGCCCCAGCTGTATTTACTCTTCCCCTATCTAATGACCTTGTACCTCCATCAAATGATCTGGATGCTCCTTTGGCGTTTTTCAATAAAGTAGTAGAGCCAGGAGAAAATGATTTTGACTGAGAGTTTGGGGGTTTTCTGGACAACAATCCATTAGCCGTTAGCCTTAGGAAGTTATCAGCTCCACCTAGAGATTGGCGACGAGAAGGACCATTGCTGACACTTCTTCCCTCTACAGAGCTGCGATTATTGCTGCTTGATGGACCCTTCAAGCTCTCTTCTATCACTCTGAGCCTCAACTGATACTTTTCCTGTCGTGTTAAGAAAATGATTGCTATTATGCATTCTACCTTTTTCCTTTGGGTGCCTTGAACTAGCAGATAAAGCAAATAGAATTAGGTGGAATCTGTACCTTCAATGATGCTTCAGATCTTGCAGCTCGCTCAGCTATAGCAAGTTTGTCTCGAAGTTGCTGCATCTCTCCCTAGAACAGAACAAGATAAAGCAATCACACTTCAAAGCATGCACAAAAGAACATGTAATTCACAGACCATTCAGAATAAACGAATGAATACCTGCAAAAATCTCCTTTCTTCCAGCCATTGTTTGACAGGCATCACTTTATCGTTGGCATCCTTCCATTCATTAGCTACTACCGTAGCCACCCTGTTTGCTGTGACTTTTGCACGGGCCAACTCCCGATCAAGAATTTTTCTTTCCTCCTGAAAAGGGCAAAACCTGCACAAGTTATATTGAGAAAGACCCATATGCATATAAACCAAAGGATTTTCTTTTGTAAACAAAGACGCCACATCAAGAACTGCATTTGATATGTTACATTCATTTCTTGAACTTTCCGCTGATAGTCCCTCACAGCATTTGCAGCTGCACCACCAGCAAGGACAGCTTCTTCTAGCTCCCGTACTGTTTGAGTAAGCTTCTCAACCTCTGCAACCTTCTGTCTGTGCATTTTGTCTAAAATTTTGTTTTCCTCCTATAATAAGCGATGTCATACAATACTTCAAATCACAGATGTACCACAGAAGACTGCAAGATTATTTGTTCAATATCCAAGGCTCATAATACTACCTGACAAATTTCAATCTGTTTCATCAGCTCCTGATTCTTATTTTGCAGATCATCTACCATAGAAGCCTTAGCTAAGGCAATTTGTACAGTCCTCTCAGCTTCCAATAAAGCTGCTTCCTTCGATTTAGTGAGACGATCCAGCGCTTTATTGTCATCATGAAGTTTTGCAATCTTCATGAGGATGAATGATACATTGGCAGAGCGTTATTACAAAATAATGCTACTATATAATCAGCAATAGTGAATTTATGCCATAGTAACTACCTCCTGCTTAGCAAGCTTCAGCTCTGCCTCCAAAGGAGCAAGAATGGCTTCAATTGGAGGCATATCATCATCCTTCTGTGCTGCATGAACCCTCCTTAGTGTAGCTTCAGCCGCATATTGAGCTGCCATGGATGCCTTCTTCTCATCATTGATTTTCTTGATCTCCAGATTCTGCAAAATGGTTCTGCCAACATCAGAAGGACATTTTTGGGATAACGTTTTATAGAGTGAAGCATAATAGGAACATTTCATACATACTTTGCTTTCAAGAAGGCCCTCGGTCAATTTAAGTTTCTCTTCCATCTTTGTCAGTTCTTCTGTGAGCTACCCCATACAGGAAGAATAAATACAAAAGAAAAAAATCAAAGGTACATAGACTTGCCCACTTAAGAAATACTCAAACTGATGAATGAAAGGTAAACATTATTGAGCAAAGGAAACAGTCAATCATGAAGAGATTGATGTTTTTTGGAACAATAAATACCCCATGCTTTTTCAAATAGAGGTGTATGTCAAAGAAGAAAAAAGGAAACACTCAAACAGAGAACTCTGTATACACACGCACACAGTTGAAAAATACAGATAAGATTGTTCTTAAAACCAGACCAACGTCAAATCAAAACTATTACTCATAAACAAATGAACAGAGAAGTGAGGTGAAGCAATAGATAACAACCTCAAACCCAATAAAAGAAAAGTGCCGTAATACATCCAGCATGTAACAGCTTATAGTCATAAAGGCTGAAAACAGAAATTTTTTTTTTTTTTTTTTGCTAAACACCACTATCAGAAGTGATGAAGAATGGTGGGACTACTGTAGACATCGGATATAAGAGGGGAAACAACTACACTTCTCTCTATCATAATATATAGAATTTGAATCCCTGATCTCCAGATTACAAACTGACAGCTTTATTTTGAGAAAGTGAAACATTGGGAATCAATTGTGAACTTGAAGTTGTAGATAAAGGATAGGGAGTTAACATGGTTATAATTGCAATAAGTATAATTGGTTAGTTTTGTCAGCAATTCCACATCCTTTCTTCTCGTGTAATTATAGAAATTAGCAGAATTCCTTGCTAACTTGTTCATCAGAGAGAATTAATGCATCTACTTCTCTTTCTCACCCTGTTCTTCAACTATTTCTTCTTCTACTTCTACATTTAGTTTGCAGCTCAATTTCTGGAGCAGGAAGTGGGAAATATGAAAGCAGAGAAGGAAAAATCAGCTAAACAGACTCTGAATACAGAGTCACTAGCATGCATGCAAGCTAGATTTTGGGAGATGAATATTTTTGCATTTCTCTCTGATTTTTTCTTACAATGATGTGTGTATTATGTAATAGAGATTCTCCCATATGATTAGTTGAAATATTCGCTTAGGAGTACATGCCATGGGGACACATCACCATTCTAAATGCATGTGATATAACTGACTATTGAATAGTAAGCTACATAAGATGTGATGCAAAATAAAGTTACTGTAAGTAAACTAAAATGGCCACATTACTATTGCTATTAGCCCTTAGACCTAATTAGACTAGCTTCGGATTGTTTGGCCAACTAGGCCCATCTATGCATTCCATGTCATCAAACAATAAGTTGTCAATAGGAACATAACTCGAAGATTTAAATCCTACTTTATAAAAACTTCATTTTCTTTAGACCGACTTCCTCCTCCTCATAGTAAAACCCTGATTCAACATTTCAAAACCCTAGCTCAATTCCCCTACTTTAGTCCCTCCCCATTTGAAACCCTTGTCCATAAGGGTGAGTCAAGATAACATAGTCACAAATCGGAGAGAAATTCCCAAGTTGCATCAAAGGGTGACTTGTAGTTCCAATGCACCAAGCTTATCATGTGAGCTTTGTTATCCCTCTTCGCCATCTTCCTTTCTATAATTGCATGGGGTCTTGAATCTTCTTCATTTCTTGTAGGTAACCTAGTAGATACCATTAGTTTGGAGGTATACGGTACCTTTTTAGACAACATACATGAAATGTTAGCAAGCTATGGACTCAATGTTAATCTAAGCAATAAGCGACCTTTCTTACTCAATCTATAATTTTTTTAGGCCCATTGTACTTAGTTAGTAGCTTCTATTGGAGGTATCTCCTAGGGCTTCTTTGCCCATAGGATTGTAGCATCAATAAGACCCAATCCCCTATAGCAAAACATTTTTTACTATCCTCATCCTCTTCCAATCTACTTGCTGCTCTAGACAACATTGGGCTCTCTATAGATGAAATTTGAGCATCATAATTATGTTTTCCCCTGTTAATCAACATGGCATCCATAGTATGTTAGCACCCAAGCTCAAGAGAAGAACCTAACCTAAAAGACGGGTTTGAATTGGATAAGTTGGAGAATCCCTTGGATTTAAGTATTACACCTACTCCATATTACTATCCAATGTAGGATTATAACATTACCAACACCATTTGAAAACCAATACCCACACGACCTATTTTAGACTACTCACCTTGAGTGACTCACACTCAAGACAAACTTTCATTTTGCTTCACCAGTTAACCATTTCCCAAGTAGCTCCTTTTTCCAGATCACCCATTCTGCATGATTGACCTCTCAACAAAAACACCATATATTACCTCTTAAGCCTAAGGGAAATGCTTAACCCAAAAAACTAGCTTGATAGGTAGAACAACACCTTAAACTTAATTATCAAACTTAGTCCATGTTACTATCCCACATAACATTGTAACCATAACATTCCTTGAGTTGCCTACAATGTAAGGCAGGTGCATAGAAGGGGAAAACAATATAAGATTGGAAATGGAATTAGCTCCACAATTATGGGGTAATTTACATCATACACCATTCAGCCAAGTATTGACTCCACTGGCTAAGATTCTCTTGTTTAATGCATCTAAGATATGTCTCCACACATTTATTCACAATTTCATACTACCCATTAGTTTATGGGTTATAGGAAGTAGATAGGTTGAGTTTAACGCCTTGAATCTTGAAAATCATCTCTAAAAGGAGCCAATAAAGATTGGGTCTCGATTACTTATAATCCTTTTTAGGCAATCTATAAAACTTATAAAAGTTTTCAAGGTAGGTTGGCACTACTTGCAATGTTATATAAGGATGTGTTAGCACCATAAAGTGACTATATTTGCTTAATTTTTCAATTAATACCATAATAGCCCCCTTCCCATTCTATTTTGGCAAACTCTCTATAAAATCCATACTTATCTCCATCTAACAACCTCCTAGCATAAGAAGGGGTTATAGTAGCCCCTATGATGCCACAATTTCATATTTATGGCTAGCAAGTATCAAGTTCCCTATCATATTGTCTCACATCTCTTTTAAGCTTAGGCTAATAGAATACGAAATCAATCTTATTACAAGTCACTTGAGAACCCAAGTGGCCACCAAGAACCCCATTATGATATATTTAAAGCAACTTTACTCTTACACTATGTTTAGGAAGGGAAGGAATTAGGAGAGATAGAAAGTGAAAAGAAAAAATTAGGAAGGAAAAAAAATGGATTGAAAAAATTAATATATGTTCTTATTTGGATTGAAGGAAAGAATATGGAAAAATGTTTTTTAAAATAATACTTAAAAATACTTTAAACTACTAAATTATTATGTTTCAAAAAAGATAAACAAAAATTTAAAAAGTGAAAATATAATTGGAATTTTAATAACTTTCTATACTAAATTATTCTAATTTGAAGGGAAAAAAAAAATGGGCCTTAAGGAAAACTTTCTCTCCTAAATCCATCCCTTCCACTTTTCTTTCATTTCCAAACAAAGAAAAACGTCTTGAAATTTGTGTTTTCCTTTCACTTTCCTTCTCCTGACAATTCCTTCCTCCATCCTAAACATAGTGTTAAAGGCAAAGAAGGCCCCACCACCACCTTTCACTTCTATCTAAATACACATCTGCTACGAAAATATGGCCACAAGGCAACCTACACTTTAGTTTCTCTCTAATGTCTTGATACCCACCGCAAGTTCTAGCACTCCAACTAATTTAGGTGTAGCAACTATGGTTATAAGATATAACATAGCTTCTTTCACTCTGGATAAAGCATCAGTTGCAACGTTGGCATGCCTACTCTTGTACTGCACTTCATAATCCATGCCTACTAATTTAGTGAGTTGTTTATGTTGGTTAGTAGTAATTACACTTTGTTCTATCAAGTACTTCAAGCTTTAGTGGTCCCTTTAACAACAAAATGCCTCCTTACCAAATAGTGCCTCCAATTCTCTATCACAAGCACTAAAACCATATCATCTATCTCATAAACTGATATACATTGCTATCTAGGAGGTAAAGTTTTGCTTAAATATACAATCGAATGGCCTTCTCAAATCAATATAGCCCTAAATCAAACCCTACATGCATCTATCTCAATCACAAAAGTTTTTCGAATAATTGTGTAATTCATAGGAGCAAGGAAGTGGTTAAAGCCACTTTCAAATGCACGTTAACTCATCATTCTATAAGAACTCTCCTTTCTTGAGTAACAAGGTGAGAGGCCTAGATATGACCCCATAACAATGTGTAGAACAAGTGTAATAGCCAACTAATCCTAAAAACCCTCACAATTACTTCAACATTTTACATACAAGCCACCTGACAATGGCTTCTATTTTCTTGGGGTTGATTGCAACCCCTTCCTCAATAATGATACGGCCAAGATATTCCATTCAATTAGTGCTAAAGACACACTTTTTTTTCTTCAAATATAATTCTCCCTTAAAACTTCAAAAACCATTGACAAGTACTATTCATGCTTCTTAATTATAGTACCATACACAAAATGTCATTAAAGAACACTAAGACAAACTTCCTAAGGGCTTAAGCACACCATTTAGCAAGCCTTGAGAAGTGCATAGGGCATTAGTCAAGCCAAAAGGCATGACTAAAAATTCACAATGCCCTTTGTGAGTCCTAAAGGACATCTTATACAAATCTTCCTCATGTACTTTGACTTGGTAATAACCTGACTTTAAATCAAGTTTGATTTGTTTAAATGGCTACCGCTTCTTAGTTCTTTAAACAAATCTTTTATAATTGGAATAGGAAATCAATCCTTCATGGTGCTTTAGTTTAACTCTTTATAGTCTACACATATGCCCTAAGAGTTGCCCTTTCTCATCAAAACCATTTGAGATGCAAACAAACTATAACTTGGCATATAACCCCACAATTTAGCAACTTGCTTCATCGTCTCCACTAATACTTTTTTTCTAGATGAAGCCCTTCTAAGGGTCTAACATTTACAAGATTACCATGCTCATGCGAGTGTATTTTATGGTCACTACTTCTTCATAGGGGTAGGTCTAAGAAGAGTATCTTGCTGTTTCTTCAAGGTCTTAGAAAAGACCCTTACCCATTCTTCATGTTTATCATCTTATTTCTAAACATGGGTCTTAACTATTTCCTCTGTGCACTTGTGTTCCTGTGTTTCAGCCATAGCCACCACTGCAACAGCTCAGTTAAACAGACTCTGAATACTGAGTCACTAGCTTGGGTGTAAGCCAGATTTTGGCAGATGGAACATTTTTTGTGTGTCTCTGATATTTTACTATAATGATCAAATGATGTGCGTATATGTAGTAGCAATTCTCCCATAGCATAATTAAACTATTCCCTTTGCTGTATGCACCATGGCCACACATCACCTTTCCAAATGCACGTGATGTAACTAACTAACTGTGGAATGGTGAGCTCCATAATATGTGATGCAAAATATAATTACTACAAGAAAACTAATCCATTATACAGAATAGACGGCCCAATAGACAAATGGCCACATTACTGCTATTAGCCTTTGGGCCTAATTAGACTAGGTTAGAATTGTTTATCCCAAACCAAGCCCATCAAAGCATTCCGGTCATCACTTGTTGTCAATAGGAACATAACTCAATCTCACTTTACCAAACTTCATTTTCTTGAGACTGACTTCTCACAATGATAACCTAATTCAACAATTTGAAACCTTAGCTCAGTCTCCCCTACTTCAATTTCTCTAAAAAATTGCTGATAAACCTTCTAGCTCTTGGGTAAATGCCTTATAAAGATTTTGTAAAACTCAGTATACTTAAGTACAGGGTTGATTATTATGATGTAGAAATATATAATGATGTATGAATATATTAAGGACAGATTGGCATAGTGATTAGAAAATTAGTTAGGTCATTACAAATCAACTAGATAGTTATAAATAGTAGGTTATCAATCAAAAATATAGATAGTAGTTATTGCAGATGTGATTCGTTGATGCACATACAATCAAGATACTAAAGATTGTTCCTCTCTCTCTCTCTCTCTCTCTCTCATTCAAGAATAAGCAAGAACCATTAAGCATTGGTACAAAAGCAACATGATGTAGAAAATAATTTGAGTGAACTTTGTGCTGAAATATATATTATTAATGCAAACAATAGAGACAATATCAAGAAAACCACTAATGCAATCAATGGATTATCAGCTGAAATGGCAGCACTAATGCAGCAACAGGAATTCCAACATGTGACAGTATGGATCAAGATAATCATCATTCAAGTGCTTCATAATTCCGTGAATTGCACAAGAAAATGACACATTTGGTATCTATTTCTGATATAGAGAATATTGATAATTTAAAGAATACAATTGAGGTGGACCTTTTCGAACAAGCTTCCTTGGTAACTATAGACAATCTTGTTGTACATATCATCATCTTAAAGGAGAAGTTCAGAAAGACATGAAAAATGATAGGTTTGTTGGGAAAGTGAATACAATTACTATTCTTGTCATCGAAATAAAGGAGAACTCTCATTTGGATTCTAAGGATCACATTCATGCACAACCACCAAGAATCATTTACAAAACCACTCATAATAGATATTGTTCTAGAAAGAGTGGTAGACATTCATCCAGAACTTGTTAATAACAGGTTCTAATCGCCCAAAAGGATTCAAAAAGACTTCGTTTGCTTACCCATCACTTCAAAATTAACATTTCCAACATTGACACACAGATTTTACTGATTCATTAGCACTACAAATGACATTTGGTCCATTATAATTTTTGTTATCGATTTTTAGTTTTATTCATAAGAATTACTTAGTTATGGTTCTTTTTTCTTGCCATTAGAACCCAGAGCATGAGGTCCTTCAAGGGCATTGCAATTGTTATGATCCAAGAATGTATTGAGAACATGTATTACCATAGTAGATGGATAATTAGTTGATTATTTCGAACAGATAGTTATAAAGTTTGTAGTTTATCAATCAAAACAACTAACAGTCTCTTTAAATGTGATTCATTCATGCAAATACAGTAAAGATTCCGGAAATTCAATCTCTTTCTCCCTATCTCAATTCCTGATTCTTTTTGAAGATTGCCTCATTTCAAATAAAGGTATTTCACATTTTTATACGCCAAATTTTAAAAAAAATTTATTAAGCCTGGATTTTTCAATTGTAATAGTTACGATATTGCTTATGAAGTTCTCAAATGAAGGAAAGGTACCAATCATGATGGTCTATGTTTAACATCATGCTCACCAGAGATGATATACAAGGATTGCAAAACTAATACAGAAGCTTGCCTCTGAATTCGAATTTAGGGATCTTGGATTTTAAGATATTTTCTTGACATCAAGGTTGCATCCTTTCAAGCTCTGAGTATTCTGAAGTTGAATATCATTTCATAGCCAATGGAGTATATGAGATGATATGGTCAAAAGAAAATTCATAAGGAACTAAGAAAATATGTTCAAACGCCTATGAAGCCTTACTATGACAATTAGGCCACAACTGGTAAGCTAATAAATTAGTCCAGCATGATAAGCCTGAGCACATTGAGATTGACAGGTATTTTCCCCTTGAAAAGTTGGAAAGTGTTTCAGCTTGTATGCATTGCCTACCTGCATGACAGCAAGTGGCTGAGGTGCTCACAAAATGCTTAATTCATTTCAGATTTGGAGTTTAGTAGCAAGTTGCGTGTTATGGATATCTATGTACCACATCGTTGAAATCTAAATTAGATTCAATTATATTTTTATTTTATTTTTTTCAGTTTAGATAATATTTTGTCTAAGATTATAATTTTTGGATAGGTGTTCTTAGGATTTGGCAGATTTAGTAGGGTTTTTTTTTTTTCCTTGTGTGTGTTGTGGTAAGTGCAGATTTAGAAGATTTGATTGATAGTATTTAAGATTTGAGAAGATTATAGCTTATCGTAATAAGAAACACAAATGTTTTTTTTTTTGTGTGTGTGTGCATTGTGGTAACTGCAGATTTAGTAGATTTGATTGGTAGTATTTAAGATTTGAGAAGATTATAGCTTATCGTAATAAGCAACATAAATCCCCCATACATTCTCATGTAATTCACCAAAGGAAATAAAGTAACTTTTCCATATTACTTTCCTGATCTAGCTGCCTAATGCCAATCGGTATAAATATTTGCTCAGCCTGCCTTAGCCATAGCAGAACTCCAAAAGAAAGGAGTCTTATTGCCCTTAATGGCTCTCTTAAAACCAAGATTTGATTCTAGGGTTAGGTAAGGGCAGACAACAGATTATAGTTGGGGCCTAAAGAGAGCAGGAAAACAATTTACAATCAAAATCCATGCATATTTTCATATAGATAGTACAATGATTGATAAATTGAAGGCATAGCAAATCTTAAGAGCACCAAAAGATAGAATCATTTTGACAAGAGGGAAGCTATTCTGTCTAATGAGCATGCTGCAGAGGGCATGACTCCACACTTTATTTGATTCACAAACAAGGACAAAAATCTTTTTGAGAGTAATTTTCTTTCTTTTACTTCCACTCCACCTGATACGCATCAATGTGGTCCAGTTTGAAAGCTCAAGAGTGGGCCTGACCTGTTTGCATGTGAGGTGGCATGTAACGTTGATATCATGCAAGTTGTCTTCTTATTCTTCAAGGTTTTATATTTTAGCTTTCCTATTTTAACAAGGTTGTTTCTTTGCAATCATTTTTTAACTGCACCAACTAGTGATTACCTTATCAATTTCCTACTTTTTCCTGCTTCACACAGCTTTGAATTCTATTTTTTTACTGGTTTCCAGTTTTACAGGGATTGATCCTAGCTTTTATAGTTAACAATTCTATTTTGTATTCTTATAACCCTATAAGGAGGATTGGATGTAATGACCTATCAATTGACAAGAATTCTTACCAAGTCTTGAATTCTTATCACTATTATATAATAGGGTGAGTTCTTTCACATTCATTAACACTCTTCTACATGAGTGCAGCAAGTCCATCTCACTAGGTGTTAATTAGTCACCTACCCAAAAATTGGTCAAATTCTATTCCAACAAATTTCTCACCAACTTTAGAACAAGGTACCCTAACAACCAAACCTTATTTCACACATGCACACACAAAACAGAGAAAAATTGCACACACACAAAAGAAAGAAGAAAAAGAAGAAGAAGACAACATACATTATTACACAACTTGAGCACATCACTACCTGTCTCAATCCATTCTGTTTTAAAGCTTTCTGAGCCTGTTTCTAAGATTCAGAGTAAAGTGCATTCATTTCTTCCTTGAACAGAAATCAAGGACCAGGATTAAATTGCAAATTCTTTCTTACACAAGAATAACCATTACCAAAACAAGTTCAGATAAATGTACCCCATAAATTTTCCAGGACTGAGGGGAAAAAAGGGAAAAAAAACATTGACAACGAAAGCAAGGTCATGGTATTGCTCCACGGGTACATTTATCCCTATCCAGTTCTGATGATTATTCAAACAGAGCTCATTCCAAGTAATTAAAATATCAGAATAATCAAGTTTATCTATGTCAAACATCACAAGATTTGTAAGTGAATCTAATTCTTTATAGAAAAGTTGTTTACAGAAACAACTTCGGGTTTTGCATATACACTGGTAATCGGATATCATAGACTCTAAAACATTGTTTCAACCCCAAAGATTTCAAAGCACCACCGAAAAGCCAGAAGCCAGTTTGCTCTCTATCATATGGTACCATTACCAAACCGACCGTTAGAAGCCGCTTAATCTTTATTAGCAGAAGCCACTTATGCAGCTTATCATAATTCACCAAAGTACATAATCAACTTCCAATTAAGTAGAAAAGGCAAGGGATTAATTAAGTATATAAATCACCTCTTCAACGGCCTTTTCTCTAGCACGCTCAGAAAACTTCAAAGCCCTGATCTCCGCTTGCGCTTCTCCCAACTCTCTCTCCTTGTCTTCATTCAATAAGGTCCAAAGACAAAGGAAATATTACCAATTTTACACTAAATTGGTGTAAGGACATGAAAACCAACGTAAACCTACACATAAAGTAAAAGCAAAACTGCACTCAACACCACCAGATCAGACAGCATTTTCACCTCTGACTTCATTTTCCAGCCGATTAAGCTCAACCTTGACCGGATCCGAGCCGTGGAGCAGAGTTATGAGCTCGTTGTCAGCGTCGAAGCTTGGCCTCATGGAGGCTCTCCTCCGCGACGAGGTCTTCCCTTCCTTGAAGGACGCCGACACTGTCACGAGAGGCGTAGGAGTCGAACTCACTTCCGTCCGGCCATTTCCGTACTCCACTGGAGCTTCACCGGAAGAAACATCCGCCATCATCCGATTTAAAGAAACTCTTACTTAGTATCGGAGTCAGTCGCATTCAAAGATCCGTGGTTCAGAATCCAAATGCTCTCCTTGTGAAAATGTACGGATCAGTGGAGAGAGCGAAGAAGAATGGAGGTAAATGATGACGGTCGTAAAGAAAGAAAGAGAGAGAGATCTTGATTTTTTTTTTTTTTTTGGCCAGTTTGTGTGTTTCTCTCTCTAGATTGTGATTTTAAATCGAGGATTCATTTAGTTGAGCCGCGACAAGTAGATTGGATGTAGTGAGAGAGGAAGAGTGAGACTCTGGTTATTGAAAGAACCAGAAGTGCACGGGGTCAGGTCAGCAGACAGTAGTAACTTGGTCAGCAGAGACAAACAATACTAGACTAGAGACGGTCGCAAACAGTTTACCGTTTTTTTTGGTGGGGAACGGAGTTTGCGAAATTTCCATTTGATATTTGTAAAAGAACTCCTTTTATAAATAAATTGGGAAATCCATACTAAACAAGGTTGTATCGTGTTCAATTAGACAATTTTCATGCTTAGAAGAGAATGGGATGGCTCAATTATGTATCGCTCGGAATGGGATGGCTTTATTATGTATCGCTCGCGGGATACGTTCAAGTGTCAAAATTCAATGCTAATATGCCGGATCTGGATTCCAAGAATTATTAATGAACTATAAGCCGAAAATTTTGGAATTTTATACTAATAAGGGTTTTTTTTCTGAAAAATATTACGGAAAAAACATCAATTTAAAAAAAATTACGAATATAATATACTGAAAACGCATTAAGTGAATGCACCTTTAGGTCCTTATGTTTTTTACACTAAAGACGCATATAATATATGCACCTTCAGTAAATCAAGTATAAATATCTCAATCCGCGAGACCATAACTTATTCTTGTTTATATCAGTTTCTAAAATTTCTGAAATATAGAGAAAACTTGAGGAAACTCGAAAAAACCAATAGTTGAAGTACCAAACCATTTCTTTACTTAAATGAACATCTGAAACAGATAACAATCTATAACTTATAAGCATATTATTTATTTATTTTATTTAATTAATAATCAACATTATGCAATTATTATTTTTAGAAAAAAATTTGTTACGTTATTACGTAAATTTTATAGTCGTAGATATACCGTAAGTTATATAAATTATTAATATTTCATAAAAATTTATTATATGTTATATAAATTTAAAATTATTTTATATTGCGATAGATAAGTTATACGAATTTAGGTATGAATAATGTTCGAATGTAAGTGGAAATTGTTGTTTATATATCTATATATATATATATATATTGCATTTTTTATTGTGTTGAGTCGAATTAGAAAGTTAAAGCTAGATAGTTGTGTTGACGATGCAGCTTACTGAGATGATTAAGTGTATTTCGTAAAGTTATCGCTCAGTGTGTATATGAAGTTTATAATGTCATCTAAATATTTGGTTCATTGTGGCATTACTAAGGTGGAAACGGCAAATTATGTAAAAATTATTATATATGCGAATAGAAATATAGTGATGAGTAATTGGGAGCCGGAATATGATAGGGAGCCGGAATATGATAGGGAGCTCGTTAAGAAGTTAAAAATTAGGAAGGATTCAAACTTCTCTCATTTCAATCGGAGAATTTGTAGATGTGCTGGAGTTAATTCGAGTGATGTTGAACTTATGTACAGACATCCCTTTTTCCATGATGCTGGAGTTATTTACAAGTTGATAGCCATTAAAAATTATGAGGTTGTTGAGAATTTCATTAAGATAATAGTCTTTTAGGGAACGGAGAATTCAAGAAGTATATATAAGGCATATTAAGAAATCAAGTGTCCGAAATAAGTATGAAATACATGAGCCAGACAATCCAACCCTTCCAAAACCCAATGTACATTCAATAATGACCGATGTGAAGCAAACAAATGTAGATCAATCAAATGAACTATACATGGATTTATCTAAGTACGAGTATGTGAATATCACAAAAGAGTAGCTTGACAAAGCATTGGGTCCCATTATAGAACATGAAGAGTCTTTTAATCCATATATAGAGAGAATGCACATGAATATAAATATTGATGATAAGGAAAATGTGTCAAATGTGGATGGTGATAAGGATGATAGGGATGGTGATGAAGATGAAGATGATATTGGCTTCGAAGATGATCATGCTGAAGATTTGGGGCAGGCCCAGGTGATACCATATGTTGGCGGGAGTAGTATGTTGGTCCAAACACTTTACAACAGCGACCCAAGTAGGCCATAATATCAAATTGGTGAAGTATTGTTAAGTAGGCAGTTTGAAGACTTTCCACAAATAAACGAATCTGTTGATAAGCTTATCAAAGATCATGTCCCATTTTACAACAGCCAATACGATGGCAGCAGCTATGCAATATTCAAGAGAGATGTTAATGAAATGTGCAGTAACATCATCAACTCTGATGATTTAAGTGTCGGTATACATTTCAACACAAAGAAGGATTTCATAAATACAGTTAAGTCATTCCACTTAAGAAACTACTGTGATTTTCATATGGACATTTCAAAACCAAATGTATATACTGTCTATTGTAAAAAGAAAGAATCGGGTTGTAAGTGGAGGTTATGAGCTTATTTGAAGAAAGTAGAGAGTCTTTTCAAAATAACAATTCTAGAGGATCTGCACACTTGTGTAAACCTAATGTGTGAACCCAATGATGAACCAGGATCATCCTCAACTCAATAGCAACATAATGGCTATACTATTCATCAATAATATACAGAACAACCCTGATGTTAAGATACCTAATCTTACAGCTAATGTGCATACTATGTATGGGTACAAAAATAAGTAATATAAGGGTTTTTGAGGTTAAGTGAAAGACTGTTGAGATGATATATGGTTATTGAGAGAAATCATATAATGAGTTGCTGAGATTATTAAATGCAATAAAGTTGAGCAACCCAGGGACACAAGTAGATTGGGGCTGTAGTAGTTTACTAAAGCAAGGTCAATCCCAGTTCGAGTGGGTTTTTTAGACATTTGGGCCATGTGTTGAAGCCTTCAAATACTATCGACTTATTGTATGTATCGATGGCACATTCTTATATGGAAAGTACGGGCATAAGTTGTTGGTAGCTTGTAGCATGGATGGGGACAATTCAATTGTTCCATTGGCATTTGCTCTTATTAATACAGAATCAACAGAAACTTGGGGATGGTTTCTACGGAAGCTTAGAGTGCATGTAGTCGGCTAAAAAGGGGAAACCTTATGTCTTATATTCGATAGGGCATCCAATATTAACTCACGTCCAAGGAACCATTAGTAAGTTGGCAGCCACCATTTGCAGTTTGGAGATATTGTCTGTGGCACGTTATTAGTAACTTCAACACGATTCACAAAAACCAATTATGCAAGAAACTTCTATGGTTTACAGGTGTTTAGGTACAACAGAGGAAATTCTAATGTTTCATGCAAAAGTTAACCCATGCTAAGGAGGATGCTCCAGTGTGGTTCGACAATGTTTATTTAGACAGGTGAACTCTCGCATATAATGGATGTTACCATTTTGGATATATAACATCAAACATTGTCGAGAGTTATAACTCTGTTTTGAAATCAGTGCATGGATTACCTATCACTGCATTAGTGAAAAAGATATTTTACAATTATGTCGCCTATCAGGAGGAGAGGCATAAGGACACCAAGGAGGCAATCGATTTTGGCAAGACCTACACTGATTACACTATAAAAATGTATGAAACTTAAAGGGAGTGGGCAATTACACATAGAGTCATTTCATTTAGCTTGCAGAATGATATTTTCGAGGTTTTAACTGGTAGTCAAATGACGACAATAAGATTGAAGGGAGGAGGAAAGACACAAATAGTTGACTTCAAGGGCTATACTTGCACTTGTCAAAAGTGGCAAATATATAGGTTCCCTTACTCCCATGCATGTGCTATTACAGCAAGTATAAGGGTGGACAGCAAATCAGCAATAGGGCCATGGTATAAGTGGGTAAACCAGATAGATTGTTACTAAGCCCATTTCTACCCAATTGGTGAGGAGCTGAATTGGCCACAAGTTAGCTTCCCTTATCTTTACTCGAATATTGACTTACTACGAAAAAAAGATAAACCTAAGTATAAGCGATATCACATGTAGATGGACATTCGTGAGCAGTCTAACAAAACTAGATGCAGTACATATGGGCAAGAAGGACATAATCAGAGGAGGTATCCAGATATTAATAAGGTTGATACATATTCCCTTTTTATCTAAGCATTACATTGTAATATATGCATAAGTATAATGATTGACAAATTTTTCTTTTTCTACTAAACATGTTTGTATATAGTCACAGGATAGATAGAGCTGGGACTGATTGATCCACGCGTACTTATGAGGGGGCATTCACTTCTTTCCTATACCATGAGGACCTTCACATAGCATAGGTGTCAGTAGATATGTTTAGTCTATTGTTTTCGTTTTCTTTTTTATTTTTCCATTATACTGATGTTGTCATTAACTTATTACAAATTTTGTGTATATACTGATTATTTGAAATACAATTCATTTTTCATCATATATTGCAATTCAATATATTGTTTATTTATCATAATTTTACAATTTGCAATTATTTTTCCTTTAGTTCAAATTGTGATACTAAAGGCCCATTAAGTATATACGTCTTCAATGTAAATATTTATACTGAAGGCGCATACACTTAATGTGCCTTCAGTTTAATTTCTACTACAATAGTCTATTGAATGCAAGTGGGGAAGACCTCACATAAAATCACAATTGGTGGAACAGCTTAACAAATATGGTAAGTGAGGAAGAAATAAGCACATAGGATGATCATCCAATGACTATACGAGTTCAATTGAAGAAAAAGTAATTGTAAAATTAGGATAAATAAACAATACATTGAATGTAAAATATGATAAAAAGTGAAATGTATTTCGAATAATCAGTATATACACAAAATTTATAATCAGTCAATAACAACATCAATATAATGGAAAAATAAACAAGGAAACAAAAATAATAAACTAAACATATCTACTGATGCCTATGTTGTGTAAAGGTTCTCATGGCACAGGAAAGAAATAAATGCTTCCGTCTATCATGTGTTTGAGTAGGCTCAGCTGGTGGATCGTCGAGCTCAAATTCCCTAGGAGGAACTGGGTTGGCTGGATGGCCCGGATGCAGCTGAGTAGCGCCCTCACCCATGGATGACTGTGTAGGGGTAGAACGTCACTTTTAAGGAGCCGATAAAGTAGCAAGGTCAAGATGTTACTGGAACTCGGGAGTCATGTATGCGCTAGATCTAGGCCTGGAGTTGAATTCGGCTCCTAAAGTAAAGGCAACACCTGACCCAGGGTATGTGCTATATCCCCCACTAATATGCCTTAAGTTTACAGAATGACAAGCATGTAATGAGATATCGTCACCGAGGTTTGCCCGACGACAAACCGCTCAAGCCCTGCCTCTTAAAACTTTAGCTCTACCTCTAGGTGATACACGAAGAGCTAGCATCTCTTCATCGGCAGGTGGTCCTCGATCCCCACTATGGTCCATATGGGGTGGCTCATGTTCGCCCTATTGCTGTAGGTAAAAGATAAGGCCACTGTGTTACTCAACAAAGTCAAGTACCCCATCTGTAATACCCAACGCTGTAGGATAGTCAGGTGTTAGTTTGATACTCTTGAGTGAGTCCACTTGAAATAAGTTAAGAAAACAGATGTTGATATATATGATAGCAAGTATAAATGAGTGAAAAATAAAATAATGGACGATTTTAGATGTACGTACCAATCGACTAATGACAACTTTGTGGTGTGTAATATAATGCTGGGTTATCTGTCTATACCACGGCTAGTAGCTCTCATCAATCTCTCAAAGACCTTAGATGTGTACTAAGAATCCATATCTCTGTCCCTATACTTGGATGTAGGAAGAGTGTATGTTGATCTAATCAACATCCGTCCTACCCCGGAGGTCCAGTTGGTGGAGCTACTTTAAGGTGTCAACCTCTTGTGGAATGTATTAATATCCTCCAAACTGTTGGACGATACGGTTTGGAAAGCACCACTTAATGATGTGAAAACATATAAGTAGTACCCAAGCAGTCCAAATGTGTTGCTCGGCAACACAATACTGAGGCAGTAATTGCAGCAATTGTAGCAATTCCTCTGTATAAGGTTCCCAAACAACCTAAAGGGCATAAGACAAAGAAAAAAAAAATTAAACAACTAGTCAAACAATGATGGTTATTACTTACAGTTAAGACAAATACAGCAAGAGAAGATAACTTATCATATCATATTTGCTACGTTGTTTGCATATCAAAAGTTATGTGATACGCATCTATGACATGCATCGGATGCTGAGTTGTATCCTACATTATCCTCCATCTGGCTGCTAATTACCTATCCCCATTGATAATAAACCCATATCGACTAAGGGGGGTTACATATGAGAATCTATCCCAAGCCCAAACCTACAGTAGAATCGCGGTCTCTCCTAGCTCATGCATGTTAAATGAGGAAGTAAAGCACAACTGTTGGTACAACCATGCTAAGCATGTGCTGCCCCAACTAAACTGTCTAGCTACTGAGAAGTCCTCTAGCAATGGTAGGAACATCAAGTGGATAAGGCTAGAGGATTTATCCGCAAATATAAATCCTCCCATCAACTTGAGTATGCACGCACATGCGTATTGTCGAACCGTCTCGTCGTTTACCCTACGAAAAAGTATCTAAAAGTACTCCAATAACTACGTTAGAGATAAGCAAGCACCCCTTATCCGAGCAGGCCTCACGCCCAACAACCTCTCTCTTACATCAACCCAACTCTCCTCATCATCCGTCTCTATTTGCCCTGCCAACGCGAACCCCTCAACTGGAAGTCCAAACTAGACCTCAACATCCTGTAGTGTGATGGTCGTCTCTCTAGTGGGTAGGTGGAATGTGTGTGTCTTGAGCCTCCATCTCTCGATAAGTGCCGTAATCAAATGCTAATACAACATAATAAATGGGAGGTATTTAACTCCCCAGAACCTAGCCTCCCGTATATATGGCTTTATCTTAGGATGAATAAGGATATCCTGCTCATCCTTGTGTATTGACATCTCACTACGCCATACTCGTAGTGCACATGCCGCCTCCTAAACAAACATTCAGTTAAGTTAGTAAGTAACGTATTGTTAACAAGGAAATTGGTTGTCAATGATAATGACATTACTCACCTTGCCCTCCTAGATAGCTTGTGAATAGTGACTGGCCTGCTTTGTAAGTATACATGGATCAATCGGTCTCGGCTCTATCTATCCTGCAATCACATACAAATAAGTTTAGTACATTAACTACCCATCACTATATTTCCATTCGTATAGATATTTACTTTCACGTAGTCTACCATTTGCACGCTAGTAATGTCATGATGAATCGAATATTTAGATAAAATAAAAAACGTCATTTACATACCGAACAACAACTTTACGAAATGCACTTAGTCATCTTGTTAAGCTGTGTCGCCAACACAAATACCTAACATTGACTTTTTAATTCGACCTAACATAAAAAAAAAATGCCAAATATATATACCGCAATACAAAAAAAATTCCTAATTTTATATAACATAAAATATATTTTCATCAATTATTAATAATTTACACAATTTATGATACATTTATAATTACAAAATCTATATTCATATAGCTTATATACCGTAACACAAAAAATTCCTAATTTTATATTAAACAATTTATGATACATTTATAATTACAAAATCTATATTCATATAGCTTATATACCGTAACACAAAAAATTCCTAATTTTATATAACATAAAATATATTTTCATCAATTATTAATAATTTACACAATTTACGGTATATCTATAATTACGAAATCTATATTCGTATAACTTATGTACCATAACACAAAAAATTCATAAATTTAGACAACATAAAATATATTTTCATCAATTATTAATAATTTATACAATTTACGGTACATCTATAATTACAAAATCTATATTCGTATAACTTATGTACTGTAATACAAAAAATTCCTAAATTTAGGCAAAATAAAATATATTTTTATCAATTATTGATAATTTACATAATTTATGGTACATCTATAATTACAAAATCTATATTCATATAACTTATAAACTGTAACACAAAAAATTTCTAAATTTAGACAATATAAAATATATTTTCATCAAATATTAATAATTTACACAATTTACGATACATCTATAATTATAAAATTTACGTCATTAACTAATAAATTTTTTTTACAACAAAATATTGAATAATGCCGATTATTACTAAGATAACAAAAAAATATTAAATAAATAAAATTCACATAAGTTATAGATTGTTACTTGTGAATAATGTATACTCGCGTTAAGAAAAATGATTCGATACTCCAACTATAGCTTCCTTTGATTTTTCTCTATGTTTTGAAAATTTTAGAAATTGATATAGGTAAAAATAAACTTTGGCCGCGCGAATTAGGTTTTATATAGATGGTATACTGAAGACGCATCTATTACATGCGCCTTCAGGTGTAATTGATTATAACTGAAGGCACATGCTGCATGTGTCTTCAGTGTAAGAATCATAACACATTGAAGGTGTATTCAGTTGATGTACCTTTAGTATACTATATTCGTAATTTTTTTTAAACGAGCCTTTTTCCGTAATATTTTTAGGAAAAAAGACCATATTCATATAAAACTCAAAATTTTGAGCCTTGACCCGAAATCCAAAAATTGCATGTACATGCTTGTGCCCTCATTTCTTATCCTTCTCCCATACGATAAATTATGACTAATAAACATACAGGGATTGAAGTTAGAAGGACAACCACAAATCTAAATGATGGAAACCAATTACTCTATTGAAGGGAATGAGAGAAGAATGGAATTGTAATTGGTAAGAAATATAAGAAAGATATAATATCTATTACTTTATTTAATTAAATTTATAAATAATTTAAAAATAAACGTATAATAAAACTTTGTTGACTAAATTACCCTCGATAATAGTAGTTAACGATGCCAATGGCGATGGTGATGGTGATGGTGATGGAGGTAGTCGGCGGTAGGCGATAAGCAGTAATAATGGTAGTGATGACAGCATCGATGGTAGTGGTCGATGGTAATAGCAGCGACGATGTAGTCAATGGTGATAGTAGTAGCAATAGCGACAGTGTCAATAGTGGTGGTCAATGGTGGCAACGATGATGGAGGCAACTATAGTGGTGGTGGTTAGTAGTGGCGACGGCGGCGCTGATGGTAGTCAATGGTGGTGACAATAGTGGTGGTCATCGTCAAATTTGAATAGGGTCTTCTTTTGGAAAAATATAAAATTTCATAAGAAATTATGATTTTTTGGTTGAATTAAGAAATCTTTATCACTTGATTTTGAGTAATAAGAATTTCTACCAAATTGCAACTTGGAAATAAAAAATAAAGTAAATGCTATAATAAAGTATAGAGAAGAATATAATTCCAATTCCCTAACTGAACAGGGTGTAAGTCTAAAAAATTATAATCAAGATTGTTTGGAACAAGCTAAAGGATTACTAAGTCATCTAAGAGGTCTGGTATTACTTGATTGATCGAAAAATTAGATAAGGCTACTGGAAAGGAACCATGGTCGACTAATCGGTATTAAGTGGTTTTTCTTTTAAGTTTCTTATTTAGCTTTTATGTTTAGTCTCTTATTTTCATTCTTTCTTTTTATAATGATTTAGGTTTATTTTCATTAACTTATATGAAGATTCTAGTTGTTATATAATAGGTACCTATGAATTATGACATCTATATCATATTAGATATTTAGAATGTATCTAACTAATAGATTAATAAAATATTCAACGTAATATTGGTCTTTCTTGGTCCTTTGGTTATTTTTCTACAATCATGCATTATATTAATCTTAAAAATTAATCTATACGTTTTGTTAATTGGTGCATTGTATCTAATAACAATTTATTAATATCTTTACTTTTTTTTTTTTTGCCAAAAAATGAATATCATTCAATAAGAGAATGATATATCGATCAAAACAATAAATACAAGAAAACTCATAGATGAAAGGATTGGGGATATGAAAGCCTAATCGAAAGACTAATGGCTCCCTTCAAATGTCAAATTGTCTTACACAAAGAATAAAATGATTTCTCCTATATAAATAAAACCAACCATCCAACGAGTATGAAAAATCCCATATAAGGGATGACATAATTCCATATAAGAGATAACGGTAAAAGAAAAAGAAAAAAACAAATACGTAAAAAAGATCCACTTATTAAAAAAAAAAACTACTAACAAATGAATATTCCAATTGCTACGATCCCTATTGATTCACCACATTTATAGAAGTAAACTAATGGTGGTGGATTGTGATGGATTAACAATGATAGAAGTCATTAAACAAAGGCAAATTTGAGAAGTTATGTTTAACTAAAAAGTGAAATTTGTGGGTATTGATATCAATAGTAGTAGATTTGATGTTATAAGGTAGTAAAGGAAGGGAAAACGATTTGAGGCTACCCTTAGTAGCATGGGTTTGTCAAAAGGTATATGTTTATGTATGTGTGTGTCTGTGCACGTAAGAGAGAGCTAAAATCTTTACTTCTTTTCACTACATAAATACAACAACCAAAACCTAAAAACAGTCCTTTGTGATTTAAGTATAAGCTGATTGTTTCTCAATCAAATTTACATCAAATTTTAGTACCAAAGCAATTGGTGAGACATGTTCTTCATGGAATGTTGGTAAGTACTTTATCCTTGATAATTGAAGATTTGGATTTTAAGCGGTATTTCTTGTGGTTATTAAGGTTAGGGTATGAGGAGATGTTGAGGGAGAACATAAGAGCAACAATATTAGGGTACATGAAGGGAACTTAATAATCTTATCTCAAGATTAAGGTATGAAGAGATGTTAAGGGAGAATATTAAGAACAATAATGTTAGGGCACATAAAAGAGAATCCAATAAACTTATCTCTACTTAAGAATGATAAATAAATACAACGACATGATGGAGTCATTAAGGGTACTTTTGGAGCAAGCAAAAGTGCATGTCAGTGTTCCTAATACTCCTAGATGAGCAACACAAGGAGTAGATGGAAGAGATTATGAGAGTCTCAAGGGAGAAAGCACGTGATAATTTTGAGTTTAAGTGAATGACAGATTGGAAGCACCCAAATCAAGGGACTAACACAATAAAAATAAAATTACCACTACTTAGAGCTAGTAGCTCACTAAATGAATCTTTAGACAAAGTTCACAAAGTAAAGAAAGTTCTTTATTACCATGGTGATGATGAACACACCAAGATGCGTCTCACTACCTGAGAATTAATTGGTTATGCAAGTATTTGGTAGCAAAACCTGAAGTACAAGAGGAGGTGAAATGAAGAAGAAGAGTAGCTACCTAGAAAGCTATGAAGAGACTAATAGGAAAAAGACATGTTTTAGGATATTATAGCGATGCTTCAAGATATCTGAGCCACTAAATTTAAGGTTTTTGGAAAACGTTCTATGTACAGTTCAAAGTTTATTATAAGGCCACAAAAATTACATAAAGTGGCCCTATAAGATTCATTTTTCAAATTTTGTTAAAGTTTTATTTAATCATAATCCTAATTTTGTTAAAAAAACATTTTATTAATCAAAAATTCAAAATTCGAGCTTCAAAATGTAACAAGATAATATAAGTGGATTGGAGATGAGTTATATGACTAAGATAATTAAAAATTATGAATATATATATATAAAGAGTGTGGTTACTCACTCAATTCACATGGTAATTAAATATATATATGTAAGCATATATATTATGATAATTATCAATATAAGTTAAATTTTCCCTATTGCTAATATTTTTGCTAAACAAACTAGCAATTCTACAGTATTAATGTCTTCTACATAGGAAACCAGCAATAGATATCAAGAATATTCCTTAGGTATGCATTTTGACATATGTGCAAAGTGTTAACATATATGCATCAAAAATTAATAACAAGGCTAAATGCATGCCTCAATTGTAATAAAGCCAATTATATTGGATCATTAGGACATTTCACATCTAGCAAGTTAATTGAAAGAAATAATTTTGGAAAATCAAGGAAATTATTCACAAAGTTTGTGCAAAATTTGAAGAAAGTTAGAAAAGGAGTCAAATCTTACACTAAAAGTCCATGCTTCCAAAGAGCGAAGGAACACCTTCGTGGAGCATTTCTGATAGCCCCTTGTTGTCAGTAGGTGGTTGAAGCTCTAATGAACAGCAAGATCAAATTTCGCCTATAAGTTCATTTGACTTCTATATATATTAAATTAATGAGATTAATTCCCAAAAATTCAATTTAAGTATTATTTAACCTGTATTTTCATGAACTAATTTTATAATTTTAATATGATAAATACCTTTAGGTGTTTCTACTTAAGGGTGTTACTCATGTGATAATTAAATTACATTTTCAGTTATTGAAATGATTTTCCTTCGTCTTCACATAATTATTATAAGCCATTGTATGGTACACTTTGAAGTCATAGAGTTGTAACAGTCTCACCATGTAAATCAACCTATAATAGTAACTGACTCCACAGTCCCTATCATAGATTTAATCTATACAAGGCGTCTACGACTCTTTACTTTCAAGTAAACAGTTCAATTAAAGTTTAATCTAAAATTTACATAAAAGTTAGAACTATCATTTATATATATGATTACATCCATATTATCTCAAAATCCTACGAAATTACACATACTATAGTAGTTGCTAACTTACATCTCACAGCTCAGTTTATAAACCTAAAGTACTATCAAGATATTAAACAGACTTGATAGTATAGCCATTTGATCCTCACTCCCCATAGTTTCAAAAGAGAACTAACCTCAAGATAGTTGTAACACGGCATATTAATCAGAAGTCAAAACCTGTAAAAGAATCTATATGGGTATGAATAACCAGAGCTTAGTAAGTTAAGTTGGAGACTTATGAAAGTATAATAAGCATAAACATGGTTATCAGACAATTAATTATATGTAATGTAACAAGCAAGTGTCATCACACAACGTGATCCAGTCCATTGTGAAATCAAAATAATTTCACTCGCTCTAATCCGGGTTGAGGAGTTTTCGTTAATACAACAGCTTACAATTAAACTTAGGTTTGTGCAATGGAAACACCGCTTCCCTCAAGACTATCCTTTGAACTAATGCCCTCATCCTCACCGCGACATCCTCTCTTGTCATTTAGTTCAACTAAGAATGAGGAAAATACCATTATGCTACTCAGTGCTATCTTTTTCAAAAGTGTCAATGTTTGGTTAGAGAATCTTAATAATCCCCTAAAGGGTTGCAATGCATGTCAAATTAGGGTATTTAGGTCGATTATGGTTAGGTACGATTTAAGGTGATAAAAATATTTCACACCAGTCCATATACATCAATCACCAAACATAACATAAGACTCAGCACAAAATTAGATATTAAAGCACATGTGTAAATAACTACTTACAAACACAATAGAATATAATCCTAAGTGTTCGAGTACTCTAAAATACGACAAACTATTAAACCCAACTTACTTAAAATCCTTGGTCACTTAATCATTTGTTGCAGGTTGACTCGTCTCCATGTCCTATCATATATAATATAAATATGTTTTTAGTATTTACATTTTGATGATATCTATACTTTAGGTTATGATTTAACTCAATTCTTCTCATATACATATTAGTTATTATTAATTCATCCTAGGTTACTTTAAGGTTCAATTTCCGAATTTGGTTCTGGTTCAGGTTTTAAATTAGTTCTAACTACGAGTATTTTACATAAATCCTAAAAATACGATCCGAATGTTAATGTGAAATTCACCACATTAAACTCGAGTATCCTAATTATCACTTTTAGTCTTAAATTAGTATTTCATTCTACCTAGTACAGTGAAATTCTTATTAATATATCGAATTTATTCCCGATGTGAAAAAATTTTACATTTTTCCTATAATTATCTCAATTTAAGTTTTGTATCAGATTTAATATGTATTAATATTATTATTATATTATTCATTTTAACCTATTATTTTATATTTATTATAATCCTAACTTCATATATTCTTATAATTACATATATTTACTACATAATTTTCCTAATAATTATATTTAATACTCTAAGTGCTATGATTATGTTACCACATCCGAGATTAATATCTCTAAACATCTAATTATACACTAAATCAGTATTGTCTATGTCAAGCTTCAAGACGTCTCCCTTGATGACTATAGTCCTTCGGTTTAGATACTAAGCAGTCATATGTTCAAACCCTTAATATTTGAAACATTTGATCTAGCTCGTCTTCCTTCCAGATCCTTGTCCTTTCTCGTATGTCCAAGTCAATATGTCACTATTAAGTCAGCCCCTCTATTTGGCTCAAATATCTACCTTTCGGATCAGTTCGATCCTTGATTAGACTTGGTAACTTCCTTGATCAGGTTGGCTTGGATGTCCAGTTAAGCTCATTGGAGGTCGGGTCGGCATTCTATTTCTTCTTTGCCTCTCTACTCATTAGGCTATCCAAATAGCCTCATCCATTGTAGCGAATTGTTAGAGTTCTATAATGTCTCGGATATCACTTCTTAACCCAGTAAGGAATTTGGAGACCGTTTGCGTTGATGGCTCCTCCACTTCATAGTAAATCATAAGCATTTGGAACTCCTAAACATTTTTGTTAATAGTTCAGCCTCCTTGCCTCGACTCTTAGAGCCGAGCGAAAGTGTCTTGTAAGTATGTATCCAGCATAAACTTATTTTGTAGTATTCTCTTCATCTCAAGCCAAGTATTAATCTCTCAGTAGCCTTCTCGTCTTCTCATGGCTTATAAATTCTTCAATCATATGGTGGCATATCCAATGAACTCAACAGTAGCAGTTTTCACTTTATTGTAATCTTCATATTGGTAACAATAAAAAACTTACTCCACCTTCTCCTCCCAATCCAAGTAATTATCCGTACTTCTAAACTCGTTAAAGCTCAGAATCTAAAGCTTCACATAGTCGGACACATAAGGCACTTGAGCTCGTTCTTCTTCTTCTTCCCCGTTCTCTTCATCCAAATCTCCCAAGTCAATCCTTCTTCTCAATATAGATTTGTCCTAGGCTTGCTCAGGATGGCTAAAGGAAAAGAATCAATTATAATCATAGTTGACCAATTTAGCAAAATTTCCTATTTCAATCCCTACCAAAATCGAGAATGATTCATTTCCACTAACCTCTTCCGGTAGGAAATAGTTCGGTTGGACAATGCTCCCCATAGCATTGTTTCAAACAAATGTCCAAAGTTCCTCATTTTCTGATGGAAAACGTTATGGAGGAGGCTTAGCAACAAACTAATGCTTAGCACATCGTACCATCCACAAATGAACAAGCATATCAAAGTTGTCAAGCATATTTTGGATACTTTACTCATGATTACGATTGATAAGAACTTTACTGATTGAAATTTATACCCATTTATTATGGAGTTCACTTATAATAAATCCATGCATAATACTATAAATAAGTATCCATTTGAGATTGAGTACGAATACAATCTAATTATACTCATTGATTTGTATTCATCGTAAGGGCCTTAAAGGAGGAAAGTTTAAATGATGTGGACAAGGCACAGGAGATCTAGGAGCTCCATCGAAAGGTTCCCAAGCACCTTGCTTGTCATTCTAAGTCACTCGTTTGTGGCCAAAGCACATAGAGTGAGTCCCTCGTATACATTCATCATATATGAATACTTTAATAGTTAGTGTTATTTTATAGTATAAAAATTGGTATTTTCCTTATCAGATGAATGTAGGCAAACGTTGCCCGAATGTTTAGAAATTGGACTGGTTGCAAAACTTAACAAATGAGCTTCATAAGAGTATTTAAGAATTTAAGTTCATGTTTTGGTAAATAAGCAAACTGCCCTCGATATTTTAAAATCTATGATAACTCCTGGCATCAACATACAAAAATTACTAGCAACCTATCTATACACTCGTAACAATAAAATGCACATTTTATTCTTGTGTTCAATATAAGAATGTTACACGATGCTTTTGTCACTAGAACAGAATATTACATGAAGAGTTCTATGAGTTCGAAAATAATTACATGATTTGTTGTGTTAGACTCCTAAAATTATGTGGAATGCAAATTTGAACCCAAAACATGCATGCAAATAATGTAAAATGACCATTTTATCCTTTCCCATTATGATTTCATTGTAAAATAGTAAATTGATTTTACAATTTGTAATGAAAAAACCTAGGTCATAGAAAAGTATAAAATTCTGATCTAGAGAGTCCGGTAAATTTAGCAGTTTATCCAATATTTCTAGAAATCGTAGTTTAGCCCTTAAAGTTTCGTACATAATCGTAATATATATATTTTCGATATCAAATTATTATCCCACGACTCAAAGAACACATTTTATACTGTTATATGTAGGATCAACATTTTAATTCACATGCATTCTTCAATTTCCAGATTTTTCTACATAACTAACAACAAATTCCAAAATAATCTATTTTTCAAAAAAAAGAGAGAGAGAGAGAGAGAGAGAGAGAACTTTATAATCATGAACTTTTATGTTAATTAGACTACGCAAAAATTTTAGGAATCGAAAAACGGAGCTAAACCCAGTCTTGCAAGGGTTCTTGGTTCAGTGAAATTAATGAGTAATATTAGGAACTTTTGGCATAGGAAAAGTTATTTGACCAAATTGCAAAATTGAATTCACGATAAAATGGAATTCGGCATGAATTCTAGTACTTGTGTGTGAAATTTTGTGATTTTTGGAGACTGGTTTAATGTCTAACCCCTGACCTGGAGCTTTCCTATGAAAGAGAACCAAATCGGAGGTTTCTCAAAAAGTTTGATCTCTCCGTAATTTAGTTGGCACAAGACCTAGATATACCTGTAAAATGATTTCTCGTAGAGCTAAATATTTCATATTAAAGTAGAGAAAGGATTTAAGAAGTAATATGCTTTTCGTGTATGTATATGTAATGTATAATTATTAATTATATTTACATATATGGTAGTATTAATTGATAGTGTTTTAAAAAATTATTATCAAGTACCAGAAACTCAGAGAAGATAAAAGACCACCTTTTCAAATTTTTTACTTTAAAGCAACAGAAAAAAATTACAACCCATAATACATGGGTAAATAAATAGAAACTCCTAGTAAAAACAGTTTCAACTAACACTTTGTTTGGTTTGATAGAGATGGGCAGAAATGGAAATAAATGAAAACAAATACGTGGAAATGGTGTGTTTGGATCTTATGTAGGAGATGGAAATAGATTGGAGAAAGAAACCTTGTCATTTTAAAACTTACTTCTTTTCTCTCCAAGATTAGAGAGAATTGGATGGAAATGGGTGTAAATGAACGCAATTACAAAATTTTTATAGCAAAGTTTATCAAATATAAACATAGACAATTTTATCTTGTACTAATTTCATTTCCGTTTTAAGACAAACGAGACAAAAGAAAGTGAAAACATTTCTTTTCCCTTTCCTTCCTTCGTATATTATGAAATACAAAATTAAAATTACCTTTCATTCTATCTCCACTTATTTATTTCTCTTCCACTTATCTCCATGCATTTCTTTCCTTCAAAAATTGCCAAACACACTGTAAAAACATGTGATGACATTGAAAGCTGTTGTGTTGTTCTGCTTAATTTAAGTTGGTGCTGTCACGATCTTCTTCCATCAAACATGGCGCTATACGTTTCTGATTTATTCCCAAAGATCTAGCTGCTATAACTGCATTAAGATGTCAAGAGTCTCTTCTGTCCACAAGACCTGGAGCAACCCTGTGGCACTCTTGAGTGAGTAGCTCCCTAGGACTGCATCCCACATCCCGATTGTGCTGAATCTTGCACGCATCTGACTTGTTTGCGAAACCATGCTTATTCGGATTGCATGAGAAAGAAGGGGGGATTTCTGAGATCCACTAGAAGCAGATAGACCAAGTCTATCCAGCCTGCTCGAGCTGATCATATTCAGAATATCATTCCTAAGATTTTTCCCAACAACTGTTTCATCATGTAATTTCTCGAATCGGTAAAGACAGTTGACACTGTCCTGCCAAGTTACAGCCTGTTTCCTCCATCGCTTTCTAGGCCGGAACCCTTGTCAAGAAATCTCTATACCCCCTAAGAGAAGATTAGGAGGCCCTAGTTCTTTTGGAGAGAAGTTGAACAAGAAGTGGCCTACAGAAAACATACATTATCCCGGAATCTGTTATGTGTAATGCTTTCATGGTCTCATAGACATGGACCATCACAATCATATTATTAGCAATGGAATTTGCAATCTTGCGGAAAGGGCAACCTTGAAAATACACGGAATTCAACCATTTAAAAAGATTTTGATTCCTAGTCAGCCAATCTCGCCTCAAAGACATCGGCAGAGTGATGGGCTAATCTTTGTGTTGCATCGGGAGAAGAATGAAACCAGATCCGTTTCGATAGTTCACTGCATGCTTTTAAGTCATTTATAGATAATGGTGGCACAGAAAGGAGAAGGATCCTTTAGCTAACCATCTTCGTCGTATCTGTGCAAAGAGGATATATTTCACCTTTAGAGCATCATAAAGTGACTTCTCCGTGGCCTCTAAAGTGAAGAGATCAGGGGGCACTGTAATTGATCATTCTTCATCACTACCATCACTGAAAATGTCAATACTCTTGTCACCTATTGTCATAACAAATGGTATGGAAAGGAGGACCTGGGAAATGATCCCCATGTATCTAGATGATATGGTCTTGATCCTCCTGTCATTACCCTCATTTTTGCAACTTATCTAAATTAGATAACCGATGAGATGACGATGACTCCTGCACCATTTTTGAGCTTCAAAGAGAATGCAGTTCCAGTAAAATTTTGATACCACATGTGTTGGTGTGTGCATATCAACTTAGTATGACAACATCTGAGCTCATTCAGCAGATATATGACATGAGTTCGCATAGAATGATAGGTAAAATGTAGGCAGGAGATTCTTGAAAATAGAGTTATATCTCATGTCTCAAAGCAGAGGGAATGCATAGGATGCTTTTGCGGATTGTATAGCAGTCCGTATATGCTAATGTCAGCTAGCATCATTGGCGGAAATCCTTGGAAAGGAGCTTAATATAGTCATTAATAAATCGTTCTGCTGGTCTACTAAACTAGTTTCTCCGCAAAAACTTTTAAGGATGGAAGATATGTCTAAGTGCTTCTTGGATTCTGAGGATTCTATGTCTGTTGAATCATGTTGTAACAGATCTAATGGTTAAAATGTTGTGTAATGTGGGAAGGGATTTTGATTGTAAACAAACGGTTTGATAATTCTCGAAACACAAGCATTGCACAAACTATATTCTTTACTAATCTTACGCATCAGGGCAAGAACAGTAACATCCAGTTATCACCTGAATAGAAAAAGAAGAGATTCTCAATTGCTATGCAAGAACGCTTTGAAGGCTGAAAGACTCAACAGCATAGACTGCAAGCACGGTGCATGGTCCTTGTGCACCACTCAATCAACCTACATGCTTGGTATGTTGGGACGCTATGTTTGAATGAAACTTATAGACTTTACAGCAGAGCTACTTCAAAGAACAATAGACCAAAAACTAACATCAATTACAACGATCCACTGATGGAATAACCACTCGAATAGAAGAGGCGAAATGCCATCGATTCAGCTTAGCGTGTTTTAGTAAGGACAGTAGGAAAGGAAAAAGAGTAAGCGCTACAAGTTTTCTCATCCAAAAGTTCCTGTCCCTCTAGTATTCCCTTTTTGGAAGGGATAGCCATGAAAGTGGTCCTGTTCCAGCAAATTACAAACCGTATTTGTCTGGACTATCGATGATGCTTTTGCAGAATAACAATAGTAGGCAATTCAATTGTGCTATAAACCCGTAAACTAATAGAAAACATTAGAAAAAAGGGCAAAAGAATAATGATTATTGTGTATTAAGGAGAAACTTCTAACCGAAAAATAAATTAACTAATTAGAATGACCGAACATGAAGGAATTTCCTCTCTTTTTCTCAAGGCTAAAGCTTAATGGATCAATAGATATGATCAGCTGTATGAATATGCCAAAATCCAAATTCCTCTGGTGCTATAAATCAGAACATCAAGAAATCGCAAAAATATGTGAATGAAACCATTCACCAGCAATCCCAGCTAGCCTTCAGGACGGCCATTAGTAGTAGCACGGCAAAGAACGGAGAAGATGAACTTCCGTGAACAAATGTCCCAACGGAGACCCACTTCATCACCTTCTTGCAATTCCCTCCTCTTCACAAACTTTTCAGTCCATCCTGTTCTCAATATGCAACCATCCATAGAGAACAAATATTTAAACACCATAATGTGCTCTGTCCCCGTGTCAATATCCATCACGATCACACCCATACCATCTTCGCTCTCTACTGCTTCCCTGCATTCGCCATCCAGAAAAGGCATGATATGTGCTACGGCAACCTTTTTAGATATCAGTAACCGGCAGTGACCCCCAAGATCACTCTTATGAAGTTTTTTCCGTATCTTCCAAGGTTCATGGAGAAGACTTAATTCCAAAGAAATCCCAAGCCGGCGAATTTCCTCTTTTTCTTTTCGTTCGAGGATCAATGATCGTCCACTTCTTCTCTTCTTATTTCCACTCTCAACCAGCGTAGTGAGTTCAGAAACTCTTTCTCCCAGACAAAGCGATAACGATAGTGATGGCAAAGAAGACTGAACCGGTGGTGATTTGAACTTCTTTCTTTTGAGTGGTGAAGATGCGAGGAAGGTGAAAGTGGAAAGTAAGGGTTCTGACGTACAATCTTTCTCCCCGTAATTGCAACCTAGATCAGAATTACCGCAAATTGTCACCCCAAATAATTTGAACACCGTAGAAGAAGAGGAATAAGAAGAAGAAGAACAAGAACAAGAACAAGCACAAAGAAAGGAGGAGGCAATGGAGTTGGGTAGATTCTGAGTATCCATTGATCAAGAAAGAGCAGGAAAGTAAGAGTCTCGGTAACTTAGTAGTCAAGTTCCGGAGTGAATGTGTCTAATTTATGATACCACGTTGTTATTTTGGAGGGAAAATATAATAAGAAACATTAGGCTTAGATGACCGTTGCACTAGGACAGCACTTTCCTTAATTGAGTTTCCTAATGTTTTCAATTTGATTAGATGTCGTTTAAGATTGATTTTTAATTTAATGAAAGTAACGAAAACAATTTAAATAGATTTGCAAGATCCTTATAAAATCTTATAATATCAAAAGTTCTTAATTACATCCACTAAGTTGTTGTGATTAATAAATATGTAAAATATCGATTGTACCCCCCAAAAAATTCAAACTATAGAAATATCTGTCTTTTTTGGAAGTCAAAGAAATGAAGTACAAAGATATTGTTTAATGAAAAGGATTTGTTCGTGGACTTATTGCCTTTTCATTTAGAGTGGGGTTTTTTTTTTACCTTTTTTTTTTTTTTTCAATCCACAGCGATAACCAATGTGATGCCGATAAAAAAAAGAGCAATACAGAATGATAATTTTTTGCTTAGATTTTATATTAAGTTATATATCATATTGTTAATATCTTTTATTTTTAAGATTTAATTAGATAGATGTCTTATTTTAAGATATCAAAATTTTTATTTTTTAATGTAATTAAGATTTAGTTACTTAGATGTTAGGTATTGTTATGCCTATAAATAGGTAAAGCTCGCAATTAATTTTAAAAAAAGAAAGAAAAAAGGAAAGGGAGAGTGATTAAATATTAAATAAAATTATTTATCGAAATTGGTATAATGCATTTTTTTCCTTCACTAAGAGCATAAGGCTACTAAAATCTCATTATGTGGTGTAAAAGCATACAATTTACTAATAGTGTGAGGTTATCGTTTTAATTAACAGTATAAGATTGCTAGATGTATCTTTCTAGATTTTGTTATTCTTTTGTAGAAAAATTATTTGGATTAATTTGTCTCATTAATTTATGTACTTTCCGTAATTTTTTATTCTTTTATAATTTTCCATTTCTGTTGTCCTAAATCACGTCAAAGTAATTTTATAAATATAATAGCATCCAATGTAAAACATAAATATAATACAACAAGCAATTTTTATTTGAATCATGCCCAAGTGTAGAAATATAATATTGTATTATATTCGATGGGAATAAATACATTGTTAGTTGTTAACATTTTGCTGACTTTCTATTTCGGCACCAAACATTTTCTCGCTATTCAATTCCCGGTGGTTGCAAACAATTACAAACAATGACTTTTTTTTTAATATTGTTAACATTTTCATTATCAAATGACACATGTTGCAATTAATTTGTCCCAACAACTAATTTAATTAAATAATTTAATTATATATATTAAGTAAGTTAATATAAATGAAAAATTAAAAAAATATAGCAAATTAAAGATAATGTAGTTCATATTTTTTAACTTTGCAACAGCTTTTATTTTTTCCATTTTTATAACTTTATTCATTTTTGTCCACCATATTACATTAGTTGATATAATTATGTGTACACGAGCTGGTTTTGAACCTGTTGTTGAATCACTCAATTGGTAGGTCCCCAAATCGTGGGCCTGACCATTAGTCCGGAGCTAAACTAATCCCAAAATTATATATATACATATAGGCACACACACACATAGAATGGAGGAATATGTTAATGACTTTTGCCTCCCTATACCCTAATCCATACCCTCACACCACCCTACCCCCACCTCAAAAAAAAAAAAAAATCTACAATTACAACTTATAATTGTATTATAATTTTTTTTTTCAATAATGTATTCTAAAATCTGAATAAGAAATCTTAGCATCTTGTAATTTCTATAGCTTTAGGCAATCTTATTCAATATTGTAATATAACATTATGTAGTTTAAACAAATTATTTTAGGATAAAAAAAATAAACTAAAAATAAAATTTTCAATTCATGAGCAATGAAATAAAATTTTAGATTAAATTAAAAAAAATAGACGATAAATCCACAAATCATTTTTTTTAAAAGAAAAACTTTAGGAAAAAAAAAACCTAGGATTCAAGTGAACCACCCTGGGCTCAATTCCTTAGAAGTCAAGCCCTGGTTACTTCCCTTCGATCCCATGAACCAATAGTTCAAGGTTGATTTTAGGTTGAGTCGGCCCAGCGCACATGTCTAATTATATGGATCAATGAAACGCTATGACGTACCATTTGTTAATTGAAAAGTTAATGGTGTCAAAAAAATCTTTCTTTACAACACTCAAATAGAAAAAATAATATGGTTAGGGCTTAAATTAAAATGTTGAATACTATAAATGTATTTATTTTTATCTTATATTATTAGTTAGTAGTTTTTAGAAGGTGAGTGTAAGTTATCTTGCAACATATACTTTATACTTTAGAGTGTAGCTTATATGATGGGTACAAATTATGAAAATATTGTACTACTAACCTATTTTATAGGATCAAGTTCTAAAAAATTATACATGGAAGATACATGCTAACTGATAACACTTATTCGAAACTTATTTGATTAAGCAAAGTAAAATACTGTAAAGCGGGATATATGATGCAAATAAAAAAATAGTAGACATATAGGATGATAATTTTTTTGCCTAAATTTTATTTTATTTTATATTATTTTAGGTTCCCTAAAATAGCATCGTATAGGCATGGGTATTTATTAAACTCGATGGATCCGTTCTATTAATCTAAACTATTATTAATAGCAATCAATGATTAATATAGATTTCTGTGAATTGAATATTGAAAAGTCCAATTTCAATCAAATAAGTTCATTTTCTAATCCATTGCTATTTATAGTCATATTAACTAAGGTTTTAAATGATAACAATAGTTTAAATATTATTTGCGCATTGAAGTAAAACCCATACTCTGGATGTTTAAGTGCGGGTGTCGCAATTTATAAATTTTTAGGATTACAAATTAATTAAGTCAAATATGCGTAACAAGCGTTTGTAGTCCAACGGTTAGGATAATTGCCTTCCAAGCAATAGACCCGGGTTCGACTCCCGGCAAACGCAATGTTTTGCTTTTTTTATTTATTTTTTCCTTTGCTCCATATAGACGCGAAAGCAGATCGTATACATGTTTTTAATAAGAGTTCACCATTCATCATTGAAAGCTTCATGCCATTGTTGCGACACCTAACACGAGCACCGACAAAGTGACACTGCTCTCTACAGCACGAACATTTTCTGCGATACATTATGCAACATTATTTATGCTTTTTTAATTACCTAACTATTTGCTTGAGTATATATAAATATATAGGGATGAGTTTCCTTGACTATATTTTCAAGCTGCAGGGTCATGCTTCGATGTTTGGATATTTACACGCACAAGCTTAGAGGCTTCCATTTTGGACTCGCGGCCTCAAACCCACTTGATTGATGGGTTTCTACTGCATTATGAGTCCGATGACCTTTTTCGTGATGCATCATGCGCCTATTTTCGCATTGAATAACTTGGGCCTGCGTACACACAAATGTCTTCCATTTAGCTTGTGATACATAAGATTTTTCTTGAAAATACTCGTGCCTTTTATCTTTATTACAAATATAATACTGGAAAAGTTTATGCAATTCCTAGGAAAAATGGTGTGTATCATAAGCTGAATGGAATTTACTTATAAAAGGGTTAATTAAAAAAAAAACGACCTATGTTATCGTCGATCCTAAAAAAGTGATATGTGATAATTTTTTTTTTTTTTTTATAAATGTATGACTTGTAGGTAAAATTATTTGTAATACGTATTTAGGGAACACATGGTACAGTTCGACTTATGCACGAGTCAGTTCTGAATCGTGAACCGGCCCATACTTATCTTAGACATTCTTAAACCGGTTGTTCAACTGCCGAATTTTAAGAGCTTAGGTTCAAGGTTCAAGGTTCAAGTTCAAGCTAACCTCGAAATTAAAAAAATATATGTAAATAATATATAATATGCTATATATATAATCCAAACATAATATATTATATAGAATATATAAAATGTAAACAAGTATATAGTATATATAATACATAATAATTAATATACTTTATATATAATATAAAATTAAAATCACATATTTACGATCACATTGTCTAGATGAATTATTTTATAGATNTGTGTTCATAAATATATAATATAAAATTAAAATCACATATTTACGATCACATTGTCTAGATGAATTATTTTATAGATAGAAAAAATACTTGAACTAAAAATAAAATATTTTCTTTACGAGTAACAATATAAAGTTTTAGATTTAGTTAAAAAAAATAATTCACAAATTACTTATAATAATTAAAGAAAATTCAAAAATAAAAAATAAAAAAAAAATCCTATGGTTCAAGTGAATTGGCTTTGGCCCATGCTTGGTTTACTCTCTTATAAGCTCATAAACCGACAATTTAAGGTTATTTCCAATCCGATTCGGCTCGGTGAACACCTCTAAGTATAATTTTGGTGGGTCAACTTAGTGTTAAATAATTACAAACTAATATTATAATTAAATTTCAAAACAAAAAACATAAATAACATAAAAGACACTAAAATATATTTAAAAAAATATCCATACAAATATCAACAATAGTTATGGAGTCACTTATTAGCTACCTTAAGGCTAGGGTGCAGCTAGCAACTGTTGGAGGAGAAGGTTGTGACCCCCCTACACACAACTTCTTCTCCCTAACAGTCATTAACCCTCACTCCCGATGATGGCATTGGGGTGGCCGATAAGGGGCTTAGTAGCCATATGTTGCCTTGGTCTCTCTTTTTTTTTTTTTCCCTTGTCTTGTAGATTTTTTTATGTAATTTATTTTTTTTGTATTTTTAGTTATAATATTAGTTTATAATTATTTAATACTAAGTTGACACGCTAAAATTATGCTACATGTCTTCTCAATATATATTACAAATAATTTCAAAATATAGATTATGTATTTGTTAAAAACATAATTATAACATATGTCATGTTCTTGTAATTAACCCCTCATAAAATAGGTGTACCTAGGCCACATTGTCTAATTGGTTCACACAAGTCGCAATGTGAGGCTAAGCATTTAATAAAATTGTAGCCATGCCTTTCACTTTTGATTTTGCACATTTCACAATAGATAAGACACAGGAACTTAAACTTATCATTTCGTATCATATTCTATAGGTACTAATTTCGAAACTTTTGGAACTAAAACTTACCTTATAACACTATATAACCTATCTCTTATAGAAGTTGTATCCTATAGAAATTACAAAGTATATGATTTCTTGTAGAAACTATAAATTTTTCTTATCTTCTCTTTAGTATCAAATTATAGTTACATTTTTTTCTTCAATAGCCAAATATTTCTTTTCATACTTAATTAATTGTTTTAAATGTATATAGGCAAATATCTTTGTTAATTTTTATACATTGCTACTACATTGTAACAATTTAAAAGTATGTTTTTTCCATCTACCACTACTACATAAAAAAGATCATATTTGTAAATAGCTAAAAAAGAAGAGTACATGTATTAGGATTGTTCATTAAACAAAATTGATAACCAAATTAAATCGCATTGGACCATAAAATGCAACTATTTAAACTTAAGAATTACAAGTTATATAATTCCTTATAAAACTTGTAAATTTTTCTTATTTTCTTATAAATTACAAATTTGTAGGTTTCCTTAATAACAAATTATGGTAACATTTTTTTTTTCCAATAGCCAAATATTTCTTTTCTTACTTAATTAATTGTTTTAAATGCATATTTGCAAATATCTTTGTTAATTTTTACAATAGTACTACTATATTGTCACAATTTAAAGGTAATTTCTTTTCCATCTACCACCACCACATAAAAAAAGATCATATTCGTAAATAGCTAAAAAAGAAGAGTACATGAATTCATAGAAAAAAAAAAAAGTTGAACCTAACCAATAATCAAATTGCATTGGAACATAAAATGCAACTACTGAAACTTAAGAAATACAAGAAACAAGCAGCTTTAGATATAAGGTTTCATTTTATGGGTTTGAGCCCTTTTTTTTTTTTAAAGTAAAATATTTCTTGACTAAAAAAATATGTAGCATTATTATTTATTTATCATTTATTAATATTATTTAATAATTTATATAAGGTGAATATTATGGTGCCCTAAATTTGTACAATAAAATGCAGGTTTTATGATAGATCCATGATATGAAAATATCATATATGCAACCCACCCCATAAGAGTAGGTTGTAGAAATTACTACTTAAAACCTACCTTAGGACACCTAATACTCATTTAGAACCTATTTGGTCAAATAGAGTATGAGTAGTTTTCTATAAAACAAGATTTCTCACCCTATAGCAAACTACACCATTTTAGGGGTAAAAAAAGCCATCATTACTATACTATGTTATAGTTATACATGGTATAGGAGTTTTTGTATTTTATGTTGCTTTCTTTGGATTTCATGGCATTTCATTGAGTTGATGTTATATTCGGCATTAACATTAAAGTGTTTATGTAGATTGTGTTTGGTGTTCCACTTCTGACGTTAATATTTTTATCCATTGAGAATGATCACTAAAGACATGCTTAATATGTAAGAATGGATCTAACATGTAATCATGGTTTTATGTTTGATTCTCATTTTTGCGTTTAGTTGTCATTTTGAAAGCTAGAATTGCAATACTATTATGCCTTTTGAAAGTTAAAATTGCGTTTGGACATCATTTTAAGCCAAGTTTAAAGATAAAATTATACACATAACACATGTATATATATATATATATATATCATTTTAGTAATTGGACTATTAGCCCAATTTAATGTAATGGAACAATTTAATAGGGTAATGACAGGGCTAAGCAAACTAAACCTACTCAAGACGTTTTTATAAAGATACAGTTTGGTAGGTTCAGAACAAAAATTACCGGATCAGTTTCTCTGCTCTTCGCTTTATTCAATAGCCTTGTACTAGAGAAGTAGGTGTGGAAAAAATGAGCTATCTAGGCATAAGACAATATCACGAGATTGTTATGATTATAAATTCTTGCAAACTATAATGCACTATATTATTATTAATTTTTTTTTTGTTCCCATTAACACAACCATTTGCGCATATAAAAAAGAGATATATGTAGAAGCTAAGCAATATTTATTGCATGTAATTTTCATTGTTAGGTGATTCATAATTTTATTTAGGAAAAATATAAATGGCCTTCAAATTTTGAACTTTTAAATGTTATAAATAATCCTCCTAATAATCTCATAAATTTTTATCTTGATACAAAAATATTCTCATAAACTTATCAAAACGTAATTTAATAACTCCTAAACTTTGATTATTATAGAGGGTTTTTTTAACGAAAAAACGAATGCTATTTATATTGCTAATTTATTAAAATTTAAAGAATTATCTATAATATTGAAATTTCATAGGTATATTTAAAGTGAAGCCAAAATTTTGAGGAGTATTTGTAGTTTTCCCTTTTACCTTTTTGATACAAGTATTATAGTTGTGTTGTCACATGTAATAAAAGGTTTATTAATGCTTCTAGAAACTTCTCAAGGGCGAAAGTTATCAAGTATGAGCATGGTTGAAACATGTCATGGAAAAAGGAAAAAAAATTGCATAAAATGATATAAAATTCTTTTATTTAGCACATTGACAAATCAATCGAGGCATTTTATGACGATGTTGGAGGTTGGCCTACCTCGAGACCTTGAAAGAGGCAAAAATCAAGGAAGAAGCCAGCCAATTATATAATAATAATACGATCAAGAGCTTTTGGTTTCAGGTGCTAAGTGTTTTCGTCTAATCAAAGCCAGGAATTGCATCTGATGATAAACTTTACACTATTATCATTAAAAAAAAAAAAGAAAAAAGAAAGGAAAGAGAGAGATTTATTATACACTATATATATATATATATATACACATAATACGTAACTATTCATCATAATTCAAATATATGATAATAGTAGTTTTTAAAAAAATCTATCATCTATGTTGTCACATATTTTTTTTCCTTTTGTTAAATATTTCATGGTATGTTTAAATGTAATTAGCAATTACCTAGTACATGTATGTATATATATTTATATATAAAGAAAGTTTTCTCTCCCGTGATTGCTCCAATTAAACAAGACAAAGTCAATAGGCCCGTCGTAAGTATCCGATCCCACATTCGACCACTTTATTGACCACCAAGTGTAAACGCTGAAGAACCCGTTTATTAGTGAGAGCAAGGGGTCCAATCCAGGAAGTGCCCCCACTCGCCACTACTATTATTTAATATTAATACTCGAAACTGTTCCTAATAGAGACTCTTACATTACTGTATAGTTTTATATGTTTTTCCAAGTTTCGGTGCGTTTGATCGATGGAAAATGTTTTCTAGACTAGACCTTTTTCTCTTAATGGTCAAAGCTTTAAATTTATCTTGTATTGTTACATCAATCTTGAGATATTGTGGTTAGACGAGGATTTTAGCGACTAAGAAGTGAAAATCTGTGTGGCTGATGGTATCATTAGACATTCCACCGACACTTTTAATGTTATTTGGCGTATAATAATTTTTATGTGCCTTATTATATATTTGCATCTCTTGAGATTTATAAACCTTTTGAATCTTAGAGATATGACTTAAAACTATAGTTAGCTTAGCACCAACATAAAAATCCCTAAGGAATTTCAAGAATTGGTGGAGGTCATCCAACATCGGAATGATAATGAAAATTGAAAAAAAAAAGAGCTTTTTGTTTCTAAATATCTTTGTTTTGCATTCTCGTTATAACCACAATCATGAATAGCAATAGCAATCGAGAAAGATACTTAACATCACCTTTTATTTTAAAAGAGCATTGTCATTTTCAATCTCTTTAAATTACGATAATGATATTTAGATCTGTAAAATTTTTCATTATAATCACTGTTGAATATAAGTCCGAGAAATGTATCCGTAAAATAAAGACACTCTCAATATTTGGGTTTCTTGATTTTATTGTTTGTATTTGAAATTTCAAACCACTAGTTTCTAGGATGCACCAATGTATTATTTCAAATTTGTTTTGGGCTTTTTTTTTTTCTTTTTTCTTTTGCTCTTTTGGGATAATTTTGTAATTCCATCATGATGTTTGATTTAGACAAATATCGTGCAGTTTGGAAATATCTTTAAGAATATCGCATGGTTACGGATCTAACCAGACAAACATGTTTTTTTTTTTTTTCCTTTTTGCCCAAAACAAACATGGTTTTGAAAAGAGACAAATACCAGAATTCCTACTCTAGAAAATTGTTGTATGTGAACACTTTTCGTTCCATAACCACTTTCTGTGTCTGAGATTAGTGGATGTGTCAACATTTTCTACCCCCGAAATCTACGGCCTGGGTAAGTGGTTTTTAGTAAGTCAAAAACATACCGAGGTGCATAAAAATCATTTATGTCATAATTTGTTATTTAATGCAGCAATAGTATTTATTTTGTCGTTATGACAAAAGTTATATAATATTGCTTATGTTAATTGTAGTAATTTTTTATGTAAATTTATTGCTTTTACTCATGTATATTTTTAGATCAATATCCGCATATAGTGCAGACTTTTATCAGCTTTATTATATTTGTTGAGTTGCTATATAATTTTTTTTTTTTCCACTTCTTACCTATTTATAAAGCGTATGATTAATATTTGAAAAGCTAAAATATTTTATTAAGTTCGTAATAAGTATTCCCTGGATCCGATTACGGTTTTTTAAAAACCTTTTTAAAGCACTTATAGATATTTATCTTGGCCGCGTCCATAGTCAGTAAGTCAACAATGATTTACTCGGACCCCACAGCCACGGTCGCAAAGAGAAAAGATGCTTCTTATCTGTTTTATTTTCCAGTTTTTCTCTTTCCTCCGCTCGGTAACTAGTGCCTAGTGGCGATAGAACGTTTCTACAAAAGCTCCGAGGGTCACCACTTTCAAATAGACGCCAAAAACAGTATGATAATGGTCATGGTCACTAAATTGATGGAAAAATTACAAAAACAGAATGTTTTTAACGATTTTGTAAGCTCTCTCTCTCTCTCTCTCTCTCCGAGTATAAAAATATGTTATGTTTAGTCATGGTCACTAAATTTAAGGGAGAATCATAAACATAGAATGTCTTTAAATATTTTGTAAACTCATATGTTTTCCTTTTTCCTTTAAAAAAAAATAGAACACATTACGTATCAATTCCTAATTTCCCAATGTTAATTATAAATTTGATAAATTTGCACCACTCTATGAGGATAGTGTAACCCCCATTAAGAAACGGATGACCTTCCATCATCCTAAAAATTACAAAAAGAAAATTGTAGTGACCCAAGTATGATCTATTGATCCTTTTCTCTTTTAATTTTTATGATTAATGTTACTCATCATCTTAAAGGGTCTTGCCCCTTTTATTGAGTAGTTAGAGGCATAACTTACCATTACTTCCAGCGCTTGGCTTAATCATTTCCAGGCCTTAGGTTGGTAAGCATATTACGTTTTAGTAATTGAATAATTTTTTTATTTTTTATTTTTTGCATGTTTTATTCTCTACAATTTTTAATTATTTTTTCTTTTATTATTTAATAAATTTTTTTTAGTAATACCATTCTATTAATGTATGAACAAATTAGAAGTTGACACAAGTTCCCTTACCAATACTGCTAACTTGGTTTATAAAAAAAATAATATGCTGGCCAAGTAGGAGAATATAATGCATATTTTATATTTTAAGTAATTGATTAATAAAAAAATGGATATTGTGGTTACACAAGATCCAAACTCATTATCTAATTATGGTTCATATATTTTTTTATGAACCAACTCAGTTTAGAGTTTTTAAAAATAGTCCTTAATGGGAAGATTATATATATGAATAAAAACTACTCGAGTTCATAGCCTTCGTACACTCAAAAACCCTCAAGAATCTATACATCATCAAGAGAGTTTATTAAGGGCTAGAAGCATCTAAGTTCCTAAAAGAAAGGTAACTTTAGAGAAAATATACTAATTGTAGAGGACTAAAATGATTTATCGGCTTTAAGTTCATTAATGATCTAAGCTTAACTTTTTCAGTTAAGGTGATAAGGCCCAAAGAGTTAAGTTTGTAAATTTGGGATGACTTAGAAAGATATAACAGGTTTGGAGTAAGGATTGTTGGATTAGCTTGCTCGCCCGCCCGCCCGCTCGCTCGCTCGCTTGCTCTTAACCGTTTTTAGCGAAGCTTATACATATAAAGAAACTTGTCATGGGTATGAACTCAACATGAGCCCATAGAAGAATCCATCGATAAGAGGACTCATCTCGACTATCAATTGTTACTGTGATTTGATGAACATTGTTAATGACTTAACTCTATAAATACTTCAAAGCTCCTCTTTACTTAGGAACAATTAAGCTATTTAAAGAAATGATGTCGTGATGTTGTGCTGTCGTGTTGCTATCACACAAGATCAATAGAGGTCAAAGTGAAAAATATACCATCTTTCGTCTTGAATAGTAGGGTTGACGCTTTATAGCTCCTCCACTTCTTACTACTGCATTTGAGCTTTCTAATACTGCTTACTCCTCATCTTTTCTTTTTCTTCTCTAAGTCATCCCTCATGTGTCATTCTACGTCACTTTTTTGAGATTGCGTGTAGTGCAAGACTCACGTTGCATGCACTTGATCACTGCAATTGAATCCCCGCAACCGAATCCCCTTATCTACATTTTAGCAACTCAACTAAGGGAGGACGTTGACAACTTAACTATGGTACCTAGTAAGAAGAGGATAGCTAACACTTTTGATAACATTACTCAAGATCAACAAGAGAATCCTGAATTTTCAAAGCAAACCACGTTGCCACCAGAAGATACCAATCAAGGAAACATATGAGAAGATGTATCTATCAACTTTCAGATGATGTGTGAGCTTTGAGAAACTACTTAAGCATTGAATTAATTCATGATAATGTTTGCTCAATGCACTTAGCTTGGTTGCTATAGTTGCAATGCAATAAGGTACGGTCCCCCAAATCCTATTAATACTATGCAACAACCCACTACTCAAGTAGTGCAACCATCCAATCCTCTTACCATTTGTTGAGGATACCACTCATGGAAGTGATGAGCAAATCCCTACAATAAAACTTATGCTTGTGTAAAACCTAGTACTCGAGGTAAGAGATACAAGAGTCCAAATCGGAGGCTCGTTGTCTTTGAGTACTATTTCGCATATTATGTAAGGTAGATTTGCCAGTCATCTAAATCCCACCTTGGCCGCATAGGTTAAAGCTACCACTCTAGGGAAGACTTAGATGTATTTATAAAGGAGATATAGACAAAGCTAACTGTGGGAATGTTTGATCTCAAACTCCCATGCAATTAGCGTATTGCTGACAAACATTGTCCCAAGCACTATGCGAGTCCTAAGTTTTCACTATTCAATGATAAGAAAAGAAATGTCAAGGAGCACTTGATGAAGTTTATTGAGACTGTAACTGTCTACAAACTTGATGAAGATTTAAAGGTAAACAAATTCTCTAAGTCACTCATAGAGAAAGTCTACACGTAGTACATTGACCTCCCTTCTCGATTTGTAGATTACTGGAGGAACATGTGTGAGATGTTTTTAGAGAAATTTTTCTAGGGGTGCCACGTGTTTAAGCGGTTCAATTGCTACTCGAACACAATTATTAGACAGCTGCATAAATATGTAAGGACAAACAATTATAAGTCTCCTTAATCGTTTAGCGTCCCACTATCTCTTAAACACTTCACATCTTATTCAATCTACTAACTTATGCATCGAAATGGTTACGTTAGATTACCCTAATGCCCTTCTAAGCCTAACATGCTCTCTTTAGCAAGTTAATCTTAATCCTAAATTTCACCAACAACAATATACATATATATATATCCATTATAATCATATATATATATATATATATTTTTTTTTTTTAGGAGTACAAATTTAATTCTCAATGTTTGCCATGTTTTCTATTTGAGTCCTAAACATTTAATTTTTTCTATTTTAATCCTTAATGTTTTCAAAAATTTACAAACAAGTCTTCCACCTATATATTGTAGACACCTAATTTTTAGCACTCTGTAATCTTAATCTTTTATTTTTACTTTTTTTTTTACAAAAAGGGTCTTAATTCAAAAATAATAAAAAGAAATTAATTAAAGATAAAAAATAATAAAAATTAACAAACAAAAAAAATAAGAAAAGGAAAAATTATAAAAATTTCGTAGACTTAAGGACAAAAGCTTAGTACAAATAATTATTTTAGGGGATCGGGTGTTTTAAGTACAATTTAGTTATATTAAAAATCAAGGCATGGGCCAACGGCCTAACGGATAAGTATCGAAGTATCGGATTTAATTTAATTTGAGGTCTTGAGTTCGAGTCTTACCAGGCATCTATGTCTTTTATTTTTCTATATTTTACAAAAGCGAGAAAAATAAACGGGATTCATATCTAATTAAAAACATTTGAATCTAATTTGATTTATCAGATTTGAATCTAGTTTAATTATTATCAAATCAGATACAATAAATATGATTCGATACGATATGGTTTGGGTTTATAAAAACACACATTCACGTTCAAAGGCTGGACCCTTCACTACTGCTACAACTTCTATGCACCGCCACAACCCTACGCAGCTTCACATTGTTCAAGTTTGTGTACGCTGCTCTGTCTTTGCTAAGCCCCAGTCGCCACAGCAGCTGTACAGTCAACGCCAACGAGCAACTAACACTAGCTGCATAGTTGACACCATTAGCAACCCAACGCCAAACATACAACAATAAGCCAGCGAATACAATTAAGCCCGTCACACCCAATATGCGATCAACTCACACTTACTACTGTTCAAGAAATAGCAAAAACTACACTCACCAGCAGCAAGTCATCCATGTGACCCCCACATCTTGCACTTTAATCTCTGACTAAATACAATTCCCAACCCTGACGACAGCACTCGTCCTCACCACCAACAATTGACCAACCACTTTACGCATACACTTCACAACCACACATGCTTGTAGTCACCGTCCTTTACCACTGATCACGAACGTTGTCCTTCACACGAGCATGCACTGTTGTGTACGGCCAGTACACGACCACGTATTGTTGTCTATAACTAAGTAAGCTCCATTGCCTATTGCGATTTGCTTCTCGCTATTACACCTTCAACTGCAACTCTAACGCCACAACGTCACTACGGAGTACTATCCATCGTCACTATTCACTGAACAACAATTAGGTTTGGCCTTGTTTGGTTCTTTCAATTTTTTTTTTTTATATATATACATCATTATTATATTAATTAGTTATTATTTATTAGTTAACGTAATACATAATACATGAATATGTTATCTTAGAAATTTTTTTAGGATTAGGTTTTTTTAGGAATTTTCATATAGAAAAATTATTTTTTAAGAAATCAAATTGACAAAAAAAAGAAATTTTTACAAAAAGGTTACAATATCTTAGAGAGTTTTTTAAAAAAATACTCACAAGTTAGGATCCTTTAGATTTTTTTAAACTGAATCAACTAAAACATAAACTTGACTGGTTTTCAAAAAATTAAAATCAATCAATACACTAAAGATTTTCTAAAGAACTACGATTGTCTGATCCCAGCTAGCGGGTACGTAGGCACCTTTAAGACGATGATAAAATATGTAAAAATTTAAGGTTTTTTTCTTTTGATTTTTATTTATTTATTTATTTTTAAATATTATAATAAAAAAAATAATCCTAATTTTGGTAAATAGATAGTGATACCTATTAAGGTTTAATAAGTTAGCCCTCGAACTCGGAACCCTTTAAGAGGTGGGCTGTTCGACCTACCACAAATGGGAGTTAGATTGCCCATCACCTTAAGGAGGTAGTTTAAGCCCCTTAGGGAGGTGGGCAACCATACGAACCTCTTACTTAAAAGGAAAAAAAATTTGTGGATACTCGATGGAGTTGTGCAATCTATAAGCAACCTGAGAGGTTTTCCTTTCATTTTTCATTTTTTTTTTAAATTATGGGTGGATACAATGCAACCTTAACTAGTGATGGGTTTAGTGACCTAATTTTTGAGTGGGTCATGACCTATCAATACAAAGTAGTGCCATTCGATTATTGTTAAGCCTGATTTTTTCCTCTCGGTTTTTATAAATTAATTTTCTTTAAACTAATCAATATTAAACCATATCTATTTAATATTGACTCTCGACTAAGGTTTAAAGAAAACTAGTATTTTAATTAAAACTGGTATTTTAATTTGAAAATTATTTGGAGTCGCCACTTGACCGTAGTCGAGAAAAAGAGTTAAGTTATAACCGATTGGGTTGATTGATTATAACTTAGCTACTGATCTTTCAATAAAATCAATTATGTTAAAATGATTTTTGAAAACCAAAAATCTGGAATCGAAAGCTAATTTTTCAAATCCTAAACGGGTATCACTTTTAATCTTTCTGAATTTAAATTTACCTTTCAATATATCCTTATAATGAAATCTATCTACATTTTAATTCAAAAAAAAAAAAAGAAAGCAATCAATTATTTACAGAAGATGGAAAAACAAATTCCGTATTTTAAGTCGTCCCGTGCATATATATGCCTACGTATCTACTATTCAAGATTAAACTTTCGTAGTTTATTTTGAAAATAATAGCGAGTTAGTTGATTTTAAATTTGGAAAGTGGCCAAGTTTATGTTTCTTAGCCATTTCGTTTTATTTAAGAAAAACACATAAAATAAAAGAGTCCTAATTTGGTGATTTTATTTTTGGGAAAATTCTAAAATATTCTAATTTTTGAAAAAAGAAAGGTCCATTTATTTTCATTTGTTTGGAAAAAAAAAAATTTAGGTGATAAAACTTTTTAGAAAAATCTTAAAATTCCTAAATGTAACTTTCTATGAAATATACAATTATCATGACTAACATACCTAATTGTAGAAAAAAAGCTTAATTATGAAAAAGAAGTCTAAACCATGAAAAAAATGTTTAAATATAAAAAGAAGCCTCAATTATAGAAAAGATGCTTAATTATAGAAAAGACGTCTAAATTATGGAAAACATGGCTAAAGAGTTTGTTTATTTTATTGAAAAAGAGATTTTTCTAAATAAGAGGGCATCTTTATTTTTCATTATTATTATATTTTTCTACTTTTTTTAATTATTTTTATTTTTTATTGTATATTTCTGACTAAAACATAAAAATAAGCAATCTAAACAAACTAGGCCTTTTTTTTTTATAATTGCAAATAGAATACAATTATAACAACAACAACAAAAAGTATGATATTATAAAAATAAGTAAAAGCAAATAAAACAAAATACGGAGAACAAAACACAAATCAAAACCAAAGCAGAGCCAAATTAAGCTGGAGTTCACACGAATCTTAGAAAAAGGGGTCGTGTAGAAAGAGAGAGTAGCATTGTGAATGGATTTAAGTGATTGTGAGTGATGAGTTGATGGTTTGTAGTAAAATGGAATCTCCTATTTATAGGTATTATGGTCTAGTTAAGGATGGAAAATATTAAATGTAATATGATTTTCTTCCATGTTTAGGTTGGGTGAACCTTGATGCTAAATACAAAGTTGTGCGTATAGAAGTATGTCCAATGTGCGTAGGAGTGTGCTTACCACACTTAGAAGTGAGTTGGTAAATGATGTGTGCGATGATATGGCCCGTGACGTGACGATGAAGTGAGAAAAGAAAAGAAAAAATACATTTTGTACCTTCCATGGATTGAACCTAAAATCTCAAAGTCATATGTAATATTAAGTCTAAGTGCTTATCTAGCTAGACTATTGGTTTTTCCTTATTAAATAGCACATATGGACTAAGTTAACTTAGATTAGATTTAAATTTAAGCCTAGGTTTAATGACCCTCTCTTTATTGTATTATATTCTATTAAACTATTTAAAAGATTTATTATTTTCTAAATTTTATATTTTTGTGATTTTTTCTAAATTTCTTATTTTTCTAATTTTTTTTTTTTTTTTGCATTTTTTCTAGTTTAGAACCCTTTACATTATTAAAAAAAATAAAATGGAGCAAAAATTGAGTGTCTACAGCTACCCTTCTTTGTGGTGAAGTTTGAACAAAACTTTATTATAAAAATAAAAAAGATACTATTTTTGCCTTGATGGTGACTTTGACTTAAGAAGTGTAACAAATAGCTAGCTATCCTAGACTTGATCTACTGGGGATTTTGGTGAAAAGGTTAAAGACAGAGGAGGTGCTCTAAGGGCTAAAAAGAAGAAATGAAGCTTGGTCGTGCCCTTTTAGGCTCGCTAACCTAAGTGGGTTTATAAAAAGTGACAAGAAATCGGGATAGCGCTTTGAAAGCATGTGATATGAGAGTTTGGCTTAGGATAGCATTCTAAGGGCATGCAATTTAGGGGTTTTAGCTTAAGTCAAGATAGCGCTCCGAGAGCATGTGATCCAAGGATTTCAAGCTTAAGATAACACTCAAAGAGCATACGATCTAAAGGTTTCAAGTTGGGGATAATACTCCAAGAGCATGCGATCTAAGGGTTTCAAGCTTGGGATAACACTTTGAGAGCATGCGATCTAAGGGTTTAGCTTAAGTTAGGATAGTGCTTTGAGAGCATGCGATCCAAAAGTTTTGACTTGGGTTAGGATAGCACCCTGAAAGTATGTGATCCAACGATTTCAAAGTCAGGATAGCGCTCCGAGAGCATACGATCTAAGATAGGATAGTGCTCCGTGAGCATGCAATCCAAGGGCTTCAAATTGGGATAGCGCTCTAAGAGCATGTGATCTAAGGTTTTAAGCTTAGGATAGCACTCTGAGAGCATGCAATTTGAGAGTTTTGGCTTAAGTCAAGACAGTACTCTAAGAGTATGCGATTTGAGAATTTCAAGGTGAGGAAATTACGTTGAGAGCATGCAATCTGAGAGTTTTAAAGTGAGGATAGTGCTCCGAGAGCATGCGATTCAAAAGTTTTTAATACATGGATAGTGCTTTAAAGAGCAAATGATTTATGGGTGTTACGCCTCGAAGTTACATAATCGTAACAGTCTCACCGTGTAAACCATTTTATGATAGTAACTAGCCTTACAATACCTACCATAGACATGATTTACACAAGGTATCGACGACTCCTCACTTTGAAGTAAACAGTTCAATTAAGAGTTTAGTTAAAGTTACAGTAATTATCAAGAACTTTAAGTCAACATAAATAATTACATATATATTCCATAAAACTTTTCAGGAAATTCTACATAAACGTAATAATCAGCTAATTTACATATCAACTATCAGTCTTTTAGTCTTAAGCTATTAAGGAGACTCTAGATATACATTAACCACTAGACGAATTGATCCTTATACCTTAGGATTCAAAAGAACTAACCTCTGGATAGTTGTAGGGTGGCATATTACTAGGAGTATTTAGAAATCAGAACCTGCAAAAGGATCTATATGGGTAAGAGTGACTACAGCTCAGTAAGTTGAATTGGAGACTCGTGAATGTATACAAACACAAACAAGATTATCAAGCAATTATTTTCACGCAATACAACAAATAAGTGTCATTATACAACGTAGTCCGGTCTGTTGCGAAATCAAAGAAATTTCACTCGCTCTAATCCGGGTTGAAGAGTTTTCATGTTATGCAACAACTCATAACCAAACCCAGGTTTGTGTAATGGAGACACTACTCCTCCTGAGACTATCCTTCGAACCAATGCCCTCATCCTTACCGCGACCTCCTTTCCTGTCTCTTAGTTCGGTTAAGGATGAGGAAAAGACCAATTTGCTATCCAGCATTATCTTTTTCAAAAGTATTGGTGCTTGGTTGGAGAATCCCGATCCCCTAAACGGTTGCAATGCATGATAGCTTAGGGCATTAGGGTCGATTAGGATTAAGTTCTATTTAGGGTGTTCAAACAATTTCATACTAATCTAGTCATAATAAACAATCAATCACAACATGAATTCAGATACACAAACACATGCATAAACTACTTACAATCACAATCATACACAATCCTAAATCTCCGAGTACCTTAAAATAGTACTCCAATACGGTGAAGTAATAAACCTAACTTACTTAAAATTCTTGATTGCCCAATCACTTAATTGCAAGTCGGTTCATCTCCAAGTATCCTATAATACAAATACGTCTTTTTAGTACTTATACTTTAATGATACATATTCTAAGTTATAATTTAACTCACTTTTCCATGTATACCTATTATTTATTAATGATTCACTCTACTTTAGGTTGGGATTCGATTTCTAAATTAGATTTCAGTTTTGATTCTACATTATTTTTTACTACTAAGAATCCTAAATATGCTCGAATCCTAATGTGAAATTAATCATATTAAGCTCGAGTATTCTAATATTACATTAGGTCTTAATTTAGTGTTCTAACCTATTCAGTACACTTTAATCTTGATTGGGGTACCGTATTTACTCCCGATATGAGGAAATCTTACGTTTTTGATCCAATTACCTAAAATTAAATTTTGTTTCAGATTTATTATGTACTGATTTTATTATTATATTATCCAAATAAACCTAATTCTTTCATATTTATTAAAATTCCAATTCTACATATTCCTAATTTCCTACAATTACCACATAATTCTTATATTAATTACACTTAACACTCCAAAGACTAGGATTAGGTTTCCACATCAGAGATTAATATCCTTAAACATCTAATTACCTTTTAAATCAGTAATTAATCACTTAATCACCTAATTAACCCAAAATTACCCTTTTTTTCATCATTTTAGGGCTAAAAAATTACTTAAAGATTTTGAAAATTAATTTTAAAAAAATGGCTTCATAGTACTATTCTATATCATTTAAGCATTTTACAGAAAAAATTTGAGCTCTAAACTATATTCCTAAGCCTATTTATTTCTAATTCTAATCATGCTCGATTTTATTTAATTTCTTAAGAATCTTATATTTATAGAAATGATTAAAATAAATCACTATTTTCCCTAAACTACATACAATAAAACCTCAAAATAATAATTTCTTAATTTTTTAGGTAAAATAAATAATTTTAAGAGATTTTATAAAATTGGAGAAGATGTGAGACTTACCTGGTTCGATAACTTTTTGGCGTCCAACACCGGTTCAGGTATGTTGGCTGGTCCAGGCGGTGGGTTTGGAGTGGGGTGATGATATTGGTTCGATTTTAGATAGTAGTGATGTGTGGGTTCGGTTTACAAGCCCCTATTGCACAGATTTGCAAAAGAATTTTCTAAACTTTAATTTTCCCTCTTGTTTTCAACTCTTTACAATGTTTCTAAGCTTTTAATTGTCCAAATGAGTTCTGTAATTTTTCTTGCTATTTATAAAGCCTTGTAGGAATTATTATACATTAATTAGATAAGACAATGCTCAAATCTCTTCCAATTTGCCTTTTGTGTTGATTGTTTTTGATTGGTTAATTTTTTTTCTTTAATTCTTGACTTGCCACGACCAAATCTAGGTCATTCCCTATTCCTTTGATTTTTTTCTTGGTTTTTATTTAATTATTTAATAAGTTTCTAGCTAATTTCAGACAATTTAGGTCATTTTGCGTATTTTTATTTATACGTAAATACATATATGATATAAGTAAACATTCCTAATTATTATTTAGGTTATTCTGTGATTTTTAGTATACATATAATCTATTTTTAGCAATTTATTAGTTATTAGATTGTACTTTTCGATAATTAATAAGTACTATATTTAAAATTTGAAAATTTTATAATCTCTTATTTTATTACTTATTTTCTTAAATTCAAGTTTCTGAGGTCATTTTTACTAATATTTCTAACTATAGTTTATAATTTAGGTTTGATCGGATCCTTTAATTGATCGCTCTAAACTTTGTGTACTAAGTTCGATCCTATGGTCATTTGGCTTATTTTTAGGTCTTATAATGGGGACCAAAGCAAAATGAGTTTATGTAAAAAATTCTTGAAAAAGATAGATTTGTTGATTAATAATCATGAAAGATAGAGTAGACACTAGGGATAAAGTCCCTTGATAGAAAGAGAGGTGGGTAGCTTCAGCTATGAGGGCGATCATGTCAAAGAGGATGATTTTGGCCTCCAAGGCTAACTTGGGAGTGATTTTTATGCAGGAATAGATCCTTGAACTTTGGATGACAGGAAGTGAACTCGTTTGAAAACAATTGTTGCTAAGGTAATGATAGAAGCTTACTACTAGGGTTGACTTTGGAGAAAATGACTTTCAAAAGAAATTAGGATTTTTATCTTGTTAAAAACTTGGACTACTAGGGGGATGCGGACAATAGAAAGGAAAAAAATGAGAGGAAATCAAATTTATTGCTAACAAGTTTTAATTCTCCCAGTGTGTAGGCTTTTTAACAACATAACAACTTAATCTTTTGGGTCATCTTATCTAAGAGAACCCTTTCTTTCCTTCAAGGGCAAATAACTTTCCATAACTTTTTCAAATTTCTTTTTATCAAAGGATATCTTCTAAAAGATATGTTTAGTCTAAAAGAACTTCCTCACACTCTCAGCTTAAACTTCCCTTTCTTGATTTCATTTCCAAAAATTATGATTCATCTTGTAAGTAATACGCTTTTAATTAATCCGTTAGGTCTTTTTTGAATTGTAATGTAATAAAGGCTTTTGGTCTTTGGTTTCAAAATGGATATTACTGAAATGGCTTTTTATAAAAGAACTGCTCTTCAACTAGGGTTTATAAGTTAAGAACCTTATAGGTAAAACTAAAATTGTGGTTGCCCTAATTTCAAGTATAGCTTTTACTAAGGATAAGTTATCTCTTTTAATCAGAAAGGCCTTTAAGGAAGGATAGAATTGTGGGTCGGCCATGAGCCATGTCTTAGTTGCAATTTTTTTAGTGATCATAATTTTTAGGAGGGAAACTTTGGTATTTGCCTCGGTTTCTTTTAAGTTTAATTGCTTTGATTGCGTTTTTAGGGCCTTTATTTGAAATGTGGGTCTTTATTCAGGAATGGGTTTTTGTGCCCCATTTAGGCTTTGGAGCTTTAAACTTAATCACCTTGTTTGTGTAGATTTATTTCTTGAGTGCATTTTTCATTTTTTATTTCAAAATTTCCCGTTTTTCTCCTTTTTCCTTTTTCATTTAAGGTAGAAAATGATAATTTTTTCTTTTAGCTTATAGCTTAAAGGATATGTGGTTTGTGTTTAGTGTTTAAAATGGATGCCTTTCTTCGTCTTAGAGGAAATTAGTTATTAATGGTAATGATTACTTTTAAATTGATGCGACTAAAGTAAGCACAAATTAGTTTAAACTTTTCTTCTAATAGATGTTCCTAACCTTTTTTTTGCCTTATTGAGAGGGTAGTTCTTAATAGGGTTTAATTTTTGAAAATACCCCAATAAAAGGTCCAACGAGGTTAACAAAGGATTTTGTGTTTAGGATATTGAAAAGATTATCTAACTTCATTTTAATTTGGGTATTAAATGTAAGATGGATTTCCTTTAAGGAATGAGTCTAATATTCTCACAATGATACCACTCGACTCTTAAAGTGTCTCAGGATCGATGTTTGGGATTCATCTTGCCTTTTTTCATTCTAAATCTTTTAACTAATGAGATATCTTAAAATAGGAGAAACGCAAATAAAACACTTTATTTGAATCACTTGTCTTTTACAAACATTGTGAAATCTGATCCTATCTTTGAATTGGGTCTAACTAAATTGTCCCTACATTAATTAGGTCTTGAACTCTATTTTTCAATTCCTAATAGTTTTCAGTAGAATGCCCTTACTGACTCATATGATGTTCACATTGTGCATTTAGGTCATATTTCCTCGACTTGTGTCATGGCATTGGGGCGTTTTGTTGCAATAAACCCTCGTTTCTTAGTTGGTTAAATACTTAAGATAATGAGGTGGGGATTTGAGTGAACTTTCTTCTGGGTATTTTTAGGTCTTTTTTACTTAGTGTAAGTGTTGATGTTATAGTATTTATATATGCCCCTGAATCTAGTGGGGCTGGTCTTTTTCCGGTCAACTTCCTTATTCTTATGGCTTTTTCAATTCGACTCCCAACAAATACAATGTCCGCAAAACTAGCCATTATATTACCTAATAAGTGCCCATAATATGGTTCCTCTAATGAGTTAATAAAGACAAATATTAATTCTTTTTTAAGGAGAGGAGGAATGATTCTAACTGCCATGCCCCTCCATCTTTGGGCGTATTCCTTAAATGACTCATTTTTCTTCTTTCTTATTGTGCACAAGTCCTAAATCGAAAGAGCTGTCTCAATATTGAATTTGTATTGCTCATAAAATGCTCGAGCCAATTTCTCTTAGGTATTGATCTACATGAGATTGAGTTGGGCATACCAAGTTAATGTAAGCCCTACTAGACTATCTTGGAAAGTTTGTACCATGAGTTGATTATTTTGAATATATTTGCTTATATTGCAGATGTATAATCTTGTATATAGCTTTGGGCATTGGGTTCCATTATACTTCTCAAAATTAGGTATTTTGAATTTTTCTAAGTAGGCTTTAACATCAAATGCAGAAAGGTCAGTGATCCCAGCCTGCTTAAATCCATCACAGCCTCCGAACACCCTCATTTTCTTAGTAATTTGTTGGGTCAATTTCCTTTCCAATTTTTTTATACTATCTTAGTTAGTCGTAGAGTTAATTTACCTTTTGTTGATTGGGAATGAATACATGTTAGGCTCAAAAGTTGGGTTGACTTTTGGATAGACCCCTTTTGATTTAAAATACTTAAAAGTTGGATTAGCCTTTAAATAGTTCTCTTCCACTTCTAAGGGTAGGCCTTGATATTTTTTCTACAGTGGGCCTTGGAGTGCTCTTCATTTGATATGGCTCTAAGTAAAGCAATATTGTCAGCAAGGAAACTTAACTGATTTGCAATTTTTTCCATAGTTTGCTCCAATGAATGAAACCTTACTTCTGCAAGGTTGCTGCTATCAAGTTTGTCATTATTTCCGTCGTTAGCCATTACTTTAGATAAGAATCCTCACCTGTTAGCAAGTTCTTCATTTTAATTTCTTTTTTTGAAAGAATTCTCTTCTTTTTAAGAAAGAGGAAAGGAATATAAGGATAAGACTTATTTACAAGTTGTGCGAAAGAAGTAGAAAAACATTTCTAAAGGATGTACAAGAGAAAAGACTGGAAAGAGTTAGAGTAGAAGGCATAAAGAAAAGAAATCAAATATTTAGAAGCCTAAAGACATGACTCTCATGATGTTACTATAAAAAAGACTTTCCTTCTTACTTTTTCTTTAAAAAAGTTATTCAAATAGAAACTAATGAATATTTACAAGTAAATAAAAAATGCAAATGAGGGCATGTGGATGCAGAGAGGGGAACTGGCGACTAAATAGTAATGTGGCAATATAAAAAAGCTTAGGGTTGAGACCTTACCGGAATTCCATTATTATAATATAGGGAAATTGAAATGTTACATAAGAATGTTATTTATATTAAATTTATAGGAAAACGACAATTTTACAATAGAAAAGTTTGATACAAAAGGATAAAATTATATTTGGTGGTATAAGGAAAGTATATTATAACCTTTTTTTTTTTTTGGTATAATAGAATTCTGGTAATGTTTAGACCTTTTGTAGGTGACATGTCCTATTACTATTTATTTGCCAGTCTAAAAGTCGTATATGCAATCAAGGTAGGTTTTAAAGGTTCTAAAGATTTGTTACCTTACTTGTTTTAAGAAAATACTTTCATTGGTCACATCGAGCTCAAGTGGAGTGGCTTAATCAACCCTGAGTGGTGGTTACACCACAGCACCCGAAGCCCATACAATGGCTCCCTTCTTAGGGTCCTAAGATGAACTGGGTTTGACCACATCTATCCTGCATCTTTGATGCAACAAATGACCCCCCATATCCCAACATATGTGGTATGTAAAATAAATAATTAAAACAAAATATACACATGAAGGTAATCACAAACAAATAAATATAAAAATAAATAAATGAATAAACAAATAAATAAATGACATTGTTATTTTGAAAAGCAATTTTAATTTCGGAAAGTATTTAAGTGGTTAGCCCTCTTGATGTCTCCAATGGAGTCGTCAAGCTGTCGAGCTTGGTTTTTCCCCCCGGTTTTTATAAATCAGTTTTTTTTTTTTTAAATTGATCCATATTAAACCCTACCTGTTTAATATTGACTCTCAACTAAGATTTAAAGAAAATCGATTTTTAATTTGAAAATTGTTTGGAGTCGCCACCCGATTGCAATTAAGAAAAAGAGTTAAGTTATAACCAACTGGGTGGATTAATTATAACTTAGTAATTGATTTTTTGATAAAACCAATTTTGTTAAAACAATTTTTGAAAATCAAAGGTTTGGATTTAGGGGCTAATTTTTTAAACCCTAAACATGTATTACTTTTAATCTTTCCGAATTTAAATTTATCTTTCAATATACCCTTATAATGAAATCTATCTACATTCTACATTTTAATTCTAATAAAAAGAAAGCAATCAATTATTTATAGAAGATGGAAAAATAATTCCATATTTTAAGTCGCTTCATATACACGAGTACTTACATACCTATTATTGGAGATCAAACTTTCATAGTTCGTTTTGAAAATATTAGTGGGTTGGTTGATTTTAAATTTGGAAAGCGACCGAATTTACGTTTCTTAATCATTTCATTTTATTTAAGAAAAACACTTAAAAGAAAAAGGGTCCTAATTTGGTGATTTTATTTTTGGGAAAATTAAAAAATATCCTTATTTTTGAAAAAAAAAAGGTTCATTTATTTTTATTTATTTGGGAAAAAAAATTTTCTAAGTAATAAAACTTTTAAAAAAAATCTTAAAATACTTAAATGTAACTTTCCATAAAATATACAATTATCATGATTAACATGGCTAATTATAGAAAAGAAACTAAACCATAAAAAGGAAACCTAATTATAAAAAGAAAGTTTAAACCATGGAAAAGATGCCTAAATATAAAAAAGAAGCCTAAATCATAAAAAAAATGACTAATAATAGAAAAGATGTCTAAAATAGAAAAAATGTATGAATTATGGAAAACATGCCTAAAGAGTTTATTTATTTTATTAAAAAAAGGACTTTTTTAAGTGAGAGGACATCTTTATTTTATTTTTTATTATTATTATTTTATTATTTTTATTGTATATTTTTGACTAAAACATAAAAATCAGTAATTCAAACAAAATAAGCCTTTTCCTTTTTTTTTTTTTTTACAATTGCAAATAGAATACAATCATAACAACAACAACAATAACAAAAAGAAAAAAGTACGATATTACAAAAATAAATAAAAGTAAAGAAAACAAAATACAAATCAAAACTAAAGCAGAGTCAAACCAAGCTGGAGTTTGCACGAATCTTAGAAAAAGGGGCTGTGTAAAGAGAAAGAGAGCGTGGTGTTGTGAATAGATTTAAGTAATTGTAAGTGATAAGTTAATGGTTTGTGGTAAAATAAAATCCCTTATTTATACGTGTCATGGTCGAATTAAGAATGAAAAATATTAAATGTAATATAATTTTCTTTCATATTTGGCTTGAGCGAACTTAGATAATATGTGATGCTAAATACAAAGCTGCGCATGTAGGAGTGTGTCCAGTGAGTGTAGGAGTATGTCCAATGCGTATAGGAGTGTGCCTACCACGCTTAGAAGTGAGTTGGCAAATGACGTGCTGATGATATGGCCCATGATGTGGTAATGAAGTGAGAAAAAAAAATAAAAAATGCATTTTGCACCTTTCATAGATTAAACCCATAATCTCTAAGTCATATGTAATATTAAGTCTAAGTGCTTATCCGATTGGGCTGTTGGTTTTTCCTTATTTATATGTGTAACATTGCACATATGGACTAGGTTAATTTGTGCTAAATTTAAATCTAAGTCTAGGCCTAATGACTCTCTCTTTATTTTATTATATTCTAGTAAACTATTTAAAGGATTTATTATTTTCTAAATTTTCTATTTTTTGCATTTTTCTAAATTTTATATTTTTGTGATTTTTTTCTAAATTTTTTTTTTAGGTTTTTCTTATTTTCTTATTTTTTTTTTACATTTTCCCTATTTTAGGACCCTTTACATTATTGAAAAAAAATAAAAGGGGGGTGGGAGGCACAAAAATTGGATATCTACAGTTATCACTTTATTTTTAAGATTAGTCTTTTAATTAAATTTTTCTTAATTTTCAATTTTTATTTTTATTTTGAAATATTTAATTATTTAGGATATGCATTAATTATTTAAATTTTTGTATTTTCATTCTATTTTTATAATTTTCCAATAATTTTTTGTGCTTTTCATAATTCTTAATAATTTTACTTAAATAATATAGATGATAAATTTATTTAATTAAATTAATTATTTAGATGAATCATATTGTACCATATAAGACTATCAATAGCTAAACTAATGGCAAATTAATGGAGGACTTATTTGCAAATTTTGAAAATATTGTGGACTGAAATTGAAAAAAATCAAACATTTAGGACTCAAATAGAAAAGATGACAAAATGTTAAGGACTAAATTTGTACTTTTTCTCTTCATGCAAAACTATTGATAAACAAATAGAGGACTTCTTTGCAAACTTCTGTAAAAGTTGAGGACCGAAATGTATAAATTTAAATGTTTAGAACTTAAATAAAAAAGCTTATAAACGTCAAGGACTAAATTTGTACTTTTCTTGACTTCTTTATTATTAACTTTTGGTGATTAATAATTTCTCAAAACTTTTTTGGTTATGGTGACTCTTAGATATTACATTTTTATCAGTACCTCTCTGATATTAAATTTTAGCCACTAATAATTTTTCAAGAGCCACAAGTAATTTTTAAACTTTTTTCATTTAAACCTTTTCATTAATAGTACATTTATATTAACCATATTTTTTCTTATTACTGTTGTACTTCTTCGTAATAATACCATTTAGATATATACTTTCTTATTATTGTTACTTAAACCTTTTTATTATTCAAGTTATATAAAGATAATATACATGATTAGAAAGACAACAATTCTTTCCATATACTGTGAATTAGAATTCATCACACAAAAGAAGCAGTAAACTTCATTTATGGAGATTAGATGTACGAGATACAAGAGAACATCCCAAGAAGATGCAATAGTTTGCCAATAAGAACATCCCAAGAAGATATGATCGCTTGTGATAGACTTACGATCAAAAGTACTAGAACCTCAGTCCGAATAAAAAAAAACACAGAAAGTTTAAGATCATTATCAGTAGAATGAGGAGAGGCCACGATGAAATGTAGCCTTCAAATGCTAAAGTAAATGTAGTAAAGATTGATAATAAGGAACTTGAGGAGCTAAAACGAACTGACTAAGATAGTGTACAGAAAATGAAATGCTTAACTTGGTTAGAGTGATATATAATAGTTTGCCAATGAGCCTGTGATAATGAGGAGGATCTAACATCAAGTACCGTATATGTTTATCTAGTTTCAAATTAGGTTGCATAGGAAATTTAGTAGGTTTGCAACTAGTAAGTCTTACTTCAGCAAGCAAGTCCAAGACAATTTTTCTTTGATTGAAAAAAAAAAAACATCATTTGCTCTGCACAACTCTAAGCCAACAAAAAATTTAGCAAGGCCAAGATCTTTAATGGTGAACTCTTGATCAAGCCTATCCTTGATAGTAGCAATAAAAGCCTCATTTGAACCTGTTATGATCATGTTATCCACATACAAAAGAATAATAACTACTCCACATCTGCTATTATGAATGAATAAAGAATAATCATGACGACATTATTCAAAACCATTAGTAAGAAGAAATTTAGAAATCTTTACGTTTCATTGTCTTGATACTTGTTTTAAAACATATAAAGATCAATTTAGTTTACACACTTCATGAGATAAAAGCCTTGGTATAACCTTTAAGAGGCCTCATATAAATTTCCTCATCGAAATACCCATGCAAAAAAGTATTGTTAATGTCAACTTGGTGTAAAGACTAACCAAATGAAATAGCAACAACAAACATAATACGAACTTCCTTGAACTTTGTCATAGGAGAAAAAGTTTTATGATAGTCTATGCCTTGTTGTTATGTATATCTTTTAGCAACTAAACGAGTTTTGTATCTTTTTATTTTTTACCAAGCCTATATTTCACCTTAATCACCCATATACACCCTATAGCTTTCTTGCCTTTAGGTAATGTAGTCAACTCCTACATATTATTATATTCCAAAGCATCTAATTCTTTATTCATTGCATTTACCTACACTTTAGACCTAACGGCTTCAATATAACTACGTAGTTCTTTAGTAGTTAACACATGTGCTAGGGATGCTACATAATCACGAGGTAAAGAAGAAAGGCCATCACTTTGAAATGAAAGGGTAAGAAGAAGAAACACGTGTTGTAACAACAACATTAGACATGCTATAAACAGAACAAACATAATCTCGCAACCATTGAGAAGTTTCATTTGTTCTTTTTGACTTGTGTAAATGTTATGTTGGCAAAGAAGTAGACTAACCACAGGTATTAGGAACACTTAAATTTGAAGTGGAGGGATCGGTTTGAGTAGAAGACTTTGTCAAATATACACTAGAAAATTAAGGAACAACTAGAGGGGATTGATCATTTGAAGAATGATTAGCTAGATTAGTGGATTCACATGAGACTTTATTTTTGTGACTAGACTCAAAATTAATAAAAGAAGAATCAGAACATTAATCAATAACAGATTTATATGGAAATGTATGCTCATGAAACATAACATCTCGAGAATTAAGAATTTGATGCTTATTTAAATCATACACCTTATAAACCTTCTGCCTGTATGTATAGCCTAAGAAGATACATTGTGTTCCCCTAGGATCAAATTTATTGGATGATCTAAGTTGAAATCCAACAAAATACAAGCATCCCATCATTCGTAAATTATTATAATCTGGCACAACACCATATAGCTCCTCATAAGGATTTTCCAATTTGAAGACTCCATTGGCATCTTGTTTATCAAATGAATTGTTGTAAGAACACATTATCTTCAAAAGTTCTTTAGTAAATTTGCATATAATCTTAATGCTCGTGAAGTATCTGAGAGATGTCGATGTTTCCTCTTAACTACATCGTTCTATTAAGGTGTATAAATGGTTGTTCTTTGATGAAGTATTCTAAGTTCAAGAAACAAGTGTTTACACTCATTTGATATAAATTCGATACCATTATCTAACCTGATGATTTTGGGTGTCACATTCAACTAATTTTTGATATATGAGAGAAACTGTTTAAGAAGGGAATAAACTTAAGTTTTGTATCTAAACAAATGTGTTTAAGTTCTTCTTATCATCAACTATAGTTAAGAAGTACTTAGCACCTGAAATAGACTTAATGGCATAAGGCTCACAAACATCACAATGGAGCAAATAAATGCATCAGGCGCCTGACTTGTACTTCTACTAAACAACATTTTATGAAATTTAGATAAAGAGCATACATCACAAGAGAAAGACTTGAAATTGAGATGTTTACAAGTAGACAAGTGTTGTATCTTAGAACAAAAGACATATCTAAGAATCATCAAATTTATGAACTAAAGAAGAAGACTAAAATAATACTAATTCTTTAGCAACAAACTCTGAAGTATTGCCACAATCACCAATTTCAGCTTGTAAGATATACAATTTATAGGATGTCTTAGTTGTTGCTATGAGTTCTTTAGTTATTTGGTCCTATAACATACATGATGTTTTATCAAAAAAAGGCTAAAAGAATACGATCCTTAAGTAGTTTTGGTATAGAAAGAAGGTTATGAATGAATTGAGGAAATAAAAATACATTATGGTTAACTTGGTGTTTATAGAAATGGAATTGGTATAAGAGATTATCAAGTGTCTACCATCACGTAGTATGATATAAATGGGTTTTTCAAGTTTATGTAGCTTATAGAGAAGAAAAGAATGTGGGCACATATGATCCGTAGCATGGGTATGAACTACTCAAGAACTAGCATTTTCATATGAAGAACTAGAGTAAACAATGGGATCGTAAGAATTACTTGTAAACTTAATGAGCTATACAACATTAGCCATAACTCCTTGTTCCTCATTGTCTTTCATCATTTTGATAAACTAAAGGAACAACTCCTCATAAGCAAATTTTTCCAAGCTTGCAACTTTATTTCAAGCTTTATTCCCTGCAACATTAGGAGTATTAAGAGGAGTATCTACTACATTAGCCGAAGATTTGTAATTTGTAGAATTTTAGCCTTTAAACACTTGCTGGCCTTTAAACACTCGCTTCTCTTTATACCAGTCAGGATATCCCACAATTTGGAAGTAATTTTCAACAGTATGGTTTTCGACCTTGTAGTATTTGCATAAAGGTTTTCCTACACCAACTCTTTCTTTTCTACACTCACCAAAGTTCTTTCCATTATTAGCTCTGTTTGCTAGATAAGCTGATGCATCAATGTTAGTAGAAGCTATTGAAGTAACTTCCCATCGTTTCTCTACTTGTTGGAACGAGCAGAAAGCTTTGTTAATAGAAGGAATAGTTTCCATTAACAAAATTTGGTTATGCATTGTTTCAAATGACTCATTAAGCCCCATTAAGAACTATATCAACCTATTGTATGACTTGTATTCTATAAGTTTCTCTTTCAATCCACAGTTATAGTAATCAATTCGATCACATTCTCACTTAAGAAAACTATTCATAGCCTCCAACTCATTCGAAAGCCTTTTCATCCAACTATAATACGAAGCAATAGAAAGATTTCCTTGATTGAAATTGCAAATTTCATATTGAATAGGAAAAATCAAAGGCCCATTTGCATTGCCATATCTCTCACGGACTTCATTCCATAATTCATTAGCTGATTTCGCATAAAGAAAACCTTGTGATGATTCATTATTCATCGAATTTAGTAACTGACAACAAACTATATAGTCAGATTGGATCCACTTAATGTAATTTGGTGAATTTTTAGTTGGCTTTGTCACTAAACCATCAATGAATCTTAATTTTAATTTTGCCCTTAATGTCATTTTAATAGCTCTACTCCATTGTTGAAAATTTGTGCCATCAAATACTATATTACCAATACTCACCCCTGCTTCTGATCCAGTATTCATGATGAATAGAGTTTAGAAATCTCAATGGAATTCTAATGAATTATAGAAATATCTGATTGATTTTTACTAGACCTTGCTCTGACACCATGTGAACTTCTTAGAATTCATCATGCAAAACAAGCAATAAACTTTATTCATGGAGATCTGATGTACAAAAAGAGGAAAATAAAGAACTATATTCATTTATTTTGTTTTTTGTTGTTGCTTCATTATACATATACTCGAGCTTCAACTAAAAACTAAAATAACTAACTTTGTACACCTAAGCATAAATACTGCTAGCATCCACATTAATAACAGATAGCATGCCACATCATCAATGCTGGTCACATATACTATACCATTTTATATATACGTGTAAATTCATAGTGTGTGAAATATAATTTTTATACAACTAAATAATAGTATTCCAACAACTTCTTTTTGGTTTAGTCGAAGTATTCCAACAATTTCAAAAATATGAATATGTATTATTAGCAATGATAATCTATGAAATAAAACTATCATTTTTGTTGAGATAGATATATATTTTAAACCAAAATCTATGAAAAGTACATGGTTTATATACGTTCATTTATGCATTCATGTTTGTATGCATATATATGTACGTATGTATATATATATATATATAAATATATATGAGAGAGAGAGAGAGAGTGTTGAAGTACGGTATGTAGAATGGCAATAAAAGTGTGAATAAAATTGTAATTTCTAAGAAATAAAATAAAGAAATAATAACTAGTACTTTATTTGGGTGCATTTAACATTATGTTAGTGATAGAAGAATAGGAGTATCTAAAACTGCCAATATAACCTAATGTAGTATGTTGGATTAGGGTCTTAAGGTAAATTAAAAAATGTATTGGAAAAAATTAAAAAATAATTATTTCTTTGGTCCTATAAAAGAAATATAATTATTTATTTAGCAGCATTAGAAATAAGAATTTTATAAAGTACCTATTCCACAAACCAAATACAACTATAGTTTAGGAAAACAGCTAGTTCATTTTACTTTTACAAATTTAACTAAACATCTTGTAAATTCAATATTCAAATTCATGGCGCTTCACATTGAATGTATATCTTGTTTTCCAATCGTTGGCACTTCTCTTAATCGCTATTGCATTCCACTTATTCAGTTTGAGAATCTTTGCACTTTATCCTCATGAACCTTCATAAAGTTCCTCAACAATTCTTTTAAGTTTTTGTTGATTGCAATAACACTATAACAACAAACAGAATTTTTTTTTTTTTTTAAAAGGTAAGTCCTTGAGGATCCCATATTTTACAAGAACCCCACCTAATTGCAAGTTTCCCTTACTGCAAATCTAATTGGCTAGCCCTTTATGCAGAAATTTCGGATTGAGGTTTTAGACCTTCAACTCTTTGTTTATGAAACTATATGTCTTGATTTTACTTAAATAAAATTCATTCTACCATGGAAAAGACAAAAGGAGAAATGATACTTGGTATAAAAACTAAAGACCGTGTTTCATAATGAAATCAACCCATCATTTCATTGATCAAAATAAAAAAAAAAAAAATCAAAACAGAATTTGGGATTAAATATTTGTATACATACACCAAGTTGGACATGATTTTGAATTCCAATTCCTTACTATTCAACGTTGTTTTTTTGAGAAAAACTATTCAACATTGTTGAAAAGGAAAAAATTGCACAGAAAATAAGTTGAAGTCAAATGGATTGGGTTAGTGTCTAAAAGGACGTCCGATTTATAGTCAATTTTTTCTCAAATCGTTTGGCGAATGCTTAAAACTATCTGCCTTATGGTCAGAGTCCGAACTACAATTTCCATCATACTAATATTTCTTCTAGAAGCATTTGAGTGTCAATTCCAACGCTTCCGTGACATCTAGGTATATCTTTTGAGAAAATTTCAGGTGTATCTTTCTACATTTTTCGTGTATATCAGATACACCTATCAATGGGATCATTAGCATAATAATACATGCTAATTACCTTAACTAACCTAACATTAGTTAAATTAAGATTAACAATACATGGAGGTGGATGCATGAGTTTAAGATTTCGACCCTATATGGAAGGAGAGATTTTTCTACGTTTCTGTATTTATTTTTTTTACAAGACCGCCGTTATTCTTCATTTTATAAATTAACAATTTAGATTTAAGAAAATATAAATAAATGATGAGATGGAGGTTTAAATGATTTACTAAATTATTCCTATTCACACTTATACAATTTTATATATACAGTAATGATCTTTTGCAATTCATTCTTATCTAGACAGACGAGATAATATTAAAAGTGAGAAAAATATGTATATGATATTTAAATCTAAACAAGTTAAATTACAAAATAAGAATATGAATGGTTTTCACATTTTCAAACATATGCATTTTATGAAAAAACAAGTACGAAGAAATGTAAAAGTTTTTTCGTTTTCATCTTTTAATAAGTATTTCAAAGTATGCGTTATGATCTTTCTAAATATATCAAGAAAATATTAACAGATATTCCATAAGCGCAAGAAAATTTTAACATCCTTTTTATGTATTTATTTTTTCATAAGGGCAAATTACATGGATCATCTTAAAAACTTTAAAAATTACACAAATTTTCTAACTTTTTCAAAAGTTGTCGCTTACCACTTTTGAAATAAGCACGGTCCCCTTTTTCTTCCCTCTCTTGGCTAAGCTGGGATGATGTTAATTTAAGTACATGGATAAGTTTAACTAATTTAATGAGAAATTTGCTATATAAATATCTGCATAAGCTTATTTAATATATCGCAGTTTAACTCACACTACTTTCAAGAGAGGTAAATGTGACTTTTGAAAAAGCTGGTCTCACAATTTCAAAGTTTTAAGGGCGATAAGTATTTTCTCTTTCAACTTATTAACTAGGGACGTGGATCGTTTCGTTCACGAAGAGCTAGATGAGAAGAAATACATTTTCTTAACCCGAAATGGCTAGGGACAGGAAAGGATTTTTTTTTTTTTTTTTTCCTTTTCTTGGATCTGTAGCTTAGAAGATTAGAGCACGTGACTAAAAATCACAATATCGAGGGTCTTCTGTCGAAATGAAATGGTAAACGAGGAGGACATGAAACCGGTAGTTTGTGTCATTGTAAACGTGTGAAGGAATAGATTAGGATTGGTGTGGGCCTGGGTTGGGCAGACTCGTGACTTCGGAGCAAGCGTCTAGGATCAAAGGTCGCACGCGGAATGGCAAGTTCTTCTTGCGCGTTCCACGTGAGCCAAGCAGACGGTTGACGTTCCACGTAGACCAAGAGACACAAGGCTCGCGAGAACATACTACATACAAACCCCCCACAGAAGGTATTTAATCCTAGTCGGACAGTCATGTCGGCTAAATACCAACAAATGGAAAATTGCCTCCTGTTTATTACATTTACTACGCTATCAATAGGACTGATACCGTGCTTACCTAAATTTCCCTATCGTTGAGTATGATATGTGGTCAACACCGGAAAACCGGATTTATTCTTATGGTCCAATTCGGTTAAATCCTGTTTCAATTCTAATTTCACTTTCGATTGAATTTAATTTTTTTTTATTTAATCTTCTCGCATGTCTGAATCCACTACTCATTGGGATCTGATTACACTGATTTTAGTTCACTATGCTGTCATCTCATCTTACATTTTAGCACTCCTTCATTGTTATAAATTTTAAAATCTAAATTTCAATATTCCAATACTAGCAATAGTTCTATTGACCTTTTATAACGTATTTTTTTTTTTCATTTTATTTAAAACGAACAAATCAATTATTAGTTTTGTTTATATCATTAAGTTAAAGCATTCCCTACTATAAAATATGTAGTTAAATATAAGTAAATAAATAAATGGTAGTAGCTGCTTCTTTCCCTATGTGATAAATAATACAAAATAATTATTCTATAATTATTTTTTATTCAATATTGAATAGTATAACTATTTTCTATTTAGCATATACAAGCTATGATTGTATTTGGTAAAACATTTGGAATATTTGTAGAAATAATAAATTTATTCTAAATGTATCAAAATTAACATATCAATAATATATAAATATAAGGTCAAAACTATTATTTAATATAATAAAAAAGATAATATATCATATATTTATATCGTTGTGGCATAAAATGTCATACTATTTATAATAAAAAGTTAAAGCCTTTTAAATGTATGAACAAGATATTAGGGATATAAAAAATTTCGATGAATTTTATGGAGAGTTGAATCTGGTTCAGGATGAACGCTGACGATATACTTAACACGTGCAAAGGGATGCTGCCCGACATGTGAAATTATGCTAATACTAATAAAAAATATATATATCTTCTTTCAAACGGGCTTGGGTGAGGAATCCTTGCGAACTACGAAACTACTGTTAATGCACATATTAAAAGGGAAAAACAATAAAGCTATTAAAAGAAAGAAGAAAGCAAAAGTGAAATCGAATGCGTTCACACTCTACTATAACTTCCCCTCACAGCATCACACCATTTACCACAACATCTTTCTCTCTCTCTCTGTCTGTGTCTCTGCTCGGGTCTCCCCTGGGTTGTCTTTCTGAGGTATGAATGATTTAGCTTTACTTTAAATCTGTGTGGTGTTTTTTCTTTTTCCTTTGGTTTCATGAAAGAGCTTGGTGCCCCTTTAATGTTGCACTCACACGTTGTTGGTCTAGACTGGACCATTTCCTTTTTATCTTGGACCAATTTTATGCCTATTTCACTACCGGGTTTGTATCATTTATTCTTGATCTGTAGTAACTTGCTACTTGAATTCGGGCTCAAGCTCTTGAACTCTGTAATTAGGATCTATACGTACGCAGCAAACCAAAAAAGGAAAATTTTTAATCCTAGCTGATAAAATTTGAAACTTTTAATCATCAATTAAAGTTGAGACTTTTAATTAGCAAATGGAAAAAGATTGGAGACTTCGTGTGGTGATTATGTGAAATGGTGTTGGAGTACTTATCGTGTTTGTTGTTTTCATGCATAGGTCGGGTTTCATGGTTATCGGTTTGGATCGTTTGATGTTATTGTTGTAAAAACATGGAAAAGGATTATTAAGGAGGGATTGAACCAAGTTTAACAGATGATTATGGATCGGGGATTCAGCAGTTTTTCGGGTTCATTGAGGAGCTTCAGATTTGATGATGAGACTCTCTTACCCTATCCGCCAGATCAGCACATGAAGTATAATAATGGATTCAACTATAGTGACCATGATAGTGACCCTTCGACCTCTGCTCTAGGGTTAGTGGAGCATCAGTTTGACCAAGAGACTTCTAACTCCGCTCCATCTTCAATCGTTAGCACTGAAGGGGATTGTTTCTCAGATGATGAATACTCTGACACCGTGTTTGAGTACATAAGACAGATGCTTATGGAGGAAGACATGGAGGACAGATCCTGTATGTTTCATAATCCTTTGGCACTCCAAGCTACTGAAAAGTCATTATACGATGTTCTTGGTGAGAAGCAGCCATCTTCTACGAGCCCAAGTCACTCTTCTCTATATGCTGAGAGCCCAGACAGCAACAATTATGGATTTGCGAGTGGTGCTAACTATGTTGAATATCATGGGAATACTGATTTTGGTGAGAGCAGACCGTCAATATTGCAATGTCCTCTACCAGAGAACTTTGTATTCCAGTCTTCTGCCACTGCCAAAGTACTGCCATCTTTCACAGTACCTAGTAGCTTTGTGGGTACTGGTAGTGAGACAATGAATACTTCAGTGAGCAATCTGCTTGTACCAAACTTCTTTACTGAGAATGATTTATTGCTGCAATTCCAGAGGGGAGTAGAGGAAGCAAGCAAATTCCTTCCCAAAGTTCCGCAAATTCAAGCTTTTTCTGATCTACAGAAAAGTACATGCTTTACAGGATTAGTTGGGAAGACTTCAGTGAGAACAGTGAAGGTGGAGGATGAACATGGGTATTTGCTTCTTAATGGACTTAGTGGAAAGAAGAATCATGAGAGGGGTGATGTAGAATCCGAAGACGAGAGGAGTAACAAGCAGTCAGCGGTTTATGTGGAGGAGACTGAATTGGCAGAGATGTTTGACAAGATTTTGATCTGTCCTCGACATGAGAGGAGGCGGCCACAGTTGAAGCCTGATGAACCACAGGAGAATGACATGAGCAAATCTTTGCTAGCCGATGGGCATGCAAATGGATCTATTGGTGGAAAAGCTCGTATTAAGAAGCCTGTCATTGATAACAAGGAAGTAGTGGATTTAAGAACACTTTTAGTTTTATGTGCTCAAGCTGCCTCTTCTGATGATCAAAGGACTGCTGATCTACACCTAAAGCAGATTAGGCAGCACTCTTCCCCTTTTGGAGATGGGTCTCAGCGATTGGCTCACTACTTTTCAAATGGCCTCGAGGCTCGGTTGGCTGGAACTGGCTCCCAGATTTATGCTTCTTTAACTTCCAAAAAGACATCTGCCGTTGATACATTGAAAGCTCACCATGCTTACATTACAGCTTGTCCCTTCCAGAAAATGGCATCAATCTTCGCAAACCATAATTTTCTGCATTTAGCCGAGAAAGCAACGACTCTTCATATAATAGATTTTGGAATCTTATACGGTTTCCAATGGCCCCCTTTCATCTTTCGTCTGTCCAAGAGAGCAGGTGGGCCACCAAAGTTGCGCATTACAGGAATAGAGTTACCCCAACGTGGGTTCCGGCCAGCAGAAAGAGTGCAGGAGACAGGTCGCCGCTTGGCACAGTGTTGTGAGCGCTTTAATGTTCCTTTTGAGTATAATGGCATAGCACAAAAATGGGAAACAATCCGAGTTGAGGACCTTAAGCCGAGAAATGATGAGGTGGTTGTCGTGAATTGTTTGTTTCGATTTAAGCATCTGCTTGATGAGACAGTTGTGCTCAACAATCCAAGGGATTCCGTGCTTAAGTTGATCAGGAAGATAAACCCGGCTCTATTTATTCACTCTGTTGTTAATGGATCCTTCAATGCTCCCTTCTTTGTCACAAGGTTCCGTGAAGCACTTTTCCACTATTCTGCAATGTTTGATGCATTTGATACCAATTTAAACCGGGAAGACCCAATGAGATTGATGTATGAGAAAGAGTTCTTTGGTCAGGAAATCATTAATATCATTGCATGTGAGGGCACAGAGAGGATTGAGAGGCCCGAGACATACAAACAGTGGCAGACTCGCCACGTGAGAGCTGGATTTAAGCAACATCCATCGGACCAACTTCTGATTAGGAAGTTGTTGTCCAGGTTGAAGGAGGGATATCAGGATGATTTTGTGGTGGATGAAGATGGACACTGGATGATTCAGGGATGGAAAGGTCGGATTCTTTTTGCTTCCTCTGGTTGGGTTCCTGCATAGAACTCAAAGTGGAAATTTGGATTGGACTCTGGCTGTCGGTGTTGGCAGTATTTGTGATGCTTCTTTATGTAGTCTCTTCATAGATTCTCACTTGATCACGTGATAGTTGGAGTAGGGAGCAATGGGATTTGCTTGAATAAAGAGAGAGTTGTAGAAAGTTTGGTTGATGAGAACTTCGTTCTCTCCATGCTTCTCACAGTTCTAATGATTTGTTAGGTCACCCTTACATTACATTACATTACACTTTTGCAGGCTCGAGTGCTTACGCTTTAGATAGCTTCTGTAGATCAGAGATTATCCTTGACAGTTTGTGTATGTAGATATTTATACATATAAATATTTATAGAAATCCTTCTTGTACTATATATAACAGAGTTTGATTACATGTTGAAGCTTGTTTAATCATCAAATAATAACTGCAATCAGGTAGACCAGTAAAAATCACTCAGTAGCCTTACCTGTAAAATCGCTCAGTAGCTTGCTTGTAGACATTTGTGCAGCAGGACCACACCATTTCTTGCATTGCATGGCATTTAAGAAGAACCTCTTCTTTTTCTTTTCGGGTGGTAACCTTCTTTTCATGAAAGATGCCGTCACTAATTCCAGTCTCCAGATATTTGCTTTTGGATTACTTGTCTTGCTGTTATGATTTGTACCATTATGCACGAGATATGTAAAGAGGATATTTTCTGAATGCTTCTATCAAACCGTTTTGATGAGATACGACCTTATTGTGTCCCTGGAAATTTGAAGCACTTGTTGGCAGTGTTTTCAGCCTAGTTTACTTTACATAAACGTTGGGCACGGGAAGTGAGCCAGCATGGTGGTAGTGATGATTGATGGTATGATGATGGTGGTGATGACATTTGATCATTTTATTTGTGTAGCTCTGGAGAATTCATGTTACCCAGATTTTGGGTAACAAAACATTAATACTTGTTCAGTTCATACTCCCATTTTTTTTTTAAATTACAAAACAGAATTGGAGCAAGTAGATGTAGATTCGTGTTGCTTGTCCCTTTATAATGTTGTGAAACGAACCCGGGCATAAGTGTCTTCTTTTTCCTCGAAATATTTGAGTGGCGTTTGGACCTTTTTATTTTTATTTTATTTTTTGTTTTTTAAAGAACTTTCTTTCTTTTATTTTTTTTTGATGAAGTGACGATCTAGAGGAGGGAAAAGAAGGAAAACTAATTATTACTAAGGACAAAAAGTGATATAATAATAAATTACTAAAATACCCATAAATATTAATAATTTAATCAACAAGGATAAAATAGAAAATTTAATCGAATTTCCAAATTCTTTTTACTTTCTCTCTATTTTCAGAGAACAAATCTTGATAGATCCATGAATGTTTTTCCTCCCCAATCCTATTCCTTTCCACTTTTCCATCTTATCAAATAATGGAAAAATAATTAAATCCTCTCTAATTACTTTCCCTCCCATTCTTTCCCTCATCTCCAACATAGTGTAAGTGTTGGTACAGCCTTTGCATAGGTTGTGTTTCTGAACACAGTTATCTACCTTTGCTTCAATTGTGTAATTGTGTTGTGTTAAATTGATTTGAATACTGACAGCAGAATCTTGGTGCGTCCATGTATTATGTCACACGAATGTGATAAAAAGAAAAAAGGAATTTCTTAATCACGTAAATGACTCCCTCGGGCCTCGACTAAACGTTTCAAATTTCCTTCTTTATTTCCAAAACATAAGTAAAAGAAACCTTATTTAGGCCGTCAATAACTAAAAATATCTGTTCATTTTGACATATAATTTTGAAACTGTATAGATTTTTTCACGAAAGAAAATTCTGACGAATAGATGCTAACTAAAATGATTTTACCATAAAGAGTTACCGATGAGGTAGCAAAAGGCATTGCATTTCTTTAAAGAAGATCTATGTTACAACCTCGTTGCAACCAAAATAGTGAGATATTACATATGCCATTTTGAAAAGAAATCATTATATTATTTAATTTAATTTAATTTGATTCTACGGTGGAATAGTTATAGTAATACAACCAAATTTTTGTCACTAATATCATATATTGGTATCTCCATAAATGAATTTCCAAGGAAATTGGAAATGAAATTTTGTTGCAGTTCTTTAAAGGAAAATCATTGTCTCTGTAAGGAATTAATGAGAAAATCTGCCTCTCAATCCCTTTTACAACGGATTTAAGACAAATTTCTAAGACTATGCAACAAAGATCAATATAAATTAAAAAGAGATATAATTTTATTTTTTCTAAATAGTGATTTTTTCAAGAAATATTTTGCAACAAAGATCAATATAAATAAAACCTGTCGTGAGCAAATGTTGAAGTTTCAACTTATTTTGCAATTAGAATAAAATTCTCAAAAAATATGTTGAAGCGAGGGATACTTTGGAAATAAACTGCTCCTTTGGCCATTTATAGAACCGGACAAGTAGGGTGAAGGAATAACTTTAATGAATTTGAATAAGTTTTAAGTAAGTATTGTAGATCACGGTATAGGCTTCATATATAAATTTTTAAAACTTACTCCCCTATGGTAGGTCATTAGTATATTATCTTCTTAATCTACATTTCATCATAATATATAATGTACACGTTGAAACATACCTTGCACTCATTCGGTAAAAATTACTGAGTATAATTTAGTTTCCAATGTTTTAATGGTTTTTTTAAAACTTTAAATCATAAATATTTTTTCCTAATTGAATCCTTGCAAATGTGGACTTTGTTTTTTTTTTTTTTTACCATCATTAACTTTTCCACCAACAATTGATATGTCTTAGTGGTCCGTCCATCTACATAATTATATTAAATAATATAATATAATAAAATGTATAGAGACGAATAGAATTATAAAAATAAAAAATGAAAAAAATAAAAAAAGTTGATTAAGATTAAAAAATAAAGTTCTAACCATGTTTTAGTGGGTGGATCATGACCCACAACTTGAAGTGGGTTGTTCAATCCAACCCGAGTGATAGCTGATAGATGACTATTTACTACTCTAGAGGAGTTTTGAGCACTTGCTCATTTTTAAGTGGTTGGAATTATATCTTCTTTAATTTTTGGTATTTTTGAGAATTTTTCATTTTTATTAATTTACTTAATTAAGATAGCAATAATAGAAAAAGTCATCATTTGCAATTGTTTGTAAACCTTCGGACCCCAATAATAGAAAGGTTTATAGCTCAAATAAAAAAATTAGTGAAATATTGAGAACTAACAATGTATTTATCCTCATTAAATATTATAAATATTATATTCTTACACTACCTGATCGGATATATTTCTGAGTTGAATAAGTTTGAAACTTTCATCGTCTTATTGAGCTACATTTACGTTTTATATTGGATGTTTTTGTACTTAAAAAATTACTGTAATGGATTCGATGTTGATATTTATTTTAAGCATGTGGAATTGTAATTTTATGCTAATATTGCATCACCGATTGATGAATGCACAAATTTAAAGTCATGGAAATATTAACGTGATATCAGGAATTTCACTTCAAAAATTTGATATATAATAGTGTAATAAAAATTTTTTATAAATTTTATATAATATCCTATATCATATCAGTTTTATAGGATATAGATTCAGAAGTAGTTAGGTAGTTGCTTCCAGTTTTTATAAATTCTACATGAGATTTGGTGGTATCTGTCCTATCTATCCAACACTGGCTCACTTCTATCACCGACCGATTCCCTGTTTCTCCACTTCTAATTTAGCAAAAACATGAAAAATAAACATGCACACACACACACTTACTGTCTCTCCCATTAGCCATCCTCTTGCACGTAGATTTTGAAGAAATTAAAGTTAAGGAAACATCCGTTTCGTTTCTCGTCTATATCTCCCTTTTCCTTACGCAGGGTGTGATTCAAGAAAGGATTCAGAAAAACTGATAATTGATTGGAAGTGGGTGTATGTGCTGCGTGGGCATTGTGTACGAGTACGATGGTGTTTAAGTATCAGTATACCTTTTACTATGACTTAGTGTAGATGATATGTTATTGATAGATTAGTAGTAGTTTTATTATGAGAAGACAATTTAATGTGAAAACTTTAGGCATCAAACAGGTGATGGCACACTCTCTCTCTAAAGCAATAAATCCTAGGGCTTTTTCACGGCACGACAATGACAAGGATAGCAATCTTTTCCATTGAAGCAAGAAACGACTAGCATTATCATCAGAGGATAATGGCGAAGCAGTGGGCGAAGGAGTAGAATATGTTTCAAAAGATAAGAAAATGCCCTTCAAGGATACAGTTCTCACTAATATGCTAGGAGTGTACGAAAGGTTCTGCTTTCCCCATGAGTATGGAACATGATGATGAGAAGTGGAAAGAGGAGAAGGACATGTTGAATGCAAATGTGGGTAAAGGAAACTGTTATGTGAATTTCTCATAGACAGAGGTTGAAATGTTAATTGCTCCATGGAAAAACATATTCATAGCAAAAGTTTTAAGGCCAAACCTAGGATACAAGACCCTTTTAGATAAATTAACGAGGATGTGGAGGAAGTTAAACCCTATCAAACTAATCCACATGGGGTTGAGTTACTATCTAATCTCATTGGAAAATAACATGGACTTCCAATGGGTCATAAGACATGGTTCATGGTTTGTGAATGGGAGGTACTCGGCATTGAAGAAATGGATTTTAGGTTTTCAACTATCTCTTCTTTTGACTTAGTAGCAACATGGGTTCGCATTTTTGGTTTGCTAGTAGAATTTTGCTCTTGTTTAGCTATGTAGAGAATAGGGGAAAAGATTGGACTAGTTCTAAGGTATGACTCCTATATTGTGGGATTAGAGCAGGGAAGATTTGCTCGGATCTACATCCAATTAAATATTAATTCCCCACTTAAACACACCATTTTTATTAATAGAATCCCTTATAAGATCCTTCATGAAGGTTTATCGAAGATGTGCGATCGATGTGGTAGAATCAGTCATCTGGCAAACCCTTATAACTTAAATGTCAACAATGTCAGTACCATGGATGTAGAGGAGAGGCATGTAGAACAAGAGGATGAAGGGGTATCTAGGGAAGGAGCAATAGGCAATTTGGATGAAGAGACTAGGAAAGAGTCAAACTCAGAAAATGGAAATTTCGAGAGTATGAATCAAAGTGTGAAGGAAAATGAATGTAAATTAAGTAATGAGTTTGACTTAAAAGGATAAAGAAGGGGTAAATAGAGGAATGATAAATATTGTATAAGAGGGAGTAAGTGATTGGACTAAAGTCCAATATAAGAAAAAACCTCAAAAAAGTAACTGGAAATGTAGCGGGTGAAAAAAAAAAGATCAAGGAAATAACTCAGGGGGAAAATTGAGAAACCCAAGGGACTCAAAAACACAGTTTGACATCATAAATTCGAACAGTGGTGACTATTCAAAAGTCCGAATAGACAGCTTCATTTGGAGAAATAAAGGAAAAGAAAATGTAGAAAACCCAATTGTGTTTTCTTTCTCTTCAGAAAAATTGGAGCAGTTTTACTTTGAGAAAACTAGATAACGAAAAAACACTTCATTCCTTAAATAGTTAGCGAGGAAAAATGGTCTTTCTGATGGAAACATCCATCACGCTTCAACTTTTGAGAAGCGAATCTCCTATGTTGAAAGCCATTCTAGACTCAAAACTGTAGCAAATTTGAACTCCAATGAATGTGATAACTCTTAGAGCAGAAGTAGATGGCATGATGGTTCATAGCATAATATGGCAAAAGTATCAAGTTCTAGAAGTTATCTTCCAACCAACCTTCTTGATGGGACAAGACATTGTGATTAAACAAGTTCAAGCCCAAACCAGGGCGGAGGGGGTCCTAACTATAAAAACGTTGATGATGAGGGATGTCATAATGGGAGGAGATCTATTGGATTTATTCGAAGGGACATGTTGCCTAATGGTAGAAACCATACTCCGAGGGTCAACATACCTGATGGAAGTACAACGCGTGCCTTTCATGGATAGATTCATGGAGGATTAGAAGAAGTAGTTTTGGTTGAAGGCTAGCGAAATGCAGGAATTAATGGTCTACACCTCTTTTTGTCTATACAAATGGAGGGTGGAGCTGGAGGAGTCTGAGGGAACCCCAGCAAAGGCATGGTGGATAAAAATCTTTTGTACTATGTTAAACCCTAAGCTTATGGACATGTTATCATTAGCAATGTACACTAAACCATTTAGAATTCTTGCGTAGAATACTCGTAAAGCAAACTTTGAGTGGAGGAGGAAAGCTGTGCGGGACATATGGATGTAGTATGACCCTGAAGTCCATATTCTTACTGAAACACGGATGGGATTGAATGGAGCTATAGCTTTGCAAGAGCATGTTGGTATATATAGCATGGTTTGCAACAAGGCTAATGGGTTTAAAGGAGGAATAGTCATGCTGTGAATATGGTGGATGAAGTGATCAGAGAGAGAGTTTTGTCTAAACAGGATGTTTCTTTAGAAATCTAGGTATGTTCTCATAACTTTCCTTAACTTTTGTTAGCTATTTATGAATCTCCTAGATTTAAGGAATGCTGTCTTTTATGGAGGATCTAGAAAGTTTAGCAAATAATTAGAATGGGCCATAGGTAATGATTGAGGATTTTAATGAGATTTAGAGTAAGGAGGAAAAGTGGGGAAGAAGACCAGTGTGTCAGAGTTGCATTGATAGATATCAAAGGTGTATGGACGTCTGTAGGATGTTAGATTTGGGCTTTGTTGAGCTTAAGTTTACATGGTTAATAAAACCGTAAATTTGAGTGACCTTGTCCAAATACGCTTAGATCAGGCTTAAGTAAATGAAAACTGGAGAAAATTGTTCTCTGAAGCTAAGGTTATTCACATTTTATCCTCCTAATTTGATCATTTGCCCATTTTATTGGATATTTACCCTATAGTAAGGGGAGGGAGTAAGAAGGACTGTCCCTTTAGGTTTCAACCGACGTGGCTGGACCACCTTCAGTTCAAGCATTTTGTTACTACCCATTAGGACCCCGCATAATTTAGGTTCCTAAATAACTTAGCTCGATTTGTTAATTAGTTGAGGGTGTGGTATAAAGAGGTCTTTGAACTTGTTCATATTCATAAGAAAAATATTCAGAAATGCATTACTGGGTAAACTGTAGGATGCCTCCTCGCATGAGCTCTTAGATCATGAGAGGTTTTTGTAGAAGGAACTAGAGGAGATGTTAGGCCATAAGTAAAAATTATGGGTGGAAAAAACAAGATTTAGATGGATTATTGAGGGAGAGCATAACATAAGATTTTTTCCCATGAGTACCTTAGCTAGATGTTCAAAGTGTGAATTTATGGATTGTATGACACGGTAGGGAATTGGATATTTGAACTATTTGAAGTCCAAAGCTTGGTTGTCTCCCACTTTTCCAAGTTGTTTACTATGGAAAAACTCTCCTGTAGTAGAGTCGCATTTGTTGGGGACAAAGGATAGAAGATACTCTCAGTGGAAGAAAAGATGGAGTTAGGGAAGAATTGTTCAAATGAGGAAATTAAGAGATCCCTCTGGTGTATTGGTAATAATAAGGCCTTGGGAGTGGATGGTTTCAATGCCAAATTCCTTAAAAAATGCTGGACAGAATTGGGTAGCACAATATGTGACATAATATAGAGGATCATAGAAAATCAAGAAATGAAACCCGAGATTAATCGTGTCCTAATTGTTCTCATCCTAAAACTAGTTGAACTAATAAGTTGAAGAACTTTAGACCTATTAGTCTTTGCTCTACCTTGTATAAAGTTGTGAGTAAACTCCTTGTTAATAGATTGTATACGCTCTTTTATTGTTCTCTTTCTTTTGGATTCTTTTTTCAAACATAATAAGTGATGTAAAGCTTCACAGTTGCAAAAATTAATAAAAATTAGTTAGGTTTTGCTATATCAAAGGCCTCTTGCCAGTTCTTAATTTTCATTGCATTTGTGTGGCGTACATCTTACATTTGAAAATTTAATGACTTTTTCTTAGAAAAATGTAATATATGCTAACCCTTTATTAAAATCTCAAGATAGCTCCCAAATGTTAAGTCTTTCAGAGAAGTTTGATTAGAACATGTTCTTAGACTAAGATGGCCACTACTCAAGGAGATGACAAACAGCTCGAGATCAATGATCCCTTCGAGCTAAGGTTTTGTTCCATAGAAAGGGCTATAGAGAAGATGGTGGAACAAATGAGCTTCTTAGTAAACAGCATCGCTTTGCTTCGAGCCACAGCACTAGCTAATGAGGAGAGTTCTAAGGCCCATTATGGGAAGAATATTGAGGCTCTCCCGAAGTAGAACATGACTATCCAAAAGACCCATTTGAGTCAGAAGGAGTTTATCTAAAACCCAACCTGACACATATGTGGCCCTAAGACCAGCTAATTTAGGGCCTAGTACAGACAGCATAAAAGAACTAGAAAAAAAATTGACACAACAGATAGTTGAGAAGATGAAATCACTTACAGGGTATGATAGATTTGAACAGGCGGAGATCATCTAGTTTTCTACATATGACATCGGAGCTTACCCGGAGAAGTTTAAGGTACCAAAATTTGAAAAGTATAACAGGACAGATGCCCCAAGCTCCATACCAAGTTGTACGTCAGGAAGATGGGTAAATATATCCAATATGATTCATTCATGGTACAGACGTTCCAAGATAGTTTGACGTGGCTGGCCTTAACTTGGTATGCTTAGCTTGACTTGAACTAGATAAATACATGGGAGAAACTTGCAAGGGCTTTTTATGAGCAATATAAGTTCAATGTAAAAGTAGCTTCAACTATGATGGATTTAGTCGCCCTACGGAAAAAGAATAATGAATCGTTCAAAGAGTATGCTCAAAGGTGGAGGTCCTTAGCTGCAAGAATATCTACTCTTACTATCGAAAAGGAGCTCATATCAGCTTTCATTAACACCTTGGTCTACTTTTACTACCAAAAAGGAGCTTACATCAGCTTTCATTAACATCTTGGAAAAACCTTATTTCACCCATCTCATTGGGCAAGTCTCGTCTAGTTTTGTTGAAGTGGTAGCAGTAGGGTATTAAAAGTGTTGTTTCTTCCAGCAAGCTTCAAGAACTAGTAGATAGAAGGCCACTGGTTTCATCATTTGGTCCTAAACTAGCATGCAGTAAGCTTAAAGAATCTACAGTCGGCATGGTAAACTCTAATGTCAAACTAAATGCCCAAGTCACTTTTAGAACAAATCCACCTTCGACTCAGCAACAATTCAAAGACTAGCCTTAAGCTAATAGGACCTTTAGACAGTTTACCAAGATACCGATCCCCTTAAGTCTAGTCTTTGAGAAGTTGCGAAAAGATAATTTGATACGATACAAACTTCCTAGTGACTAGTATAGGTCAAGAATCTTTTACCCTACGGTAAAGTGTGAATATCATTGTGGGCAAGTGGGGAATTTAACCGATTCATGCTAGAGATTGAGGAACAGAATTCAAGACTTGATAGATAAAGGGATAGTGCAGTTAGATTTTATGGAAGCCCCAGCTCTCAATGTTAACAATAATCCCTTACTTAATTATAAGCCGATTATTGGTGTGATTTTTGATCATTGTACCATCAACGTCATTAGTTTAGAAAAGAAGCCTAAGGTTTTTGAGTTCTACACGAGCGAACAGGCTCCAAAAGTGAAAGAGTTACACATTCCATGTACCGTTAGCACCAGAAAATTACAAAGTTGCCTTATTTAACTATCACGTGGTAAATAAGGAGAAACTGAATTTCTTAGTAGGGGGATTACTCGATCAGGAAAGATTTACCACCCAAGAGAAGAGCAAGAGAGGACTATATTAAGGGAATCAAATGATAAAATGACAGCCGAATATGTTGAAGGGCTATTAGCCTTTACCAAGATGATCAAGTCGAGTGAATATAAGATCATGGACCAACTCAATAAGACTCTAATATAGATATCATTGATGAGCTTGTTAATCATATCAGAACCACACAGGGAAGCTTTGTTTTGCACTTTAAAAGAGGTGAATACAGAAGAGTTAGGCAAAGAAGAGAATAAGCACATGAAACCACTTTTCATCATGGTTAGGAGTAACGATATAATCATTACCAGAGTAGTCATTGACAACGGATCATTGTTGAACATCTGTCCACTCACCATCTTGGATTTGCTGGGTATCGACATGTTTGCAATTAAGCCTTCTTCCACAACAGTTAGGGCCTTTGATGGTTCTAGAAGAGAGATTATAGGGGAAATAGATTTATCCATGAGTATTGACCCTTAGCACTTCACTATTCGATGGTAATGGATATCCTACGATCTTTCAACTTACTCTTGGGAAGACCTTGGATTCACGTAATAGGGGCCATACCATTGAGCTTATACTAGAAGTTAAAGTTTATCTCAAATGGCTAGGTGATTACTATTTTAGGATATCAAGATTATGAAATTTACAAGGAAACAACCATACCTTATATAGCAAGCGAAGTACAAGAAGAGTTGGGCTTACAGATGTTTGAGGAAGTAAGTATGATTACTGGTTCTGAGAGAGAAGAAGATAAAAGAATAGAATTCAAAGAAGGCCAAATTGACACCTATGGCCTTGGCGACGACCCCACCTTGGCAAAAGAATTCTAGAAGAAACAAACAAGGGGCAAGAGAGGTAACAGATTATACCATGCCTTGATGACTTTCCCGCCGCTAACTAAAACATTCATATAGGTAGAGACTCAAGCCCGGGAATCTACTAATGAAGGATTAACAAGCTCGCCTAAGTCCTAGCACCATTTGAATAACTGGTTCTCCATCTTGACGAAAGGTAACAGGTTTTCCCTAGGGTAAAGGGTGACCTGTAGTTAGTATTTTTTGAATTTTTATTTTTCAATAGTCATCGTTACAAATGTCTCGTTAAACCTTTCGTTCAAAAATATTAGTTAGGCCTTTATCTCATTTGTGATTCACTTCCATTCATTCAATAAAATCTTAGTTTGTTTCTTTTCGTTGTTGTGTTTCAGTTCTCTTTTGCTGACATATGCTCTTCTTTATGCACTTTGCCCAGATCTAATGAACTTAGTGAAAATTGGGAATACCTCGCGCAGGTAGAAAATGAGAATATCGATATTACGTTCGACCTTACCGGGTTAGTCGTTAGGAACGATATCGATGACCACAGTAATATGTAAGAGGAATGGAAAAAACATGAATTGGGTAGAATTACTATTGATGAACCGATTGAAACAGTCAATGTAGGGGATGAAAAATAATCCTAAGAATCTGAAAATCGGAGGGAATCTAAAAGAGAAACAAAAAAATAGAAATGATTGCCAAGGTTAGACCTGTTAATCGTAATCCACTGTCTACCTATAGGGAAGATGCTAAGCCTAAAAGGCAAAAGTTAAGGAGGTTTCGACCTGATGTCCTGTTGAAAATCAAGGAGGAGGTTAAGAAACTATTGGAAGTTAGATTCATTGAGGTGTCCGATTACTCGGAATGGATAGCCAATATTGTTCCAGTGATGAAGAAGAATGCGAAAGTTAGAGTGTGTATAGACTTTCGAGATCTCAACCAAGCAATACTTAAAGACAACTTTCCATTGCCTTACATTGATGTCTTAGTGGATAACACCACTGGGAATCATCTATTCTCATTCATGGATGGTTTTTCAGGATACATTCAAATTTGAATGTCTAAAGAGGAAAAGACTAAGACGACTTTTGTTATGACTTGGGGTACATTTTGTTACAAAGTGATGCCGTTTGGGCTAAAAAACATTGGGGGCAATATATTAGAAGGCAATGGTTGCAATCTTTCATGATATGATGCATAAAGAGATAGAAGTGTACGTCGACAATATGATTGCGAAATCTAGGGAAGAGGAAGATCACTTAGAAAACATGAGGAAGCTATTTAATAGATTGAGGAAATTCCAGCTGAAGTTGAATCTTGAAAGTGCACTTTTGGAGTGATGTTAAGAAAATTGTTGGGTTTCATAATCAGCCAAAGGGGTATTGAGGTCGATCTTGATAAAGCCAAAGTTATAATTGACATGTCTCCTCCGTGCACACTCAAGGAAGTAAGAGGGTTGTTGGGGCGTTTAAATTATATAGCTCGATTCATATCTCAGCTAACAGACAAATGCCGCCCCTTTTTTAAGCTATTGAAAAAGAATGCAAGGGTCAATTAAGATGAGGAATGCAAAGAAGCTTTCGTAAGAACTAAAGAATACCTTATGAATCCACTAGTGTTGGTGGCTCTTAAGCTCTGAAGGCCATTGTTCTTATACCTGATCATATTGCTCGAATCCATAGGATCCGTACTCGATCAAAAGGATGAAGAAGGGAAGGAGCAGGCCATTTATTATTTGAGTAAGAAGTTCACAGAAGGGGAGTAGAAATACTCGGAAGCTGAAAGAACCCTTTGTGCATTGGTTTGGATCGTCTCAAATAATACATACTTTACTACCAAATCGAGTTAATAACACAACATGACCCCTTAAAGTTTTTAGAAGAAAAACCAACCCTCATCGGTAGAGTTTCGAAGTGGTAGATGTTATTGTTAGAATTTGACATCAAGTATGTGAGCCAAAGCTCAGTCAAGGGGCAGGCCTTAGCAAATCAATTAGTAGAAAGTCCCTTTGAGGATACCCTTCAAGAAGCACGTGTCGAGTTTCCTGATGAAAATATTTTGGTGGTAGAGCGAAGCAGTTGAGAAGTATTCAGGATGGAAAATGTTCTTTGATGGAGTAGCTAATGTGTCAGGATGTGGAGTTGAGGCAATTCTGATATCCCTTGAAGGTACACAATTCCTGATGGTTGTAAAATTGGCTTTCTCGTGTACTAACAATATTGTAGAATACAAGGTATGTATTTTGGGACTTAAAATCGCTTTGTTTAAGGAGATATGAGAATGAGAGGTATATGGAGATTCTTTGCTAATCATAGGCCAAGGTCGGGGTGAATATAAGACGAAAGACCCCAAGTTAGTACCTTACCACTAACACTTGACTAAGTTGATGGTTAAGTTTGAAAAGATTACCTTCGTGTACGTACCAAGGGTTCAGAACCAATTCGCTGATGCCCTGGCTACCTTGGCATCTATGATCCAGATATCGAGAGGAGTAGAGATTCAGCTACTTAAGATTGAAGTTGAAGAAAAGCTCGCTTTTTGTTTGGCAATGGAAAGTTCATGTGACAAAAAGCCTTGGTATCATGATATCAAAACATTTTTTCAACATGGAACGTATCCTGAAGAGGCTAAGAAGAAGGATAAGAAGATGATCAGAAGATTGGCTACTTAGTACTTGATAAGTCAGTCTACTTTGTGCCGACGATTGTTTGATAGTACATTTTTATGGTATGTAGATCAAAAAGAGGCAGAGTTGCTAGTGAAAGAAGTACATGAGGGAGTATGTGGCCCCCATATGAATGGCTACATGCTTGCCAAGAAAATTATGAGGATATGATATTATTGGTTGATTATAGAAGGAGATTATATCAAACATGTCAGATATTGCCATTTGTGTCAGATCTATGTGAACAAAGTAAATGCTCTGCCTTAAGAATTGCATACATTATCTGTACCGTAGCCTTTTTCGATGTGAGGAATAGACATCGTTGGCTCGATCACTCTAAAGGTGTCTAATAGGCACCGATTTATACTGGTAGCTATTGATTATTTTACTAAGTGGGTTGAAGCTTCATCCTACTTTAGTGTGATGAAAGGAGTAGTGGTCAAGTTCATTAAGAGAGACATACTGGCTCGATATGGCACACTAGAGACATTTATTACCGATAATGGTATGAACTTGAACAATAAATTAATGTTTGACTTGTGTCGACAATTCGGAATCATTCATAAAAATTCTACTCCTTATTGGCCTCAAATGAATGGAGCTGTAGAAGCAGCCAACAAGAATATCAAAAGAATTATTGAGAAGATGGTTGTCACATAGCGAGATTGGCATGAGATGTTATCATTTGCATTCATGGCCTATTGAACTTCTATCAGAATATCAACAGGGGCAACCCCCTACTTATTGGTATATAGGATGGAGGCTGTGATACTGGTCGAAGTCGAAATCCCATCTCTTAGGTTATTGTTAGAAACCTAGTTGGATGAGGCTGATTGGATCAAAAAACGAATTGAGCAGTTAAATCCGATTGATGAGAAGAGATTAGTAGCTTCATGCTACAACATCTGTTATCATCAACAAATGGCCAAGGCTTTCAAGAAGAAAGTACGACCCCGAAGTTTTGAGCAGGGAGACACGATGCTGAGGAAGACTTTGCCTAATACACATGATTCGAGAGGGAAGTTTGCTCCGAACTATAGAGGGCCTTACATTGTGAAGAAGGTATTGCTTGAGGAAGCTGTGATCTTATCTGTCACGCACCGAAGTAACAGAGTCGTAATAGCTCTACCGTGTAAACCATTCTAAGATAGTAGTTGGTCTTGCAACCGTTATCTTAGACTTGATTTACACAAAGCATCCACGATTAATCTGCTTTGAAGTAAACAGTTCGTAATTTAAATAAATCATTCACCTAAGAAAGTAAAAAAATATATATATATACTAGAATTTAGTTATTACAATTAACGTTTACAACGTTTCATCGTAATCTATTTCCTAGTTAATACATTATTCAGAAAAGAAAAATTCTAAGATAAGAGCTTAGACCTTGAAAATATATGTTTATTTTTCAAATGTTTTATCTAGCAGTTGTAAGCTTCAGAATAGTTGTAAGTCGCTTCTTAGCCAGCACCTACAACAACATCTATAGGGATGTGAGCAACCACAACTCAGTAAGTTAGAATGGAGGACTTAAAACTATACCATCAACATAAATAAGGTTATCGACTAAATCATTAGGTGCAATGCATGTTCAAGCAAATGCTATCGCATGACGTTGTTTGGCCCATCGTGAGATTAGAGAAATTGCGCCTACTCTAATCTGAGTTGAGGAGTTATCGTTAATGCAACAGCTTGCGACTAAACCCAGGCTTATGCAATAGAGACACCGCTCCTTTTGCGACTACCTTTGAACCATTGACTTCACCCTTGCTGCGACTTCCTTACCTGTCACTTAAATCGACTAAGGATGAAGAAGGGACTCATTATGCTACATAGTGCTATTTCTTTCGAAGGGGTCGATATTTAGCTGGAGAATTCTAGGTTTCTCTTAATGGGTTACTATGTAAGTCCAGTTTATGATTACAAGTCGTATATTTGATTAGGTTTAATTTGGGTTGATCAATCATTTCATACCAATTATATAATATAAGTCAAGCAGCCAATTAAAATCATATCATCAGCTCAGAACAAGCACAATCAAGTACAATTTCAAGTCTCCAAAATACAACATTGTATTAATCCAAACTTACTTGGACTCCTCACTTACTCACTTGAACTCCTCATTCACTCACTCAAGGTCCGACTTGTTCAGGCCATCGCCGATCATCCTTATAACACAAACATGGTTTTAGTTTTTCATATAACTATTATAGGTTGGTTTTATCTTATCATGCTTATTGTTATCTTTTGTTTAGGGTTTAATATACCTAATTATCTAGGTTTTTAAGTCTTTTATAATTCTTCTTGAATCATGTTAAGTTCTATTTCAATTTTCGCATCAATTTCTAAATTAAATTTTTAACTTAGTTTTTGGTTAGAGATTTATATGTACACCCTTAGAAATCATTTTAACCCATAATGTAAAAGTAATCGCATTATCTTCAGATATCCTAAATATTGTTTTCAGTCTTTAACTAGTGTTCTAGTCCGTGTGGGTATACCTGAATCTTATTTTAATTACCGAATTCACCTCCGTTATGAGAAAATCTTACATTTTTCATATAATTACCCTAAATTAAGTTTCCTATCAGATTTATTGTATATTCCTATTATTATCATAATATTAATTCTAACCAATATTTTCCTAATTATTAATTTTTCATAATTACATATTACACATTATCACCTAATGTGTACAAAATGTATACATCTAATATTCCCATCACTTCAAATATCATCTCCCATCATCAAATAACATTCCAAATATCTAAATTCATCTTAAATCAGACTTTGAATCTAATTACCCTAAATTACCAAATTAATTCAAAATTTCTCATTTTTACTTATTACATATTTACTACATAATATGCTAATGATTACATCTAACACTCTAAATGTTACAAATAACATACTCCATTAGATTTCAACATTCTAAAACATATAATTATACATTAAATCAGTAATTAGCCATTTAATTAACCATAAATTACCCATTTTATACCTCATTTTAAGACCTAAAAATTATCTAAAATTTTTTGAAAATTCATTTTAAAAAAGCGCTTTATGGAATTGTTTTATATGACCTAAGTAGTCTACACAAAAATTTTGGACTCAAAATTACACTTCTAAAGTTATTTATTTCTAAACCGAAACATGTCCGGTTTTACATTATTTCTTAAGAATCATATATCAGGGGACATATTTTCATCAAAATAATATTTTTACTAAAAACTACATACTAAAATATTCTAGAATAACAAAATTTATAATTTTATAAGAATATTTACTATTCTTAAATATTCTTATAAAATTACACAAAATCGGGCTGGAAATCGAATTTACTAGTTTGGGTGGCTTTGGCCACCATTGATAGCCATGGGTATGTTGGCCAACCTGGGCATTGCCACCACCGTATGGTGGTGGTGGCCGTTCACTTTCAGTTGCTCATCGGGTCTAGGTTTTACTTAGAAGCCTCAATTGTATAATTTTTTTGTAATTTTTTTCTAAAACCTTAATTTACTCTCAATTTCGTCTTTTTATAATTTTCTAAACTTCCTGACATCTAAAATGAGCTTTTAAAAAATTTAGGGTATTTATAGAGATCTTGGGGAATTATTGTGTATTAATTAGATAAAATAATTGCCTTATCTTTTTCCAATTTGCCTTTTTGTTGTTCTAATTTAATTGGTTGAATTTTTTCTTCTTTTCCCCAGTTGCCATGACCCAAATCTGGATCATTCCTTATTTTTTATGGTTTTTCTTTATTTTTCTTTAATTAAATATGAATTTTCTTTAATTATTTAGCATTATTTTAGCACATTTTACGTATTTTAAGTAATTATACGTATTTCTACTTACATGTAAATTCATATATAGTACAAATAAATATTCCTAAGTATTATTTAAGTTATTCTATGATTTTTAGTATACATATAATTTATTTCTAGCGACTAATTAATTATCAGAATACATTTTTACGTATTTTCGATAAATAACAAGTTATATACTTAAAATTTGAAAATTTTATATTCTTTTATTTTATTGCTTATTTTCTTAAGTTCGAACTTACGAGATTACTTTTACTAATATTTCTAACTTTATTTGATAATTTAGGCTCGATCGGATCTTTTAATTGATCGTTTTAAATTCTACGAACCAAACTTTGGATAACTGATTGTGGGTCTTACATTATATCAAATGGACAGTCTAGATTTGAAAGACCTAGTAAATGCTGACTCATTGAAATGTACTACCCTTGAAAATGTACTACCCTTGAAAGATCAATAGAATTTTTGCTCAGATTATGAAATGCAAACAATCTTAATATTACTATGGTCTCATTTTCATTTTTTACAAGCAAAGTTAATATTCTTAGTGGTCGTCGATATTAGGTAATGTCTCTAGTCTCTTTCTCGTTCCATTAAAAGTCCCAACTCCTCACTCTATCCAAATAAACTACATAAGAAACACAAGAAAAATAAACACTTAATTTGGAATGATGTCAATTGATAAAAATTCTCTTAATACTTTATTATGATTCATCCTCCCAAAAAGGGAGATTTGTTTTCTATTTTTCAGGATAGAGCTATATTCATAAAGAGTAATGGGTGGTAGATAAATAGCAACTCACTTAAGGGAGGAAGTTTGCATGGAAAACTGTTTAAGTTGGACTGAAAATTTAAGATGGGATATCTTTGCTCAAGAGATGAACATGTTTCATTTGTTAAAGTTGCCTTCCTGAACGTATCTTTAAGGCATGACCAAGCTTTCTCAATTCATTTTAAGTCTTAGCTAGCTCAATGAGCGCTTTGACCACCTCGGTTAGTCAGTTCATTAGGGTACGACCAAGTTTTCTTACTTTTAGGTTTTATCCAGCTCGAGGAGCGCTTTGTCCGCCTTGATTAGTCAGCTCTTTAAGGTACGATTCAGTTTTTCTCATTCTTTAGGGTTTTAGCTAGCTTTAGGAGCGCTTACCTATCTCATCTGGTTTAGGGCCTTAGCCAGCTTAAGGAGCGCTTTGACCGCCTTGGTTAGTCAGCTCATTAGGGTACGACCAAGCTTTCTCAATTCATTTTAGGCCTTAGCCAGCTCAAGGAGCGCTTCGTTCACCTTGGTTAGTTAGCTTATTAGGGCATTATCAAATTTTCTTATTTTTAGATCTTAGCCAACTCAAGGAGCACTTTGATCACCTTGGTTAGTTAGCTCATTAGGACACGACCAAGCTTTCTCAATTCATTTTAGGGCCTTAACCAGCTCAAGGAATACTTCGCCCGTCTTAGTTAGTCAGCTCATTGGAGTACGACAAAGTTTTCTTATTTTTAGGTCTTAGCTAGTTCAAGGAGTGTTTCGCTTGCCTTGGTTAGTTGGCTCATTAGGGCACGACTAAGTTTTCTTATTTTTAGGTCTTAGCTAGCTCAAGGAGTACTTTGATCGCCTTGGTTAGTCGGCTCATTGGAGTACGACCAAGTTCTCATGATTTTTTTTAGAGTTCTTGCCAGCCCATAGGAGTGCTACTCTCACTTCTATTCGTTTTAAGCTTATCGTCATCAAAATCCTTAATGGACTATTCCTGGGATAGATAGCTAGTCATAGTGTTTTTTAAGATAGAATCATCTTGAGGTAAAAATTGTCTCTTTTGTTTTTGTGGTAAAGTTAGGGATAACTGTATACATTTAATTTTTGTTTTTTAATAGGGTCTTAATTCTAAAATTAAAAAAATAATAAAATAAAATAAAAAATTGAAAAAATCATAAAAATACAAAAAAGTGAAAATATAAAAAATTATAAAGATTTTTTAGATGTTTAGAAAATAAATTATTTTAGGGTCAATAAGTTTCGTTTTAGCTTGGTTCAAATAATTATTTTAAAGAATTACGTATTTAAGTATAATTTGATTGTATTAAAAATTAAGGCATTAACCAATAGTTTAACGGATAAGTATTGAGGTATTGATATTGCATTAACTTAAAGTCATATGTTCAAATCTCATTAGGCACTTATGTGAGTTTAATTTTTTCTATTTTTTTTAAAAAGCACGAGTTGAATGTACGAGATCCACATCTTTTGAATCAATTGTAATCGGATTTGAATCATTATAAAAGATTTAAATCTAGTTTCGTTTAGATTCGAATCTAATTTTGATTTTTATCAAAATGGATTTGAATCGGTATAAACGATTTAAATCTAATTTGATTTTTATTAAATTAAATCTGAGTCAATATAAAAGATTCGATTTGATACGATTTTCGAGCTTTATAAATATAAGGTGTGCAGCAAAAAAATTACAGAATTTACACACTCCACAAAGCAAGCTTCATACATCAATCCCTAACTCATCACCAGGCATATACCCATCCTTGCGTGGACAATGGACACTAGACAGCAAACAACAGTGCAACCCTATGAACCCCAAGCATAGCTGCTCTATTCCAAGCACCATCCTTTCACTTTCATCATTCACAGAGCACTCAACACATACCCCAACCTAATGCCGTGCAGTATCATCGACGAGCAGAGCCCTAACCCCATTCGACACTCATACAACACACATAAGCCACAATATTAAACATGGCAGTCATTTTCCTTCCTCGTGTGTATCCACTGCAGCACTCCACAGTCACACCGATCAGTGTGCGACACACGACTGTAGCCACGATAAATGCATAGCCATGCCACTAACTTCATCTACGCCTGTAGTAGTATTCCATGACAGGCCATACGATTAGCAGCTCCATGACTCCGATTAGCATAAACTGAATCCACTACTGTCCATAGGACGAACACTATCTAGCCATGCCGCACATCACAATACGAACTGCACACAACGACAACAGCACCAAATACTGTCACCACATGACTGTACTCCACGCCACAGTATCTTTCCATCCACGCCGCTATAAAACCGACTCCAACTCCAACGTTAACTGCGGCACTCCTTCTCTTTCGATGCCGAATAACCCCATTGAACAGCACCATCTTCAACAACAATCCACGATCGGCACTCCAACGCCCACTACTACTGTACTGTTCGGAAGCCAAGTCTACAGCTGCAGTTCAGCCACCGTCGCAAGCACAACCCACGCTGTCAAGTAATCAGTCGTGACCGCTGCCAGTCTATGCCAAGCCCAAGTCGCGATAGCAGCTGTACAAATCACCGCAACAAGTAATCGACGCCAGCAAATAGCGGACACCAGCAGCAACCCGACAGTAACTCAGGACAAGATCAATTTCCACGCTGCAGTAAGGCACAACAGGAATAGCAATCAAGTTCGGTTGTCAGATTTTTTATTTATTTATTGTTGTTTGATTGTTATTATTATGTTTTAGTTCCTTAATTATTTAATAGTATATATATATTATTTGGGAGACTTTTAATATTATTTTTCATATATTAAGTATATTACATAGTTTTATTAATTTATTTAGATAAGTAGTTGTTAACAGTAAAAATATATGTGTGAATATATATATATATATATTAGCTTAGGATTTTTTTTTGTATTAGGTTTTTTTTTTTTAAGAAATCATTATATAGAAAATTATTTTTTTAGAAATACAAATAAAAAAAAAAGAAACTTCTTATAAAAAGATTATAGTGTTTTCTGAGTCTTTAGAACACTCGTGAGTTAGGACCCCCTTATATTTTGTTTGAATGAACTGAATTGATAACTACGTCGGTTTTCAATTTTTTGGAAAGAACTATGGTCGTCTGATTTCGATTAATGGATATGTAGACTCCTTTGAGACGACGATAAAATCTGTAAAAACCTAAGTTTTTTTTTTGTTTTTTGTTTTTCATTTTTTTCTTAAAAATATATAAAAAAAGATAATTTGAAGAATAAGCCTAATTTTAATAAATAGATAGTGGTACTCGTTAGGGTTTAATAAGTTAGTCTTTGAACTCAAAATCCTCTAGTTCTTCATTCAAATTGAAATCATAATCAAACCACACATTTGATTACAATTTCTTTTTTTTTTTTTCTCAACTTTGATTGGATGGTGACTCTAATTTTTTTTTTTTATAAAAAACCTGAATTTTCTAATTTCTCTAGTCGATGATTAATATTAAATGAGTTTAAGTTTAGTATTAATCAGAAAATAGGAAATCAAATTAAAATAAGAAAACCGAAAAATCCGGCTCAACAAGTATTCTAAGGTTTTTATGTATGTAGATTTAGGGAAAAATTTTATTTTGATGAATTTATGTTTTGAAATATATATGCTTAAAAAATCTTATAAACTTGAGTTTTGTTCGATTTAAAAATAAATGACCTTCAGAGTATAGTTTTAAGCTCAAAATTTTTGTCTAAACTATTTAGAGGATGTAAAATAGGGCTATGAAGAAATTTTTTAGAATTTAATTTTTGAAAATTTTTAGATGATTTTTAGGCTTTAAAATGATATATAAAATATGTGATTTTAGGCAATTAGGTAATTAAATGGATAATTACTAATTTAATATATAATTAGGTGTTTAAGGATGTTAATATTTGATGAAGTATGATACTTGTGGCATTTAGGGTGTTAGATGTAATTATTATGTAGTGAATATATGTAAATTAATAATATGTGGAATTGGAAATATAATAAATAGAAAATATTAGGTTAAAAATTGATAATATAGTAATAATAATAAAACACAATAGATCTGATATGAACCTAAATTTTGGTGAATTATATAAAAAATGTAAATTTTTATTACATTGCGAGTCAATTTAGTAACTAAATTAGAATTAGGGTATACTGTGTAGACCGGAATATTAGTTAAGGGCCACATGTGATATTTAGGATACTTGGATATAATGTGATTAATTTCTCATTATGATTTGGAACATATTCGTAGAATTTATGTATAATATCCATTGTTGAAATTAGAATCGGAACCTAAAGTAGAATCAGCTTCGGAAATCGATTCCAAAACTAACTTGGAATAAATCGGTAATAAATAATATATATATATATATATATATATGTGGAAAATTGAGTCAAATCAAAACCTAAAGTTTATATATATCGTAAGGATATAAATACTAAGAGAGTATTTATATTATAGGACAGGTGGAGATGAGTGACCTGTAAGGAGATGAGTGAGCTAATTGAGGACTTTAGGTAAGTTAGGTTCAATACTTAAATATATTTTGGAGCATTATTTTAAAGTACTTGGAGGCTTAGGATTGTATGTGATTGTGCTTATAGGTAGTTATATATGCATGTGCTTATGTGTATCTGATTCTATGGTGAAAATTTGGGTTGTGAATTGAGCAGTATGAGATTGTTTGATCATTTTAAACCAAACTTAACTATAACCAACTTAAATACCTTAATTAGAAATGCATTGCAACCCTTTAGGAACTGTTAGGATTCTCTAACCAAGCACTGATACCTTTGAAAAAGATAATACTGGATAGTATAATAGTTTTTTTTTTCATCTTTAGTTGAATTAAGTGATAGAAGAAGAGGTCGTGATAAGAATGAAGGCAATGGTTCGAAGGATAGTCATTAGGGAACCGGTGTCTTCATTGTACAAACCTAGGTTTGGTTGTGAGATGTTGCATAAACATGAAAACTCCTCAATCTGGATTAGGGCGGGTGAAATTACTCTGATTTCACAATGGAGCGAACTACGTTATGTGATGGCATTTGCTTGTTATATTGTATATAATTAATTGTTTGAAAATCTTGTTTGTGTTTGTTCTATATTCTTAAGTCTCCATCTTAATTTACTGAGTTGTTGGTTATTCATATCTTTATAGATTTTCTTACAGGTATTGACTGATATACCATGCTATAACTATCTTGAGGTCAGTATTTTTTTAAGGTATTAAGCTATGGGGGAGTGAGAATCAAGTTGGTTGATGTAACTGAGTCTTCTAGAGTTTTGTTACTCATTCGTAAATTCTTTTGGATCGATTATTTAATATGTAATATGCTACTTATTAAGCTATCTTAGCATGTAGAATTTCTTGGGATTATAGGTAGAACAGGATGAGTATCTTAATATAAATACGATTTAAAGTTTCTAGTTATTTATAAATTTTGCTTATAATTATGAATAAGTTGTTTTATTTTAAAGTAAAGAGTCATGAATGCCTTATGTAAATTGTATCTTTGATAAAAATTGAGGGGTTAGTTACTATTATAAGATGATTTATACAATGGGATTATTACAACTCTACGGTTTTGGGGTGTAACAAGCAAGTGCCTTAGCATAACTGGATTCAGAATATTAGAGCAGAGACAAATGAATGGTGGGCGCTTTACTCTATAAGGAGACTATAAGAAACAAGGAACATTTCGACTAGCTAGATTAGACTAGGAAGGGGAATGATAAAAATCAATTGTGACGGAGCTGTAGCTGAGTTAGATAGAGTTATAGGTGTTGGGGTAATAACGAAAGATGAGTCAAGCTACTTTCTTAGAGGTTTATACATGTAGACCAACTTTTCATCACCTTTGGAAGCGAAACTAAGGGCTATTCTGGAAGGAATGAAGTAGGTATGTTAGTAGCACCTTAAGGCCATTTTTATTGAGTTGGATTTGACTTTGGCGATGGATCAAATATAGAAACCAAGTATCAATTTGGACATTTTCCATTAAGTGTTAACGGAGTGTCTCTCTCTTATTCCTTACTTTGATCAAATTGTTTTTTATAGTGCAAGTTGACAGGGTAACTTTTGAAGATATTGTCCCTAGCTTTCTTTCCAACCTTATTATTCAAGACTCTAGTTTGTGTTACGATTCATTTATGTTACATGTCGAGCCATGCTGATTTTGTTTGCCTGAACTTGCCGTTGTGTTGAATTCTGTTTTCCTTTGCGTTTTTGAAGTAATATAAGTTGCTATGATTTTCCATCGAAAATAAAAAGAAGACAATTTAATGTATATGTTTAGTTTATAGATCCTTTTAGTTGATGGATTTAATGTATATGTTTATTTTATCTAATGAGACTATGATAAGTCTTATAGTATTTAGGAGATTTATTTATATTATGGATTTTAATAAATGGGATTTTTTAGCTTAATTTTTACTACTTTTTAGAGCATGGAGATAAGTGATTATATTCAAATTTTCTTGTAAATGACTTGATTATTGTTGTAAGTTGAAGAAGAAGGAAAAATAAAAAAGTAAAATAAATTTTAAATGAAAAGATGATGAGTCCATAAACTATTCTTTTTTGTTAAACACTACTTTTGTATCTTTATTTTTTTTACTCCACTAAAGATATTTCTATATTTGCATTTTTTTGGGGGTTAAAAGGATATTTTATTTACATTCCAAAAAGGGCAATTTATTAATCATAATCACTTAAGACTCAGAGGATGCGATTAAGGACTTCTGGTAATATACGATTTTATAAAAATCTTGCAAATCTATTTAAATTGTTTTCGTCTTTACTTTTATTAAATAAAAAAGAACAATCTTAAACTACATCTAAACAAATTGAATACATTAGGAAACTCAATTAACGAAAATGCTGTCCAAGTACAACGGTCATCTAACCCTAATGTTTCCTATTATATTTTCCCTCCAACATAACAACGTCGTATCATAAATTAAACACATTCACTCCAGAACTTGATCACTAAGTTAACGAGTACTCTTACTTTCCTGTTCTTTTTTGATCAATGGATCCTCAGAATCTACACAACTCCACTGCCTCCTCCTCGCCTTGTGCTTGTGCTTGTACTTCTTCTTCTTCTTCTTCGGTGCTCAAATTATTTGGTGTGACGATTTGCGGTATTGCTGATATAGGTTGCAATTATGGGGAGAAAGATTGTATGTCAGAACCCTTGCATTCCTCTGTCACCTTCCTCAAATCTTCACCACTCAAAAGGAAGAGGTCCGAATCACCACTGGTTCAGCCTTCTTTGCCGCTCTCTCTTGGAGAAAGAGTTTCTGAACCCACCATATTGGTTGAGAGCGGAAATAAGAAGAGAAGAAGTGCACGATCGTTGATTCTTGAACGAAAAGAAAAAGAGGAAATTCGTCGGCTTGGGATTTCCTTGGAATTGAGTCTTCTCCATGAACCATGGAAGATACGGAAGAAACTTCATAAGAGTGATCTTGGGGGTCATTGCCGGTTACTGATATCTAAAAAGGTTGCCATAGCACATATCATGCCTTTTCTGGATGGCGAATGCAGGGAAGCAGTAGAGAGCGAAGATGGTATGGGTGTGATCGTGATGGATATTGACACGAGGACAGAGCACAATATGGTGTTTAAATATTTGTTCTCTATGGATGGTTACATAATGAGAACAGGATGGACTGAAAAGTTTGTGAAGAGGAGGGAATTGCAAGAAGGTGATGAAGTGGGTCTCCGTTTGGACATTTGCTCGCGGAAGTTCATCTTCTCTGTTCTTTGCCGTGCTACTACTAATGGTCGTCCCGAAGGCTAGATAGGATTGTTGGAAAATCACTGAATCACAAAGTGTAGAACTTATTGGATTTTCTGCCACAATTAATCTTTTTGAATGAAGATTCACTAGTAAATAGTTTTAATCATATATTTTTGTGGTTTGTTGGTGTTTTGATTTATAGCACCAGAGGAATTTGGATTTTGTCATATTCATATAACTGATCATATCTTTTAATCCACTAAGCTTTAGCCTTGAGAAAAAGAAATGAGATTCCTTCAAGTTTGGTCATTCAAATAAGTTAATTTATTTTTTTGGTCAGAAGTTCCTACTTAATACACAATAATCATTATTCTTTTGTCCTTTTTTTATAATGTTTTCTGTTAGTTTACTGGTTTATAGCACAATTGAATTGCCTACTAGTGTTATTCTGCAAAAGCATCATCCATATTCCAGACGAGTACAGTTTGTAATTCGCTGCGCCAAGGACCACTTTCATGGCAATCCCTTCCAGAAAAGGAATACTAGAGGGACAGGAACTTTTGGATGAGAAGAAGGTTAGCATCTATTGGCACTCTCTTAAAGGTTAAAATAGATCTCGTAAAAGAAGACTTGCAGCTCTTACTCTTTCTCCTTTCCTACTGTCCTTACTAATGCGCTAAGCTGAATCGATGCCATTTCGCCTCTTCTATTCTAGTAGTTATTCCATCATTGGATCATTGTAATTGATATTAGTTTTTGGTCTATTGTTCTTTGAGGTAACTGTGCTGTAAAGTCTATAATTTCATCCGGACACAGCTTTCCATCATACCGAGCATGTAGATTGATTGAGTGGTGCACCGGGACCATGCACCGTCCTTGCAGTCTATGCTGTTAAGTCTTTCAGTCTTCAAACCATTCTTGCATGGCAATTGAGAACCTGTTCTTTTTCTATTCAGGTGGTAACCGGATGTTACTATTCGAGCCCCGATGCATAAGATTAGTAAAAGGATATATTTTGTGCAATACTTATGTTTCGAGAATTATAAAAGCTTTTGCTTACAATCACTTCCTACGATACATAACCTTTTAACCATTAGACCTGTTATAACATGATTCAACTGACATTGAATCCTGCGAATCCAAGATCCACTTGACGTATCTTCCGTGCTTAATAGTTTTTGCACAGAGACTAGTTCATTAGACTGGCATAACAATTTTTCATTGGCTATGTTAAACGCCTTTCGAAAGGATTTCTGCCAAAGATGCCAGCTGAAATTAACATTATAGGGACTACAATACGATCCTGCAGATTCCCTTTGGTTTGAGATATGAAATTTAACTCTGTTTTCAAGCTTGCATGAATCTCCTGCCTACATTTTACCTATCATTCTATGCAGACTCATGTTATATATGTGCTGAATGAGCTCAGATGTTGGCATACTAAGTTCATATTCACACCAACATATGTGGTATCAAAATTTTACTAGAACCGCATTACCCTAAGCTCGAAAATGGTGTGCGAGTCATTGTCATCGGATATCTAATTTAGACAAGTTGCAAATGAGGGTAATGACAGAGAATCAACACCATATCATCTAGATTCTTGGGGATCATTTACCATGTCCTCCTTTCCATGCCATTAGTTGTGACATTAAGTGACAACAGTATTGACATTTTCAGCGATGGAAGTGAAAAAGGACGATCAATTACAATGACTCTTTATCCGTTCGCTTTAGAGGCCATCGAGAAGTGGCTTTATGATGGACAAAAAGAAATGAAAAGAAAAACCTTCTTCTTTCTGCACAAACAGTATCTATTAATGACTAAAAAGCAAGCAGTGAACTATTGAAGTAGATCAGGCTTCATTCTTGTCCCTATGCTACACAAAGAACTAGAGCCATCTATCATATAATTTTAACTGTATAAATTAAATTTAATTGTATCATATAAATTGAATAAATAAAGTCATAAATTTAACTGTATTTCTTCAACAACTTCTCCAAATAAAATTTTATAAAAGTGGCCAATCTTTTGAAAGTTTTTAAGTACTTTAAAGGATTGTAGCTACGTTTTTTTTTTATTTAAATTATCCACTGCCACTGTTATATGTTTGAATAATATTAGTAGTCACGTGCTATATGTATATACATGTAAGGTTATCACCTAATGAATCAACTTAATAGAAAATATATAGCTGTTTAAACTATCATAAATCACTTTACATGTAATTAATTTGTTTACATCAGTATAACTAGGGTACCTATTTCCTTTGCCAACCAGATTACAGAGATATTAAACTTTATGAGAAACCTCTAAATTATTTCACTTTTATAGAAAAATCTCGGATTACGCTGATTCGACACTAAACCAATCTCTATGATTACAAATTTTACATAGCGTAGAATTCGTACCAAATTCCATTATTGGGAATTCAATTTTGTAATTTGGTCATATAAATTTTCCTATGTCAAAAAATCCCAATACGACTCTTTAGTTTGACTGAACCAAAAACCCTTGCATGACTGGTGTAGCTCGGTTATTTTGACTCCTAAATTTTTTGCGTAGTCTAATCAATATATAAGTTCACGATTAAAAGGTTTCATTTTGAATAATAGATTATTTTTTATGGTATGTTATTAACTACGAAGAAAAATCTGGAAATTGACGAATGCATGTGAAATAAAATGTTGATCTTACATGCAACAGTGTGACATGTGTTCTTTAAGCCATAGGATAGTGCTCGGAAAATTGGATTATCGAAAATATATAGTTTAGGGTTATTTACGGAACTTCAAGGGCTAAAGTTCAATTTCTAGAATATCGGCCAAACTATTAAATTTACCAAACTCCCAGATTCGAATTTTGTACTTTTCCATGAACTTTTTTTTTGGTTACGAAATCTTGAAAGAATTTACTATTTTAGTATTCTTCCATGAAATCAAAACCAAAAATGATAAAATGATCATTATTATACATTATTTGCGTGTTTTTTTCGGGTTTAAATTTGTGATCCACATTTCAGGAGTCTAACACATCTGTTTTTTTTTTTTTTTTTTTGACCACCTAACACATCTAGTTATGTAATCTCTTTAGCACTCATAGAATTTTCAATGGTATTAGTAAGGCCGAAGAAAGACGTAAGACGTTAGCGCACTTAGATCCCTAGAAGAAGACAAGCAATAATAGATGGCACATGCAAGCTACGATTGCTTGGTTCTAACCTTGAATACTAATAGCACTAATATCTGTAGAAAGCTAGGTGGCAGGAATCCGCCACTTATAGTCTGTCTACCTCTCCTATATAAACCCCTAGTGGTCTTCACGTACAGGGGGTAGCCTAAAAAACCTAAGGCCCTTTCTCTCTCTAAAAAACCGATGTTATGATCTCGTTCTTCCTTAACCAACATAAACATTAGAGTGCCTCCACTGAAAAAACCTTCAATGTTCTCTTTAGCTTACATTTGTGTGTAGGACTCGCAAAAGTTTCCTAGGCTAAGCCCAAGGTCCCTACATCAAGAATAAACCACCAATAAATGGATTTTAGGTATGTTATTTTTGGATTCTATTTGGGACGTAACAGTTAGATTAAATTAACATCATAATACTTTTCATTGTTAGGGTTCTAAATATTAGGTATTAAATTAAAAGAATTTTATCTATCTGTAAATTGGTATGAGTTATATTTCAATCTAAGGGTGAGATAATCATAAATTTCATTATAGTGTGATGCTATAGAAATTAGTAATGGTAAATGTCACACTGCTAGTTATTTGTCGTGCTTCACCACCGGAGGCTTCCTTCAACCACAGGCATAACCCCAAGACCACCAAGCAAAGACCTATAACCCAATCCACCAACACACCACCTAAGTCTACCTTTACAAATTCTTCTTTAACTATCCCCCAACAAACTTCGTTGGATACAATTTCACTGAGTTGAAAACCCACACATCTTGAGAAACAAAACCCCACCCCGATACCTGTTCAAGATCGCTCCAGCAAAATCAAAACCTTCTAATCTAAACTTAAGCACTAAATCTTTCCCATTTAATAATAATGTTACATCATCATCATTATCAAATACTGTCCCTCATTACTGGGTCACATACCACTTGCACTAAGAAAACCCAATTGCTAAAAAAACTAACCAGGCAACAAAGCCACAACAACGGATCATCGTATCTCCATTAACTAAGTCTAAAAATCCTTCGTAGGGACCCATGAGTACCATAGTTGATAATACAGCTTTGAATGTTGTATGTTCCTTACAGGAATGGTTGGACCAGTTCACTAATGGAGCTTCATCAATTGACCTTTATCAACGACATCATCCAACCAATCACCTCTTTGTAATAGTGGTGAATGGACAAACAACAGTGAGAGAAGAAGTTCGGATAATAACCATTAAAAAATTTCTTCTTATGATGCCAGAACTGTAATGGATCATTTGTTTCACTCAGATTGGATAAGAATCAATGGGAGCTCAATTGCCTATCATCCGTCAACATGTTATTTCAGCACCAAAACTTGGAACCTGTACCAACTATAATTCTGGCCACCTATCTGATAACTAGGAGACGACCAATCTTGCAAATTCTTTGTAGCAGGGATGAAGCTGCGGCCATGATGATATGCGAGTTTTGACCATCGAAGATACATCTGGAGGCTAGAAGAATCTACCAAACAGCTCCTTACACACTCTGGTATCGAGATATTACTATTCTTATGGACTCTGAGCTTATACCTATTTCCACTAGACCTGTCAAGATAGTGGCTAGGAGCACCCATGGAGCAAACTCAACGGAAGACAAATGCCATGAAGGAGCTAGTGCGCGACTTACAACTTGACATATTGCTTCTTACTGAAACCTAGATAATGTTATCTCTGCTTACGAGCTTGCTTATCAGTTGCCAGTGCTCGGAAGCCAAATGTGCTCGAGGTGGGCTTCTACTTCTTTGGTAGGAAGCCTTGTTTGTTGTGACTTGAATCCATCAGTCTCTACAAGAACTTTATGTTCTTGTTTAGGTTAGACTATCTACTTCTTCTTGGTACTTTACCATGATTTATATTAGCCCTCATCTTGATATTAGAGAATCTTTTTGGTCAAAATTATCTTTTTTTAATCATACTACTATAGTACTATTAGAGATGAACCGTAGAGTATCTTAAGGGACTTTAATGACGTCATAGAGGAAAAGATAAATGGGGAGGAGCTCATTTTAACTCGAATAAATCCTTGTTTGCTGTACTTGTACGTCGTGTTGTGACCTTATGGACTTAGGTTTCATGCGCCGTCATTTCACCTGGTTAAATAGGAGAAATATATCCATCTTATCCAAACTAGAATCAATAGGGGCTAGGCCAATTATACTTGGAAAAGCCCTTTTCTGAACACATAGATCAAGCATTTAAACAAAACAGTCTTTGATCATTGTTCATTGTTGCTATAGAAAAACCCTAGCTTAGTTACAAACCCTAATAATAAGCCTTTCTGTTTTCAAACCATTTCGTTATCACGCCTAACCTTTCCCCATCTTGTCCGATTTGTTTGGGATTATAATCACCACAACATAATAAGTGCCATCATTGACTTTCACCAAGAAGTTAATAAATGGAATTGCATCATCTTTGGGAATTACAACATAGGGAAAAAAAAAAAAAATTCTACAAAGCCAAAATACTATTGAATATTAATTAGCTACTTGTCCAATTGAATATTTTGTAAATCTTGAACCAAACTTTTGCAACCAATTAAATGAATACTAAACCAAGAAGAGTATTTTTGGAAGGGGAAATCACACTCAAAATGGATAAAAGATGCAGAGCCTAACACATAATATTATCACTCTCTAATGATAGCTAGAACATAAAAAAATTGTATGTGGGGTTGGCAAGATATTGTAGGTAATTAGATTATAAACCTAAGGGACTTAGCACTACATGTCAAAAACTTCTTTAACAAATTATACACAACTTCCGGAATTATGGTCAATCTTCACAATTCCCTTCCTTGCTTCCTTTTTGGTGGACTCCCCCCATTACAACAAGCATTCTTAAAGCAACCCCTTACCTCACAAGAAATTACCTATGCTTTAAATGGGATAGGGTCTACAAAATCCCCCAGTAAAGATAGCCTCCATGCCAAATTCTACAAAAAAAATAATGTTAGCCATTGTTGACACATTACTTATGACATTACTTCACTAAATATTTGAATCTTTGCACTTGTACCCAACACTAAATGAATCTCTCATTGTCTTCAATCCTAAGCACTTATGTCTAATCAAATAACTCAATTCTAGCCAATTAGCTTATGCAATACATTATATAAAGTCATCACTAAGATCTTAGTTAATAGGCTTCGACCCTTTTTAGATAACTTGATACATCCAACATAGGCGAGCTTTATACCTAAGAGCAATGCCTCCAACAATATCTTACTTCTCCATGAGCTTTTACATAGCTCTAGATACAAAAGTATCTACTTGTGACAATGAAAGCTTTAGATTTTCCATACTTTGATTCAATTTTGCTTATATACTATCATGACACAAGTAATACTAAATGGATCGATACTTCCCCCCTTCTTCCCCTTTAGAGGTATATGTTAAGGGGATCTTATATCCCCTTATCTCTTTATAATTAGCATAGAGATTCTTAGTCAGCTTATAGACCATCATGTTAGTAGAAAATTATGGACGCCAATTAGCATTAACAAAGTTACCTTTAAATTTTCACATATGTTCTTCGCAAATGATATAATTTTATTATTGGAAGCATGTCTATCATCTACTACAGCCATTAAAGAAACTCTACAAACTTTTGAGTCATGATTGAGCCTTAAAGTAAATAATGAGAAGTCATCAATTTACTTCTCAAAACACACCCCATCACACTTAACATTTCATATATCTTAGATTTTAGGTTTAAAAATTACCATATGCCTTGGTAAATACTTAGAGTTTCCATTAAACTCTAGTTTTTCCTTTGAGTGAAAAGACTTTGATTTCTTAATATAGAAAATGCACAAAAAACTAAATGGTTGGTGGAGAAAATTACTTAACTGGAAACTCCTTATTACTATAACTCTAAGATCCTTTTTCACTTATTTAATGCTATCTCTAGCCTTTCTTTTTTTTTTTTTTAAATCTCACAAATGGATCAAATTACTAAAACTTCTTTTGGAATGGCATTAACAACACAAAGAAAATTCACTAGGTTACATGGAATTTAATTTGCACACCAAAGAGATTGGGTGGTCTTGGGATTTTCAACTTAGAAAACAAAACCAAACTTTTGAAATGAGAAGAACTTTGAACTAAATTTTGTAGATGGAAGTATTGGAACTATATTAGATGTTCCCAATCGTTACTTGCACTCACTTCCTCTTTTACTTGGAAAGGATTAGTCAAAGGGTATCAAAATTTCGTGAATTACGGCTAAATTCTTATTGGGAATGTGGAAAATACAATCCGTTCTATGATATATGGACCATTGGGAAGAAATACAAGTGCTAGCTAGACATGGAAAAATAGAACCATATGACATGATGGCCTCTTAGGATTTGAATTATCTGAAATATTAGTCCAAAAATTCGGTCCAAGGATTTTACAGAAAAATGCTACGGATTCCACTATTCAATCAACATCACACTCCTTCAACACATCACTATATCATGCCAGGCTATGTACAATCTATAATATTACCAAACAAGATTTAGCGTGCCTTTGGAAACTCTTTCTTTCTTCTCGTCTTCAATTTTTCTATGGAGGATACTCTTGGATAGCCTCCTATGGCTGGTGGATAGCCTTAAGCAACTAAAGTATTGTCAATATACACCATCTCGACCCAAATCTATTATGTTGGTTTATATATATATATATTAGCCAAGTCGTAGAATATTAGCTTAATGGCACTATTTTTTCTATTACTTTAAAAATAAATGCTTGAGAACTAATTGTTAAAGTATGGAGCTTACAACTTTTGCTATGATCACATATTTCCATGGTGCACTCAACATTTCTATTTCCGTTTTTGAAAAATTAACGTAGCAAATCCCTTGTGCACCTGTCTTATTTAACAACTCCTCCTCCTCCCTAGAATTCGTTCTCTCTTGATCATCCTTAATACTACTCGTTTGATCCTTGAAGCAGCATCCCTCGTACGTTCTAGGGATGTTGGTAAGCACCGTACTCCTAAACGATAATTTTTTCCCATTAAGGTTTTCTAAGCCATTTCCGTGGCCACTATTATCACTTCTATCAAATGGAGAAGAGGATTATCATCATATGAGGAAGAAAATCTCTTTTTCCTCCTGTGAAGAAAGTCGCTTTCTTGATCCTTGTTGCTAGAAAAGATCAAATTAGGATTTGTCGTGCTAGGAGTCGTGCTCTCGTGAGAGGTCATGGTTGCCTTTCTTGCGCAACCAATTTAGCTTAGTTCTTTTGACTCAAAAAATTTCTGCATAGCCTAATCAACAGTATAAGTACATGATTATACTGTTTCATTCCAAGAATAGATTTTTAGAATTCTTGTCATTAATTATGCAGAAAAATTTGGGAATTGAAGAATGTATGTGAATATATACTGTCGATCTTACATATGATGGGATAAAATTTTGTTTTTTGAGTCTTATGACAGATTACCGGAAATACATATTTTAGGGTTATTTACAGAATTTTAAGGATTAAAATGCTATTTCCAAAAATATCGGTGAAGTCGCTAGATTTACCAAACACAATTTCATGCTTTTCTACGAATTTAGAAACTTTTGTTGCGAAATTTATAATCAATTTACTATTTTTTTTTAATGAAATTAGAATTGAAAAGGAAAAGCGGTCATGTCACATTATTTGCGTGTATATTTTGCGTCTATATTTGTGCTCCACGTAATTTTAAGAGCTTAACATAACTGACCACATTTTATTTTTGGCACTCGTAGAATTTCTCACGTAATATTGTATCTAAGGAGAAAAAGCATCATTTGAAGTTATATGGTCAAGCTAATTTCTTTCCTTGTTTACCTATGTTTGATTAAGGTCTGGGCTCGTCAGATAAAACCTAACAATCTCATGGAAATATAGATAGCAAATTTGGATAAAATCAAGGTTGTTTAATCCTTTCTTCAGTTCAGACATATGTCACCATTTCAAGGCAGTTAACTTCTATAGCCCCTTATTTATACAACCAGGACTAGTTGGAAGACTTTGGTCGTTTATCGGTGTGGCGTAACCAATTAAAGATACAGGCTTTTATGGAATTTAGGGTTCAAAACAATGGAAAAGAACTATTTTTGGGGTTTTCAATTTATGGAATAGCTAAAAAATATATTTTTGGTTTTTTCAATTTATATTTGCGAAAAAATGGAAAAAAAAAAAAATAGATATGAAGAAGTATTGAATTAGATATAACTCACTAATTCAATAATCAAATTAGGTTTTGATTCATTCCTAGAAATAATATAACTCATAAATTTAGAAATTAATCGGACTGCATGTATGAATAAATTGAAGGATTGTTCTTGCCACAATTTGGTATGAATTGCTAAGATAGGGAAATTAGAGAGAAACTCTTATAAGTTCAATTTTTATTAATTAAAGGTCTATGTTACAATGGAGTTTACAAGTCAATTTATAGAACATAACTAGGATAAAATATACAAATAAAGAAAAATACAAAATAATTAAATAAATACATAAATTACAAATGGTAACATAAGAGACCGATGACCTAAATAGGTGTATACACGTCGTGTAGAAAACTTTTCCATCAACACATATCGTAGACCGTGTTTCATTCTGTACGTGCCATGCAACATGCTTAGTACACGCCGTATATAGCCCTAAAAAGAAACACACACCGTGCAAAAAAAGGTACAAACCATGTACTTTAACAAACATTCATCCCACGCAACACATCGCATGTGCTTTCCTTCTTAACCAAACACACACCATATATTTTCTAGTTCATGGGAATACACACCATGTACTCCTCAGTTAAGCTATGAGCCATGATTTTAATGTGGTACTTTCACGTGCCGCACGACCGATAAAGGACATGATCGTTCCATCTGATAGCTCAAGTCATTGGTCACATCATCTACTCATTTCCTAACTAAATACTTGACAGTAATTGTCAATTCCTTGCATTTTTCGATGATTTATTGACAATAACCAGGCCACATAATAGCCCTTAATCTAACCCCTATAAACTTACAATATATCAACATATATTAACATATTACATATGGTCACAAGTCCAACACATATATAACAACAGACACAAAACACATAACATGACATAACAACAATGTTAATTATTCTGCTCTTTCCTCTGGCGTTTATACACATGTTTGAAAGGAACGGCATGCATGATCTCATGCGCGAAACTAGGATAATGATGTGAAATATCTAAAGCATCCTTTCACGAGGTATTTGTCAAAGAGTGGTCTTCCTAATGTATCGAAACTTCTAATCTGGAGTTGTGTTTGCAAGCGTTTAGCATTGCTTTGGGATTTGGAACAGTCGATCCCTATTGCACATTAGGTAAAATAGGGTGATAAGCCACTTACCCTTCAAACTTTTCAAGGCAAGAAACACGGAAGACTGAATAGATCTTGACCTTAGTAGGAAAAAAGAGGTTTATAAGCAACAGTTTGCACTTTGTCCTGCACTTGGAATGGACCATAAAACTTGGGTGCAAGTTTCTAGTGGCATGGAGAAGCTACCGTGGATTGGTGGGGTGGGGGCTGTAATTTAAGAATAATCCAATCTCCTTCCTAGAAATGAATCTTTTGGTGCTTCTTGTCATATTGAAATTTCATTTTGGCTTGTGCTTGTATAAGTTTTTCCCATAACTCTTTCCATATCAAATCCCTATCAAATCATTCCTTATCAACCACTTTAAGCTTAACTTTCCCAGGGAAATAAAATAGTAGACGTGGAGGAGCTCGGCCATATACAATTTTAAAGGGTATGGCCTTAAGTGAAGTATGAAATTCGGTGTTGTAGCAAAATTCTGTCTGAGAGATCCAATTGACCCATTTATTAGATTGATCACTTGTATAGCATCGTAAATGCATTTCAATGGTGTGATGGACTGCCTTGGATTGACCATCTCTTTGAGGATGATAAACGAAGCAAAAATTCATTTTAGTACCACTTAACTAAAACAATTCCTTCTAAAATGCACTAGCGAAAGTGACATCTCAGTAACTGACTATAGACTTAAGTAAACCATGTAATTTGAAAGTAATATCAAAAAACAAACGGGACATGGTAACAGCTGAATAAGGATGGCTCATAGTTTGAGAAGTGATCAACCACCATCAGCAAAACTGATTTACCGTAAGAAAGAGGCAACTCGTCAAAAAAGTCCATAGAAATATTAGACCACACCTGAGTTGGAATTGGAAGAGGTTGGAGCAGATTCGCTAGTAACAAGTGCTGAAATTTATGTCTTTGACAAGGAAGACAAGCCTTAGCGACGTCTACTTCTTTATACCAGCCTCCCCTCCCCCCACCCAAAAAAAAAAAGAAAAAAATCTTGGGATACACAATATAATGTCTTTTGATTACCTGCATGATGTGTTGAGTGTATAGTGTCTTTAATGACCGAATAGAGGCTGGAATGGTCATCTAAATAACACGGTTTGAGAGAAGATCAAGCGATCACATACTGACCATTTAAGCCTTGATTCACCTTCTGGACTTGCGGCATCGGCCGCTATAATGTAGGAGATTGTTTTACTTTTCTCTGATCAAATCAAAGAGATGAAGTTGTGGAGTAAAAATGGCACAGAGTTGTTAGTTTTCATCTGTTATTTGAGACAATGCATCCACCAGTCGGTTGTTACACCCTGCTCGACACTGAATTGTAAAATCATACCCTAAAAGCTTGTTGATCCAGTGTTATTGAGGAGATTTGGTGATTCTTTGCTCTAATAAAAACTTGAGACTATAATTATCCGTTTACACAATAAACTCTTAATCCCAAAGATAAGCATGCCAATGATGAATAGCCTTTGCTAAACCAATCAATTCTCACTCATAAGCTGCGAGCTTGAGATGTTGCTGCGCAAAAGGCCTGCTGAAGAAAGAAATTAGCTTGTTTTGTTACAGTAAAACAAACCTAATTTCGGTTCGTCAAGCATCGCATTCCACTATAAACTCCAAAGAAAAATTAGCCAATGCTAACACCAGATTTTTTTTCATTGTTGTCTTTAAAGTTTCAAATGCCTCTTCAGCTTTAGCGGTCCATATAAAGTTATTTTTCCGAAGCATTTTTGTCAATAGGGCTACAATTTTACCATAATCCTTCATAGCAGTGACATTCATCGGTTTTGGCCACTTAACCATCGCTTCAACTTTTTTCTAGATCAGCTTTAATACCCTCAGCCAAAATATGATATCCCAAATAAGCCGCTTGTGTTTAAACAAAAAGACATTTGGATTTCTGTAAAAAGAGCTGCAAAGACTCAAGAACCTCAAACACCTTATGGACATGTTTCATGTGTTCCTCCCATGTCTTACTATAAATTAATACGTCATCAAAAAATAAAAGAATAAATTTTCGTAACATACCTTTGAAGATTTCATTCATTCATGCTTAGAATATGGAGGGGCATTTGTTAAGCCGAATGGCATAACAAGAAACTCAAAATGCCTATGGTGAGTGTCGAAAGCAGTTTTTTCCACATCCATTTCATGCATTCTTACTTAGTGGTAACTCGTACAAAAATCCAACTTGGAAAATACTCAGCACAATGCAATTCCTTTAATAACTCTTCAATAACCGGAATTGGAAACTTGTCCTTCACTGTCTTTTCATTTAGGGCATGATAATTTATACAAAATCGCTAAGTTTTATCAGCCTTCTTAACCACGAGTATTGGAGAAGAAAATGGCGATTAACTCTTATGTATTATGCCCCTAGCAAGCATTTCATCACATTGTCTTTCTACTTCATCTTTTTGTTGATGAGGATAGCAAAAAGGCCTCACCACAATAAGAGATGTACTTGGTTGAAGTTGAATTTGGTGATCACAATTTCTTTTGGGAGGGATACCCAGTAACGGCTAGAATACTTCATCAAACCCCATAAGCAAAACTTATAGTTCCTTTTGCTGCTTTGTCGCTTGTGTCGTTACTGGAAATTTCTGATTGCTCTTACTTCTCTCCACTATAACTTTTTTGGTCCCAATAGTAGACTTCGTTTGCATACCTTAAAAATCCCATTGTATTGCTCCAAGCATTATCAACAGATTCACAGCTAACACAACATCAACTCCATAAAGGGGTAAAGTACACAAATCAACTAGAAATTCGTAGGCTGCAAGTATTATTTCTACTTGTTTACAAATTCCCCCTCTACGAATATTTTTTTCATTAGTCACCATGGTTCTCAAATGTTCCCTTAGCTCAACAATTGTGCCCCATCTATCCACCATCACTGCCTTTTAATTCTTCTTTCCAATTTCATTGCACGTGATCTGCTTACTCTCACCATTGCTTAGAGCGATATCTTAACTTCATCTTCAACTCCTTGTTTGGTTGGCAGCCTTTCTTCCTCTTCCCCATCATTAACTTCTTCCACACATTCCAACCAAAATAACCACACTTGTTCCCAATAGTAAATCTCTCATCACGGTTAAAACACAATCTCTTCTTCCTTCTCTCATCCATTTCAGCCTTACTCAATCTCTGAACATATGGATCCTTATAGTCAGTACGGTTGACATTTACCTGTTTCTTAGGAGTGCCAACGTCCTTATTTTGGGCTTGACCCCTTCTTTGGAAGACTGGGCTAGACTTACCACTTGAGCCAAATCCATTGACTTATGGAGGCTAACATCCGGTGCAATGTACTCCTTTATTCGGCTTAAGAACAACACCACCTCTTGCTCCGAGGTCAAAGATGGAATCTAGGTTGGTACTTAATTAATCTTTCTCCATATAGGATTCTATAGTGCCCAACTGTTTCAACTTGGCGAGTTCTGCCAAAGGGTTACCTCGCATATGCGGTCCAAATTGGATATTGCAAAGCTCCTTGAACTCTTCCTACTCCACCCCGATCGATCCTTCTCCATTTTCAAGAATCGCATTTGTGCCTCACCTTCCATACGAAATGCGGCAATCTTCACCTTTTTTTCTACCATTCTTTGATGTTTATATAAATGTTTGCACTTGTTCAACCATCCCATATGATCGACAGTCCCATTATATTTGGGAAAATCTAAGTGTGCCGCTTTTGGAATCACCATCCTTAGTTCGTAACAACCTTCTATTAGCCCTCCTTCTGTGTGTGCTGGGTCTCCATTTGAATGCACCCTAGCTCTGCTGCTCTCCTCCTCATCCTTTTCTTTTCCCTTCTTAGAAGCTATTTCTTGAGAAAAATTGGCAAGTTGAGTGTTCATGGATTCCATTTACGTCTGGTCACACCGGTACGTCACTAAGAAATTTGCAAATTGCTGCTATATCTGCTTAACTTCCTCTATATAACCTGGCTATGATCCAAATTGTTATAAGATCGAGTTGATTTACTTCCTTGTTTACCAATGTTTGATTAAGTTTTGGGCTTGTTAGAGTGAACCCAACAATCTCATGGAAATAAAAATAGCATATTTGGATAAAATCAGGGTTGTTTTGCCCTTTCTTCATTTCAGACATGTATCACCATACAAGGTAGTTGGTTAACTGCTAAAGCCCCTAACTCTCCTCCTAACCAGATACCTGCAGTAACTATCACTGCTCTACTTTATTCAACAATTTAATGACAATAACCAGGCCTCATAATAGCCATTAAGCTATCCACTATAAACTTACAACATATATTTGGCCCCAAAAAAAAAAAAAAAAAACTTACAACATATCAATACACATTAATATATTACATACATCCATAAACCCACACAAGACATACAACAACAGATACAAAACACATAGCACGACATTACAACAATATTAATTATTCTGCTCCTTCCTTTGGTGCTTATTTCAAATGTAGTGATAGGTTTCTTCTAATTTTAGCATACTTATGCGAAAAAGTTACCTAGATTCCAAAACGTAAGGGCATTTTGATTATTTGTTAAAACCAAAAATTAACTTCTCGAGTTCTCTTATAAAGCTTATTTGCCAAGTTTTGCAATGAGGCCAATGTCTAAATATATGCGCAATTCTAGTTATATTCCTCTAATAAGGAAAAACACTAATGCTTTGTAATATAAAATAATTATAACTAATAAAATTTTCGTGTACAATAAGATGATATATTTGTTAAGTTATTAGTATGTGTATATGTTAACATATGTATATGAATCAAATTGTCATACTTTGATAAGCTCTTCTTTTAGTATATAATAGTAAGAGTAATGTGTATTATATACATATGTGAAAATTCACAATTTTAGTAAAATTCTGTACATAAATCATTCTACATTCATCTTAATTAAGAAAAATATTATAAAATTATAAACTTATAGAATTATATTTTTGACTTACAATTTCGACAATTATATTTGTACAGTCCCATTCTCTATTTTGACGGGATTAATCCCATATTCCATTTCACAATTTATTTCCATTTTTTAAAATCTAAACTGCTGCAATCACAGTTTAATTAATAGTTCAAATTTAAAAGATTAAAAATCAAGAGTGAGGTAGATGGTGGGATCGATCCTGTAGAAAAAAAGGACAAAACCATAGAATAATCTACATACACATACACATAGACATACATGTAATCTTAAATTGTCAGGGTAATATTAATAAATATATATAGGAATGCCATCATGGTGGATTTGGGATGAGCTCAACAAAATTGAAACCTAACCCATTACTCTATGGGGTTTTTTGGTATTTGTCCTAAAACTTTATAGAATTTTTATCTTGTTGAACCTACTCATGTAGGGTTTCTTTGAATCCATTAAGAAGCCAATCTAATTCATTTATTGTATTGATAAAGCAATTAAGCTACATCACCATGGAAGTGATAACACATTATTGTGACATGCAATGTCTATATCATCACCTTGAAGTTGTTAAACACTTATTTTGAAGTATTGCATGTCTTATTCCCATAAATAACATTAAAGATAAAATTAATCTATATTCATGTATATTATTATTATTAGTCTTATTTATGATATTTTGTTAATAATTTTTTATTTATTCATGTATAATATAGTAAGCTAAAATGTAGACATTAAATATATATTATTACTTTCTTTTTAATTGAACTCGAGTTCTTCTATTGGGTTTTATTGTATGTCTTAACACCTAATTCGGAACCTCTTTTGAACACCTTCCCAATACTTGTACAAAGACCTTATATAGGGTCTAATGCTATAGGTTCTTAATAGGTTAGAAAATTTGGATACCCTATAGTTACCTATCTAGTGGCATCTCTAAGTATATACTTTTATATGATTATAATATTAATAGCTAAACTATTTTATTGACTTAAGATGGTATTATTATATTTGGATTAATCTATTTAAATTGAAAGTGCTTAAAAACCCTAAGAGTTATCTAAAAATATATATAAATCGATATTGTTAGATCCAGTTCAGGTAGTTAATTTGGACATATAAAGGGTGGATGGTTAAAGTGATGAACCTAGTTCAATTGAGTGTTGAATAGGGATTAGAATAGATCCATTTCATGACTTGATCAGGTCGAACAAGCTTGGACCATATGGGTCAATTGGGGTTTGACAAATTGATACCAATTACTAAGTAGCCATATTATTTAAGAAGTCATAAAATCCTTGTATAAAAAAGGGATCAATTAGCTTGGTATGATCTAGAACAGAGAAACATTTACCCATAGTGCAAACTCTTTTACTTAAGAAAATGACCTTCGTAGCATAGGACTATCTTACTTAAAACACACCTCTATGATCCAGCCAAGTTTAAAAATAGGATGTTTCGTTTCTAGTCGATGTGGCTATCTCACGATGGCTATCTTCCTTTCATGTAAGACATTTAGAGGGAAAATAGAAATGATTGTCTTTAGGCAAATGAGGCACTTTTCAAGTAAACTTAAGAGTATAAATAAAAATGTGTTTGATGCCATACGTTAGCAAAAGAAAGTTTAATTGGCCAAGCTAAAAGAAATAGAGTGCAACCTCTCTTTTAACCCTTCAGCTCAACCAATGGAGCAAGGAAATTCTCTCAGAAGAGATTTACATTGCGTACTTTGATAGAAAGGAGATTCTTTGGAGAATGAAAGGCGGGAGAGAAATACAAGATTTTATCATGCTACCACCCTTAATAAGAAATCAAGAAACATAATTTTGGTTTATAGATTGACTTGGGAAGTGTTTTTTTTTTTTTTTAAGAAAATCAAATTCTTGAGTCGATTAGCATTTATTTTCAAAAACTCCTTTTTGCATCAAAGTCCTTTATTCATAAAACCAATCTTACTCCCGAGGATAATAGAGCTGGCCTTTCCAATGAGTAGAAGATTGCTTTGAGTTGCCCTTTAGCAAAGTATGAAATTATGGCAGCTTTGGCTTTTGTTGGCTCTTGGAAAAGATGGTTTACATGCTATATTTTTTAAAGCTTGTTGGAGCTTTGTAGGAAGTTCTATTGAAAACTTGATTGCTCAAATTTTTTAAACACAGCAAATGCTTATAGAGCTTCATCAAACTTTGCTGTCCTATCCCCAAAAATGGGCATGCTAATTATATAAAGAATTTTCAATCCATTAGATTATGTAACACTCTTTACAAAATTGTTTCCAAAATTCTAGTTAATAGATTAAGGCCTTTTCTAGACTCCTCGATACATCATTGTAGACACCTAATTTTTGTCCCATTTATTTTTTTTCTTTTCTCAATAGGCCCTAAATTAGAAAAAAATTGAAAAAATAGGGAATTAAAAGAAAACCCGAAAAATTAAGAAATTTAGAAAAAATAGGGATCATGGAAAAATACAAAAATTTTCAAAAATAAGGAAAAGCACAAAAAATAAGAAAATTTCAGAAAGAAACCCTAAAAAGATAAAAAGTTAGAAAATGAAGTTTAAAAATTTAGAAATTTGAAAAATTACAAAAATATATATATAATTTAAGGTCAAGTAAAAGATTTTAGAAAATAGCATATTGTTAGGACAGTTTTTTTAATTTTAATTTTAATTTAAAAGTTGAGTCGTTGAACTTGGGTTTAAATTTAAATTTAGCCTAAGTTAACCGAGTTCAATTGCACATATAGATAAGGCACAAGCTAACGACCTAATGGTTAAGCATATGGACATAGTAATGAGTTTGAATGTGAGGTATTGGGTTTAAATCTTAACAAAGGTAGGGAGGCCTTTTTTTTATTTTTATTTTTTTTTTGGCTAGCACATTGCTGCATGTCAGGATTTGGTTGTGCTACGTGTCCTGACACATAGCGTTATTGGATTGGACAACTTAGCCGACATGGTGCCATGTGGCATGCCACGTCAGCTGCTACATATCACGTGATGATACGTAGTAGGTCGAGGTTCGTTAAGTTGGCTAATGTGGTGCTATGTCAGCATTTTCCCTTTCTTTTTCTTAATTTTCTCTTGGTTTTCCTCCTTTTTTCTTCTAAAAAACAGCACACTCCCTTTACTTTAGCTTCAATTTCTACATAAATTCTATACACAAGCACATAGTTTCTTGCATCGATCTCGTACTAGACATGGCATGCTTTGAATTAGTGTTAAGAATAAGTCCAAATTCAATTAAAAGTACATTCAAATCAGCTTTCAAAAATAAAAAAATAATTGAATTTTCATGCATTTGCATTCAAATCCGATTTCGAGTTTCCTTAGTTTTTTGGTAAAATTCAAGCATAAATAGGGGCTTAAGGACGTTAATGAGGACACACAACCAGTCCTGAGCTTCAGATTCAACTCCCAAGCTTTTTCTCTCTCTCTCTCTCGCCATTCTCTTTCTCTCTCTACCAATCTCTCTCTCTTCAGGTTCCTTTTCCAACCAAACTTGAGCCTAACCACCACTACAATTGTGACCCTTACTTCATCAGCTCCATAATCTAACCTTTTTCAACCTCCACCGTACCCCCTAGCAGCGCCACCAGTAATCACCACCTAAAGCCTTACTGCCACCACTACGACTCACTCAAACCACCATTCCTGACCACCGTAGGCCTAAATTGACCCTATGACTAAGCTCATTTAGTTCCCTAACCTTGAAACCGATCACCCACTCATCTCCAGCAACCTCCAAGCGATGAGAAGCTCTACCACCACTGACCGCCACTTACAACCACCGCCAAACCACCGTCCCAAGCTACAGCATTGGACCTACCCTCACTATCTCCAATTGGAAACACACGAATCTACCCTTACTTACCAAAAATTCCCTTCGAATGGCCCTGAATCGCACCATCAAGCTCCTGTTGCTATTGAAGTAAGTAAAGCCTGACTTGAATCCGCGATGCTGATTCAACGACTCGCAGTCGATCCGAGATCTAACCCGTGAACCGTGTCTAACCCAACCTGCGTTCCATTTCTGGTTTGAGTTTTGTTTTTCTTTTTGTTTTTTTCTCTTTTAATTTTGTATTATTATTATTGTTATTATTATTATTATTTCATCCATGTAAAATGTAGATGTAGAAATAAATAAAAGAAAGAAAAGAAAAAGAAAAAAAAAAGAAAAGGGTAATTTTGTTTTGTTTTATTTTATTTTTCCTAGTTTAATAAAAATAGATAAAATATAATAGGTAGTAAATAAATAAGTTGACATAATGAAATCTAAATAAAATAGGTAGGATAGTACATAAAATTATTTTGTCACTTAGAAAAATTAATTTTCCAAAAATGAAATAAAAATAAATTAACCATTTTCTAAATTAAGACCATTTAGAATTTCAAAAAAAAAAAAATTTAATTTAGGACATTTTTAGAAAATTTTTTAAATAAACCAAAATTGAGTAAAACGTAAACTCGATCATCTTTTTAACTAAAACAAAATCACCCGTTAAAGTTTTCATAAAAAAAACTATGTACGTTTGATTCTGAACAGCAGATACGTAGGCATTTGTGGTGTGATGATAAAAAAAAAAAACTAATTTTTTTATTTTTTTTTTTTAGTTTAGATTATTTTATTTGTCTAATTAGAATAGTTAAATTGAGTTTTATCTTATAAAATAAAAAGGTGAATTTTAATGATTAAAGTTAATTTTGGAAAGTCAATGGTACCCGTAAAGGTTTAAAAGTCCTAACTCCTGGATCTAGATTCTTTGGTTTTCAAAAAGTCATTTTATAACTTGTCTTTTTTTTTTTAAATCGATAAACCAGTAGCTATATTATAATCAATTCACCAAATTAGTTATAACTTAACCTCTTTTTCTAACTCCGGTCAGGTGACAACTCTAAATCTTTTTAAGTTGAAAAAATGGTTTTCTTTAAACCTTAGTCGAGGGCTAGTATTAAATGAGTAAGGGTTTAATACTGATCGGTTTAAAGAAGACTTAATTTTATAAAAAGAAACGGAAGGGTGAAAAACCAAGCTTGACAATCGTTCCTAAAAAAGGCAATAGATAATGTAATCTTGATGAACGAAATTATGTGCAGCTACCTTAAAAAAAATGTAGATAAGGGTGGATCAACTTGGTAATGAGCTGCATCACTACTTATTATGAAGTACTTGTGAATGGAAGGCTGCTTCCCTCTTTCTTGTCGAGTAGAGGAATTAGGTAAGGTGATCCACTCTTTCCTTATCTATTCATTTCATGTATTGAGTTGTTCAGCAGATCCATAGAAAAGGATGTGAACTTAGGCTCTTGGAGTCCTTTTTATTTAAGGGGTTCAAATTTATCTTTTTCTTATGTTGCTTTTGCTGATGACTAAGTATTATGTGTTAAAGCTGATGTTAAAAATGTTTAAACCATCTAAATGGTTTTAGACTCTTTCTCTTTACTCTCTAATCTTCATATTAATAAAAGCAAATCAGGATTTTCTTTTCCAAAAATGTACATGACTTGTGAATTCAATTGACTTCCTGTTTAGGCATTAGACCTATTGAATCTTTTGGAAAGTATTTAGGATTCCTCTTGAATAAAAAAATTCAAGCTAAAAATATCTAATTGCAATTTTATCATAGAAAAGGCTAAAAGAAAAAAGAAACTTATAGGTTGGAAAACAAAAGCTCTAAGTATGGTAAGTAGAATAATGCTTGCAAAATCAACTTTGGAAGCTCTTCCAGCTTATTATTTGCAAATGTGCAAGCTTCATGAAAAATTTATACATAGGCTTACCTAAATCATTAGTAATCTTATCTAGAAAAGGGATGAAGGAGTCAGGAAAACTCATTGGATCAATTAGAACAAGTTAGCTAAACCCAATGAAATAGGTGGCCTAAGATTATTAAATCTTGATATTAGAAATAAAGCTTTTGCTTATGGCTGTTGGATTGGCCTTATTAAATTGAAACTAAAAAAAAAAAGCTTTCCGAAGAATGTCTTGTATAAATGCTTCTCAAAAGTCTTGCATTACTAGAGAACATTTAGATTGTGCTTCTAAGCTATGTAGCTTAAACTTTGTTGCTCTTAGAAAAGGACGAAAAGCAAACATTTGGTTTGCTAGATGAAGCATAATTGGCCCCCTAAGATGTTTTATTTAAGGCCTTCTCCCTCTTGATGCTAATTCTCTAATTGTTTATCATTGTTGGCTTGCAGAAATGAAATGGAATGAAGATAAAATGGGTTTTCCTATTTCACATATGCTTTCATTGAACATTAGGCCTATATTATTAGACAAGTATGTTTCAGATAAGTGAAATCTATATAACCATGTTAGAGTTCAACCCCCATAAAAAGATATCTACAATCCATTGTTATTAGAATTTAATGCTTCTTATTTAGCAAACTCCTTGTCATGGATTTAGAATTCCCCTTTCCCACCTAAGGTTAAATTGCTTTTGTGGAGTATCTTACACTCTTCACTTCCTACCTCTCCTAAATTATGGAAAAAATATCTTTAGTTTAGGGAATTTTCCTATGTGGTGAAGTCAACGAGACATTATAACATGTTTTTCTCGATTGTCTTGCAATACAATCGATTGTAAACTGTCGGAAAATTGTTCCAGCTAAATAAGTGCATGATTGGGAAGCTTTTAGCAACTGGATTAAAGTCAGTTGTTCATTAAGAAAGAAAAACTTTGCAAGCTCATACCGCCTAGTCAATTCATTTTTGGTATTGTGCTGTAAAAATTGTGGATTAACAAGAATCACTTATTACATCAGCATTCACCTTCTGTAAGTAATTTGGTGCAAAATATTAGAAGTACAGCATATGAACTTTGGGCTTATTCAAAGAAGCATAGGAACATTTATCTAATGGAAACTTTAAATTTGCATCGGTCACCCTTGGCTCGAACTCTACTTGGACACAACTTAACATGGATGGCTCTGTTCTTATTTTAAATAATCATGTAGCCATTGGGGGTGTGATAGAGATCATATAGAGGTAGATGGCTTTTTGGCTTTGCCAAAAAACTCAAGTATAACGACATCCTTACAGCTAAGCTTTGGACAATTTTTTGGGGAATTTCTCTATGCTTTGAAATGAAGTTCTTCAATGTCAAAATATGTACTGATTTAACTGCATGATAAATCAAGCTACAAACCACCCTATCACAATGTTCTTTTAGCATGTACGGCAAAGCTCTTAATACTTGAGCAATGGACAATTGAAGTGGTTCTAAGGGAGTTAAATCAAGTAGCTAATGCTTTGGCTAGTTGCTGAAAATTGTCCATTGCACAAATAAGACGATGCTGAAAATTTTGCTATCACCCCTTGCATTTGTCTATCTTTTTTGAAGCAAGATGTTTTTAGTTATTGTCTTTGTAAGGAGAAGAAAACTCTGCTTTTGGAGGCCTCTTTGTATGTAAATGATCCTAATATTTTTGCGGGACATGATTTGAGAGCATCTAGCTCTATTTCGGGTTGTTGTAGGGGTTAGCTCCTTTGCCATTTTATACTCTTTGTTTTATTATATAAAAAGAAGGTAAAGTACAAAAGCACCCCTTTATGTTTGTTTCATATGTGTTTTAACCCCCTCATTTTTAAAAATGTGTACTTAAACTCTTAAATCTTTATTAGTGGATAACACACTTGCATTATGAGTGTAAAATAATTTTAATATCTTTTTTCAAATTTTCAAATAGGAGGAGTTGTACACATTGATAAGTCAATCTATTTACATACCATTGCTTACAAAAAAAAAAAAAAAAAAAAAAAAAACAGAAAACGAAAAATAAAAGATTGACTATGTACATTTCTTTAAAACAAAGTTATTCCAAAATAAAAAAATATTGTTGAAATAATTTTTTTCTTTTAATACTTTTTCTATCTTTATCTCAATACAAAACTGAAAAATATAGCTTTAAAAAATTCAAAGTATTTGTTATTTCATTTGTAAATGCTATTCAATACAAATCTTCACATTTCTTTAATCCTACAATGCTAATCATGTGGGCATTTAAATGAATTTCTAAAATTAAACAAATAGATACATATATTTAATAAATATATCCCTATATAAGATGTAACAAAAATAAAAATTCAATTTAAACATCAAATTTGTCAAAATAAATGGCTAAAAAGAATGTCATAAACCTATTTGGTAAAAAAAATTAAAAATATTGTAATAAAATTTGATATGCAGTTATCATATATTTCAATCGATGATCTTGAGGCAAAAATAAATTAAAAAGAAAAATGGAAAAATCTAAAATTGAAGCAATAATTACTTATTGATTAGAGAATGTAGATTATGATGATTGTTAATGTAATTTTTTTTCTTTGTTCATGATATGTTTAGTTTGATTAAAAAAGGATAATATTATTTTTGTTGAATCAATAAAATACTGCAAAGTAAAAAAAAAAAAAAAGAAGCTCTTGTTTCTCTTTGTTAGGAATTAATTAATGTTATTCCTTTGAATCTCATTTTCTATTCGATTCATAGATCAAATATAGCGAAGAAACTTTTAGGTACAATAGATTTTTAGTTTGGAGATATTAATTAAACAAAATTTTGATGAGAAAAAAAAAAAGGATAGCAATCAATTATTTCGGTAGATTTGTATTGAGAATAATTGTTTCTACTAATATATCAAAACAAATGATGTATACTAAAAGCACAAATGATTGCACTTATTTGGTAAAACTAATAAATTGACAAATATACGTGGGCAAAACACATACATTGTGAATAAAATGATCTAAGTATATCACTTATAAAGACAAAATTCACACTATTGAAATCTCAATCCCAATCTTTAATCAAGATTGCATATATAATATTCAAAAATAATAAAATTAAGACCTTAAAAACAATTTATTATGCAACTTTTTTTAAGATTGTTATTTTAAAAACATTTATACCCATAGGAACCTCCCTTAAGTTATTAGGGGGTAACCTTATGATTGTAATCATGATATATGTATTGTGAACTTAAAATTATCGAATGTTTGGCAAGCCATTTGATAAAAATATTTGAACTTTCTAGGTTCCTTCAACTTCATTGAAAATTAACATTATTCACAGTTTTGTTGTTTCCAACATTCAACTAATTATACTTCAACGTCAACATCACTAAGGGCTAGCATGTATCTAATTAGGATCAAAGTGAAATAATGAATTTATTAAATAGAGATAGAGGTAGAAGTAGAAGATGAAGCAGCATATGTAAAAGCTAGGTGAAGAAAATCTTTAGAGCCTAAAATAGGGTATCGAGTCCTTGAAAGAGTGCAACTAATAATAAGCCCATTGAAGTGACAATTTGCAATTTTTTTTCCTCTAAACTTCATTAGCTATTCAATAGGAAGACAACTCTACTTGCAACATTCCCATAATTAAACTAATGAACTTCATAAGTATCAATTTCCATATATTGCGTTTATAAGAGTTTAAAGGAAATAAATAAGCCAATAACATGAGTAGTGGGTGAAAAATTGTAAAACTAAACCTATCTCGCAACATAAGATAACTATAAAAAACTTACAAATCGATATGTTAGCTAAATATATATATATATATATATATATATAATGAAGAAGAAAAAAAAAACTATTGAAAACTTAAAAAATGATAGGTTAGAAAAAAAAAAGCAATGTTGATTTTACCTCATATGATATTCAGAATGTGAGAAAGTAATAAGAGATAGTAAAACTTTTTTTTTTTTTTTTATAATTCTATCATCACTATTATTGCTTATAAAAAGAGAGAATTGTAGATTGGTGTAGCCTTTTATTTGTTTTGAAGAAAGCACTCCTTTAACTAATGTTTTGCCATAACTTGCATTGATTCTTCATTCTATCTCCAAAATTCAATTCAATTCCTATAGGAAAAACATCTCCATTTATACACAAAATATTAATAAAACCACTAAAACTACAAACATAGACAAAATAGCTAAAACTAAAATTGTGCACATTATTAAGAGTTGAAAAAAAATGATAAATCAAAATCCAACACCTCAAATGGAGAGGATCTATTTCCTCTAATAATAGTTTACAAAACAAAACCTAAAAAAATAAGAATATGCTATTATAATACAAATGATTTGTCAATTCATATGAACAACGACCATTTAATAGGTAAGCAAGTTGTAGAAAAGAAACCTATAATGCACTATTTAAAAACCAAAAGAAATATATCAATTTTGAAGTCTTTCATTTGAAAATGCCATCTCATATTCGAAAGCAAAATATTATGGGATTTTCTTTCACTTATTTCAGATACAAACTTGAATTGAAAATATAAGGTAAACCACTATAGAATGTTGAAAACTACTTTACAGTTTAGTCATTTACTTGGCACATAGTGAATGAAGGAGTGTTAACCCAGCATAACCATTTGATGTCGAAGTGTTTCAAATTAAAGCACTTCATATAAATGTCTTGATTTAAAGTCAGAACAACCTCTTCGCTGTTAATGATTGTCTCGTTGTTTGTTATTGTAGAAATCTCTTCTACAACATACCTCCACCATGCATTAAAAATATCACATACGTAAATGTAAAGAATGAGAAAGCAACTAACTTTAAAAACAATTAAATTAAAAATCGAGATAAGTCATTATTTGGTTTTTTAGGAAATAAAGAAAAAATAATGACATATAAAAAAGAAGAGAAACAAAAAACCTTCAAAATTGTCCCTAAATTGATTGATGCGAGCAATAGGATTAAGCAAGTAGATGGTGACACCAAAAAGCCTAAACTTTTACCAACAAACCTATATGTTTCTATATAGATTTTTATGATAGGTGTATCAATTGGTTTTGATAACAATTCTAAGGAAAATTGGAAAAGGTTTCAATTATAGTTTTATGGAAAATGTGGATGAAGAGAGAGATATATAATGAGGAGTATGTATAGTTAGTAGGGAGAAGGTGGGAGAGAGAGATACTTAGTGAGAAGATACATGTAGCTAAATGGTGTTAGAGAGGGAGAAGAAATGAAAGGCAATGTAGAGATATTAAGAGGAGAGAGAGAGAGAGAGAGAGAGGAGTTGTGAGGATTTTGAGGAAACAGAAATTAAGTTGATATGTTTAGCCATACGATAATATATTTATAGTTTTTAAAAGTTAACTTATTGTTGGCTTTACTATGATATATATTAGATTATAGGCATAAATAGTAATTTTTTAAAAAAGCGGTTATATAAGTCCCAATGTGTTTTAATAATATAGATCTAATATGTATTTAAATCCGCAGGAGTAGTCAAAATATACATTCTTAAAAGATTTGAGTATTTAAGCACACTATTTCAAATATAAGGGGTTTATATGCACATGAAGCAATATAAGTGGGTGTATTTACAGTTAAATTTTTTTTTTAATTTTAGGATTAAAAGATGACAACTAAAATAAAAAAGATCATTGAATAAAAAATAAATAAATAATTTAATATTATTAATTAGGTTAAAAAAAAAAGCAGGATCCAAAATTTATTGTAATATAATTAATATTTTAAGTAATTCAAGGTTACAAATTAATATTACACGATTAATACTTTTCAAGAAAGGGGGAAAGATGTCTTAATGAATTGATTTTACAAAAAAAAAAATTTGAATGATTTTCTTCTATTTGTATATTATTGAATCTCATATTTTTGCTATTTTGATTTTCCTCACATTTTGATTTTAATATTTTCGCCAACAACATCTTTTGCATACTTTGGAATTTGCATTTTTAATTGATTAATTAGCTAATAATTTATTTATTTATTTACTTATCCACTAAAATTTTTTATTTTAATCACCATCTTTCCTTCATAAAAAAAAAAAAAGGTAAATGCAAATATATCTCTTTATGTTGCTTTATGTGTACTTAGCCCCTTTATCTTTTAAATCATGCAACTAGGCCCTAAATCTTCAAGAAAATGTACAATTAGACTCCCAAAGGTAATTAAAATGTGCATTTTTCAAAGATTTTAGGGCATAAGCGCATAATTTTAAAGGTAAAAAGGCTAAGTGCACATGCAATAGAGATAAATGGTATATTTGTAATTTATCCAAAAAAAAAGAAATTAATTATAATATAGTAATTTATCTATACCGCATAGAACTTACCGTGTCTTAACTGGTTTTCCAAGAGACTGGAGTTCGTTTGCTGAGGACTATTTCCGTTGAGCAGGAGGTCAGGTGTATTTTGCTGAAATATAAATGCATACTGTGTATTATAAAAATATTAAAGAGATGGTAATCCATTATTTCTTGTGGAAATAATTTGTTGAATAACTTTTTAATATAACTCTCTCAACAAATAATATCTTTAGAAGGCACGAATAACTTGTCGAAATAAAAGTTTTATGTTTCTACATTATTTTACAATATGAAAATATGGTCGTATCAATTTCTGAAAGGCATACCTAAATGAAATAATGTATGAATCTCAAATAAATCCTTTTGTTTCATATATTATCTTTGTATCTTAGTTTTTTCTTCCGATAAAGAATTTTTATACTTCGCATTTCGAAGAGGTCAGTTTATTTGGCAAAGGAGATACAATTAACAAATTGTTTATATAGTGCACTTTTATAAGATCTTGATGGTCCATGTATAAAGTTGTATCAATCTTTTACTTGCATTAGATTAAAAGAAAATCTTAAATCTTTTCTCTTCTGTTATTTAATTAGGTTTAAAACTTATCGGGTTTCTTAATTATGTAATATCAAATCTTATTACTTTAGTTTTATTGTTATTATATTTTATTACAATTGTTACTTATTTATTCATTGTTTAATTGAGCTAATATCTTAAGAATTATTTGTATAAATACACCCTATTGTTAGGGTTTTGAAAGTAGATATTCGATGAATAAAATTTTACTTTCATTAAAATTGGTGTGATATATATATATATATATATATATATATTTTAATCATGATGTGAGACCATTATAAATTTTATTGTTGTGTGGACGGTAGAGCAAATAATATGAGATCTATGAGGCAATCAACAAACACTACAAGAAATTTGAACCATGTTAAGTATTTACATCATTATTTTTTTACTATTGCAACATCATCTTGTGGCCTGTGATACATTTTAATAATTTATTCATCATATATACTAATTTATTGTTAATACTTTTTAGTTATGAAACATATTTCCTTTTGATTTTATATAAGCAACAAAATACACAGAATCCATATATTTTTATATCATATCATTATAATAATATAAAAAAACTACATAATTTTGATAATGACTACTTCATTACATTTGGAAAAAATAAATCACTATAAAAAGATACTTGGCTACAATATTTTGCTATTATTATTGAATTTCTTATAATGAAATTAGAGCGATATGAGGCAACCAATGGCTGCAATATTTTGCTATCATTATTGAATTTCTTATAGTGAAATTAGAGCGATATGAGGCAACCAGATTGTCTTGTTTGTGTGTGAATGTTTTTTTTTTTTCCTTTTTACCTTTAATATAATTGGTTGTTAATAGTTTTTGGCAAAATATTCATCGTAATCTTTCCATCTTTTGTTATTTTTAGGAAAAAGTTTGACCACAAATATAGTCATGGAGTTGATTTCAGAAGACCACCGTACTTAGATTAGAGGATAACGTGGCTTCAATTGACTGAGGACACTGAATTTGGTATTGAAAGCATTTTTCTTTCTAAAAGCATTTCATCTTACAATGTTTGATAAAAATAACTCGCGTTATTTATGATGAATCTTTTAGCATTTTTTTTATTTTTTTAGTGATTATAGTTTAACATAGTTTTTTAATTTAGTTTCTACAACGGTAGAATATTATTGTCATTATCTTTAATTAAATTGCCTCTACTTACATAAATCCTAGAATTATAGTAGTCTTATCATCTGTCGACAATTTAATATTTATATTTAGTTTTATGGTTTTCCTTTAGTTAATCGGTCGAATATTTATGGATCTTTTAAGATTGTAAATTTTTAAGTGTTTTCGGGATTTTAATTCATATTTTGAATTTTAATAACAATCTAGAGCTTTTAATATGTAGTTATTACATGTGGATGTATGCAGCGAAGTAGTCTGATTCCCTATTACATCAGGAGGTGACATTCGCGATTGCTGCGAAAAAAAAAAAAAAAAACAATAACAACATAGTCGAATATCAGATAATATCTTTTATGTTTATGTCTTCTTAAAAAGATATTTTTATATTTTGCACTACGAAGAGGTTCAACTCATGTATTGATCTGCAGCCAGGTGCCACCCTACCGAATTAACCTGTATATAGAATGAACCCTAACCATACTACCAAGCTGAAAAGACGAGTGGATGAACTCGTTGAGTGGGGATATGTGAAGGAGAACATGAGCTCCTGTGCTGTAGTAGCTCTGCTCTTTCCAAAAAAGAATGATTCATGGCGCATGTGCATCAATAACCGGGTGGTCAAATAAATTATTGTCAAGTATAAATACTTGATACCGAAGCTCGGTGACATGTTGGGCGAGATTCATGGTGCAAAAATATTTTCGAAGATTGATTTGTGGAGTAGTTATCACCAGATTCACATGAAGCCGGGTGATAAATGGAAGATTGCCTTTAAGACTAGGTATGAACTCTACGAATGGTTGGTTATGCCATTTGGACTAATGAATGCATCGAGCATATTTATGAGGCTAATGAACTATGTGATGCACCTTCTTCTTGGAAGATGCATGGTTATGTATTTTGATGATATATTGGTATATAGTACCGACCTGAACAATCACATTCAATATCTTCACGAAGTATTTAACATTCTATGAGCGGAAAAGTTGTATGGGAATGTAAAGAAATACATGTTCTATTAGGAAAAGTGATTTTTTTAGTATTTATAGTGTTAGGGGATGGAATCCGAGCAGATAAGGAGAAGATCCGAGCTATTTTGGAATGGTTGATGTTGAAGAATGTCACTAAAGTTCCAAGTTTCCATGGCCTAGTTTCTTTCTATAGATGATTCATCAAGTACTTCAGCACAATAATCACCCCATTGAACGAGTTGACAAAGAAGAATGCAGGGTTCATGTAGAATGATCGACTTAAGAGAAGTTTCAAGGAGATCAAAGAGAAGCTCACCTCGGTACCTATCCTTTCACTACTAGATTTTGACAGGCCCATTGAATTGGAGTGTAATGCATTTGGAGTGCGATACATCTGGAGTTGGAATTAGTACTGTCTTGATGCAAGAACGACGACTCATCGCTTACCATAGCGAGAAACTCAGTGGCTCAGCCCTAAACTATTCAGTGTATAAGAAGGAGTTGTATTCCCTTTTCTGAGTCTTCACTGTTTGGCAACACTACTTGCTATCACAAGAGTTTATTATTTTCACTAATCATGAATCATTGAAGTATCTTAAGAGTCAGAACAAACTCTCTAAGAGGCAGGCCAAATGGTTGGAATTCATAGAAGGGTTTTTGTACGTCATTCGGCATAAGAAGGGGAGTGCAAATATGGTCGCTGACACTTTGTCACAACGGCAAACTTTGTTAACCACTTTGCAAAAAAAATTATTAGGATTCTCACTCATTATGGAGCAGTATGCTGTTGAACCTTAATTTGGTCCGTTGTTGAATAGTGCCGTGCAAGGGTAGTTGTTGCAGGATATTATCTTAAGGACAGCTATTTATTCAAGGATCGCAAGCTATGTATTCCAAATTGCTCCATATGAGAGTTGTTGGTCTGGGAAGCTTATAGCAGTAGACTTTTAGGCCTTTTTGGGGAGGTCAAGATTGTTGATCTGTTGAAGGAAAACTTTTATTGGTCAGGTTTAGCTAAGGATATTCATAAGATAGTTGGTAGTTGTGAAGTGTGTAAGCGTGCTAAGAAGAAGAGAGAACCCCATGAAAGGTACATGCATCTGCCAATGACAACTTTACCTTGGGTCGACCTCAGCATGGACTTTGTCTTAGGGTTACCTCGGACATTTAGAGGGAAAGATTATATTTTTGTTGTAGTGGACCATTTAATCAAGATGGTGTACTTTGTTCCGTACTATCGGACTAACGATGCTTTATATATTGCTGATTTGTTTTTGTAGGAGATTATCTAACTATACGAAGTACCGAAGACGATTGTCTCAGATCGGGACATAAAATTCTTAAGCTATTTTTGAAAGACCTTTTGGAGGAGACTTGAGACCAAACTCATGTTTAGCTCTAGTAGCCACTTTCAGACTGATGGCTAGACTGAAATGGTAAACAGGATGTTAGGTAGTCTACTTAGAACTGTTGTGAGGAAGAACCTGAGAGATTGAGATCTGTATCTACCAATTGTGGAGTTCTCATACAATTGAACTATTCATAGCACTACTAAGAAGACCCCATTTGAGGTCGTCTATGGCTTTAACCCTACCATTCCCTTGGATATGATCGACACCCCAATAACTACTGAAGAAAGTCACTCCAGAGTGGAGTAAGCCCAAAAATTGCATGAGCTACATTAGTTATGAAATATATTTCCTTTTGATTTTATATAAGTAGCAAAATACACAGAATCTATGCATTTTTATGCCATATCATTATAATAATATAGAAAAACTACATAATTTTGATAATGACTACTTCATTACATTAGGAAAAAGTAAATCACTATAAAAAGATACTTGGCTGCAATATTTTGCTATCATAACTTGAATTTCTTATAGTGAAATTAGAAAGATATGAGGCAACTAGATTGTCTTGTTTCTATGTGAATGTTTTTTTTTTTTTTACCTTGAATATTATTGGTCGTTAATAGTTTTCGGCAAAATATTCATCGTGATCTTTCCATCTTTTTTTATTTTTATGAAAAAGTTTGACCACAAGTATAGTCATGGAGTTGATTTCAGAAGACCACCGTACTTAGATTAGAGGATAATGTGGTTTCAACGAAATATTATCATGGAATTGACTGAGGGCACTGAATTTGGTATTGAAAGCATTCTTTCTTTCTAAAAGCATTTCACCTTACAAGGTTTGATAAAAATAACTCGCGTTATTTATGATGAATCTTTTAGCATCTATTCTTTTTTTTTTTTTAGTGATTATAGTTTAACTTAGTTTTTTAATTTAGTTTCTACAACGGTAGAATATTATTGTCATTCTCTTTAATTAAATTGCCTCTACTTACATAAATCATAGAATTATAGTAGTCTTATCATCTGTCGACAATTTAATATTTATATTTAGTTTTATGGTTTTCCTTTAGTTAATCGGTCGAATATTTATGGATCTTTTAAGATTGTAAGTTTTGAAGTGTTTTCGAGATTTTAATTCATATTTTGAATTTTAATAAGAATCTAGAGATTTTAATATGTAGTTATTACATGTGGAAGTATGCAGCGAAGTAGTCTGAGTCCCTATAACATCAGGAGGTGACATTCGCGATTGCTGCGAAAAAAAAAAAAACAAACAATAACAACGTAGTCGAATATCAGATAATATCTTTTATGTTTATGTCTTCTTAAAAAGATATTTTTATATTTTGCATTACAAAGAGGTTCAACTCATCATTTGCAATCATAAAACCTAAGGGGATATCGATTAATTATTTTGTGATATCATATGATTTTATAATATTTTGCAAATCCATTTATCCTTTTCTATCTTACCAATGCATTAGATTTGAAAAACAAATCTTAAAAACTGCTACCTGGATTAGATAAAATACTTCATTTCAAGAAAATGAATAAATTAGGAAAGTAAATTTAAGGAAAGTGCAGTACATGGTTGCCCTAGTGCTGCATATAAATAAACACATTCACTACTCACTAATGATTAACCTTCAAAAACTTGATCACAAAGTATTCTTACTTTTCTGTTCTTTCCTAATTCATGGATATTCAAAGTAAACACAACCCCGCCTCTTCCTCCTCTTCTTCTCCTTCTTTTTCTTCTTCATCTTCTTTGTTTAGATTATTTGGAGTGACGATTTGCAGTAGTTTTGATATTGGTTGCAATTATCTGGAGAAAGACTGTAAATTTGGATTCTCACATTCCTCTGTGACCTCTCTCATATCTACACCTCTCAAAAGAAAGAAACACGACTCACTACTGGTTCAATCTTCTACCCCATCGGTATCATTATCATCGCTCTCTCTTGGAGAAAGGGTTTCTAAACCTACTACAGTGGTTAAGAGAGAAAATAAGAAGCAAAGAAGGTCTGAGTCTTTTCTTCTAGAGTGGAAGGAAAAAGACGACATTTCTCGACTTGGGATTTCATTGGAATTGAGTCTTCTTCATGAACCATGGAAGATAAAGAAGAGCTTGTATAAAAGTGATCTTGGAAACCACAACCGGTTACTAGTATCGAAAAAGGATGCCATAGCACATATTATGGCATTCATGGACAGCGAAAGTAGGAAAGCGGTAGAGAGCAAAGAGGGGATGTGTGTGATCATGGTGGATGTGGACACAAAGACAGAGCATAATTTGGTGTTTAAATATCTGTTCTCTCTGGAGGGTTACATATTGAGAAACGGATGGACAAAAGAGTTTGTGAAGAGGAGGAAATTGCAAAAAGGTGACGAAGTGGGTCTCCGTTGGGACATTTGCTCGCAAAAATTCAACTTCTCTGTTCTAAAACGGGCTACTAATCATGGTTCCAAAGGTTAGCTGGGATTGTTGGACAAGGACAAGGACAAGGGAGTAAAACTTATGTTAATGTCTGCAGCAAACAGGAAATCCTCGGTATTCAATGATTCATTCTATTCTATTTTTGTTTATAACATTGTATATTTGAAGGAGAATTTTGTTGGTGAATAATTCTGTTATTAAATTTTTGTGATTTTGTCGGTATTCTGATTTATATCTTGGAAGAAATTTGGATATTTTCTATTCATAACTAATTTTTTATCTCCTAATTCATTAAGCTTTGATGTAGGAAAAAAGATAACGGATATTCACATGCTCCAACCTGTTGATGTGTTTGGAAATCCATGAAAGCATGTAATTTTCCGAAATGGTATGGTGAGATGTGGAAAATTGTTGTGGAGCTCATTCATTCGGACACAGCACTGATCTATCCTATTAAAGTATCATTATTCGCACCACTATAATATACTCTATTTCATTCTTCACAAAATTTTCCATGCCATAGATCCAAAAGATTCAGGGCAATCCACACCTATAGGAACCCTGCTAGAACTTGATTATAGTTTTCCGTCAATACTAGGACAGGCATATATATATGTATGACTATCAGGATATAGAATTAGTATATAGTATTGAAATGGTTGCTTCGAATGCAATCATTGTCGTCGATGTAAGTTTTGGTCTATTGTTATTTTAAGCGGAAGTGCTGTCAAGACTATATGGTTTTATTCGGATAGAGTTCCCCGACATAATAACCTCTTGAAAATTGCTTTGATTGGAAATTTTATATAGTTTCATTGAAACATAGTATAAGGGACTAGAAAATTTTGTTTGGGATTAGACATCTCTTAAATTCGCTTTTGCCATGTTAGCGGAAACCCCAGGAACATACTGAAAAGTCAATAACTTTGTCATTATTATAAGTTTGATTTGGATTGCATTTCAAGTTAAAGAATATCTTAAAACAAAAATATTAAAACATTTTGCAAATTCCAGCCATACATTTTCCTGTTAAGGGAAAAAATTTATTAGTACTAGTACGTTATATGAATCGATAAGTGACATACAAATATTAATAAAATAACATGTAATAATAAAAGAATGTACTTTTAAAAAAAAAATACTAATTATATTTCAAAATATTAAAATTTTATTATATTTACATACCAATTATCGATTTATATGATATGTTATTACCACTGAATCCTTGTAAATGGGTGTATTATAAACATTTATTACAATGCCAAATATGGAAACTTTTTCTCATTTCACTCCACAAATATATATTTTTTATAAACTATATAATGTGTTAAAAAGCATCAAAAGTTCTCTTTTTTCTTTTTCTTTTTCTTTTTTTTTTGACTTTTAACAAATACTCATTTACTAATGGGATTAGACATTTTATTATGTGATAGACCATTTGTAATAGTATATTTATAAGAAGTATATTATTGGATTAATGATTATAAAATTTTAACACATCACAACTTTTATGTTAACATTGCCCTGAGAAATTTTAAAAGCCTTTATATACACAATGGATCTATTCCATCAGTAAGGAAAAATAATAGCGTTCATACTAAATTAACTATAATGTCTAGACAAGAAGGTCTGAACTATAACCCTATTATCATGATAAACAAAAGTACGAGACTGCTATTATCACACATCGAGCAATGTAGTTATTGACATATAATATTTTGATGTTGTTGCCTGCAGTTACTAGTTATTATTAAAGCAAAAGTCAAACAGTTCATGATTTTTTGAGATTTTTTTTAATAAATCAATTATGAATTATAATCAAACTTTATTTATGGATGGTGATGGGATGTATCAATTCTATGGTATTAGCAGATATTGCATATGCGATGCATATATAAATATAACAACACCGAATGTGTGAAATATTGATTTGGAAATAATTAACTAAATAATTACATGTATCAGTAAGGTTAGGTACATCGAAAAAAGTTTTATAAATAAGTCAATGAAAAATATCAACAATAAAATTACAAAAACATTTATCTTTTTTATACAATATATAGGAAAATGTTTTGATTATTGTTTATTTACTTCATTGTAGAAGTTACCTATGCTTACAAAAGTAATGGAAGATACATTGATTAACAAAATTATCATATAACAGTATAATTTCCACTATGTAGAGGGCTAAATTCAAAATTGGGCTTAAAACCCATTAATTAATTGGGTTTAACCTTTTGAGCTAAGATGACAAGGCTTAAAGAGTTGAATCCATACATTTGAGATGATTATTGGAGATTTGGTATGATGGGTTTGGAGTAAAATTCATTAGATCAGTTTGTTCTATGCAATCTTTCTAAACTTGACTCATACAAGAAAATAAGGCTTTATTAAATCTAAGATTATAAAGAAAGTTTACTTAAGATCCATTAAAGGAAGAGATCAATTATAGTAATTGATCATTATCACGATTTGACAGATAAGATCAATAGCCAACCTTTACAAATACCCCCCTCTTTCCCTCATTTAGAGAATAAAGATCTTGACACAAACATTGCTACTTTATTGAATTCTTACCTTGATAGATTAAATATTTGAATATTTCAAGAACATCACTCTGTTCTTCATTGATTGTGGAGGTTGATGCCTCTTAACTCCTCTACTTGTCACCACAAATGTTAGAGCCTTATTGAGATTACATGCTCTTTATCCTTACACTTCTCTCTTGCTAATTCCATATGTGCTATTCCAATCATTTCTCTAGTCGCATGTAGTGCGACTTGATACGTAGAGCATATGTGACCTTTGCACTTTTACTCATACCCTTATATTTTTGGTGACTCTAGTAGGGAGGAAAGAATTGATATCTATATGATGGTACCTCCAAAGAGAAGTCCTACTGATCCTACGAGCAATAGTAACCAAGAACAAGATGGCATTACTGCGACCAACGACTAAAATCTACCTTTAGTTGAAGTCACAAATCAAGGAGATCATATGCAAGAAAGTGCTCCTAACAATGTGTAATTGTAAGCTTTAAGAGACCAATTAGAATTTGAATGAACTCATGACGATATTTGCCTAGTGTACACTCGCTCTAGCTACTTCTTTACTGCACAACAATGGGTAACTATCTCAAGTCTCTCCAATGTGGTGTAACAACATGTTACACAAGCTCCCTAACCACTCAATCCCCTTACTAACAACGAGCAAGAAACTCCCAAGGTCGAGGACCAGCTTCCTATAGTGGAGCCCACACCTTTATAACATTCCTTGCCTAAAGTAAGGAATCAAGGGGTCTAGATTAGAGGCTCGTCATCTTCATGTACTACCTTACATGTTACAATTATTAAATCTACGAATTCTACACTTATAAATCTTGCACTTACGAGCTTTACACCTGTAAATCTCAATTCCATGAACCTTACTTAATAGGAATTAGCTTACTAAGCTTTTAATACATAGCCGAGGTCAAGGTCTAAAAGGACTAACAAGATGAATTCTTATGTTCTAGCCAAATCCTGTTGAAGCCAAGATGATCTTAGCTACTAACCAATTCCTTATGCCAAGTTGAGTAGCTATACATCTCTCAATAGTCAAGTACTGATTAGATGTATGTTTTGCAAACAACTTGACCCCTTACACGCTTGCTCGGCCATGACAAAGTTGACCTTTAGCTCGATAAATCTAGTGCCAAGAAGCTAAGAGCTTCCATACATATCTACAGTTACTTCTTCTCGGACGGACCCAGGTTTACTTGGCACCCCTACCTAATCGCCTCTATCTTAACTATACCATTCATCAGTTTCCACTAGAAGAGTCTCTAATAAGCTATCACCACTTGTTTAGACATATGTGAAAGGATTTCGCTGTACTAATAATTGATTATTTGAATTTTAATTTATACCATTTGTTATTTTTTGTACATTACTTCTTTTGGGATGTTGCCCTTTTAGTCTTTTGCATTTTAGGTAGGTTACCCTAGTTTTTTGAGTATAAATACCCCATTGTAGACATAGCCACATCATATATATCTCTTATCATTATCAATATATTGAATATACTTTTTTTCTATAAACATTGCTCTTGTTAGCTTGTTTACTTTTTTACTTCATTCTTATCCTAACCCTTAAGTAAGGTTATGTGGTGAGTAATCTCACCAAACTATCTCGTGCATCATATCTAGTTGTGCCATGAGTCCTTGGAAATTCCCTAGTACATCATATTTTTGGAGTTGTTCGTAGGTTTGCTTATTTTACTTTTCTTGTTCTTTCTGTGACTTATACTTTGTTATTCAAGCTTTCTATAAGCTTGGACCTACCCTTATGATCGGCTTTGTTAGTTCTTGGCTATGGATTCACATCATCTTGATATCGAAGAGGAGGTTTCGTTTGGGTAACCTTTACTTAGGTCTTTATGAAGTAGTGTTTGTTGTAGTAGTTTTTCAAAGTTGTGTAGAGATTCATTGAAGTGTTCAAGTAAGTAAAAGTGTGTAGTGGTTTTTTCTAATGTATACTCTATTTTGCTCTATTTCAAACATTTGAAAATAGAGCAAGTTTCGGTTGAATTTATTGTTCATTGGTATAGTTACTATGTTTATGAGTTAACCGGACATGTTTGTGGAGAGTGTACGTATTGTTTAAATGCTAAGGGTTTAGGCATATGGTTGCTCAATGTCCGAACCGAAAGATCATAAATATTAAGGGAGATGTCTCGAAGATTGAAGTAGAGAGTATTGATGAGGAATCCGAAGAGAAGGTTGTTCCCAAGAAGGAGTATGAACTAATTGAAAAGGATGTATTTGTCGAGGACTTAGACAAGCTGACCTTAGTTATCTGACATGCGATGAGTATAGAACCCTTTGTCGAGGAGGAACGGAGAGAGAATTTGTTCCATATTACATGAAAGGCGAATCCTTAGGTTTGTATGCTCATAAAGGATAGTGGAAGCTACACTAATGCGGCATCTGCTAACCTCATTAAGAAACTAAAGTTGCCAACTATCTTACATCCAAAACCGTACAAGTTGCATCAATTAAATGAGTAGGGAGCACTACATGTCATTCAGTAAGTTTTATTACTGATTTTTATTGGAAATTATTATGATGATATTCTCTATGACGTGTTACCTATGTGTACATCTTACATTTTGCTAGGTTGACCTTAGCTTTTTGATTAAAGAGTTATACATGATGGATTTAGGAACTCTTACGTGTTTGAGAAAGATGGGAGGAAGTTCACTTTGAACCTTATGACGCCGAGTCAAGTTAACAAGCTATAAGCTACAAGCTAAACTTGCTCAAAGATCAAAGAAGACCTTTATTTTGAGTAGAGTTGAACTTTGACAAGCTATAAAGGCTAACATGCTTACTTTTATGATGGTTAGGAGGATATTAGAGTTGAAGGAGCAAATTAAGTTGCCTCGAGAGGTTAGGGAGCTATTGGATGAATATGCGAACTTATTTCTTGAACAATTACTTGAGGGATTACCTCCTTTTAGAGGCATTGAACACTACATTGACCTGATACATAGTATTGCCCTACTAAACAAACTAGCTTATTAAATGAACTCTGAATAAGTTGCTAAACTTTAGAGGCAAGTCAATGAGTTGTTGGAAAAAAGGATATATGAGGGAGAACCTCAGCCCCAATGTTGTACCGACACTCCTTGTGTTGAAAAGGATGGGACATAGAGCATGTGCATAGATAGTAGAGTTGTGAATAAGATCATAATCAAGTATTGGTATCTCATCTCCAGGTTGGATGATATTTTAAATGAACTAAGTAGTATCAAATTGTCCAGTAAGATTGACTTAAAGTTTGGCTACCATTAAATCTGGATAAGGAGATGAGATGATTGGAAAACTTCTTTCAAAACTTGGTAGAGACTTTATGATAGGAATCAACCCCCCTAGACTGATCATAAGAAGCCAACTTAGAGGACTTCAAGGGATCACATGGAAAATACTAGCTCTAAGCTAGAGTTGAGATGGGGACTCCTATCCCGATCCAATCTTTTACTGAACTATCTTTCAGATTCTCACGTGTATCTAATATGCTCTTGCCCAATAGCAAAGTCTTAATTTAGAAGACAGCCCAAAACTAGTTGAGCCAAGCTACCTACTTAACCCATTGGCGTTTGACTTCAAAACAGTTGACCTTTTTGCCAAGTTGATTGACTTCTGACCTGATCTAAATCAGGTCAGCCCTTGACTTCCAACACTTCCTATTTTTGCTTGTGTATCATACTCCTAACGTACAGCCATCAAGTGATACGTGCCTTCTGACACAACGTTCTAGAATGATTCTTTCTTTTCTGTACTCGATATTCTTTATTTTTTTTTACCCCTTTTTAGTATGATTAATGTAACGTAATTGTAAAATATCCTTTTATTTTTTCATACGTGTAAAATAACCTTAGTAGGCAAGTATATAAGTGTACCCCCCCCCTCCCACACATATATATACACACTTTCCTTGTACGTACAGATTCAACTTTCAATATAGATTTACTCACTAAAGTAACCTTAATGTTCTCGTTATCATTCAACTCTTATCTATTTCTTCTAATAAGAAGTAGTAGCAAGTAACCCTTCAATTTGGACTGGTGTGTCATATCCAGCGGGTTATAAGTCGAGTAGGATCAAGTGGTGAGTCATATCCATTCGGTAACTGCCCAGACTTTGCTAGTTTATTTTCTATTTCCCTTTCAATTCATTTATGGTGGTGCTTCTTCGTGTGTACAACCCTGGAGACATATCACTTTATGAGTGGATGGTTATTCCTTTTAGCCTATCAAATGCTCCAAGCACTTTCATACAATTAATGAACCATGTGCTGAGAAATATGATCGAAAAGTGTGTCGTGATGACTTTGACGACATCCTTGTATATAGTGTCAACTTGTAGAGTCACTATGAACATCTCTGTGTCGTGCTAGATGTGCTCCGAGCCAAACGGTTATTCGATATCTTAAGGAAGTGTTGTTTTTGCTTGAAGTAAGTGTTATTTCTAGGTATGTAGTTGGTGGAAGCAGCTTGTAAGTTGATGATGAGAAGATCTGATCTATTGTTAAGTAGCCGACTTTGACTACTTGTACCGAGGTGAGAAGTCTTCACATGGCATCCTTTTATCGAAGATTCATTAGAAATTTCAGTACCATTGTTGTACCCCTAACTAAGTTAACAAAGAAAAACATTGATTTCAAATGGGGCAAAAGAGAGGAGAGAAGGTTTGATGAAGTAAAGGCAAGATTAACTTTCATACCTGTATTAGCCTTACTTGACTTTAAGAAGATATTTGAATAGGACTGTAACATGTTAAGCATTGATTTAGGCATTATCTTAATGTAAGTAGGCCAACCAATTGCTTACCATAGCAAGAAGCTTAGAGGACCTCAACTAAATTACTCAATGTATGATAAAGAACTTCTAGCCCTTATCTAAGCACTTTAAGTATGGCAACACTATCTATTGCTAAGAGAGTTTGTCATTTATACAAATCATGAATCCTTGAGGCATCTTAGAAGTCAGACCAAACTATCAAAGAGGCAAGCACAATGAGTTAAAATTCTAGAAGAATTTAACTTTGTAATAAAATACAAATAAGATAAGAGTAATGTAGTTGTTGATGCTCTATCAAGGAGACATTCTCATAACTAAACTACAGACTAGATCATTAGGATTCACGAGCATTAAGGAGTAGTATTGGCAAGACCCCCTCTTTGGTCCTATATTTGAGCGCCGTATCAATGGAAGGATAGTAGATGAGTACTATGTGAAGGATGGTTATCTATTCAGGGGTAGCAAGTTATGTATACTTACCTGTTTGATCAGAGAGTTGCTAATGAGAGAAGCTTATAATGGAGGATTCTTTAGCCATTTTGGAGAGAGAAGAACATATGAACTGTTAAGTGATTGGTTCTTTTGGCCGAGAATGAGATGAGATATGCACTGAATTATTGAAGGCTATGCTAGCTATAACAGGGCCAAATGTCGAGTTGAACAAAGAAAAGCAATGCCTTTACCTATCCCAACCCAACCATAGATTGAGCTGAGCATGGACTTTGTTCTCAGATTACTAAGAACTACTTTAGGTAAAGACTCTGTGATGGTCGTTGTAGATAGATTCAGTAAGATGACACACTTAGTGCCTTTCTCTAAAACCAACAATGTTTCAGCTATTGCTTTTCTTTTTTCGTAAGAAATAGTTCAACTATACGGCATACTGAGGAGTATAGTCATAGATAGAGATCCAAAGTTTCTCAGCTGTTTTTGGAGGACCCTATGGCTTAGTATGAGAACTAAACTTTTATTTAGTACTTCCTATCACTCTTAAACCGATGGCTAAACAAAGGTAGTCAATCGTACTTTGGGATCATTGGTCTAAGCTACGGTAGAGAAGAACTTAGCCAATTGGGTCTGTTTGCTTATGGTGAAATTCACTTACAACTGAACTGTGCATGATACCACTAAGCAAACATTCTTTGAAGTCGTCTGTGGCTTAAACCTTGAGTTTCCCCTTAACCACACCCTTGTGTCAAGCTAATGTCCAAACAAGAAGACCTTAACATAAGAGTTGAAGCATAGTCTCTACAATAGATTTATGAGCAAGTTACTCAGCAGATTCATCAAGCTACTAAGAGAATGAGAGAAAAGAGTAAAGGAAGAAAGTCAGCACAATTTTAGCCTGGTGATTTAATATGGTTGCATTTAAGCAAGGAGAGGTTCCTAAACAAAATAAAGAACAAGTTATCCACTTATATCAAAGGTCCCTTTAGAATACTTTAAAGGATCAACGATAATGCTTATAGACTGGAACTACTAGAAGATTATAGAGTCTCTGATGCCTTCAACGTTATTAACCTCAGCCTTTATTACCCCAAAGGAGAATTAAATAGGACTAGCCAGATTTGATCCTAAATCTAAATCAACTAAGAGGGGGTGATAGGAATTAACCTACTGAACCTTTAATCGACAATCGAGTCCGAAGCTTAAAAGGACTAATAAGTCGAATTCTCATGTTCCAGTCAAATCTTACTGAGGTAAAGCCGATCTTTGCTATTGACCAATTCCTTATGTCAAGCCAAGTAACTATACATCTTTTGGTAGTTAAGTGTTGACTAGACGTATGTTCTGTTGACAACTTGACCCCCTCATACACTTACTAAGCTATGACCAAACTAACCTCAAGCTTAGAAAATCTAGTGCCGAGAAGCCAAGATCTCTTGCATATATCTACAATCACTTCTTCTCAGATGGACCCAGGTTTGTTCGACACCCTTTTTCAGCAGCCTCTATCTTAACTGTACCATTCGTCGATTTAAACCAGAAGAGTCTCCAATAAGTCGTTGCCACGTGTCCAGACCTACATGAAAGGATTTTGTTACGCTAATCATTCATTACTTGAATTTTCATTTATACCATTTGCTATTCCTTATACATTACTTCTTTTGAGACAATACTCTCTTAGTCTTTTTCATTTTAGGCATGTTGCCCTTGTTTTTTGGGTATAAATACCTTATTGTACATGTAGTTGCATCATATATATATATATATATATATATATATCTTATCATCATTAATATACTTAATATACTTCTTTTCTATGAACATCGCTCTTGTTAGCTTATTTTCTTACTTCACAATTATCTTAACTCTTAAACAAGGCTAGGTGGCAAGTAACCTCACTACACCATCTTGTGCATCATATCGAGTTGTATTATGAGTTCTCAGAAATTCCTTTGTGCATCATTTTACTTTTCCTGTTCTTTTATGTGACTTCTACCTCATTCTTCAAGCTTTCTGCAAGCTTGACCTATCATTATGACTGGCCTTATCAGTTCTTGACTCTAGATTTACATTTCTACCCTTGCGATGTTAGTAACGACAAAGGCATCTAGCCAAAGGGGTTCATTCATGAACAAAGAAGATCTGGACATGTACTTGAAGGAGATAAAGGTAAAGTCCATGATTGGAGTACTAGAATTAAAGTTCTTATATTGCTAACGCATTACCTAAAGCCGTATCTTAAGGACTATATAAGCCCAAAGTTTATGCTATTCAATGGCAAGAAAGCTTGTGCCAAAGAATCTTTGTTGAAGTTAGTTTAGACCTTAGAAGTATCTAGTCTAGAAAACAATTTGAAATTGAAAGAATTCTCTAAATCCCTTACAGAGAAGGTATACACTTGGCATGTCAACCTCCCTTTAAGGTTAGTTGATTCATAAGGAAGCATGTGTAGGTTTTTCTTGGAGAAGTTTTTCTCAATCGAGGAAAGAGTTCCCCTTATTGACATGGGGAAGATTTGACAAAGGCTTAAGGAAGACCTCATGGACTATATTGGGCACTTTCAGGAGCATTCCTTAGATATATGGGATGTTTCTGATGAAAGTGAGCTAGTCAAAATTTGTATCTAATGAATGTTTACTAAATATGTTGTGCACTTAGAGAATTTTTCGTTAGCCTCATTTGCCACATTGGTTGAAAATGTAAGAAGGACTAGCAATTTGGTAACATGATAAAGGGGCACAAATGTGAGGTTTAACAAATATACACTATTAGTGAACTTAACCCAAGAGGAGAATTCAAAAGGAGTAAAGAAATCTAGAAGTAAGAAGCTTATGAGCATTAAATCGACTTTAGCATGCCCATGCTTAATGGGAAAAGTGCATAAATTCCTTGACTAAAGGCTATCTGATGGGAACATTAGACTTATAAGAGTTGAGCGCTTACCAAAGAGTGAAGAGAAGAGTGACCCTAAGTATTGCAAATTTTATAGGAGTGTAGGCTACCCTATGAAAGATTGTTGGACTTTGAAGAAGATATTTAATGAGTGAGTTCAAAATGGAGAACTGATCATCAAAGATAATGATGTTAGAAATAACCCACTTCTAGCTCATAACACCCAGCATGGTGTGATGAACATTATTACCCATGACCCTACAAAGATAGAGGAAATAGATGTGCAACTAGTTGAGTCATACGAAGATAGAAGTGAAAGACTTGAAATTGAGGAAAGTGGAGATGATAATGCTATCCTTACTGTGTTAAAGACTTCCAATGTTAGAGATGTCCGTGGTTTTGATGAGAATGCCTAACTCGAGGCAACAATTGTGCTCATGAGGATTGTGTAAGGTCAATATAAGAAATGTATTGTGGTACGACTGACAGAGGGAATTGTTTCAATGAATAAAAGTGCAATTACATTCATTAGTGTTGATATGTGCATAAAAAATCCCACGTACAGTTGCCTCTATATATAGGAAGTGTACTCAATGCTTGTCCTATCAGAAGAACATTTGTTGACAATGGATCTTCACTCAACGTTATGCCAATGTTTACTTTTAAAGCTGTAAAGATAGATATTCAGAACTTAGCGAGGTAACTAATCACACTAAATAGCTTTTATAAGTCTTCCATGAAGATAATGGAGTGTATTAAAGTAGACTTTAATGTCAAATCTATCCATAACTCTACATGGTTCCACGTGATTGATATGCCCATATCTCACTATCTCCTTATATGAAGGATATAGTTACATGATCACAATATGATACCCTCAACATAGTATCGGGGCATGATGGGTCACTAAAATGAGCAAAACATCTTCATTCCTACAACAAAGAACCCATTTACACTTAACGAGTCTTAGTTTACTAAAGTAGCCTTCTTTAATGAGTATGTACATGAAGGATGTACATATGCTACTACCCATAGAGGAAGCAGCTCAAAAATGAGTATTTAAGAAGAAAAGGGTGTATAGTTGTCATAGGGGAACGAAGAAACACAAGTAAACTAATGATATTATGAAGTGGAAAGTACATTTTAAGGTACGAAGTGCAAGAACTCCTAATAACTAGAATGTGTCCTTATCAATTTTATCTCAATCTTCTTTTCATTTCATATGTAGGCTTAGTGATGCCCGCTTTTGTCAATGAAAGAAGTTTCCTTCTCCATCACTGATATTTCTTGATGGGAATGTGATAAATGTTTATGTATATTTATTTTATTATTATTGTCACTGTAAAGTAAAGACTAGTCTCTTTAGCTCACTAAGTTATTTTTATAAAATAATTTACGTCCGAATGGGGGTAACTAAACCCTACAATCGATCAAAAGAAAGAAATAATAAATATAACATATAGTCTATACATCGTTACTAGCTGATAAGAACTCAATCTCCCAAGCATACAATAATGAGCATGGCTTGTATGTTGCAAACTAGTCAGAGCATTGGCTCTTAGGCACACATCATGCCATGACAATTATGTATAACTTTCATGCTAACTAATTTCTATATTTCTTGCCATTAGGTAGTTGGCACAATTGCATTGATGAGCACTTTAACAAATTAACATTCAAACTTAAGAGATATGCTAAAGATATATTAGAGATATATTTTAAGATTCCTTTTATACTATAAGTAATCTTATAAGCCTTGTAATTTAGAGACAACCAATAGAAAATTAGTATAATAGACTTTTTCCTTTTATTTCTTTATATTCTCAATGTTTTAATTTAGTTTTAGTATTCAATTATTGTGAGCCTTAATTTTCTATGTAATTATTTTTTAATTATCAATTTATGATTTTTTTATTGTTGTGATCTAATTGCATTATGCTTTATTATCTTTGAATTCATATTTACCCAGGTTATTGATTCAATGTTTAAGTTTATTACAGAGTTCACGAGATCCTATAGTAAATAGATTGATGTAATTGGAAGTCATTGAATAGACTAAAACGTTTAGATATTTGATTTCTCCATATTAAGGCAACCTAATAGTGAAATCTAAGAACTTAATGCAATCTTAAGATATTTGGTTGTACAAGCGATTTAGGTAAGATATACTTAAGGTTAGGAATTAATTAAGAGACACGAGTCTGGTTAATTTGTATTAAGAATTCCTACGGTCGAATAAACAAGAATGAGATTGATATATTATATAGCTATTCTAGGGGGATCAATAATTGATGTAATACCTCATTATAAATAATGGTCCAAAATATGATTTGAGTAATGTTGAATGGAGAAAAAAAAAAAACGTTACATTCCATAGATAATTAGTCAAATAATTTTGAGGAGGGATCAAGTTCATTAGAAACATATATATACTAATATTAAAATAAAACATTCCAAAGCTTTGAGAAAAATAATAATAAATAGACAAATAAAGATATGTGTATATATTTATAAGTTTTAGTGTTCAAACATGATATATAATCTAATGTAAAAATCGAAACTCGAAATATCATGTCTTGAATACTGAATAATTAATTGATAAAGGAATTAATACGAGTGTCTCAAAATGTAGGGTAATGGCATGAAAATATTAACTTCAATATATTTTTGTATTATATAATATATTTTAAATTTGTTCATAAGTTTTCATTAAAATATGACATAAAAGAAATAATTTTATGACACGTATAATTTATACACGTATGATAAAATAAAGGTGGCAAAAATATCGAGAAATTTTTCAATTGCCCAACTAACAGAAGTTTTGAGTCCAAAATAGTAACACGTAGCCCTCAAACATTGACGTATAAATTGTTGCAACAACATCCCTCAATTCTCTCTTGCTCCATGATGTGTCAACCAAGTGCATTGACTTTTCAAAGTCTAATATAAGGAAGTCTTCATGTTCTCACTTAAGCCATGTGGAAGAGCATTTTTCTTCTTCTTCTTTCTTCAATAAAAAGCGAGCCTAGACCCTCATTTCCCTTCTCATTTGTTCTGCCACATACTCAACCAAATCATAACTTAAACCTACATAAACTACCCTAACTCGACTTTCAACCCATCACCACTACCAAAGTAGAGTTGCCCCAAATTCTTAAAATTCTTGCATAAAGTGAGACCCTCGAGCTAACTCATGAACACTTGGAAATTTTTCCAAGTATCAGAAACTCCCTTCCACACCTTCCACTTTAAGCATTAATTTCTCACTCCTCTGATCACCAAACAACAACTATCATCAATACACTCATCACCTAGAAGACTACAAATATTGGCCAATAACTCGACCTAACTTCCACTATGTAATAAGGAAATTAAAGGTAAAATTTGAGTTTCCCTTTTTATTTTTACAAGAAACGGCTTAATGTATGCATTTGTAATTGAATAAATTTTTAATTTTTTACCATTGAATCTTTGTATAAATTAGATGAAATGAAACTTAATATATACTAAAATATATTTGAAACAACTTCATCAAAATAATACGCTCGGGAATGCTTGAAATGTGAAGATTAAAATTGAAACATGACGTGTATGTATATGCTCATGTTTTATAATGGGTGATGGAGCTTCTTTGATTCAATTTTCAAATGTGTTTTTGGAAAGATCTTAATGAGATATTTGTATAATTGGATTGTACTCATAGAGTAAATTCAAGACATGATAATTTTAGGTGATTTAAAAGATGAATTGATGAAGAAAATTTGAGCAAAAAAATTGACTTTGTTAGGAAAAATCTACAACTTACAATGTTTTCTAACCACTAATGGCTTGTCCTACATCGATTATTCATCAATAAAATTTGCTCTACATAATATTGCATGGATTGCTCATGATTGAAAAACTTATCCCACATGGATTATTCACTTACCATGGTTCTTTTATATGAGAAAATTGATTCAAAATTCATGCCGAAAACAAACTTACTAGAGATGGGTTGTATGTGAAATAAATAATAATAGGTGGAGTTTTTGTTCTTGAACGCGTTTCTTAGGAAGAAAAAAAAAATGCTATTTGACATAGAGTCCTACGTATATGATGTAGTGAAATGAGCTTAAGAAAAGTACACCCAACGGGCTTGGCCTTACGGTTGTACACCATGTTAATTGGTTTTGGTTATTGTTCTTTCTTGGCAACATCTTTTAGTATTCTATGGTTGATTGGTTATTATGACCTAGCATAAATTTTTATTTTAATTAATGAAGTGAAAATACTTATTATTTTGATGGATACAATTTTATTGTGATGGTATGTGAACAAGTATATGTACAAAACATTGTATACATATATATTCTTATTCTCCATTAATATATGTGTATAATGTATAAAAAAAATAAATTTAGAAAGTAGCTCTTAGTTAAAGTTCATTACTTATGAAATTTCATATTAAACATAATGATGATGAAAAATTTACGTATATAAGATTGTGAACAAGGGATGACAATATTAACGGAATTGATAATGAGATGAGGCTTAAATAGAATTCAATTAAACAATTTATTTTTAAAATCTCACTCTATTACTTAAAATAGTTATCGCAGATACGGTGGACTATCTTACAGACGATAATGGAGAATACTAGAAGTATACAATAAGCACTCCTTTCTTACTTTTCATAATGCGAAGTGGCCGTAAAATTAACGACCACTTGTTCTTTAAATAAGATAATTTGATTTCACTAAAGTGAATCGTATGACTTGATGAATTTATAAATATTTCTTGTGATGATTGATTGTTGTGTGGTTTGTTGGTAAGAGTACGTGATGGACATAGTTCAAATATAATGACTTGAGTTTGGAATTATCTGTTATGCTGTGAGTGGTATTATATGAAATGTGAATGGAAGTGAAGTTATTATAAATTGATGATTAGTGTTTTGATTAGCATATCCTTTAAATTGCAAAAATTGCTTGTGAATAGTTATTGCCCAACTATTATTGAAATTGACTTATGTATGCTTGAAAATTATTACTCGGTTATTGTTAAATGATTTACATCAGTTGCAGTTATGGCATGGCATGAAAATGTCTTAAGAGCCATATTTTATAAAGCTTGGTTTTGATTTAAGGAGCTAAGGGTCATGTTTAAAAAGCTTGGTTTAAGAAAAAATAACCTAAAGATCATGTTGAAAGTTCGGTTTGCATAAACGGACCTATGGGTCATAAGTTTTATAAAACTCAGTTATTTTCAACATATAGAATTATATGCTTGGTTCTAAGCTGCTAAGTGCTACTCAAGTAATTTGCTCGGGAGCCGCTGAGTACCATTCAAATATTTTTCTCAGGAGCCACTAAGTGTCACTCATTATTTTATTGGTTAGGATACTAGCCAGTACATGTCACATCATTAGTATAGCATAACATTTGATTAGTAAATCACAGTAACCTTGATTATGTTTGATGTTACTATTTGCTAAAATTGTTGTGACGATGATATTTAATATAAATTGGAATTCACTTATGAATGTTCATTATTTATCGTATGCTTTTGTTTACTTGGCTTGATGTTGAGGGGTTAGTTTTGCTCTAACCTTAGGAACTGAAGATGGAGATAATGTTGGAGTTTAGGTTGGGATGGGGAACATCGAGAGCAAGAATAAAAAATTATTATACTAATAAATAATATTGAAGGACTTAATTAGTTTATGTTCAATTGGTGAGACCTTAATGGCTATAGGCACTATAGTGCCCTTATGTTGTGTATCCTAAAAGTTGCTTCCATGATTCTCTATAAATATGTGTTATTATAAATTTTGAACTGTACTTAGTTTTCAATTGGCCTCATTCTTAACTCAAGGACGGCATAGCAATCTATCTCCTAGGCACCCATATACCAGACAAATAGGCCTAGAGAGGCGGGGCATTACAATTAATTATTAAGTTAATGCATTCTTAGTTAATTTTAATTATCTCATATTCGTTATTTGTTTTATTCTAATTTGAATAGTTTAATTTATTTGTCACTAATTTATTGAATTTCTTTGTTAGATTAAATATTAGGATAAGTGTAAGTACTAGTATTAGGACTTATTGATAGTCCTTGAGGGATCGATGCTCGGACTCAAATCTGTTTTACTATACTATAACTCGACAGGTACTTTATCTTTTACCTGTCAAACTCTCTCAAGTGTACAAAAGCCTATGAAGTCAAAATCTCCAAATGAGTATCTTATAAGCTTGGATCCAATTGCCATACCTAAAGTTTATGGTAATCAACCAAATGATACTTAAGTATAAGACATTGATCATAATGATAGAAATTTAGCTCCATTGGAACCAACAAAACCTAAAGTGCAAACAAAGTTAAGAAGGTTTATGATAGAGAGAAGACCATCCACAAGATGTACTTTAGATGAGTATGTGATGCTAATAGGTGTGGAAGAGTCAAAATGTTATTTGGATGCCATGTTACATTAGAATTAGGAATGGTTAGAAGCAATGCAAGAAGAGATAAAATCTTTACGAGATAACCATACCTATGATTTAGTAAAACTGGTTGAAGGTAAATGGGTGTTGTAGAATAAGTGGGTCTATAGACTGGAGATTGAAGAAAATAGCTCATAACTTAGATACAAGGTAAGGTTGGTTATGAAAGGGTTCAATTAAAAAAAGGGTATCGATTTTGATGAAATTTTCTCATCGGTAGTGAAAATGTCTTCTATTCGAGGTGTACTTAAACTAGCTACCAATTTAAATCTATAGATTATATAGTTAGATATCAAGATTGCTTTTCTTCATGGGGATCTATATGAAGAAATATATATGGAGCAACCTGAAGGGCACAGTGTTAAAGGGAAGGAACATCTTGTTTGTAGATTAAAGAAGATCTTGCATGGACTAAAGCAACCTCCAAGGCAATGGTATAAGAAATTTGATTCCTCCATGGTTGACCATAGTTATACTAGGAATGCATTAGACCATTGTGGATTCATGGATCAATCGCCACATGGTAGGTGATATGTTAATTATTGGCCATAAGACTAAGCATATTAAGAATCTAAAAATGGAGTTAAGGAAGTATTTTGCTATGAGAGACTTAGGACTTATGAAACAAATTGTTGGTATAAGAATCATTAGTGATAGGAAAAGTTAGAAGTTATGGTTATCACGGGAGAGATACTTAAAGAAAGTGTTAGAGAGATTCAACATGAGCAATGCAAAGCCAAGAAGTTCACCACTTGTAGGTCACTTGAAACTTATTACCAAGCAATATCCTAAAAGTGATACAGAGAAAGAAGAAATGAAGAAGGTACCTTATGCATTAGCAGTTGGTAATCTTATGTATGCTATGGTGTGTATACGATTAAGGAACATTAAATTGTAGTCAAATGGATTCTTAAGTATCTCCAAGGCATTACCAAACTATGTCTATAGTTTGCTAGTAGTAAACTTATGCTTGAGGATTTCACAAATGTAGATATAGCAGGGGATGTTAACATCCAAAAGTCAACATCATTAGGATATATTATTACTTATGTAAGGGGAGCTTTCTCATGGCAATCAAAATTACAAAAGTGTATTACTTTATCTACTACCAAAGCTAAGTATGTTGCAATCACTAAAGCCTACAAGAAGATCTTGTAGATGAAGAAATTTCTAGAGGAATTGGGACAATGGCAAAAGAAGTGCATCCTTTACTATAATAGTCAAAGCACGATCCATCTCGGTAAGAATCTTATCTTTTATCTAAGATCTAAACATATTGATGTTATATGCCATTGTATTTGAGATGTGTTAGAGATGAAGCTCCTTTAGCTTAAGAAAATCCATACAAATGATATGGATTTGATATGATGACCAAAGCACTATTAAAGAACAAATTTATTACATGTAGTTGGATAGCGGGTATAGAGTAGATTCCTACATGAGCTAGAGAGGGAGATTGCTTGAATTAAAAAAAAAAAAAAGTTAAACTACCTCAAATTGGGCAATGAAAAAACCACCCCAAATCCTATATATATAGACTCATGGAGAGCCTATTACAACACACAACATTAGAGACCAATGATCAGGCAATCATTGGAGAAGAAACACACACTAGAAAAAATTGAGAGAGAGACAAGACATAGAGATTGGAAGAGAAGAGATTGAAATTTCTAAAGTTCGGTATTCAACGATTCTCGATAACCTTGTTCTTATCTACTTGTGTGTTTGTTTTTTATTGCTTTGTTATCTAAGTGATTGCTTGAGTATTTGTGTGGCTTCTAGTAGTAATAAGGTATACTTGTATTTGTAATTCCATTATTTTTATAGTGGAAATATTTTATCTGATTTTTTGTTTTGGGTTTTCAATATAAAATTTTGTCTTTTTTTGGTTATTATTCTCGGCACTTGTTGTTTTATTGCTTTCATGTCACACACAAGGAAAAGAAGTAGGAAAAGAAGTTAATTAAATATATAGTAGTATAAGCAATACTTTACCAAGAATATGGCGATATGCAATGATAAAATTTTCCATGACTTGCTAAACTATGAAAAAAAAAAAAAAAGGGCCCTTTTGTCTTGTTTGCAAATATATGCTCGACAGCAAGGGTATGCATGCTAAACGTCCTTTCGTATTACGATTAGACGGCATACATAAAGAGAATTAAGTTGTCTAAAACGAAAAACTTAGTAGTTGAAACTAAAATTTTACTTGTGCTTAAATGGGATGGAATGACTTATATAATAGAATAAAGTGTGCCAAGCTGCTTTTGAACATTTCCAGTGGAACTCTATCCTTTGTAAGCAATCCTATCTCCTCTCTTTGTTCATTCAAATTGGTTTATTCGCTAGATTATGATTGAGTCTAGCAGATACCTAGACTATGTTATAGTTGTTATTAAAAAATCAATAAAATAGAGCGGTAGTGAACTAATATTATATTTTTATTTATTAATTTTACTGAAGGTATTTTAGAGGAACAACAAAATTCGAATATGGATTAACTATTCAATATTTTTTATTAAAGAGATTCTTTAAGGAATCACCACTATGAGGATAAAAATACAACTAAACATCATAATAACTTTTCAATAATAAATAAAAGAGGAATGGAATTTATATTTTAAAGTGCTAAAACTGCGTTTATCGCATTTTAGTCTTACCAGCACATTTTTAAATTGCATTGTCGGTGTCTATGAAATCCAACTCTCTAGATCTTTGTAAACCTGAACGCAAAAGAAATTTATGCCTTTTATAATTTAGTAACCATACTTTTGGTTTTGTCGCAATTATATGTATATGGATTTCAATTTGATGGACAATCTAGTCTTGGTTCCATTTTCCCTGAATTAATGGACCTCTTTTAAATCCAGTGATGCTACTAGGTTGAAACACAAGAAACATATTTCTTCTTCATCATTAAGAGTTTCGAGGGCGTTTTACGTGTAAGAATATCACTCAACAAAATTATTAAACTATTTTATATAGCCTTCATGATTTTATGCTTGCTATATTTTCGAATTGCTTGTCAAAATATTAATGGGTGCCACAGAAAAACTTGTCAGGACACCAATTGCCAAACTATGCATTTTTAAAAATAAAAGTTTTTTAATTTTAATTTTTAATAACTAGCCTAAGAGTAAGTGTTTTTTTTTTTTTTTTCCCTTATTTTACTAGGATAATGGCGAAATCACCAACGGCTAGTGAGGGTGGGTTCAAGTTCAATAGGTCGGGAGTAAAGAATCAAGTCAAAGCTCAATTCATGACATGTCGAAGGACAAAGGTCTCCTATTATGTTGATCATACGTGAATCATGATTGCCTGGGATCGCTACAATATAGCAAGGTTTTCAGTCAACGTTATTTATCGTGCCAAAAGTCCCGTTTGAATTTTTTTTTTTTTAATCTATATCTTATTTATATATAATACATGTCTAATTTATATTTATTTGAAATTTAGTATTTAAAAAATTATTTTATTTATTTTTATTTTATAATTATGATAGAGATTTTTCTACAATAATGATATAATATTGGCAAAGTAATAGGTTAGTTTTTCTCTTCCTCTTTCTCATTTAATTAATTATTTATAAAAACTATTGACCTATTATATAAACAGTAAGTTAGCCTATTTTAATAGGTTGAACAGTGTAAATTAATTTTTACTATATTAATGATTTAAATTAGTCAACATTATAATAATACATTTTTACCAGTGTTACCATAGAAACTCCTCATAATGAAAATTATGATTGAAGTTTCAAATTTGATAAATGAAAATTTATGTACTTTCAAAAGAAAAAATTTAAAACAATGTATTTTATGTATTGAAAATGATTGTTTTAATTGATATTTTTGTAAATATAAATAAAGTAAAGGGTAAATAAAAAGGGGTACATATAAAATTATATTTTCATTTCTTTAATGTCTTATTCTTACTAAACATAAAATTAAAGCATATACAAATAAGATAGAAAAAAAATGAACCAAACTGAGCCAAAATCTCTTACATCGAAGTTTTTGAAGTTATTGCTCATCATGCAAATTGTTTAGTTTTCTTTTCACATACCAAAATTTCCATCCCAGTATCATTGTTGTAAGGCCTCGAGAACCTATAGGGCTACCACATATCCTAGCTAATTCGGAATATGTAGAGCTTCTAAGTCCACAAATCACAAATATAACGGATCATATCACATAATATATAAAATCCACAAGGGAATGGGAAATTGCATCCACTCATAACCTCATATAAACTTGAAATATCCAATAGAGTTCAGGAGTATCCTGACTCACAACTAAACTATAAAATAAGTTAAATAACTAAATCCTCAAATATCATAAAAGAGTCCATCTTCTCAAAATATAAATCCTTTAACATAACATAAACCACCAGTAAAAATATATATCACCTTATCTTAGTCATCATAAAAGTAAAAGTACTCAACTCCATCCTCTTCCTAGATATCATCAACATACATCTCCTAAAAAATAAGATAGTCCTCAAATCTAGTACTTGAAAAAGAAAAGAACGAGCTAAAGTTCAGTATAGGTGTACAAACATATACGCACAGCAAGCCAAATCGTTCACATATAGAAATGCAAATATAATAGAATAATACAAACAATAAATTAATTATCTTACATTAGGCCAATATAACAATAAAGGGGTATTCATAATCCCACTACACTTGATCTTTACTTACATACATAGGTAGATATGGTTATATGTTTTCATTTAAGTCCTTTGTCCTCAGAAACTAGAGTTTAGAACCTAATATTCTAGCTACGTCGTCCCATATACAAGTTTACTAGGAAATCCTCATACATAATCAGTAGTTGCCTCTCTAGGGATCTGCTACTGCGAGTTTCTAGAACGAGTGAGTTAAGCAAAATCAGTAAACCAAAGTAATTAGGCTGAATATAAATTTAGTTTAGTTTGATTACTAATTCCTATCAAACACAAACAATAACTAATACCACGAACTTGAAGTTGCTCCAAAATCGAAAACAAGACTCTAATCTCAAAACTCGAACAAAACTCAAACCTCAATAAAAGAAACCAAACACCACGAGTTTAAAAGAAAATAAGTAGCACGTTAACCTGTAAACATTCTAAAACTAAGTCCTACCTAAGTGTAATCTATGAACTTAGTCTAGCCAATCAAGGTCACATAAGAAAATCGTCAAATCAAAATAAGAATAACATAATATGATTAAACCAAAAAGTTGATATAATTATATAAGATCACTTATTTATAGCAATTTGTAAAGTACATAATGTATATATATATAAAGGAAAGTATAAGATGAACACATAATTAGAGTATTGAATAATATAAATTATCGAATCGATATGGTAAACGAATAATACGTACTTAATCAGAAAATAGTATGATTCGTAAAAACTCACAGAAAACGATAAAATAATAATAAACGAATAAAACAAACATACTATGCCTAATGTAATATGCTATTATATATCTATAATAAATCATACTAATAATAGAATGTTATATATCACTCAAAATAATTATAAATCATAAATAATATTAATGTGACAAAATAATTAAATCACAAAATCATCGATATCAATAATAAATCATACTAATAATAGAATAGTATTGTAGTACACTAAATCAACACTTAAAACTTATAATTTAGCAAAAAATAGTGACTCAGCTTACATATAACAAAAATAGAAATTTGGTCCCTATATATATATATCTATAACTAATAATCTGAAATACAATAAAATATATTAAACAATAACTCTTATATATAATAACACTATATAACATACTAATCGAATAATTTTATTAGCTGTAATCGAATACTAACAAGTAACTCAATTCAATACTAACAACAAAAATAACAAATAAAATAATAGTAATAAGATTTATACTATATATGATACCTAAAATGAAATTGAAAAGGCTCACGAATTCAAATTGAGACAGATCATGGGATAGTATGAACCAGAATTTAATATATATAAAAATACAAAAATTACTTTTAATTTAAATAAATACCCAAACAAAATTATAGAATGAGCTCAAAACGTACTGGAAACAGAAACAAACCAAACCTAACCGAGAGAAAAAGAAAAATCAACTTTGAATCTGAAATGAGCAGTGAAGTGAATTGTGGATTTATGTTTGCTGACAGGGGGGCTTTGGGGAGTTTACAGGCGAGAGACAAGAGAGAATGTAGGGTCGGGGACATTTGGTGNGCGGGCGCGTGGGGTTGGGTTTGGAGGCAGAGGGATGAAAGAGGAGAATGAATGGAGGAAGCAGAGAATGTTAGGGACGAGAGAGAGCACAGAGATGATAGGGAGAAAATAGAGACGAGAGAGAGAGAGAGAGAGAGAGAGAAAATAGATACAGATACAGGAGAGAGAGAAAGGTCAGGTGAGGAGAAAAAAGAAAAAAAAAATCCCAAGAGAGAATAGGAAGTGGGATAGCTGTGATGAGAAAAGAGAAAAGGTTTAGGGCACGTTAGTATAAAACCTTCTAGAATATAGGATAGTATTTGTATATAGGAAAAGAAAATAAATTTTTTAATAAGAGAATATATATATATATATATATATAGTATAGAATAATAAATTTTTTATAAGAAAAAAATATTATAATGAATAGTATTAATAAAAATTATTATATTCGATACGTAAAATAACATTAAAAATACTAATTAAGTATGTAAAATAAGGATCTTAAAAATAATCAAGTTAGGATTTTAATTTTGATTTTTAACAACACTTACCTAAGGAGTTTATGAATTAAATAAAATAAGAAGACTAATTAGAATGTTTCAATTGCGTTACAGGAAAATTCATAAAACTTCAACCTATAAAGCTAAACTGTTTAATTGCAGTTACCAACGATTATTGTCGTAAAATCTCTGATAATAATATATAAGTGGTTCTTATACTGCATTAACGTTTATACTCTTGCCGAGATAACTAGAATTTGGCAAACCTAACCTTGTGCAGATCCTACATCGGATCAGGACCTTTTATTATGGGTCAAATCGAATTATGCTATAAGGAAAACAGATTTAATATATGGTTTCGTTACATCGGAATTCATGAGGGAGGCATTATTCACAATTCATATCACTGTTTTCTTTTTGTTTTGTCCTCTTTTGGTCTCTTTATGCCTTTTTGATGTTTTTTTCTTTTATTAGCTTTCTGGTTCACATATCACCAAGTACTCAATGAGTTTTTGACTTGTATACTCTGATTCGTTAGACTCTGACCCAATTAAAAGCCGGAACACCCATTACTATGAGAAGGAATATGGGCTTGTGATATGGTGATTTACATTCCATTCTGAGACCAATGATAATATGGAAGAAAAATATTTACTAATACTAATATATTACATGTTTTAATTAATAGTAAATAAGTATTGATAATATTTAGACTTTATATATTGATAGTAGTCTATTTTTTTCATCCTAAAAATATATATACAGTATACCTACTGTATTTCTGAATTTTGCTGGTCAAAACACTAAAAGGTGCTAGCAAATTGCCAAATATATATATATATATATAGTGTGTGTGTGTGTGTAATGTGTTAAAAAATATAAAAGATATATATATATTTTTTTTGAATTTTAAAATGTATCTTAGAAGTACTTGTACAGTGCTAGGATTAGATATTTAAATATGTGCGATAGTCCATCTGTGGTTATATGAAACATTTTATTAGTTTAATAATAATATGAAATTCTAACACAACACGCCATAGCTTTTAAAACAACATGCATAATTTTTATAAAATCACCAACATTTATAATATTTTGAAGACCTCGTAGAAGGAGAACTGAGTTATCCCTATCAGCATATCGAACTAAAGTAGGTGATCATTAATGCTAAATTTCAAACTAAATGGTCATTAACATATAATATTTTGATGTAGTTGCTCGTAGTTAATTAATTATTTTCATGATTCTTATATTATATTGCTATCAGCATTGAATATTATGAGTTAAATTCTTGACCCGTATTTGATCGGTTTATTTTATTGTTGGTTATGTAAATTGTTTAGTTTATTTTCACCTATTGAAATTTTCACCTTAGTATTACTGCATTCTGTGCAACATTTGCGAATGTTCCACATATTATAAAAGTAATATGCTGGATGATGTCTCCGAGTGTTAATACTTATTCTTTTTTGGGAAATAGCAAACAAACCTGCATATTGCTTTGGAAATAGCAATTCGACTGTTTTGGTAGATTAGAATTCAGTCTCACTATCATTGTCCTATCCAAAAATTAAAATTTTTTTAAGATATTAACGACGTGACATTTAGGAAGTCAAAATAAGTTTTTTTAACATTAAAAATACAAAATTCCCGTGCAAACATCATTGGATTCTTAACTAATCAAAAAGTTAAGAAGGGACCACTCAAATAAAAACAATACAAGCAATCTGGTTTCGTGTACTAACCAATATTAAAGCAACCTGGTTTTCCAACATCATTGTGATAAATCAATGAAAATTCAACGATATTGTATTTGCTGCTTTACCCACAGGAGGTATGTATGTCCTTTACTGGGCAGTCTTTGCGTCCGTGGTCGGGGCCTTATGTTTCCATGAAAAGAGAGATGGTAAGCGAGCCAAAATTTCATACTATTGCCTTGTGTCTTGTTCAACCTCTTGTCATAACTTCTTTCGGCATGCATCGCGACTATTATGCAATATTCCATTTAAAAAGCAACAAATAAAAGATTGATAATAATAATAAAAAAACCTTAAATAAAATAAAATATTAATTTAAATAATTAAATATCAAAATTATAACACCTTATAAGTCGATGACATTAATATTTAACTTCAATACATACATTGATGCTTCTTTTATATGAAACTTTACAAATTAACAACTTGAATTTTAGCATTTAAATTTAAGACATCCATGAGAATTATCTTATTAAACTCAAAATTTGGATATAATCATAAAAATTAGTCGAAGTCATCTCATGAGCTTGAAATTTTTGAAATGAAACAACGTAACTAAAATGCTAACTTAACTATATTATTTATTAATTATTTGCAATGCATCAAAACCTAAGTCACTACAACTCAGGTGTCAATATTGAGGTATTGACATGCAAATGCACAAGACATGCTCATAACCTCAATGACATTTAATAAACAAATCACATACCACACTATTATAACATAATCTTCAAGCCATATCTTGGTGGCTTTATGAGTCATGCCTTACATCATCATATGCAACACACCATAACTAATTGATGAGTCATTGTCACTCCTTTGGTCAACACAAACAAGTCAAACCACTTTTGGAGTCTTATCTACTCTTAGTATAGCAACATCTAATATCCAATCAAAACTAACAATTAGCAAAAAGAAGTTCATGTCTCTTACTTCACTACAAAGTTTTGAACACCACTTTTCACTAAAAAATCTCTCCAACTACTCCTTGTAGTAGATGTAGTCATCTCCATCATCCAAGTCATACAACAAGTTGTACCCTAAGTTGTCATTGAGTTCCTAGTCTCCTACATTACCTACATCTAAAAACAAACATCCACAAAGAGTAAGCAAAATTTCCTAGTATAAGAGTTGTGTAATCATACACACATGAGCAAGCAATATTCATTTCACATATGAATGCAACACAACTTTGCTATCCCAAAGCTTAAGGTAACTTATGACCCCTAATCACACAAGTATTATATATAGTATATATATTTGGTGTTCGATACTTCCTAATACTTTGGAGTCATTAACAACCTAAAATCTAATCAAATCAACTCGGTAAGCAAACTCCACTTAAGACAATGCTATTTACCAATCCTTGAGTATCGTCCTAAGATCATCGATACTCCCAAACCCTTAGGCCCAACCAATCACAACCAACACAACCATTATTAATGGCCAAATATGATCAAGGTTAAATTCAACCTACAACTAGCAAGCATAAAACAACAAACATGTAACCTTATACCTAGAATGAGTAACTCAACAGAATCTGATGTAATTTCACTTCTTACTCTTGTTGCCTTAGAAAAGGCACTAAGTTTAAGACTTTAATTCAATCATAATAGTTTGATACTCTAACTTTATGTTACACTTCAAATTAGAAAGTCATAACAACTATACCGAGCAAACTAACATAAGTTAGAAACTAGCCACCTTAGCCGCTCACTTAGGTATAGTTTACACTAGGTATTCATCGCTCCACTACTTGGAAGCATCTAACTCAATATCTAATAACTATTAATCTATGGTATAACTTTTCAAAATAGCTTCTGAAAATAACTTTAAGGCTTAAATGTTCAAATAAAATTAAATTTTATAAATCATATGAAGAATAAAATCTTGAATTTAATGAAAAGTTCCAAACAAAAATATGTTGTTACAAAAAGATAAAGTGACTACTCAAATTTTATTAAAATTCACAGGTTTACAAAGTATATAATAAATTTCCTTTGCTGAAAACTAAGGGTCATTCGAGAAGACCCTATTAATCTTCCTAAAGGTTAATACAATCAATAAACAAAGAAGAAATCTAACTAATTAGTTTTGAATCTTACTCCCTAACCCTGTTCTCTAATTATCTAGGACTTGGAGTGTTGCTAGGTAAACCAACCAGAATCTTACAAAATAGCTATAAGGGAATGAACGATAACTTATTCAATAAGTAGGATAGAGATAATAGCACGTATCTAGTATAAAGCAACTAAAGTTTTTAAGTAAGTTCAACTAGATGCCATGCATGCATAAGTAAGTGCTATTGCATGGTGTTAATCAGTTTATCGTGAGATCAGATAAATTATGCTTGCTCTAATCTAGGTTAAAGAGTTTAACATCGTGCACTTCGCGGACGAGAACCAAATCGAAGCTTATGCAATGGAGAAATATGCTCCACCCGAGACTTTACTTCAAACCATAATCCCTAACCTTATCACAACCTCTTCTCCTATCACCTTATTCAACTAAGGGTGGAGAGAGAACCATTTTAACTATCCTTATTGAAGAGTCCATATTTAGCTCGAGAATTCAAGTCTTTCCCCTAATGGGTTACGATGCATATCCGATTAGAAGTTAGGCTAAGTTTTAGTTAGATTACTTTGGGGGTGATCAAGCAATTTTAAATAGTTCGATCAAACAACATCATAAAGCAACAAATACATAAAATACAGCACTCTAAATAGCAAAACATTATTCAAGCACACACATTGTATACATATAAGCAATTAACTTACAATCACAACCAAGACATATAATAAGGTCTCCAAGTATCTTTAAATAATACTTTAAAATGTGGTAAAGCACTAACCTACTTACAACAATGCCCGATAATCTTGCATATGGGTCTTGTTTGCTCCAGTTTTTCTCTAAATATTCAATACAATGACTTTAGTTTACTAAATATAAGGTAAAGGAATTCATTTAAATAGTTTAAGTGTGCTTATGACTTATCTTTAGTAAGTCATATAAGATTTGTATTGAATTCCAACTTACTATTGAAATCTCTAAACAAGGTTTTGAAAACTTGTCTAGTACTTAGTTTTTGTCTCAAAACCTTTTGATGAAGTCTTTGGATGAGTGTCTTTAGAGTAGTAACCTTCCGTCCACAGCTTTAATGTTATTCCAATTATATTGCTTGCTCCAAACAACTCTCTAAATCAGCCTTTGAAGTCATTTCCTCTAAGTATTTCACGCTAATCAATCTACAGATGAAGTCTTTGCAGCTATTTCAATTGCATTCTCCTTACCAAACAAGTCTAGATGGGTCTAGTTAAGTCCCTTTTACTATCCACCCTTCCAATCAACTCTCTAAACTAAAAATTAAGTTCTCCTCTTTACAAACCAACCCTTTGAAGATGTTTTTGAAGTAATATCATCTAAGCTTTTTATAACAACCAACATTCTGGTTTAGTCATTGAAATCATTACAATCTCACTTCTTTCACCAAATAACTTCTTAAACAAGGCTCCAATATATTTAGAGTTAAAATCCTTTCATTCATCAACCTTCTAAATAGATCTCTGAAGTCATCACAATATGCTTCTTTTACCAAACAGTGTCATAACCAAGACTTTGACATTGTTATAATCAAGATCCTTGCACTAGTTAAGCTTTTGATTAAGTTTTTATACTAAGGTTTTAAGTCATTATTTTACCAAATCAATCATTTAAAGAACTCTTCGAACATATTCAATTTACATGTTTGTACAGAGCGACCCACTCCAATACCTTATTACAGTTTACAAGCATGGAAAATCATGACCATATTGCAAGTTTGTCATACTTGTGATCTCCATATCACCCAACCACCAAATCTTCATACTTGAACCTTAATACATGTAGACTGCATCTAGTGGCTTGTGTATATCTCTAATCCCTTGCAATCTTTCCAACTCCATATCACTCTCCACAATGACATATATTACAAACAAACTTGAAGATCTATTGTGTACTATTTTCCACAAAACTAATTGCGTGTAATTTCTGCAAAATAACATTTTTCATCAGATTTAAAGGCTTAAAATCATAGAAAATATTTTTGCTTGAAATCTTCACTTGAAATTCTTACATGCAATAGAGAGAGGTTCTTAAAGAAGTTAGGCTTTAAAATAACAACAATAAGGGTATGTAAAACGACTTCAAAATTCCTTAGTTTTTGGTGATCTCTTAAGGATGTCATAAATCCACTTAAAATTTTTATAATATGATATTTTCTTTCAAAATTTCATATAAAAATGCTTTAAAATAATTTTTTCTCTTAATTTTTGGAGTTAGTTTAATATTTTTACAAAATTAGAGAAAATCAAACTAAAATTGCAACTTACTGAAAGTTACTATCCAACTATTATCTTCGTCTACCCTTTTGTCAAGCCTCTTAGCTGCTGCCACCAATGTTAGGTGGTGGTGGTGGTTTGTACCCATATCATGCGTAAGGTTCCACTCCACAGTTTTACTCAGTTTTCGCTATTTTAATATAATTTCTAAAGAATTTTGCTTGCAAACCTTTTCCACCTTCTCAAATTTTTTCTAGATTTCTAAAACACTAAAGAACTCTTAGAGAGTGTTTGGAATTTTTCCAAAGTTTTCATGCATCAAATGGAGTATTTTAGAGTTTAACACTTAACCAACAACTGTCCCATGCTTATCCATACCTAATCCATGGAAGATATGATAACAATTCTTTATTAATTTTTATGATTTTTCTTATTAATTTTTTAGCTAATTATGCATATTTTTTTGTATTTTAAGCATTATTGGTTTATATTTATATAAAATAATTATATTCAAAGTACATATATTATTTGCATATATTATTTTATCTCATTTGATGATTTTATAATGTAAATAATTTATCTCCAAAGTTTAGTTAAGTTTTATTATCTAAGTTGTGTGTTTATGTCGTATAAAATACAATATAATATAATTTAGTTAAATTAAATATTTTTTAGCTATAACACTATTATTTTAATATATTTCTATAATCCAAACCTATAAGGAATCTTCATTTAACTCCTAGGACTTATTCGTAAAATATCTTTCTACTTGACCTACATTTACATACGCTCTAAATTACTTGCTTAGAATTCGATATGCAAAACTATAGGGCTTATATTTCCACTCCTCTTTAAAAAAGTTTTGTCCTCAAAACTTCAATTATCTATCTTACCTATTCTACATTCGACACTTCAATATTTATTTATACATCAGTAACTAGGATAAAAAGATGTATCATTAACTTGATCTCTAAAGCAATCATATCTCAACTTTTATAGTCCCCGAATCTATCAATTAAGTATCTAAATGGATGTCTCTTCTCCTGTACAATCCTCTTATAGTTATATCAGCTTTATTGTCAACTAGTTCGTCTTAGGGTTGTCTCCTTTTAGTACTTTCACATACTTTACATTTTGATTTTTCTTAATTCTTGGAGATCTATTTATTTAGTAATTACATAGATAATTCCTTTAGTGTATAATCCTATTGTAGGTCTATTAGTTTAGCCTTAACACTGTGTTTGAATTCTTCATGAATTTACATGCTACCACCATGTAGCACACTTCATGATATTCTACTAAACTTATGGGTAAAGTAAATCTATGTGTCACGTTCAACTTTTCCTACCAAATATCCTCAAGTATTTATTCTATATCACCAATCCTCATTGTCTATTTATTGTTCATCGTCATGCCATAAGTTATAATGATACCACAAATTCATCTGTTATCACGTACATCACCTTAATATTAATATCTACAGAGTTTCATTCCATTACTAATCCAATGCTTATTTATTTTTTGTACTTTCTAAACTTGTCTCTGAAGTAACATATCCTCTTAACTTCTGATTTAAGTATTTTTGAAACCGTGCCTTAAGTCTTCCCAATGGAAGGTTCTTAAGTATGCCAATTCTTGATCAATCTCCCGATCTTCAATCTAGGTATAATTTCATCACCACAAATCCATCAACTCAACGTTTACCACTTATGCATATTTTATTACATATCTTTGCTTTCTATCTCACCTTATTAACCTCAGAATCCAATTATCTATTACATTGATGGGTTACTTCTTATCATGTATTCTTAATAGCGTCCAATGACCTCTTAGCTTACTACTTTGTGTTGATTCTTCTTCAAAATTTCACTGCTTTCATAGTTTATAGTTTAGACACTTGTATAATCAGTGTACAAAATCACAAGATTGAGTTTGACAAATCTTAATCCTTTTATAACGTACTTGGTAAGAGATAAGAATTGACTCAACATATGAATTTGACTCAAAACTGATGCAATTTAGAATTACCAAGACATTGACTAGTTTTATGACTAACACAATATATTTAACTCAACTCAAAGACAAAGGATTCATAAAATAAGATGCATGACTTTTAACAGGTCTAGTAAGAGAAACATAAGAATCTTAGATTTGTCATGCTCTTCTTGCTATACTAAAGTATTACTTGTTTATTTCCATAAATCACTCCAGTTTATTTCAAACATCCTCATGTATTTTCTCATGATAATATTCTTTATCATCAACTAATTTTCATCTCTCTAAACATTGCTCTATTAATCCTTTTTCTTGATCTTAATTCTATGTGTTTACTAAGATCATCTACTTATTACTTCCAAAGTATAACCCCCGTGAATTATTCAATTTTACTAAGTGTCAAAGCATTTCCTCATCTTGTCTTCCCTCAAAATTTACTTTTGCAAAATTTAACTTTTTTTTTTCCTAACTTATTTTCCCTTGTTATCCTTTACTCAAATTTATTAAGTCTCCATGTATGTCTTTAATCTTTTTATCCCCCATGTAATTTAGTTTTCTCTTATGTTGCTCTTGATTATAGCTTGTCCATTGTAAACGATCTCAATTCAACTTATGGTCATGCCTTAGGTTTCTACTTTATTCTTACTTTGGGTCCTTAAAATCATACCAACACCTGAGCTTTGCGTTCCATCCCACTCTTAACCTTATCCTTTTTAACCTATTAAGATAAACAATACTATATAATAGAGAACTTTCAACCCACTTAATCATACTCTTACTAAGGTAAATTCAAACTTTAACTTCAAGTAAGGGGGTTCATATTTCATATCTTATCATCATTCTCCAAATTATCACAAAGGAACTACTTTTAGATTTCTTCCTAAATGTTGTCTAAATTATTGATATGCTTAAATCTTGATGTCCTTAAGTCCTTTTAAAATCTAACTCTTATCTTTGATTTAGATGCTATATTATATCTTCTTCTTCTTCTTCTTCTTCTTCTTCTTCTTCTTCTTTTCTAGTACTTAAGGATTCTAAATACTTCTAACCCAATTCGATTTAAACTATTCAATCTTTTGTTAAAGTAAATTTTTTTCTATCTCATCTGAAGGTATCAATTCATCTAATCAAATTCAGAGGGTTAGGTACCTCTTAAAATCAAAGCTCTTAATAGACCTGTCACTGTACTTTAAACCCAAGATACTCTTATTAGCCCATAAACATTATAGTAACAACTCTCATTGTTCTAATTATTGTTCATTCAATTTAGGTTAAGTTTATTATCTTCCAAAAGTGATAGTGATTAACCTCTAATAAATCCTAAGGTATAAGAGTACTTAAAAATAAATTTTACATTCTCCAATCATTCCTTAGGTGTCTCCCCTTCGTGAACCAAGTAACTCTCTTCCATAAATGATTATTTACCCTATACTCAATTATATATGTCCTACAAATAAGTATATAATTCAATTTCAATTGCCTTCTTTGAGTAAGAATCCCCAATTTTGCTAATATCATACAAGCTCTACCATATTTACTTTGATCAACTTTTCCATATACTCATATAACACCTGCGGTAAGCATATTTTCCTATACATGTATCATTAGCAAAATGTACCCAAATAGTGATAAATTCATGTACTCAACTCTAGGACTTAACATAAAATTCAAGTATCTGAACCACCTTTTGAAGGAGTTATTTCTTACTCATCTAGTTCCTAACAATAAGTCTTCGATTGAGATTTTAGTACCCACAAATCATTTATCCCAAACATATCTTGTATTTTACCAAATACCACGAAGTATTCCTTATAATGTTTAAGTCCCTGCTCATTAGGTATCTAGTACAAATGAACGCCTGTAATTTATCACATCAACTGTATTCATACTTGCCTAATAATAGTATCTGCATTCCTAGAACGTCACCATATCTTTAATCAATGCATAGAAACAAAGGTTCCCTTATCAAATATCATATTTAAATTCTGCTCACTTGTGATCCCTATACTTAAACCAACCTCTACATATACAAATTCTAATACATTAACATCATTTAGAACCATATACTTCTTACCTCTTATATCCTTCAAATTTCCGCTTCCTAATGCTTAACCTGCTTGTACTTTTAACTTCATTTCAGATTATATTCTTCAAATCGCAACTTGTGATTTTATAAATACACGTTAGAATTTGAACTTTACCTTAGAAAAGTGAACTTCAGCACTTAACTCGACATTATAGAGAATTACATTGACATTAACTTTCACCTAACAAGGATTTGCATACAAGCTCCCATACATATGAAAAGATCACATATGCTCTTCTAAGTTACTGGTTTCTAATTACACTCTTAATTAATCAAATACAGAATCATGATTAAATCAATAAGAGAATTGCAATACATCAGAATTCAAACCTGTCTCCCCAAATTTATGTCAGAACTTAATTTCATACTCGAAAGAAATCATATCGGGATTGCTCCTTCACACAATCAAGAACCATATAGATAACTTCCTCACATATTTATCAAAGATCATTTACTCACCTTCCAAATTCTCTATTTCTAGTTATTACTACAATTAGCTAGTAAAATGAAATCATATCTACGCAAATAGAAAAGTTAAAACATTTTAATCAACACAATGTTCACCAACAACAAGAGTCTATTATGACAATTTTAATCACTACATGTTAAAAGTAATCAGGTACCCAATCCATAGTTTTATCATAAAAAATTTAATTACTATAAGTTATCTCAAAATCCTACTAATTGTTAACCTATAAACTACCAGACTCTTTAGAGTTTATTGCATTCATTCAATAAAAGTCTATTCCCACGCTTATTCAGATGTGCATCACTATCTCTAAGTTGGAGTCAAAACTAACTATTGCCTATTTTGGAATCCAAAACATTATAATTTGATACACTTCTTTGTCATCTTCAATATTTTAATTGAGTTCCATTTTACAATTTAACTCTTTAATTCCCGATTAATCTACTACTTTAAGTCTAAAAATAATTCCTGCCTAAAGTTCTCCTTTCACTTCTATTTTACACTTTTAGATTTATATATCCAACTATTTCCATTCTTTAGTTTTCAACTCAAGTCATTACAATATCTAAAGAAATTTTTAGAAGCTTATTTAGAACCTTCATTTAATTTCTAGTCAATTGCCCTTACATTCTTAAAGTACTACAAAGGGTTTTCTTATAGTTCAATCGGGAACTCATATTTATTAAAGTAGGTTTTCTATACTAATGTTCTTCAAATATGAGTTTACAAAATCACACAATGATATAATGAGGAAATCTTTGAAAATGTAGAATGCTTTTATTATCACCTAATTATAACTTTCACAATAATTTCTTCTCAACTTTGTAAACATTGAAAATTACATCATCAACACCATTGCAACATAGCTTTCCTACTCAACAAGTATTCTTTCTCTAAGTAACAATAGTAGTATAAATCTTCAATTATTTTTCAATACTTTTAATTATTTAACATCTACAAGATGATTCTCTCAATACATATATGCATATAATATAATTTCATGAAAAATATAGAATTGTACTTAGTTAGTCCATCTCAAAACAATTCTTACAATTAAACCATACAATCCCTAAGCTCTTCACCATCTGTTTTTGTCTCTAGGCATAAATAGATCAATGATTTAGAATCCGAAAGTAAGCACGACATAAGTTAGATTAACACTACCTATGACTCGTCACTACCTTATATTATATATGATCTTATACATACATATATTTTACATATAAACCTACAAGTCTAAGTCTTTTCCATCCCACTTAATTTCCCTAACTCTCAGTATTCCTAAAATGTCCTAGTTCATTTCAGTTATAACGCCCCAAAGTTAGTTTAGAAAGATCATGCTTTAAGCAAATGGCCAAGAACTATGCTTTGATATCACCTTGAACTGTCACACCCCAAGTTAAAGAGTCATAGCAATCCTATCATGTAAACCAACCAAAGCTAAAAGCTAGCTAGCTATTCTTAATCGCTAACTTAGTTATAGTTTACATAATGTGTTCACCACTCCACTACTTGGAAGCATCCAACTTAGTATCTAATAAATATTAACCTGTGGTGTAACTTTTCAAAATAGCCTCTAAAAATAACTTTATGACTTAAATGTTCGAGTAAAACCAAGTTTTATAAATCGTATAAAGAGTAAAATCTTGAATTTAATGAAAAGTTCCAAATAAAAATATGTTGTTACAAAAAGATAAAGTAACCACTCAAATTTTGTCAAAATTCATAGGTTTACAAAGCATAGAATAAATCTGCTTAGTTGAAAACTAAGGGTTACTTAAGGAGACCATATTAGTCTCCTTGAAGCTTAGTATAATCAATAAACAAAGGAGAAATCAAACCAATTAGTCTTGAATCTCACTTCACGACCCGGTTCTCTAGTGATTCGAGACTTAGAGTGTCACTGGGTAAACCTACTAAAATCTTACAAAATAGCTATAGGGGAATGAGCAACAACTTACTTAGTAATGGGATGGAGACAATAAAACATATTTAATACAAAGTAACTAGGTTTTCAAGCAATTTTAGTTAGATGCGCCATGCATGTACAAGACAATACCATAGCACGACGTTAACTGGTCTATCATAAGATCAAAGAAATTACACCCGCTCTAATCCGAGTTGAGGAGTTTGATACAATGTACTTCATGGATCAGAACTTAACCAGGGTTTGCCACAACCTCCTCTATTGTCACTTAGTTCGACTAAGGGTAGGAGTAAGACCATTTCAAATATCCTCATCAAAGGGTCTGTGTTTTGCTAGAAAATCTTAGTCGTTCCCGTAATAAGTTGTAATGTATGTCCTGTTAAAAGTTAAGCTAAGTTTTAGTTAGATTGTTTTTGGGGTGATTAAGCAATTTCAAATAGTTTCATCAAGTAACATTATAAAGCAATCAATAGATAAAATCTAATACTGCAAATAGTAAAACATTATTCAAGCACACACATTATATATGCACAGGCTATAACCAAGATATATACTAAGGCCTCTAAGTATTCTTAAATAATACTTCAAAGTGCGGTAAAATACTAATTCCACTTACCTGGATAAGCAATGCTCGATAATCTTGTATATAGGTCTAATCTGCTTCAGTTTTCCCTTAAATATTCAATACAATGACTTTAGCTTTACTAAATATAAGGTAAGGAATTCATTTAAATAGTTAAAGTGTAGTTATGACTTATCTTTAACAAGTTGTATATGATTTGAATTAAGTTCCAATTTGCTATTGAAGTCTCTAAATAAGGTTTTGATTGCTCGTCTAGTACTTAGTTTTAGTGTTAGAACCTTCTGATAAAGTCTCTAGAAGAGTGTCTTTAGACTAGTAACCCTCTATCCGAGTCTCTGATGTTATTCCAATCATACCACTTACTCCAAACAACTCTTTGAACCAACCTCTAAAGTCATTTCCTTTAAGCAATTCACGCCATTTAATCCTCAGATGAGGTCCCTACAGCTATTTCAATTGCATTCCCCTTGCCAAACACATCCCAAACAAGTTTATGATGGGGTATAGTTGAGTCCCTTTTACTATCCACCCTTCTAATCAACTCTCTGAACTAAAAATTAAGTTTTCCTCTTTACAAACCAACCCTTTGAAGATGTTTCTAAAGTGATTTCATCTAAACATTTTAAACTAGCCAACATTCTAGTCTAGCACTTAAATCATTACAATCTCACTACTTTCATCAAATAACTTCTTAAATAAAGTTCCAACATATTTAAAGTTAAAGTTCTTTCATCCACTAACCTTTCAAACATGTCTCTGAAGTCATCACACTATGCTTCTTTTACTAAACATTGTCCTAACCAAGACTTATTGTTATAATCAAGATCTTTGCACTAGCTATACTTCTGATTAAGCTTTTGTAAAAGGTTTTAAATCACTCTTTTATCATATCAACCATATGAAGAACTCTTTGAATAGTTTCAAATTACATGTTTACATAGAGCAACCTGCTCTAGTACCTTTTTATAGTTTACAAGTATGGAAAATCATGACCATACAATAGGTTCATCATACCTATAATCCTCATATCACCCCAACTACCAAATCTTCATACCTTCACCTTAATACATGTAAACTACATCTAGTGACTTATGTAAATCTCCAATCCCTTGATATCCTTCCAACTCCATATCGCTCTCCATGATGAAATATATTACAAACAAACTTCCAGATCTGTTACATGTTATTTTCCACAAAATTAATCATGCGTAATTTCTGTAAAATAGCATTCTTCATCAAATTTAAAGGCTTAAAATCATAGAAAATATTTTTTTTCAAAATCTTCTCTTGAAATTCTCCCATGCAATATAAAGTGGTTCCAGAAAAAGTTTGGCCTCAAAACAACAACAATACAGATATGTAAAACAACTTTAAAATTTACTCAATTTTGGGTGATTTCTTAAGGATGTCACATATCCATTTTAAATTTTTACAATATGATATTTTCTTTCAAAAGTACAAGTAAAAATACTTCAAATTAATTTTTCTCATAATTTTTTGAGTTAGTTTAATATTTTTACAAAATTAGAGAAAATTGGACTGAAATTGCAACTTACTGGATGTTTGCCGTCAGACCACCATCTCTAGCCACCCTTTTGTTAGCCCTCTTAGTCGTTGCCACCACTGTTAGGTGGTGGTGGTGGTTTGCACCCAGATCACTCATAAGCTCTCACTTTACGGTCTTGCTCGATTTTCGCTATATTAAACTAGTTTCTAAAGAATTTTTCCCACAAACTTTTTCCACCTTCTCAAATTTTTCTAGATCTCTAAAACACTAAAGAACTCTCAAAGAGTATTTGGAATTTTTCCAAAGTTTGCATGGACCAAATAGATTATTTTCTCTCTTCCATCCTTAAATATCATGCATGCTAATGTGTCTATGGAGTTTAACCCTTAACCAACAACTGTCCTATGCTTATCCATGCCCAATCCATGGAAGATATGATAACTTAATAATTCTTGATCAATTTTTATGATTTTTCTTATTAACTTTTTAGCTAACTATACATATTTTCGAGTATTTTAGGCATTTACAAATTTATATTTATATATAATTATATTTGAAGTACATGTATTATTTTTATATATTATTTTATGGCATTTTATGATTTAATAATGTGAATAATTTATCTCTAATGTTTGGTTAATTTTTGTTATCTAAGTCGTGTGTTTATGTCATGTAAAATGCAATATAATATAATTTAGTCAAGCTAACTATTTTTTAGCTATAATGCTATTTATTTTAATATATTTTTATAATCCGGACCCATAGGGAATCTTCATCTAACTCATAAGACTTATTCGTGAAATATCTTTATAGTAAGCCTACTTTCGTATACATCCTAAATTACTCGCTCGAAATCCGATACACAAAATTAGGGGCTCATACTCTACCCCTTCTATTCTCCTAATACTTAGGTTCTTAGGATAAGTTTGATCCATTGGTTATCATGTTGTTACAAATTGCTTCTAGTTTGTGTACTAGCTAAGAACAGTGTTAGCATTAAGTTAGAATTCGTTTTGGTTAAAAGGGTTTCAAGGTATAAGAGTTCTAAACATTCTATATGTGTTCTATGACCCATCAATCAATCAGTGAAAGTGCTATTAATCTGTTTCTAGATGATAAAACAAGTCAGAACTTTCTATGCTCGAGACGCACCTTACCAATCAATTGGTAGTAAAACTTCTTCTTCCAATCGGTTGCTAAGTTGAGTACCGATCAATTGATAGTTATGAATTTTGCAGAATTCTACTCTTGCCACCAATTACAAAACTCTCAACTCTCATCATCTCCTTCAAAGATTCATACACTACAATCTTTAAACCATCAATTGTCTTCCCAACAACAACATTTCCAACTTTAGTTCTTTAATACAACAACTTTGACATGAAAATTGTAATCTAACTAAAAGGATCGATGTTTATTTGTTGCCTTGAATCTTCTTATTCGATTTTGCACCAAACTTCAATTTATTCTACAAATTCCTTTAACAATCCAACTTTTAGACTTGGTTTTATATTCTATAACACTAGAAATCAATATTCTTCACACTTACCATAAGAGTAAACTTCTACACAGTCGAAATCGCTAGACTCTTCCAGTCTTTGATTTCGCACCATTACATCAAAGAGTCCTTCATCAGGTTTCCATAATCTATAAGCAAAACTTCAAAGATTTTAGAGAATGTTCCACTTACTACTACGGTATTGTGCTTGGTGTAAGAGAGGGGATGAAACTAGTGTATTTTAATAAGGATAAGTTAAGGTAGAAAAGGGAAAAGAAAAGGAGAAATAAAACAACAATTCAAATTGTAAAATGCATGTACCTTTTTATCCTTGGTTAACCAAATTGTCCCCATCATTTTAATCATTCTCCAAAATGCCATTTACTTTATTATTTATATATTTTTTATTTTTTAAATTTTATTGCAAAAATTTAGGCTATTACATTATCAAAAACACAAAATTCAAGTTCCAATAATTAGGGAGTTCTTAGAGATAACTTATTAGGGTAATATAATAAATAAAATGATATGAAAAAATGTTTAGGAAGTATGTATACATGTTAAACATATTTAATGTATAAAATATATACCCATAATTTAATATGAACCCTTAGTTATATATAAACTAATACATATTAAAGTTGGTAATATAATTAAAGAATAAATATCCAACAGAAAAAATCTATCGAATTGGTAATAAGAAGCATAGCAATTCATAGGGCCAATAAAATGATGATTAATTTTAGATAAGTTAAAAGGAAGACACCAATGAAGAGTAAAGAACTCTATCAATCACCATCTATAAATACTTCATGCATCACTCAATCACAACTTTTAGGTAGTTTAGAGCATCCAAGAGAGAGAGAGGATCTCCATTAAGCATATAAGAGGAATTTAGAGTAAAAAAAAAAAAAAGAAGGAAAAATAGAAGCAAGGTTTGGTCACATGGAGTTTAAGTATTAAAGTCAACACCCCCAGTGAAACCACCACCATAGTTTAATAAGAAACACCCCGATAGGAGCTATTGACACAACCTCTTGGCTAAGCAATCGCTAAAGAGCCTTACATTGGTGAGTGTTCGATTGTTCTCTTATTTTCATTTAATTTCTAAAAATACTAAAACTTATGAGAATTTTAAGAAAATTTATTCCATAGTTATTTTATATGTAGATTTGTATATATATATATATATATTAGTTTAGTGAAATTTGTTGATTTTATATATTGTTCTTAAGAAATTGCTCTACCAGATGAATTCTGCAATTAATTTTCAAAAGCTCAAACAAAGTGGCATTGAAATTTTTATACGAAATCCTTATGATATTTAGTTTAATGGTATGTAAAGAGTTTTCCTATAACATCACTTCAAATTTTTACAAGTTTGCAATTCATGATAGATCATTAATTTGAAATAAAGGAAAACTATAAACTTCTTAAAGATTTCCAAGTTGAATCCAATTTTGAGTTGGTTATAGAGTATTTTAGTAATGAGCAGTAAGGTTGTACTTAATTTTGATAAGCAAAAGTTGATGATTTTAAAAATTTACATATTTTCAAGGTCAAAACCGCTATTTTCCAACTATACATATTCATTACTTTTACTAGACTCAATGAGATAAACAAGTTTCTTATGAGGTCTAAATGATCCAAGTTTGATTGGTGAGTTTTGGTCGCTAGCCATGGTTTAAGTAAAAGATATCACTCGATATTTGATTGAAGGACAATTCTACTATTAGAAGCTAAAACCTCAGCATGTCCATGCCAAATTGTGTTAGTAAGTATTTGATGTTAAGTATTACACTAGTTGAGGAAAAATGAAGGTGCATAGGTTAAAGTTTGAAGATTGATCAAACTTGTGAGGAGTGTAATAGAGTTAAAGGATAAGTCAAAGGGTTTCCATGGTTAAGAACTCTAAATTTGAATCAATTTAGAGGCTAAGTCAAAGGACTCCCTTCGTTATGAACTCTAACCCAAATCCATTCAAAGGATAAATCAAAGGTTCCTTGGACAATAACTCTAAAGATTGAATTGACTCAAAACATATGTCAAGGGATTCTTTAGTTAATAAATCTAAACCTAGAACATCTCAGAGAATAAGTCAAAATGTATCCAGACTAAGAACTTCTTTAAGAGAATTACCTTAATTCTTAAACACATAGTACAAGTAATTCACTAGTAGAAAAGCAATAAACCTAATCTAAAGTATCATAATTATTATTCCATAATTTGAATGAATACTAAAGACATGAATTATAATATAGGGACTTCTAATAGGGTAAAACTTGACAAGTGCAACTAGTGTGAGCAACAAGAACTCTAGGTATTAATGCTCCACAATACTTTGGAGTATTATTTTAGAGTACCTAGAGGTTGAAGCATGTGTTTAGTCGATTATGCATATACAATGAATTTGATTAGATTATATTATGCTATTATCGGAGCCAAACTCTACGTTGTAATCACTTGCTTGAACATTAATACAAGTCATAATAGTACTCAAAAAGGTCAAAAAAACATAATGTGTCTTTGTATATTACCTAAATTATTTTGTAAAGTCCCTAAAAGTTTATGCCTGCAATGTATCCATATCGCTTGTCAAGCCATACATTTTTCTAAGAAAATATCAATAACAGGCGCCATGATATAATTCGTCAGGATGCCAAATGTGAAAACTTCTTCATGTTTCTTGTGCATGTTTTTTCCATAAAAGTATTTAACATGTTAGAAGATATGAGAGGCTTTTGTTTATCCTAGGACTTTTTACAAGTATTATAAAGATACTACTCTAGAATTAGATGTTTTATTACATGAAAGGCCATCTATTTAAGAAATAATATTTTGGATTATTAATTATATGTCAACTCTAGCACGTGACAAGTGATAGCTTCTAGAGCATGCATTGAAAAATTTTCAAAAGTAGCGTACTTTTATTTCCAAGAATGATGGTCTGGCAGACGAAGAATTGAATTATATTTCTATTAGCATATGAACAAAATTAGGTGAGACATTTCTATCAGCGTATCAAACAAAATTGTTGATGTCATTGCCCACTGTTAATTATTTTTTATGATTCTTGTATTATATTTCTATTTGCATTCACTATTATGACCATCAGATTCTTGTTCTTTTTCTATGGGTTCGTGTCCGTACTCCCATAACGTTCTTTGACTTATTTTTATTTTTATTTTTATTCAACATCACACGACTGCGTGAGTGGGTCCATTTGCCTTTGTTTTCCATGATTAGATGCTCAAGTATATTTTTGTTGGATTCAGTGTTGCCTTTTGAGGGAATTTCAGGAAGCTGAAAGCTGAAGTAACTACGTCATCTTTTTAAGTTTGAATAGCCCCTGAAGTTTGAGAATATCCTGAGCAAAGATTCCCCAAAGGCCCGAAAGTCTTCCTTAACCAAGTTAGTTATTGTTCAGGGATCAAACATATTTAAATCTCTTTTTTTTTTTTAGTTTTATGTAATATATTTAGAAAAAATTACTTATTTATTATCAAAATTAATAAATATTACATAATTATAAATTATATAAAAAAATATTACTAAAATACCAACGCTATATAGTATCTTTAAAATACGATGTTAGCATTTATATATATATATATATATATATATATATATATATATATACCATATCTTGAAGATTCAACATTCATATAAGTACATTTATATTTATATCATATCTTAAATATATGATGTTAGTATTAATATATCATAATATACTAATATTAATATTACATCTTAAAATTGAACTATAATAATTTTTTAATATAATTTATAATTATATAATTTTTTTTTAAGATTGATAGATATGCATTATACATACATACATATATACATACATATATATATATATATAAGGCAAAATAAATAAATGACCCAAAGGTTTATGCCTACTATCACAAAAGGTTCATACCTCCTATNTAATTATATAATTCTTTACTAAGATTGATAGATATGCATTATACATACACACATATATACATACATATATATATATATATAAGGCAAAATAAATAAATGACCCAAAGGTTTATGCCTACTATCACAAAAGGTTCATACCTCCTATTAACTATGTGTTGATGTGCTTGTGTCTTCGGAGCAAATCATCATTGGTGAAGACCTATTAGAGTCTTTAAGAATCCTTTTCTGTAAAAGAATCTTCATTTTATGTTTGAGTTTCTAAAATAGAGTTTTCTAATATTTATTTATATATTTCAACATTAATAATATAAAGTTACACAAAACTAACACTCAAGAAAAAACAAAAAGAAAAAAGAAACGTTTTTCTGGGTTAATTAGCAGTTGTTAGAGATCTTACGAAAGTAAAGAAACACATCGTATTAATTCCCGTAAAAATGCCCATTGATATGGACCCAAAGCTAACTGCAGGATTAGATCTGACATATTCCTTTTTTTTTTTTACACAAATTCTTTTAATTTATTTTCTCTCAATTTAATCTCTTAAAATACCGCCATATATAATTAACGATTAAAATTATAAAAAGAGGGTTTTTTTATGGTCCTACCCTTATTTTCTACGAAACTGGTGCCGCCATCCATCTCACTCTTTATTTATGTTTCTTTAAATCTAAATCATTGAATAAACTATAAATTTAATAATTTAAAATTAAAATAATAAAAATGAAAGATGGGATAAAGGATAGGATAGGATCGATCTCATTAAAACAATAGACAAAATCATAGAATCTCTCTACGAAAAAAGATGATATCATAATAACATCACAATATATTTAAAAAATTTAAATAATCACAATCATTCATTCGTATATTAAAGAAAATTCTGAGGAAAAAAAAATGAGAGGATCCAAATCTATGTTTTCACATTTTCATAATGGAAATTGGAATTGACTTAGGAAAAAAAGTTGTTATTTTTTAATTTTTATTTTCTATGCTAGTTCTTTTTTTTTTTTTTTTTTTTTTTTTTGCTCTTCAAAGATACTTTATTTACTATTAACCATGATTAGAGAAAGATACATCCACATCTCTCGAACCTATATTAAGATCACGCTTAAGTAACTTCTAAAGCAAGGACAAGGGGTTACACCACCAATCCAATGAGCACGTCTCTCTCTTAGACATAGTAGCTACCGAATTGGCTACACTATTAACCTTTCTAGATACATACGTAAAAGAAAAAACACATGGTCTTAGGCTAATCATAGAGTTAATTTGTGCAACATAAGGTTCTGAAGCCCAATGAATTTGGCTTAGCCCATTATTGATAGCTCGGACTAGATTTGAATAGTCCAATTCGACAACAATTGGACTCAACTCCTCTTCACTAGCTAATTAAACCCCAAGCAACAAAGCTTTGGCATCAACCTCTTCTACAGTTAAACCACGACCACACATTGATCTCCCCAAACATAACATTCATCTGCCATCTTTTACGATAACCCCAAACACTACTACTTCCTAGAGCGTTATCCATGACCTATCCACGTTCATCTTGACTACACCAAGACTTAGCCTTCTCTACTATTCCTCCTCGTTTAAATCCACCCTCATGTCCTAATAGGAGTCAACCCTTTAGACTAATCACGAGAATTCGAGTTAAAGGATTCCAAGGACTTGCTCGGAGGATACTAAATCTAAGCCATAGTCGAGATAGGGATTCCTACCTCGAGCTGGTCTCTTGTCAACCTATTTGTCAAATTTTCACATGTGTCCAACATGCTCCTACCCAGCAGCGCATTCTTAATCCAGAAGACAGCCCAGGACTAGTTGTGTTGGGCTCCCCAACCAACCATTGGTGTCTAACTTTAATTTTATTGACTTCCTTACCAGATTGACTGGCCCCCGACCTGATCTAGATCAGGTTGGCCCCTAACTGCAACGCTTCCCTATTTCTGTTTACCTTATATCATATTCCTAATATCCAGCCACCAAGCAACATGTATCTTCTAACGCGACATTCTAAAATGATCCTTTTTTTTTTCATACTGAATATTCTTTATCTCTTTTACCCTTTTTAGTACATCTCATGTAACCTAATTATAAGGATCCCCTTTTTGTCTTTTGATATATGTATAGTAGCTCTAGTAAACAGTTATATAAACCCCTATTTGTTTGTATGCAAGAGAATGATCAATACTGTATTATTCAAGTATCTTTTAAGCAACTTTAGTGTTCTCATTACTTTTTAACTCTTATTTATTCCCTTCAGTAAGAAATAGTAACAAGTAACCCTTCAGTTTAGGCCGGTGTGTCATATCTGACAAATTATAGGTTGAGTTGAATCGAATAGTACGTCATATCCATTTGATAACTGCTTGAGTTTTGCTAGCCTTTCTTCTGTTTCTTTTTAGTTCATTTCATTGTAGTGCTTCTCTATGTGTCCAACCCTAGAGACGCATCATGTTCCTAACACCTTCCTTCATTGTCTCGCTACCCAATAGATTTTGCATAAGAACCTTAATTGACCTTACAACACCATGCAACAATGCTAATAGAGGCTTTAAGATCAAATCTTCTTCATCCATCTACTACTACAGTCACATCTAGCCATTCCAAGAATGAACAATCTTCAAACCTAAGAGTTCTAAGGCCTTAAACACCAAGCCATACTACCTTTACCCAGTCCCATGTAAGGAAGGCATGCACAATAGATTCAAAGCTACAATAAAATCTTCACTCTGGCGATGGAAAGACCCTTCTTTTGAAGAGATTTTCACTCGTAGGAAGTGTGTTAGCATCGATCCTCCAAAAAAGTATTGTACTTTAGGTAAAGTTTTCACCTTCCACACATTTTTCCACTTCTTTTGTGTTATAGTTATTGAAACTGGCGAAATACCTTGCTTACTTTTCAAATGATGATACATTGGTTTCATTATCACTTTCCCTTATTGATGGAATGGCTAAAGAATGTTATCACATTGTTCTTCAATATTCAAAGTTATTTCCTTTACACAATTAACTTCATTGTCGAGTAGTAATAGCTTTAAATTCCATATGTCCCATCTTCATTCATTTGCATATAATAGCTCTTTGACTATCACTCCCACCATGTTATTCAAATCTTTTCCTTGAGGTTTAAACAAAGCCAATAAAGGAACCCACCTGTCTTCAATAATTCTTATTCTCTCACCAGTCCCAACTTTCCATATCCCCTTTTTAAAAAAAATTGTTTCTCTAAATAATGCTTACCTATCATCACAAAGGCTTACCCCTTAAGGTAGCATCTCTAATGTCTCTATCAAGAAATTATATTCCTTTTAAAATTCTAGCCCATAACTCTGTTGGATTGGATTTAAGTTGCCATGCTATTTTGGTTAGCAAGGCCAAATTAAACACATGCATATCTTCGAATCCAAGTCCCCCTTTCTTGTTTGCGAAAGTTAGCTTCTCCCAACTATTCCAATGTACTCTATAATTATCCTTCCTCTATCCCCAAAAGAACTTTGCAATTAAAGCATTTATCTCATTACACCATTTTAAGGGAAAGTGAAAATATCACGTTAAATAATTAGGGATAGCACCCATCACATATTTCATCGATACTTCACGTCCCAGTTCAGTTAATAGCTTTTGCTTCCAACCTTTCAATTTTTTCACAATTTTTTCCTTCACAAAATTCAACTCTTCGCATTTTGACCTGCCCTAAATGGTGGGAAGGCCTAGGTACATACCAGGATTGTCTGTAATTGGCATGTCCAGCATATGTAACACATCTCTCTTGGTCAATTCATCAATATTTCCACTGAAGAAAACATTGGATTTGTCCAAATTAATATGCTAACCTGAAGCTTTACAATAAGTGCCCAACTGCGAAAAATAAGTGAGAAAGTGTGGAACAAGAAGCTTTAATTTTTAAACCGGCTAAACTACATCACAAATATTTTTCTCAATTCCTCTTGATAGCACATCAGCTATGAGGATGAACAAATAAGGAGATAGAGGATCACCTTAACGTAATCCTCTACTCGAGTTTATGTGAGATCCTCTTTTTCCATTTATCAAGACATTAAATTCAACAATTGTAACATACTACATCACCCAATTTATCCACTTACTATCAAAACCATATCTCAAAAGAACATTTTTCAAAAAACCTCACTCCACTCTATCATAAGATTTATTCATATTAATTTTTAGAGCACAAAGACCCTTCTTTCCTCACTTTTTTTTTAAAGAAAATGAAAAACTTCATGCACAATAATAATATTGTCATGTATTATTCTTCTCGATAAAAATGCACTTTGATTTTCTGAAATAATATCACCTAAGAAGGGTTTAAGCCTATTGACAAAGACTTTGTAGATAAAATTGCATAAACTGATGGGTCTAAATTTGGTAACTTTGTTAGGATTTAGGACTTTAGGGGTTAAAACTAAATCCATTGTATTTCGAGAAGAAGGAAAGAAACCAGTTTCAAAGAAGCTGGTAACTACCTTTGTGATTGATTTTCCAACAATGATCTAAACATTTTGATAAAAAAACACCTGAAAAGCCATTCGAATTGAGAGCTTTAAGACCCCCAAGCTAGAAAACAGCCTCTTTAACTTCACTCTCTTCAATTTTAGCATAAAGAAAGTTATTCATCCCTTCGGTAACCTTGCTGTTTACCCAATTCAAATAATCCTCCCCTACATCACTCCCTAAAGATTCAAATAAGTTGCTGAGATGAATATTTATTTCTTACGCAATCAATCCCTCGCCCTCTATCCATACTCCTTCTACATATAGTTTCAACACCTTATTTTTATTTCTTATATTAACCATACAGTGATGAAAGAAAGAGGTATTTTTATCCCCCTAACTTCAATCAATTATTTCTCGATCTTTGATGCCAATATTTCTCCTCCATATCCCAAATATCATTAAGCACCCCGAATAACCTCTCCTCTTCCTCCACATCAAGACCATTAGGATTAGTTTAAACATCAACTAACTCTCATAGGGTGGAATCAATTAATTTTCTGTTATTAGGAAAACATTTCCTACTCTAAGCATCCAACCTTCTCTTATAAAGATCAAAATTCAATAGTAGCTGCTCCCAATCCACTTATATAGAATTTCTGCACCAACAACTATCAATGACCTCTTTGCATTTAGGGGAGGACAACCACATATTTTCAAACTTGAAATATTTCACCCCTTTTCCATCTTTTGCACTTAGATATACTAGTAAAGCAATATAGTCAAAAGCAAAAGCTGGAACATGCTCAACTTTACATTTCGATACTTTTCAATCTAATCTATTGATGCCAATCCCTTATCAAAGTCTCACCATCCTAGTCCATGTATATTTAGGTCCCATATACCTCAAATCTTGCAAATTAGTGTCCTTAACAAAGTCATGAAAACCCTTCATCACACTATAATCTACCCCTCTTGTTCCTTCCTTTCCGTGAACATGTAACATAGCATTAAAGTCTCCAACACATAACCAAACATACCTGTTGTCCACCATCATTTTTACCTAATCCCCCAATTCTTTCATCAAATGGAACTCCATCAAGGAATGAATCCAAGTCATATGGCCCATATGACTTTCATCTGCTAATTTTACAATAGTATCGATGTAAAAATCAGAGTAGGATACTATTTCACAGCTTACATCATCATTCCACCACAAATCTAAACCTCTTGCAATACCTCTTCTTTCCATATAAAAACACCCTGCATATCTTAAACATTTCCCTTTTCGTTTCAACACACTTTCTTTATTTTTTATTTCCATTAAGAAGACTGTGCTTAAACTAAACTACTTAATGAGGCCATTAAGATTTCGAATTGTCTCAGGAGGCCAAATTCCTTGATAGTTCCAACATAGAAAACTCATGACCCCCATATGGCTATTGTAGGCCAGCCACCACAACCTTCAATATTACGACTTATAACAAGTATTTGAACACATTCACTAAATACATAATACTCTTCCATTGTAGTACATATTTTCACACATCTTCTTCCTCTTTTTTCATTTTTCACAATTTTTTTTTTCCTTTTTCCTTTTTTATTTTTTTCTTATTTTTTCCTTTTCCAAATTTTTCCATGCTCATCATTTTTCATATCACCTACCTCCTCATCCACTTACAATTTTTTCTTCTTTTTTTTCAACTAAAACTCTAGAATTTTTTGTTTTTATTTTTCTTTTTCTAACAAAGAACTTCTTTCTCATCATAACTCTTTCATTCTAGACTCAATTGCTTCAAAGCAATAGATAATTCATTCGAGCACACTAACACGGGAGTAACCGAGGTTACTACTTTATTTAATTCACAACTCTATGTGTTTCCCTTTACAAGTGCTGAAAAATTTACTTCCATGTCAAATTCCTGCTAAATACAGATTTGATCCTCTTCATACTTGATATCACTTTGAGAAGGTAAGGAAACTAATAGAAACTTGCTATTTAAACTTTCTGATGAATTGTTTGCCTATGATCGAATTGGACAAGGGTTGTGGTCTTTTGCTAGAGTTGAGGTTGAGGTTGAGGTTGAGATTTTAGATGATGAATAGGGTGGTTCAAGTGTATGGGGTATTTTAGTCGCTGGGGAAAGTGTTTGTGATTGATTTTTCTGGTTTGATGTAAAGGTTTAGGCATTTGAATTGATCTAAGGTGCTCTAATTTTAAGAGTAGTTTCAGGTTTTGAAAGAATTGAGTGATTAGTGGTTACAACATTATGATTGATATTTTCTTGCTGATGATTACTTCTTTCACCACCATCACCCTCCTCCCTCTCCTTAATATTAGCTACCTTTAAATTAGGACCAAAATCAACCTCAGGGTTTTTCTCAAATTCACAGTTCTTACTCACATGACCCAACCTACTACAATTAAAACACCAATCATTAAGTCATTCATATTTCAAATAAACTTGATACCTTTCAACATTACCCAAATTAATCCAAATACAGGATTTTGGGGGTCTATCCATATCGACTTAACCCAACCCTTAGAAAGGATCTTCTCTCCCCTTTTCCAAAAATTATAGGTTCGACTTCAATCACCTCTCCTACCTTATCCCAAATTATCTTAGCAATATTAGGTTTCATATGACATAACCGTAATCCATGAATTTGAACCCAAAAATAAATTCGATCCAAAGGGATTTCTTCTAACTTCCACCAGCTCTTCCATTCCTCAATCACCATGTAATGTCCCATAATGGACCAAGGACTGTCATCCAGCACATGAGTTAAGAGGGATCTGGTCTTAAACCTCAACAAAAATTTTATTATCATTGATGTTTGAAATAGACTCAACTCCATACCCCTTGCAGACATTCTTCAATATATTGATGATTGCAGTTTTGTTAAGTACCTTATAAGCAATAATTTTGACTACTGCAAGGATCTCATCAGCTCTTTGATTTGTAGATTGTAGATCCACCAATGGCTCTTCAATGTGTACTTCATCATCAATTGGACCATCAAGAAAACTAGTTGCAGAGGAAGAAGCCATTAATTTGCATAAAGGAAAGTCAAAGTATTATCAACACAAAGATCAAGCCAAATACAAGATACTGATCGATTATTGGCTATCATAAAAAAAAAAAAAAAAAGGAAAAGGGGAAGATACTAACCAAAGGCAGCACTTAAACTAGAGAAAAATAGAATGTAGGAAAGGAATGAAAATGTAGAAGACCTATATTTGGGTTTTTATTCCGATTTGCTTCCTATTTTGATTTTATGGTTTTGGTATTTTGTTTTTTATTTATCTAATGATGAAACTATCATGAGCTAGAGAAGTGAATTTAAGAAGGATTTATGATTTGTTGGGAATTGGGAAAAGGAAATGCATTCATTGGTTGAATGATGCAAACAAATTATTACTACAACATGAAGAAAGAGAAAAAAAACTAAAACTAACATCCAAATGGTATGAGCATTCTCCACTTGAGAAAATTTTCTCTCTCTAGCAACTAGAGAGAGAGTCTACCAATAATGGCATATTTTCGATGCTAGTTCTCTTTTGCCAATTATGCTTAATTTCAAGCTTTTACCATACGATATCCTAATCTTGTCTAATGATCTTTTAAGTTAGATTCAGTCCTTTTATTTTCTTTTGCTAACTATAGTAAAGGGGGATTCGAACTCTAGTCTATCCCTAATGGAAGACTAGTGGTAATACCTCTAAGTTACAATGACCTTGATAGTTAAATTAAGCCATTGGATCGAGATAAGGTTTTGAATATATATCTTCTTAACTAGAGCTTAAGATATCTATGAAGAGACTAAAAGAATATGTTTCATCACTTTAAAAATAGAATAATTTAGGTAAAAAAATCATTTTATTAATTTAGGTAAAAAAAAAACCCTTTAACGTACTGGTACTAGTACTACCTATGTATGACCAATGAAAAGTCTAGACATGTCAGACAAAAGTTGGTGATCATTAATATCACATCTCTTACTATAGTCATTAACATAAAATAGTTCGATGTTGTTGCCCACAGTTATAGGTTATTGTTATTAAAGCAAATGCCATATATCATTCACAATTATTGCATTATATTCGTATTTGCATGGACTGTTAGAAGAATCCACTATTGGCCCTTTTTTAGTGGCACATTTTCATATTACCTTATCACGCCTTTTTTTAGGTGAGGAGTAAGATGCATTCACAAGAAAATAAAGCAAAACTAGGCTCAAAAGGTCTATTATCCTTGTTAATAGTTAACAGATTTACACAGCTTAGAAAAGAAATTGAAACAAGAGTCTTATGCTCTTTATAAGAACCACTGGAAGTAAAGAAAGATTAAGTATAGATAAACAAAAGAGTGGTCGAGCAAAAAACTCAGCCTAATCTTCATGATCTACTTGTATCCACCTAAACAATGCATTTGCTACTGAATTTAACTCTATAGAGATAACCTTAATGCTTTAATGCTTTAGGAGGGAGACATTTACCCTACAAGTATCGATGTTGTCAAATCCAAGTTGGCCCACCCAATCCAATCTAGTTAGATCTGACTCCTCTATAAAACCAATCTAAATCATGCCTTTAACCTACATTGATAATAATTCTCGTTCAATCTAGTTAACCAATCGATCTAACCTAATTTCTATAAGATCCCACATAGTTAAAATATATTATTTTATTTTCTCTTATATTTTTTAGAAGTACCAATTTACTAAAAAAAAAGGTAAATTTTAATAAAAAAAACAACTGTGAAAAAATTTCAGTTTTTAATTCTCAATTATGTAAGTAAATTTTATTACATTATAAATAAATATAAAGTATATTATAATATTTTTATTGACTTTGGTTCGCTTCAATTCAACCCTAGTTCGCTTTGGTTCAACCCAAGTTTGACCCTCTAAACGCTTGATCCATTCTCATCCTCGATCGATCTTCCTGTCCAAGTTTGGCAACATTAACAGATATAAACAACATTATGATATGACAATTTATAGTGGAATGACTCCTACCAAAAATAAAAAATGGCAGTAGAGTCCATGTATATCTCTACATCAAGATAACCAAGAGTAATCTAGTAATATAATCCCTAATAAAGGGTTTAAAGTTCAATAGTGAGAATGTCCATTGATCCAACTTTCTTTGCAGAGCCAAAAATCCATCAACTATTATGGTCTCTTAAAACTCCCTGATAGCAGCGAAGTTTAGAAGTAAAAACTAGGCAATTGATGCTCAACTTAATCCATCCAATTGTAGGAGGATTCCCATGTAGATTTAGCTTCTCCACTTTGAACATCATACTACATTATCATTGGTTATGTGAGTTAATTAGTTTCTTTTCACCTATTGAAATTTTCATCTTAATATTATTGCATTGTATGGCAAAATTTATGAATGTTCTACATATAAAATTAAATTGTTTAATTGCAATTACCAATGATTGTTGTAAGTTCTTAGATGATAAGTAGGTTCTCTATAGTCCTATTGATAAGACTATTTAAACCATCATCAAACTATTGAAATCCTCATTTCATTAACTCTTATAGCTATCTTAACCATTAGATATAGATTAGATAGTCCTGTCAAAGGAATTGTACAAGTCATTAAAATAAGATTATGATTCTTTTAATATTGGTGACAACCAAAATTCAACCTCGAACTCAATGGCCTTAAGATATTAGGAGGCCTAATAAGAATGGTTTAAGCCTAATGCATAGAAGGAAGCACTGTAGTCAACCAGGAAGGAGCTCAACCCTTCAGCACCCTAGATATATACCCCATACCATATAGGGACCCTTAGAGCCTCACTGTAGCAATAGGATGACCAAAAAGTGTTGGACCCTCGAGTACCCTACCCTTATTAGTGCTCCATTTCCAACAAGGCCTAGGAGTAGAAGTGCTTTACTGTGATGTGATGATCCACGAGTTGAATTCAAGTAAGCCCATTATTGGGCCATCACATTAATGTATTTGGAGGGGACCCTTAGGTCTTTTCATTAGAGCTTGAAGGTGATTTACCTAAGCACTTTACTAAACTCTTTAGGTTTTCCTTTTTGGTCAAAGACTTATTTAAGCATCAACGTGGCCTCCAACACCCATTTTAATGGCCTTGTTGTTTTGGAAGCTCAAGGAAACCTAATACAAGCTAGATGAAAAATCACCGACATTTTAGCGACTATCATATAAGTAACACATCGAAACTACTTTTGAACAACTTAAACACTCAAATACTGCTCATAAACCACTACCTCAATGGCTAACAATATGTAAAATTCCAAAAAATAAGTAGGTGGGAGCCCCTTCACCACCACCAACTACCCAAACAAACCCCCCAAATGTAGCTCCTCTAGTGGAGCCATCAAATAACCCAGCTCTACTCCCAGTAAAGCTTGAAGATAGAGCTGATCACTTCATCGAGGTCAAGCAATTACTCTAAGGCCCTAGGTCAATCATAAAACCTTGTTGTGCCAACTAAGAAGAGGATGCTTAAGACTCCATCAACTCACCTAAGGATGACACCTAAGCATAAATGATGTTGTAAAAGGAAATGCTAATCTAGTAGCCTTGGGAACCAAAGTAAGCCCTCCTTTCAACAATTGGGTTGAACCCTCAAAGGCCTACTTATAAAATATAGTGATTGTTGATCTAAACAATATCGACTAAGTCTTTAAGTGACTCACATAGCACTAGGAGTCTCTTAAGTACAAACCTTGGGAATCTTTGTCCTTAGGCCAATCGTCCTTCATTAAGGAGATACAAGAGGAAGCATTACCGTACATGTCCGATACCAACTATGGACTTCTATGATGAGACTACCGAGCTAGCCCTGTAGCTCGCATATTTTCACTCTTACATGGACTTCTGCAATGGTAGTAAAGCGATAATGTGTAAAGCCTTTCTTAGGCACCCTCAAAAAGGCTACCCCCACATGGTATAACCATCCCAAGCTAAGCTTGATTTCCTTATTCACCTAACTGGCCAACTAGTTCCATTTGCATTTATTAGCAAGCTAAATATTTGCCAAGGACAATATGAGCCTAAAAAATATTAAGCAATGACCAAATGAGTCATTTGAAGACTACATTCATCGCTTTACAATGGCTTAATAAAAAATACTAATTGTTAACATGAATATCTAACTAAGTGCAACCATATAAGGCATACAGCATGGCCATGACTTGTTCCTCAAGTTTTCTAGAAAACGACCAAATTCCATGGAGGAATTCTAGGAGAAGACTGCTTCCTATATCATCTAGGAAGATAAACCTTAAGTTCTGAGTGACCTTAATCTATAGCCAATGAAGGAAGGAAGAGATCGACCAATGATCAAACATCCCTTTGGCTTCTCTCAAAATTCTAAATTCAGCTCATCTAGAGAAAGGGACAACCATAGCCGTGACCAAGTTCACACCATCCTTTAGTTCACATCATACGTTCCAGTTATAAAGTTGCCAAGTCAAATGCTCTTCGAGATCCAACACAAGTATATCTTGACCTAGCTAAACCTAATAAAGGGTAATCCTAGCAAGAGTGATGGTGACAAATATTATGAATTCCATGATGATGTTGGCCAAAATACCAATGAATGTAGTAGCTTACAAATTTCCCTAAAAGATACCCCTCGATTAAGGATACCTAAAGGAGTACCTAGCCTAACGGTAACCCATGACTTAAAATGTTGAAAAACGCCTCCGTAACACAGACAAATAGAGGACATTCACCAACCTAAGGACAATTAGCAAAGGTATGACAACCAGGCCACTACCCTTACCTCAAGCCAAATGGCCAGGTCAACATCATTGTAGGTAGGCTAGCAGCCAAAGGGCGCTCTCATTCATGAATGAAGGATTTTACCTAACATAAGAAGTATCTTGATGTCCTTAATGTCCAAAATAAGAAGCTTCAAGTTGATACCCCCAATGTATCTTTGCAAGACAACCTCTAAGGCATCTGTTGGACCTAGTGAACAATCAAGAAGGGGGGTTGAATTGATCATTGCAAAATTTCAATACCTAACTAATTTTTACTTCTTGATGTTTAAGATTAATAACCTTTACTAAATTTTCTCTTAATTCTTGAAGTATAAAAAATATTGACAAATTTAGATCATAAATTTGTGTGTAATGCACAAATACTCAAGTAATCTTATATGTATACTAAAAATAAAAAAAATAACATAAATAAAATTTAAAAATATTTATTTGTATCATATATGTATTTATGTGTAGATAAAAATACACAAAATTACTAGGATAACCTAAAATAATACTAATTAATTAAGGAAAATTCATAAAAAAAAATTAAGAAAAATTCATGAAAAGTGTGGAATGGTCTAGAATTGGGCGCGACATGCTAGGAGTAAAGGAAAGAAAATCAACAAATAGGGTTAAGCTAAATAAAAGGTAAAAAGAAAAAAAGATAAGGGACATTTGGCATCAAATAATTCACTAACCTATCTAAACTACTCTATAAATTAAGAGACACTCATCTGGAATTTATTTTGGTCAATCAAGAGCTTAGAAAAAAATAGGGAGTAGAGAGAAAAGAAGAAAGAACAATTTTACAAAAATTAAATAAATTAGTGTGTAATTAGGGCTTATAAGGCGAACACACATTTGACGATCACTTGGGAGTGAACGACCACCACTGGACGATGGAAGCAGTGTCTAGACCAACCGACAAGGCTAAGGTGGCCAGCAGTGGCCAAAGTTAACAATGCCAATGAGTTCCAATTTCCCTTCCTATTTTATTTAATTTATTAAAATTACCTAATAGATATGGAATATTATGAAATTTAGTATTCTTAGATATTTTTGTATGTAGAATTAGGGAAAATTTTCAAATTGATAAAATTAGGTCCCGAGACATACAATACTTAAAAAATCCCTAAACTTAAGCTAGTTTTTTATTTTGATTTAAATGACTTATATAATGTAGTTTTGACTTCAAATTTTTTTGTGTAGACTATTTAGAGTATTCATAACAGTGTTATGAAGACATATCAAGTGTTATGTAGAAAATGTAAGTTATTCTCATATCGAGAGTAAATCTGGTAGTTAAATGATGGAATATAGTGTACCATATCGACCAAAATACTAGTTAAGAGCTAAAACGAAGATTTAGGATACCTAAGTATAATTAAATAAATTTCACATATTGGTTAGGGGGAAATACCTAGAGTTTACAAATAAAACACTAACTAGAAGCTAAAACAAAACATAATTCCAAAACTGATTTAAAACTTAAATCAAAAACTAATTTAGAATTAGCTTAGTTGTAAGAAATATAGAACTTAAATAATTGAGTAAGACTATAAGTTTAAACTAAAACTAAGGATTTAACCCAAATATAGTAAAACCCTAAACTAGAAATAATAATTTAAATTACAAAATAAAAACTATCTATGGTAGTTATGTGAGAACAAAAACAACATTTATATTATAGGGATTATTGATAATGGCCTACTGCGAGTTGCACCTTAAGTGAGCAAGTAGGAAGTCTTGGTAAATTTGGGATCAATACGTAATTGTATTTTAAAGTACTGTTTCATAGTACTCGAAGGCTTAAAATTATACTTGTTTATGCTTATAGACAGTTTGAATGTATATATGCCTATATGTACGTGTTCTTAAATGTACTATGTATTATTGGCTTGCTGTACTAGTTTGCAATTATTTTGTATTGTGTGATATAGACCGATCGCCTTAACTGGACTTAATAATATATGGCTTGTAAAATTAACCGATCAAGCATTTCAACCCATTAGGGGAGAGATTTAGGGTTTTTCAGTTAAATACCAACCCCTTTAAAAGAGATAGTATTGGATAGCATAACTAGTCCCTTATTTATCTTTAGTCAAAATAAGTGACAAGAGAGGAGGTTGTGGGAAGGGTAAAGGTAGTAATTCGAAGGTAGTTACAGGAGAAGCGGTGTCTCAATTGTATAAGCTTAAATTTGGTCGTGAATTATTAAAATGTGCACTAAACTCCTCAACTCGAGTTAAAGCGGATGTAATTTCTTTAATCTCACAATGAATTAAAAAACGTCATGCAATGACATTTGTTTGATGCATACATATAAATAATTGACCAATAACCCTGCTTATACTTAATGTGCAGTCTTATATTTCCATCCTAACTTATTGAACGGCTAGTTGGTCACATCCCTATAGATGTTGTTGCAGGTGCTAGTTAGGAAATGACTTTATAATTACCTTGAAGTTAGCAACTATTAGATCTTAGGGAGTGAGGATATAAAACTGAGGATCAATTATACACTCAAAGTTTGGGTCTTAACCTTAAATTTTTTAATATCAATTTATGTATTCCTTAAGTAATAGTAAGATTAGGTTACTAAATCTTGTAAACATTACTCGGGTTATTTAAATCTTAGTATGTATTTCTCATATTTTTGTAGGTAATTAACATGTTTAATTAATGATTTATTCATAATAAAGAGGGTTAATCATAGATGTCTTGTGTAAATCAGATCTAAAATAGCGACTATAAGATCAGTTTTTATCCTAGAATGGTTTGCACGATAGAACTATTATGATTCTATCACTTCGAGGTGTGACAATTCTAAGTTGATATAGAATGTAGTTCTAATGAACTCACTTTGAAGTGTAATAATTAAAAGAAGTAAACATTATAAGAGCACATTGAGAGTAGGTAGTAAAAGATTATGTTATAAATTGTAGAGTAATAAGTGATTATAACATTGAATTAAGATAAATGTTTGTTGATCCCAAATCTAACTATGAGATTGCATGGTAAATTAATGATTAGTTGAAGTGATTTAAGTAGGATAAAGAAGAGTCTCTTATATAGAGCTAAGATGTAAAGATTATCATTAGAAATGGTTAATCAACATATGTTGAATACCGTAAATGGGATTATTGAAAAGTCTATTAATGGGATGTAATGTAGTTGATGAGATTCATGGATATTGACAGAAATTAATTCTAGCTTTTGGTATAATAAATATACTGTAACAGTGTCGTTGATTAAAGATAGATTGAAAATAAGGGATTATGGCTTAGATAATGTTAGTAAGATACTTTAGTACACGCAAAAGAGAGAGACCATACTGTGATAGTATGACCTATATTCCTACTAGCATATCATATATCTTTAGATATTACCCTCAAAGGATTAATGACTGGTTTCCCATAAAGCTAAAAGGATCTCACCCTAAACCCATAGTTTGACAAACTATAGGCGAATTAGTAACATACAAAATTCCAAGATTATATCAACTTGGTGTTTAGCATAAATATGAGATAGTGTAGTAGAGGGTGAAATAAAGCATAGTGTAAAAGAGGATCTTGGAAAAGACAAAACAATGAGAGGAGAAGTTAGAAACTGATTAAAAAAATGAATCAAAACTTATACTAGAGGTGTAATCAAAACCTAATTCAGGAGTAGATCCTATACAAAATAAGACTACGGTATACAGTTAAAGATAGCATTAAGGAGCCTGATAATAATAAGATATATAAAATGATTACTATTTCTGATTTTATTATGGAGATATAGAGTATTAAATTAACAAGTGGAAATAATGATAATCTAATTGAAAGATAAATGTAGGGAAATTCATTTGAATGAATGATTGTTATTGGTGATTTGAGCGATGGATATATTATGATAGTTGGTTATGTTTGTTTGGGATGTTAGAATTAATCTTATGTTAGTTGTTCATATATATGGATATCTTGTTAATCTCTTACTAGATATCGCTGCACTTCATGATAAATGTATATTATTTTAGGTAAGGGTATATGCTATAATGTTTTATATACTTATAATTAGGGGTGTAAAAAGATTAGATGTATTTTAGGTGACTAATATTGAAAGTCCTTTGCATATGTAAGAATGGTTGTAGAAATTATAATATGAGGCAATAATTAGGCAATGAATCCTTTAGTCCTTAATGAATAATGAATCGAAGACTTATATCCTTGGAATTGTAGGTAAGTACAAGTGAAGCGAAATAAGTTACTGAGATCTTTATGTTATGTTGAGGCAAACAAAATGATATCATTATATAGTACTTAAGTTCAGATATAAGGGTTAGATGATTTTTAAATGGTAAAAGAGAAGTGAAGTAGGAATGTTAGATAAACTATGAATGAATATATATCCATTCAACCAAAAATAATAGTAGTGAGATGAATAAAGATTGTTAGTGGAAGTGGGAATTATAGGAAGAATTTTGGAGAGGATCAGGACTTTTAGTCAAGAGTTTCTTCCTTACACCAAGATCAATTTAGGTAGAGCATAACCCATCAAGAAGTGAATTTTGTAAGATGGTTACCCACTGATATACTTATTATGATATGATGATAAGAAATAATGACCTAATATTATGTTATAAAAAGAATTAGAGGAGACAAAAAGTCTCAAGAGGTAAAATGGAGCATGGACAAAATCCAATGAAATGGTAAGTTATCTGAAATCATTAAGCAATGTGATATTCTAAGACAAGATGGACAAGGCTCTTGGACTGATTAATTATTAATTAAAGGGAGAAAAGTTTTGAATCTTGAGATTTCAGAATATTAAAGATTGGCTTATGGTACACTCATATTGAAGCTAACAGTATGAGTAGGAGAAAATTTGAGAACAAGGTGATTAAAAAGAAGGATTAGAATACTTATCAAGTGTTTGGTAGAAAGTTGGAATGGGATATTTTTATAAAAGTATCTAGACTAAGATGGTATGAAACTGTTCCTTATTAAATTTGGTTTAATCAAGTGTTGTGAGTTAGAAAGTTGCTGTTTTATCCCTATTAATGAAGTGATGGATAAGAAATGCTAATCGGAGATAGTTATTTAAGAATCTAAGTTTCAAGGAGTTGAAAGATAAATAGTGAATTTTAGTGAAGGAATCTCACTCGATCTTAGTTGAGTGATAATAAATTTGAATAAAAGAAGAAAAAGTTAGTAATTTTAGTAAATAAAATTTATTCAACTTGTGTTTAGTTCGAATTTTGTGATACTAATGAAAGTAGTAAGTATTGGAACAAAGAGAATGTTATTTTCTCAAATATTGTGTTTGACTTAAAAGAGAAATATTATGGAAGTAGGAAACACAAACATGTATAAAGGTATGATGATGGAATTGGTTAAGAAACATCAATGTTGAAAGAGTGGAAGTTCTTCTAAGGCAATATCTACATATAGAGGAGGAATTAGAGATATGAGAGAATTTAGTAATACTATCCTGATTGTTCAAATATTTGTCATATAAGACATGTTCAATGAAGAAGAGAATTGCACTAAAAGATGGAAGAACATTATTATGATGACTATGTAACAATTTTAGGAGTTGAAGGTAAAAATAACAGTAGGATTTATGATATTCAAGTAATCAAATCCTTAATTTTAAGATAACAATTAAAATGTAAGTCAAACTCAGCTAGTTAGAATTCAAGTTCTATAAATAAGAGGATTGGTTGATAATCATAAGGATAATATAAAATTATTGCAGAATATATATATATATACAAGTGAATGAAATGCAAGTACAATATTGATACTAAGGTGTTCGTTTCCTACAAGTCAGAAGCTGCTAAACAAAAAAGAATTTAAGGTAATTGAGATTATCATTATCTATCAATTTAGAAATTATATTGAAGGAAGGATATTAACCCTAAAAATTGTAGAGAATGATTAAAATAGAATCTAGGAGACAAACTATTAAAACTTAATTATTAGAAATTTATTAATATTTACAAGTGAGAGACCGAGGAAAGTACCAGTAAGTACCGGATTTACTAGTAGTATATAAATATTCGAATGTATTTATGAAGATTTGTCAGAGTAACTTAATCTTGAAAAATTAAACTTTATGCTTAAGTTAGCTAAGAATTGAACATATAACTGAAGTTTTGTAGTGGGCATTGTGAATGGCATCTTAGAAATTAAAGGAGTAGCTTCAAAAAACCATTGGGAAAGAGATTTACATGTGCAAGTAATTAATTGCGAAGGATATCCGTATTATTTAAAGAGGAAAGGTTATGGGATGCTATGACAAAGGGATGAAGGATAGAGTGAATTAATCAAAACAAGTATCTTTAACTCTAAATTGAGGAATTGTTTAATTGATTATAAGGAGTGACTGTGTTTTTTTTAAATAACTTTAGTTAGAATGTTATCAATTTCAAATTAAGTTAGAGGAAATCTCTATGTCCACAATATGATACAAACATTACTTAAGTTAAGCAACCATAAGTACTATGCTACATTGAAGAAGTAAGATTTTTTGATGGGATAATACTTCTTTCCTTAAATGAGTTATATTCAGGGAAAAAATTTCTATGGATACAAAAAATTTTGAAGTAGCAATCGAAGGGGGAAACATTGAGGTAACCGAATGTATAAGAAAGGTATAAAATAACAATACACTTCATATGAGCAATTGCAATAAATAATTCAACAGAGGAACGTGAAATCTTAGATGGTCAACATCAACACTTAACAAAGCATGGTAACTAATACCTAATGATTCTTTAGCATTATCTTCATTAGCCTCACATTTTAGTAATTCATCAGATAATTCAAAGCATTCCTCATTGTCACAAATAAATAAAAGGAACCAAGACTTACACTTATTTCTACGGAATTTCTCATCACAATTAAACAAAGCCCTTATTCTCTTCTAGCATTTATTTTTATTTGAGTAAGTTTCTTAAGGAGAAGTGACGGTTTAGTGTTTATTGGTGAAAATACAAGGTTTTGAGAAGATATAAATGTGATTAGGCTTTAGAAAATCATAATGGATAAGAAAATTAGGTTGGAGATGATGAAGGAAAAGTGGTTTTAGGTAAAAATAGTGATCTTGTAGTTTTGATTCATGTATTTTGGCTAACCAAATCAAATGTGCCACAAAAGTAGGTCTAGAAATTTGAAGTTCTTTTCTCATAAATAGATTCAAGGCCAAAAATGAAGTAACTTATCAAAAATGACTCTAATAAGTCCATTGTCCTAGGGATAATGCTTTGAACTATGTTTGATATTCTTCATAGATTTAGTTTGAACTAATTTTGATAAACCATTAGAAATGCCCTCATACTCAGGTAGACCAAAGTGAGCCTCAATGGCTTTAGTGAAATTAGCCCAAGAAAACAATTGTTTATTTTAGTACATCTATTCGTACCTCCATTGCACTTTGTCTTTTAACGCAAAAGATGCAACGGTAGTCTTCTGTTCAATAGGATTATCGTGAAAATTGAGAAATCTCTTTACGTAATTTAAACAACCAACCTATAGCATTAATGCTCCAATTTTATGCCTTTCAACCAATTTTAAGATTGCATCATGTAAGATGGTAAGCATGACGATCCATTTTATTGTGGTAACTCCAAATTAGATGTAGAGGATGAAATCTAAGTATTACTATTATTGATGTGCATTTTCTTGAGTTGCTCTATCATGTAGTGAAATTTGTTATCTAATTTTTGCCACTTGAACGAACTTGCCCATCTTCTAATCTATCATCTATGGATCTTACGTTGGGTGCAATGATAAACAAGAGCACCAAATGTTGAGCCAAACTATAGGCCAAGCCTCTGACGATTAGTAAAATGCATGGTTCCTTAGCATGTAACCCTTTTAACCCTAATTCAATGGCTTTGGGTCAAAATTACAATTGCTTTTCTCTCCTATTCACTCTTTGTCACACATCTAGTTTAGTATGAAAACCTTAGTTTTCTCTCTTCTCTTGTGTTTATGATGTTTACATTCAATTTGTTTGATTTTTTTAATTAATTATATATATATATATGATGCTGCGAGGTAAATGACTATGAAGGATGAAGGTGATAAAGACCAAGTTTGAGTTGGTTAGACTCCTTTTGCCAAATGTACCTTGTTTTTGAGGGGTGAAAGATGATTTGTATTGCTTTTTCTCTTTCTATTTATATCTCAATGATGAAACTAATATGAAAGTACATGGAATAACTATTTTTCCCATTCTTTTGCTATTTAGTTATAACTAACTTTGCTAAGATGAGTATGCTAAGCGATGGTGCAATTTGTTTTCATCATGTATTTTAACATTTCATATAATCTTGTAGTCAATTTAGCACCTTCATAGTCCTTTTGTCTCAAGTTGTAATATATATGCTCTTTCTAAACTTCTATTATTGAGAGAAAAAAATAATAATAATAAATTAAAAGAAAAAGGAAAACTTCTTTTCACACGTAATAGCCAGACCTCATCAGAATCTTATTCTCTACAATATATAAGAAGGGTAATTTCATAAGACGTGTATTTAAAAAAAAAAAACAAAATTTAACTTAATATTAGACATAATTAAGTGATTAAAAGCTTGCATGAGTAACTTACTCATTTGAGCTTCAAGCCATTGGTCATTCTATCTTTGAAACTTAATAATGAACTTATACATCTAGGATCTTTATTCGTCATACTATCTCTTTCTTTTTTTTCTTTCTTTTTCTTTTTTTTTTTTATGATTCAAAGTGTAACCGTCACATATTTCAAATCATTCTAGATGTATAGTTTGGCATTGCGCATTGCATTGGATACTAAATCCAGTATTTCATAGCTATGGGCAAACTATTCAAGTGGTTGGGTGAAAGACTAATTTATAACTGTGGATGGCCTAAAGAGACGCGTTTGTGCTTTTATGTTATATTTCCTCTCGCCTGCATTCGGTCTTTCTGACGAATGAATTTTTTCAACCTCCTGGTAAAGTTATCCACATCTGGTTTACCCTCTAATCTCTCTATTAGCTACAACGTGCCATGATCTATAATTTTCAAATTCTATAAAAACTTGCTTGTTTTGAGTTTAATAATTTTTAAATAAGATAAACTTGAATCACCTTTCACGTATAGAAAGGAGTTAAAGTAGGTACTATCATTTTTTTTTCTTTTTCATGGTTTTATATTTTAAATTTAATTCTTATGTTTTTTTTTTAAGTATTATTTACTACCCTATCTCTAACTTTATACTTTTTGGTGAATAAATGTTTGCTACAGTTATCTTATGAAGTAGTAAATTTCATAAATAAAAGTTCAATTGAGTATGATATTTAGAAGATTCAAATTTAATTTGATAAAAAAAACAAAAGTTCAATTTGGATATGTCAATTAATAGTTTCAAATTTTAGGTATAGAAAGTAAAAAAGCACAGAAAGTTTAGATATCAACTTTAACATTGTCCAATCATAAAATGAATCAATTCACAAAATTGCAAAAACACATATTCGGGGTAAACCATGGATGGAACATGCTGTTTCACAATAAAATTTGGACAGGAGAATGACCCTTGTTGTATTGTTTTCATTGAAATAAATTCTCTAAAATATTTTCCGAGATTTCTTATATTTTCTACCCTTTTTTTTTTGTTTATAAATTATCATATGTGGAGAATACTTCGCTCCTTTTTTTCTTTTTTTTTTCTAGATTTTAGTTTGGATAAGGTGAACCAATTAATTGCCAAAGCCACATGAAATATATTAAAAAGACCGTGAATAAAACTTGTCTATCATATAGGATTATACAGGATAATCTCAACAAGATAAATACATCACTTTCCAGTGTTGGTAAACCATGTTGTCTCCACACATTGTGTCTATTAAATATTCAGCAGAGCTTTGATTAAAAAATGGACCGAATTCGAACTTAAAGCAGAATTCATTTATCTAAATTATGCGAGCTCGAGCTTATATTTCCACCAACCTTCTTCTTTTTAAATATAATTAAATTTAAAAGAAGCCATACCCATAAAACTCCGTACTCCTAATTACAGAACTACAAAATTAAATGACAAATATTGCATATAACGAACTGATGAACCGAAATTCATGCTGCAATTCATGCGTGCAAAACAAAATAAAAGTAAATTTGCTTGAGCGTTTGTTTCTTGTAATATTTCTTTCAATGCAGTATGCCCAACCCGAATCTGGCTACAGAAATAAAGGTTTTAGTGTGTTGATTAATTTTTAAGTGATAAAAAAAAAAATCTCTAAAACATCCTAAATAATTTATTGAGTTTTATTTTTCAAGATAACTTTATTTTTCTAAACCAAAAATCCTAAAAACAACTTTATGCTAAACAGATTTCCAAAGCTAATACTTATTATTTGTATATTAAATAACTACCTACATAATAAATAAATATATTATTCTTAACCTATATAAAACAACTAATATCAAAAGAAACCAATATCCTAATATATATATAACTACTTCTAACTAATTAAGGACCTAGATTAATATAATATAAGAGACCCACGCTTCCTTTATTAAAGTAAGTATAAAGCTTGATTCGAGATTTTCTCATAATTGATTGGCTGTTCACTGTAGGGCGGTGTGTGGTTGGTAGAATGCTGCAAAACAAAATAAAAGTAAATTTGCTTTGAGGGTTTATTTCTTGTAATATTTCTTTCAATGCAGTAGGCCCCGACAGGAATCTAGCTCCGGGCAAAAGTGGAAAAGCATACCATGGCTGTTGGTCATGGTATATATATATATATATTTTAATGAATTGAATTAATGTTTGCATAGATATTATGGTCTTATTGTGGATATTAAATCCTAAAAATCTGATTCTGATTGGTTATGACACTCAATTATAATTTATTCATCTCATCTTACTGTTATATATATATATATATATACGAGCAACTCAGGAAGAGGGCAAGTCTAGCAAGAATACACAAGTCATAGTTGCACTGATCCTTCTCTTCTGAATTTGTTTACCTTACCTCTGGTTTTGCAAGAATGGCTGACAGAGCGGAATCGTGGAGGCCAACGGCGGTCGGGAAAGGAAGTCGTCAATAGTGGCGATGATGCTGTGGACATAAATTGGGGTGGTGATATAGGTCATCAAGTCACTGAACAAAGAGGCAATGCTTCCCTGATGGTAATTAACTTTTCATTAATCATCACCCATTGTCAGAGTGTATAATTAATATTCAAAAGAACAAAAAACAAGGTTCTGTTTTCAACTCTCAATAGCATGCTTACTCATCTTACAAGGTTTCATGCATCAGGTATCGTTGTAACAAGTGCATGAAAAATATTACTTGTTAATAAAGTATACTTCATATAAATTGTCCAGGTTACTAGGGATCTCCTCAGTCTACTCGAGAAGGATAAGGGCCGTCCTATCAAGTAAGCAATCTCTCTCTTCCAAAAAAAATAAAAAAAAAAGATCCAGCAGTTGTATATGTTATGTCTTATACATATATACTATATAATATATAAATATTAATAAGATATTAATATATATATTATATATAAATTATACATGATAATTTATTTAAAAATTATTCCTTTTATTAATATTTGTATCAACATTTTATTATTGACATTTATACAATACGTGTTATGTATACGTATCTTTTTTTATGTGGATCTCCTACTATTATTTATTTATTTATTTTCTTATTTTCTATTTTTTATTTAGAATCTTTTAGATATCTTAGATGATGATATCACAATTATTTTATAAAGTATTTGGAAAATCTAGACTATCATAATCATAGTTTTGTAAATTAAAAATTTAGAGAAAATAAATTTTAAGGATCCATTTACATTTAACTAGGTTTTCCAAGTGACTTTGACTATGTCTATTGTTCATTTCAAGCAGGTCAATTCGCTTGCAATCACAAAATACTTTATATTTTCATATCACAAGATTTTCTAAAATATTGCGAATCCACTTAATGCTGTTTCCATCTTTATTTTCATTAGGAAAATTTCACTAAATTAAAAAAACTAATGCAATAATAATCTTCTAACCATAGGGATTATGGGGGGATTAAAGTAAAAAAAAATAGGGGACAGCTGATAAAACTGAATGATATAGGATACTCAATTAAGGAAAAGTACGTTAGATAAGTCAACCAAATCCAAACCCCATAAATTACAAAGTGGTGCATGCCTATCAAACACTTTTACTAACCCTCGAGAACTTTGATCGCTAGGTTACCGACAGTACTCTTACTTTCATTTTCTTTCTTGTTCAATGGTTATTACCTAAAAATCAACGCAATCTCATCTCCTCTTCTTCTTCGGTGCTCAGATTATTTGGGAAGATAATCTCCCCACATGAGATAAGGAAGAAACTTTCTAAGACTGACGTTGGGAACAACTGCCGGTTGCTGATACCTAGAGAGGATGTGAAACAACACATTATGCCTTTTATGAAGGGTGCAATTGGGGAAGAAATAAAAAGCAAAGCTGGGATGGATGTAATCGTGGTGGATATGGACACAAATACGAAGCACAATTTGGTGTTTAAGTACTTGAGCAGTTCGGAAAGTTACATATTGAGAGGAGGATGGACAATGAAGTTTATCAAGAGGAGAGAACTGCGAGAAGGTGATGTAGTCAGTCTCCATCCGGACATTCGCGGGCGGAAGTTCTACTTCTCTGTTATCAACCAGGCCGGTAATCGACATCCCCAAGCCTAAAGGATCTTAAAATTTACATTCACAGCTATTGATTCGTAAATCGATAGACTAAGAGAATGATCATTGAAAGCTATCTATTTCCAAGGTTTTATTTTTATGTCTATGTGATTTCTTAGTGTTCTCGTTTATGGCTTGAAAAGAATGAAGTTGAGGTTGCTTATGTCCTATTCGTATCACTAGTTTGATTTGTCTCATCCATTGAGCTTTGAACCAAAAAGAAAATGAACTCATCCAATGAGGATTATCAGACTATCAGTGGACTGTCATTATTCATATGACTGATTTTTTTTTTTTTTTTTTTTTTTTGCCATTTTAATGTTTTTATTACGTTTGCGAGACAATAATGATATAGAATTTGCTTCGCATGATTAAATTGCATTTTCTCATATAACCGAAAAGGAAAAAGTTACAAAAGTTTTTTTAATCCCAGATATACAGAGAAATGGAATTTCGGCAGATAACAAGAATGTCCAGGGTTTCTAGAACTCCCAAGAATTTCCAAACAAAATTAGATCGGTTCTTTTCTTTTCTTTTATTTTTTTTTTTTTTGGTGTTTACAATCTGCTATGGCATTTAACATATTGCACAGCTATTAATTATTCGGAGCAATATGGCGACATGCAATATCACAGGAGTGGATGTTTACCGAAAAAAGATTATTAGTTCATATTAAGATGGATCATTAGTTCGACCCCTTCTAGTAAAATACAGTCCTTTTTCATTCTTTTTTTTTTTTGAAAAAAATAAATAAATAAAGGAACAAGTGACCAACCCAATTCTTCAAACGTTGCTACTGTAGCCACTTTGTCTGATATGAAACACTTGGTGAAAACTAAAATTTTATAATAATATTATTAAAGAACTAATAGACAAGAGCTATAATTTTGAGCTTATCCTTGTAGCCGCCACAATCCATCACATGCCAATACTATTTACTGACATGCAAAAGCTCTACTTACATTCTACAATCTCTAAATACAAACATAACAATTCCCAATCACATTTCAATAAACAACTCCACAAATAATATTAATATGAATGATTCAGAGGTGACTTAATCCAACACGAAATAAAAAGCTAAAACAAGTCCTTGTGTCTAGCTCCAAACAACACTGAAACAGTAACGATCCTGAATTAAGCTAATAAGAACCAACATCTTCAATATCGATAAGAAGAAATAAACAGTAACTAGAGTCCTCTCTCCGGAAATAACCCTCAATACACATCACAAGGCTAAAATGACAATAAAAGTGAGCTTAAGCCCATTACATAATATCACACTCACATGTACAAGATCATATCCTGCATAACTTGTAGTTTGTGCATATGTATGTGTATACATTTAGGTATATGAATTATACCTCTTCTAATCCATCATTTGGCACTTATAACCTTCATTTAAGTTTCAATTCCAATAGAATAAGTTAATAAAGAAAACTATATACCTTATATCATTAATAACTTAAAATGACATAAAATTTGATTCTCTCTGATTTATTGTTTTTCTTAAAAAAAACAATAATAGGAAAAGGTTAGTAGATCATATATTAAAATTTTAATTATTAAAAAAGAATATAATTTCTTTATTTTCATAATATATTTTAAGTTTTTATTAATTGCTATAAATAGATTTATAGTTTTTGAAAACTATCTTACATAGGTTATAAAAATTCACATTTCTAACGTTCCGATTCTGCAAACCTTCTAATGATTCTAGATAGATTCACGAATTTGACAACCTTATAATCATGACACATAGTACATTGAATTTGGCTCCAAAAGTTTTATTCTTACTAATAAAGAAAATTTGGTTTCTCTAAACCTATATATTATTTTTGTTACCTTTAAATAAATTGCTTTCGCTGAGCTCACTTACTCCATGGAGTGGACTCATAGTAGTTTTATTATTTATGGACAAATTAATAGTTGTATTTTGTTTGTAGATTCCTTTTAATTGACCTATCGGATATTTATGGACTTATGATATTGTAAGTTTTAATGTACTTTGATGATTTTTATTTATATCGTGGATTTTAAATAATTAAGACTTTGAAGTTTTGCATGTATTTAACAAGCGTAGGAGTATGCAATGAAGTATGGTCAAATCCCCTTGATCTCAAAACATGATATTGGCAATAGCTATAACAATAATAAGAAAAACGGGGAAACCATATGAAAGTAAATGTGTCTTCAAACAAATCATTGTGTCATATACTATCGTCGGTTCTTCTTCTTTTTTTTTTTTTTTTTTCCTCCCCTTTCAATAAGTAAATATTATTTGTGTTTTGCATTTTAAAGAGGTCATGTTTTCGAACTTAAAGAGATACAAGTAATTATTTTGTCATATTATACCATCTTGTAAAATTCATTCAAACTTGATTCTATCTTTGCTTGCCATTAGATTTAAAAATGAAAATCTTAAAAGATGCTAACTGACCAAATCAAGTGAAATACAATGTTTGAAGAAACTGAATAAATTAGGAAAGTAAATTTAAGGAAAGTGCAGTACACCGTCATTCTACTGTTGCGTACAAATTAACACATCCCCTCCCCAAAAATACTTGATCACTAAGTACTATTACTCTTCACTTCTTTCCTGATCAATAGATCCTCAAAAATAAAACAACCCCCATCTCCTCCTCTTCATCTTCTTCGTTCAGATTATTTGGAGTCACGTTCTACGGCAGTTCTAATCTTGTTTACAGTAGATGCTCAAAAATAAAACAACCCCCATCTCCTCCTCTTCATCTTCTTCGTTCAAATTAGTTGGAGTCACGTTCTACGGCAATTCTAATCTTGGTTACAATTATTTGAAGAAAGATTATTATAAGCCAAAACCCACACATTCCTTTATCATCTTCTTGACATCCACATTTCTCAAAAGAAAGAAACCAGACTCACCCCCAGTTCAATCTTCTTCTTCCCTATCAACATCGTTATATCTCTCTCTTAGAGAAAGAGTTTCTAAACCTACTTGTCTAGTTAAGAGAGAAAATAAGAAGAAAAGTAGTGCAAAGTCTTTGCTTCTAGAGCAGAAGGAAAAAGTTGAATTTTCTTGACTCGGGATTTCCTTAGAATTGAGTCTTCTTCATGAACCATGGAAGATAAAGAAGAGACTATATAACAGTGATATTAGGAACATAGAGAAAATACAATTTAGTGTTTAAGTATCTGTTCTCTGTGGAGGATTATGTTAAGAATATAGATTATTTATTTGTATTTTTATTTCATTTTTTGTTACTGTTTTCATTTCATTTCCACATGTATATTGTTGTATATAAAAGCTTGTACAGTTACAGACTTAGTTTCCCACAGTCTCGTTCCTTTCCTCTTCCTCTCTTCCATTCCATTTCCTCTACATCTATATACGAAACCTAAGCTTCCTATAGTGATACCAGAGTGATTTTCTTGAATTTGTCATGAGTACTTCACCTCTTGAAGACGTTACCTCTCCATACCACATTCATCACTTGAATTCTCAAAGTTCAGTGTTGATCACTCCTGTATTATCTAGTCTCAATTATAATACATAGAGTCGTTCTTTCTATTCCCAACAAGGTTGGAGTCATGGATGGATCAATACCTTAGCTTGCAAAGACTAATAAATTGTACTTGATCTAGAGTTAATGCAACGATTTAATTGTTGCATGGCTGTTGCGATCTATTTCTCCACTAATCGCATCAACGATGATTTACATGCATTCAGCTAAGCAGATATGGGACAAGCTGAAGGTACATTTCTCCCAACTTAATAATTCAAGAATTTGTCAATTATATCATATGTTGAGTACTGTTATTTAAGGTTCAAGAAGTGTTGACGAATATTTTACTTAATCGAGTATAATTTGGGAGGAGTAAAGAAATTTCAAACCACTTCCACATTGTTCCTATAGATCTTGTGATCAGAAATGTTTCAATAATTTTGCTGAAATAGCTCAAAAGGAATATGTATTTAAATTTCTTAATAGACTAAATGAGAGTTTCTCAGCCCTCTGATCTCAAATTCTTGTGCTAAAGCCTTTTCCTACTTTAGATGAGGCTTACAATCTAGTGGTTTGAGATGGGTTTCAGAAAGCCAATAAACCTAAAGATTTGGTTTTGTCAAAGGAGTCTACTATGGTTACTATGAGTCAAAACAAGCAACATAGTAAAGGAGATGTTGTTTGTAGCTATTGTCAAAAGAGAGAACACTTAAAGGAGAAGTGCTATAAACTTATCAGTTTTCCTCCACTCTTCAAAGTGAATAACAATGCTAAGCAATGCATTTCTAGTCTTAATCATGCATTTTCTGGGCATGATTTAGTTGATTCTACACATAATGCAATTAGTTCTGGTTCTTCTACTGCTGATTTGAACATTGGTTCTAATTCTTCTTCTAATGGGAATTTGTCAAGGCTCAATTTTTCGAGGGAACAATTTCTCAATTTGCTCAATATGTTGCATGTTTCTAATACTAATTCTTCTAATGTTACTATGTCAACATCAATAGTTTCTTGTCATCAACTGTTGTTTACTTCTTTGATTTCCAATTAATAAGTGACTATCCAAGAAAAATGCAAAAACTTATAGTAGAATGTCGCGAGTCAAGACATCCTTGCCAATCATTATCACTGTACGTACAAATAACCAAATTAGAATACTTTGAAAAGAAAGGATTCTGTCCAACCATACCCTTGATGTATCGTGGCGCTCACTTACAAGCTAGCTGATGAATACACCTTGGCCTATCCTTGAATTGACTAAGTATGTGAACTGCATAAGTCAAATCTAACCGAGTAATATAGAGATATAGAAGTTTGCTAACTATCTTACAATATTTAGAAGCATCAACAAGCTTAGAAGCATCATCTCGAGAGAGTTTATGATTAGGAATAATGGGTGTGGCAACTGATTTGGAACTAAGAAAACTTACCTCATTAAGCAAGTCTAAAGCAAATTTGTGTTGAGATAAAGCCAAACCTCTTGGAGATCATGCCAATTCAAGGCCAATAACGTATTTAAGAAGCCTCAAATCTTTAATTTTCAATTGAGTATGCATGAAATTCTTGAACTGATTAATGAGCTCAAGCTGTTTACTTGCCACTGCAATGTCATCAACATAAATAAAAACTACCAATATGTCATCACAATAAGATTGCTTGAAGCCAAAAGCTAAGAGGGATTGTGTAAGTTTCACATTCCATTGCCACAAGGCTTATTTAAGGCCGTGAAGTGATTTATTAAGTCGACAAACAAGCTTTTCTTTAGAAGAGAACTGATCAAGAGCAGACAAACCATGTGAAATTTCCATAAAAACTACCTCAAGTACATAACCATTCAAGAAGGCATTGTGAACATCCATCTGATGTACATGCAAATTAAAATGTGCAACCAAACAAAATAATGGGTAAATAGAAGTATGTTTAATAACAGAACTAAAAGCCTCTATATAATCAAAGCCTTCCTTTTGACTATAACCTTTAGCTTCAAGCCAAGCCTTATATCTGTCAATACATCCATAAACTTTAGTCTTAATCTTATACACCCAGTTACATCCTACCATATGTTTACCCAAAGGCAATGGAACAATACTCTAAGTATTGTTACGTTTAAGAGCATCCAACTCTTCTTCCATCACTCTACACTAAGGCTCAATAGTTTTCGCCTGATCATAAGTTACAAGCTTACAATATTGAGATAACTAGACAACAAAAGCTCAAAAAGAAGGAGATAAAGAATTATAACTTAGCACTGTACTGAATGAATGTACAATAAAACTTAACAAAACATCATTTGAATCACTATATAAAGCAAGACTATGATGGTAGTTTGCAAGATAAGAAGGCAATTTCTTTTCACAAGTACTATGCCTAAGATAGTCAGCAGATGCATTACTCACACCTAAACAATCTTCAACAGGTTTACCAATATTGTATTGGACAGATGTGTCATGAGGAAACAAAGAAAATAAACGATCCATATAAGAAAAAGAATCAACCAAAGGCAAAGAGACTGAAGACTCATTAGAAACTTTTTCCAAGAAAGAATGTATTTTAAAAGGAAACATATTTTCAACAAAATGTACATCTCAAGAGACAAGATACCTCCTCTAAACTAAACTATATACTTAATATCCTTTAACAGTAATTGGATAGCTAACGAATACACATGGATGAGCATACGGATCAAATTTTGTTCTATTCCTCATAATAGTAGACACAAAACATAGTGAACCAAACACACGAAGATAAGAATAAGATGGTACTTTATAATACAACATTTGATATGGTGAATTTCCACCTAAAACATCCATTGGTAATCTATTGATAAGATGAGTAGCTATTAGAATAGCATAACCCCAAAAGCACAAGTGTTTGTACTTTCTTTCTACAACACCATTCTATTGTAGTGTCTCAACACATGTGGTTTGATGAACAATTCCTTTAGAAGAATAGAAACTTGACAATACAAATTAAGAACCGTTATCACTTCGAATCACCTTAACACAAGAATTAAACTAAACAAAAACCATATTGCAAAAGGATTGAATGATCATAGATGTCTCATGTTTAGACTGCATAAGATAAACCCATGTGACCCTGGTATAATCATCAAACACTATGAGAAAATATTGATAACCTTCAAGTGTATGAGTAGCATAAGGCCTCCAAATGTCCATATGAACCAATTTAAAAGATATACATGTGCTCCAAACATGTAAAGGAAAAGAGATATGTTTCTGTTTGGATAAAGGACAAACCATACACTAAAAGTGAGTACAATGAACATTTCTACTAACTCGACTTATTTGTTTCATCCATTCATAAGACTGATGACTAAGATGAAAATGCCAAGCACCAAAGTTTTCAAGCAAACCTGACAATACATGAGAAAGAAATATACTATCTATACCCTTAGTATTAGTAGAAGCACCTTTACTTTGATAAGTATTGAAAGACACAACTTGTTGCTCCAACAAGTATAAGCTACCCTTTCCTATAGCTCATCTAATCACCCTTTGATTGGAAAAGTCTTGAATAAAAGCAGCATTCTTTGTGACAAGAACAACATAACTGTAACCTTAGGATAGTTTGGTCATAGAGACCAAATTATACTTGAATGAAGGCAGAAACAAGACATTATGTAAAGCTAATGTTGATGAAAACACTACTGTCCCAACATAAGTAGCGATAAGTTGTTGACCATTAAGCAAGAAAATTCATCTATTTTTTATGGTCATATACAAATGAAACAATGAAATTGAACTGACCATATGATCAGTAGCACCTAAATCTTATATCCAATCAACACAATTATCTTGCATTTGAGCAAGAGAAAATTTGAAAGTACCTACCATATGACTCATAAAGGCATCCTCTTGAGTCATGTCCTGCAAAACACAAAGTTCCGCTCAATCTAAATATCCAGCACTTGCAGCTACTACTTGCAAAATGCTCTGGTTGATTGCTTTGCTAAAAGAGTTTCATATTATTTCTCCTTTGCCTGTGTAGGTATTTTGTGATAATCAGTCTGCTCTACATATTGTTAAGAATCCTATTTTCCATGAGCGCACCAAACATCTTGAAATGGACTTACATTCTATTTGTCATAAAGTGGTTGAGGGTGTTGTTTTGCCTATTCATGTTCCATAAAGAGTCAACTTGCTAATATCTTTATGAAGGGACTTGTTATAGAACAATTTACTTCACTCTTGGCCAAGATAAGAGTAATTAACATTTACTCTCCATCTTGATGAAAGGTGTTAGGAATATAGATTATTTATTTGTATTTTTATTTCATTTTTGTTACTGTTTTCATTTCATTTTCTACGTTTATATTGTTACGTATAAAAGCTTGTACCTCAGTTTGTTCTACAGTTATAGATTTAGTTTCCTACAGTCTAGTTCCTTTCCTCTTCCTCTCTTTCTTTCCATTTCCTCTACATTTGTATACAAAACCTAAGCTTCCTATTAGATCACATATTGAGAATCAAATGGAAAAAGGAGATAGTGAAGAGGAGGAAATTGCAAAAAGGTGATGAAGTGGGTCTCCGTTGGGACTTTTGCTCATGAAAATTCAACTTCTCTGTTCTTCATCGACCTACTAGCTGTGATAGCCCTTCGAGATGCTAGCTAGGATAGTTGGACAAAATTAAAAGAAGTAAAACTAATGATGGGATTTTCTATATTATGCAGCAGGTCCTCCATATCAATGTTTCATTTTTTTTTTTTTTCTTATTTCCATAACATTGATGTTATTGTCAATAAATTTTTGTGGTTTCTTGGCGTTTTCTTCCTGATCCATTTAGCTTTAACACGACCGTCAACTCTAGAATATGATGATTTTCCTATAGGTTGCTCTTCACTAAAGTTTGCATATCATAGATTCACAAGATACTTCGGTCCACACCCACGTCCGAACATAATAGTTTCCCGCGTGATGACAAACTTTATATACTACTCCTAGGACTAGGACAGGTGTAAATAACTATCAGAATATAAGGCATTACCAGTATACAAGTATCGTAATAATATTGCTTCAGTGGAATCATTGTTATTGAAGTTAGTTTTGGTCTATTGTTGTTTTAAAACCGAAGTGCTATAACACACGCGATGTACACGAAGTTTGTAACTTTTCAATAATTCTCAAACACGTAACAATGGTACTGGATAATTAAAAATATATACATCTGTTATGTATTCAAATATTATTGATTGCAGTTGCATCAAGCTCAAACTTTCTTTTTGCATACGTGCTCCTTCGGAAGCACACATTATAATAAGAGGTAAAAATTTATTGATAGCATACTCAATCAAACGCGTGATTAACTTTTTCCATAGTGGTGTATAGTTTCATTCCAGCATATAGTTCCATCTTCCAACATACCAACTTCTTTGAAATCGCTTTACATTGAAATGTTTGATTCTTCTAATTGTATGAGATTATCATTTGTGCTTATTGAAAGCCATGATGATGCAATGGAAAGGAACGACGATATCTGTGAGCATAACATCAAGGAGAAAGAAATAAGAGAAAGGATTCATTAGGAAACCTGACAGGTTTTAAAAGTACTACAAGCAATGTAAACTTTTAAATATTATATACTCTTATTACTATATGTATTAGAATATGTCAATTAAAAATAAATATATGTGACATATGATTTTTTTTCAGACACATACAAAGTATTTTCCATTACGTATTTGTTAAATGATGTAATGGGCAAAATTTTATTATATCTTTCAATCACATGTTTTTATGCTTTAAAAAATATAAATTTCGAATGGAATCTAGTTTTTATTCTTTTTAAAAAAAAAAAAGGTAAAAGGTAGAACTCTGTAAAAGGTAAAATGTTTTGGAATCGTGAAAATAAAGGAGCCTTTGTAGAATGGATAGGGTAGAGTGTACTACTGCTAAATTTTGGAACTGGAATTATCCTATGATTATTTAGGACCACTCTAGAACTTATAATTTGTAAAATCTATAAGATGCAAAATACGCTATGATAGCTATAAAATACATATAAAAATCAATACTTAAAACATGTATATGAAGTTTGAAATTTTGATTTGTATGTAAATTAAATATAAAAACAAAGAACAATATTTTGATATTTTATGAAAAGTTAGTGTGCATACTTTTCTCGTAGCATTAAAAAAGTTAGTAATGAAAAGATATAAGAGAAGAGAGATAGAAAATAACAATTAAGGTAAGGTGGGGAAAATGTAATAAAAGAGATAGAAAATAGAATCGTATAATTTTGACAAAAGAGGGGCTAAACGTGAAATGCTTCTTGTTTAGGGTTCCTTACGTATTATTATTATTATTTGTTTAGAACTTTGAACATATAAGATAGAAATATAATATTATTTTACATTTATTATTATTATTTAATATTTTTTGCAGGGTAAGTACATAATACCCTAATACTTATACATACCTGAATACAAGTTTCCAAATAGGTATGGAAATATTGCACACGTATCTTACCCTATGGGATAAAAAGGTATCATACAAAGTATGCAAATATGAAAGCATAAAAAATTAAATATTAAAAGAAAAATGAAGTGGTAGGTAACCACCTCTAAATCTCGGAGTCATCAGTCAAGGCCAATTTTAGCTAATGGGTGACAACCTACCATTATAGGTGATAGGGTAGAAATGATTCGATTTGGTTTATTTCCCCCTAAACTAAACCAAACCTGAACATAATAATGCAATTTAGTTTTTTTATAACTTTAGACTAAATTATATGGTTTAGATTAAAAAAATTTTCAAACAATAAAATTTTGCATTAGCCTATGGATTAAATTATGTTTTGTAATATAGGAAAGTATTCTTGCATATTATATATTCTCACATAAAAAATATTGAATTCATTTAATAATAATAAATATTGATATCATATAAAAGATTGATGAAGTTAACAATTTCAAAATTTCATTAACATATAATTTTATTTATAAAGCTAGCTATAATATAAATTTAAGTTTACCTATATATCATTTATAGATTATAGTAATAAAAGTTAAATATATACACATATTTCAATAAATGTATACAAAAAATTTTTTAAGTGCCATATTACAACAAAAGAACTTCCTTAATAACAAGTAAAATAAGAATAAATTTATTTTGAAATGATTCTGTTCGATTTTAACAAAGTAGTTTGATTTATCCTTTTAAATCAACCATAAATTTTCAGTTTGGTTCGGTTCAAAAATTTTCTAAACCAAATTGTCCAAAAAAAACCATACTTTCAATTTGGTTTGATTAGGTTTTGTGAATTGATTCAGTTTAGTTAATTCTTTTACCTACCTTAAGTAGGTGACACATGTTTTTACATGTGTAAGTGACAAATAGCTATAAAACATAAGTATGCAAAGTGGCAAAAATGAAAACACTAGTATATGAAGTGAAAAAAAAAATGTAAAAGATCCATATATATACAATGTAATTTACCTTTGGTACAAAGCTAAATCCAATTTTGAGCTTAAAACGCAATATTAAATGAGGTTGAACACTTTCGGCTAAAATGATAGGATTTAAAGAGTCGAGTCTATGCATCAAGATAATCAATGAGTAAGGCATGTTAGACCGACTTACACCATACTTACCTTTTCTATAAAGGGTCACAAATTAAAAAAGGTCTTTGTTGCACTAAATCCAAAAGTTGGGGCCATTAAGGATCCATTAAAGAAGAGATTAATTTTGATTGTTCATGAATCTACGAATGAAATCAACAACCAATTTTATAAATACCCAACTTCTTATGTCATTTAGATAAAAGAGAATCATCCACGAGTGCCATGGTGCTAGGTATTCTCACCTTAAAAGATCCAACACTTAATTATTTGAAAAACCTTAACATCAGTCATCATTAATATTGAAGTATAATGCTATTAAGTTCCTCAATCTATCACATCATTCGCTAAAGCCTATTAAAATTGCCTACTCTCCCTATCACTCATCTCTTAATCATTCCTGCACCATTACACATGCAGCACACGAATGACTGCATTTTATAAGGATTGATTCCAAATCATGAACCGACAGTTAAACTACCTAGGTCTCATGACAACTCGCAAGTTGGCGAGCCATTAAACCGATGATTCAGCTCAACAATTTAAGGTCAAGCCAACCTAGAAAATTAAAAAAAAAAATCTATAAACAATATATAATATACTATATATAATATATTATACTACATATATACTATATATATAACACAACAAGAATATAGTATATATAATATATAATAATTAATATATTATATATATACTATAATATAGATATATATAATATACTATATAATACACATATATAATATAATATCACATATTCACGCTTAAACGATTCAAACGAATTGTTTTATGATCGAAAAAAAATAAACCAAAAATAAAATTTTTTATTCACAAGCAATAGCATAAAATTTTAAATTTAGTTGAAAAAAAAGAAAGACAAATAGGCTACAACTTATTTATATTAATTGAGAAAAAAAATTTGTAAAAAAAATAAAATTTTCGATTCAAGATCGGCTCAACCTGATAACCACCTCTACATATGACGATCAGATCCGAACTTAACTATTATCCATTACTCATAAATTTTTCTAATTATGTAGTTATCATTTTTTATCATACTTATTTCTACGGTTACTATTATTTTATTTATTCATTATTTTAATTATTCAAAATTGATATTATTTGAAAAATTCATTATAATTCTTATTTGACTGACATTTGTTACTTTTTTTTGGGAAATTTTATTGTAGTTTTGATTTTATAAATACATCTTATTGATGTTTTTCTATATGGAGAGTCCAATTTTTCTTTTATCTTTTTTGCATATAAAATGCAAATATATCATCTACTAATATTTATTTTAAAATTATTAATAATGATGACGAGACCAGATGATGACGTAGCAGTAACATGTCATCATTTGTGTTATGCCAACTCCTGCTGGAAAAAAAGTTAGAGGTAAATGTTATATTTTGAAAAAGTGGGTGTATCCGTGTTATTTGCCAAGTATACAGGAATGGTCAACTTACTTAACTCTATATAGATTGAAATTAACTCCGGCAATTTCCTTACATCGATAGACAATTGCCACTATATGGAATCCATTCTTATTTTCTATGAAATTGATCCGTTATTTATCTTATTCTTAATTTATATTTTTTTAAATTTAAATAATTAAACAGACTATGTATTCAACGGTTTCAATTTTAAAAAATAGAAATAAATGATAAAATAGAGAATCAAACCAATTCCATCGAAATAAAAGATGAAAGTATAAGATCTCTTTATTACATCTTGTCTGTCTGTCCTCAGCATTACTAGGACAACCGCCTTTTCATCCTGCGATACTACTAAAGAAGTCATTCATACCACAATGGATAAAAGTTTGCCGTGATCTTATATTCTGCTCTAGATGTTTTTTCCGTTGAGTTCTGCTTTTCATTTTGTTTAACATCCCAATATGGATTGTTCCCATCTAGAGTCTGGGTTTTATTCCACAATCGCACAAGAATTTTTCCTAATAAATACCATCAATCTTTAAGAAGGAAATATGCTCGTTTTGGATTGGTTCATCAGATCCCTATTCCTTTTTGGTTTATTTTATCAAATACCATATGCAGTTGTTTTTCAATATAGTTCAACGAACCAAATTCATGTGCTCTACTAAAAAAAATTATTACTTGAAAAAAAAGAAAAAAAAAAAAAGGAAGATCTGCTTTATATTATAGTCTTCATCTACAATTTTGCTCGTCAAATTATAAGACTTCTCCATCTGAGCGTGATAGCAACAAAGAGATAAAAGTGTACTTTGCCGTTAATATGAGTCAAAGCTTCTAACATCCACAACAATCAAACGGACAGTGACTCACAAACTAGGAAATTCTTGTCAGAATACACCACAATATGATAAGCTGCAACTGAGACCATGCACAGGACAGGCCATACCGTTGGCATAAATTAAGTGAAAATGCATGATCGTTTCAACAGATAAAAAATGTGATATATTAGGGCAGATCAGTTTATACACCAGAAAAAGCTAATGAATTTTGCGTTGATGATAGAACAGCCGAAAATATCACTAGGGATAAGCAGAGGGAAAATATGAGTGTGCTTGAAATTATCGCAGTAGGCTACAATGTTGAGGTTTTTCTTTCAGACCCTGTTTGTGAGTTCAGTGTTTGTAAGGGGAAAAAGAATCTTTGAGACAAACAGTTTTCCGCTGAGCCTCCATTGCCAAATTCCTTTAAAGAGTAATATTTACAAAGATTAGTACGATGAAAGGAAGGGACTGTCGATTATGAAAAGTCAAGGTACAGTGTTACCCTTCTACTCATTTCATATGGCACTTTTAATCTCCAGTCTCTCTGCTTACGGCTTAAAGGTCTGCCTTTACTCTGTGGATCCCTGTTCTCCCGCACATCAGCCAATTTCCACACACAGCTTTCTGAATCTGCATCAATGCAGTCCAAGACGAAAACTCCAATTTTTTCTGGGCAATTAGTCTCTTGCTTTTCCACATAGCTTACTCGCATGGGCATGTCCTGGAACCTAGATAAGTCATCCGGTACCCTCAACAACCTCTCTGCACCTGGAGATGATACCTTCGTAAAGCAACTGCTATAAGTCATCCGATTACTCAAAAGACAAAATTGATGGTGACACATAATATTGAGCACAACTACCTCAAGTGCCAAATTATCAGGAATTGACCCAGCAGCTCCAGCTTCATCTAGTCTTTTCTTGTACTCTTGACTGTAGCTCTCGATCTCTTCCATTGCAGGGCATCCAAATCTATTGTGAAAAAGCCAACAAACAAAAATTTTATAATGTCACTTCCCTAAAAGCTAGTGTATGACGCATAATTACTTGAAGTAGATTGAGTAGAGACAATATGACAAATGCCCAGCAGCACGAATCATCAAATTCAAAAAGGGAAATGAAGCCTATACGGACAAACAACTGAATCGCATTTGAACTCACAAAAGCATAAGGACTTACATGTTTGAGAGCTTATCAAGCCTAACATAAATATATCCATGAGGGGTTGTCTTAAAAGCAAAGAGCTTCATGTCATCACCGAACTGAGACAAAACATCACGAGCAATTGAGAGAACCTTCTCACCCCAAGGCACATTTTGCAGGACAACTCCACCACCATCCCCTCCATCTCCAATCTAGAAAGTAAGGCAACCCATCATATCGAACGAGATATATAGCAACTTGCAAGCTCTATGCGAGAGAAATAAGACGACAAGCTATTGTCCATCAAAGCTCATACCACCTAGCTAGGACCACTCCTCATCACTGGCACTAGAACTATTAAACAAGTAGACAAGAAACACAGGCATAGTAGAAGCATTTGGGAAAAGTACCAGACCTCAGGCTCCTTTTCATCCTCTTCTTCCCATTCATCAGTGGTCTCTACTTCCCAATCAACCGCATCTGCAGTCAATTCGACAAGAAAATTTTTTCAATGGAGCATATTTTTAATATTATGTGATTCGTATTCATACAAACAAGGACTTGAAATCATGAATCACCAACTAACCATATTAAAGAGCATAACACCATGTTTAGGATGAAGGAAAGAAATTAGAAAGAAAGAAAATGATAGGAAAGAAAATGGAAGGAAAATTGTTATTTGGATAAGAAGGGAATGAGAACAAATGATTATGGATAGAAATTTAATGAAATGTAGTTCTTAAACTTATTAAATTACGAAAATGTCTCTAAAATTTCATAATGTGCTTTTAGTACAAGGGAATTTAAGCAAAATCCTAATTTTTCCTTATTAATTCTCCTTAAATTGGACAGAATGAAATTTTGTGAGACCCATAAAAAAATTCAAAATAAAAAAAGAAATCCTTCCACTTTTTCTTGGTTTTCCAAACAAGGGAAAGGAATTCCTCCCTCCCACTCTCTCTCTCTTCTTTTCCTTAATCCAAACATAGTGTAGATGATCAAGCCATATAGTGCAAAATATAATGTCAATTCAAGTCATTGATTTCTGCCATAATCATTTTCTATTTTCGTGCATTTATCACCATTTGTTTGATTTTCTTCCTCCATTTTCAAACACAAAAGTGAAAAGCATGTTTCTTTCCATTTTCACGTATTACTCTCCCATTTCTCATCTCTCCAAAATCGCCAAACAGGTTCGTAGACTATCAGGTTTGTGTCAAACAGCCAACCCAAGGCATCGATCGGACACATGAACAGAAGGGCACACGTGTAATTATACTGTCGAAGCTCCGACTACATAAACCAATCCACAAGACTCGCACGCTGCTCCAAAGTTTAGTTTACGCTATGTGGCTATATCGGAGAAAAAACATCAGGTAGAAACACATGTTAGATACAGAAAAATGTACCAAAAAGAGAATTTAATATAAACGGCATTATAACTGAGACAAAAGGTCGAACATTTGGCAGACATAAGAGTAGTAAGACAAAATTGAACAAGTACCGGAAAGCATAAGCTCTTCTCCATCATCACTATAAGGATGATGTCGTTGAAAGGAAGGAGTGCGAGTGCATAAGAAGCGGGAAGGAAGAAGTGAAGGCGAAAACGACAGGGAAAGGGGTGGTTTTGGTGGTGAAGTGGAAGAGTGAGACTGAAACAAATTTGGAGGAGTAAGAGAAAGGGGATCGAAGGGTTTAAGCAAAGTAGGCGAATGTAAAGGTGGGACAGTTGGAGAAGTGAAGAAGGAGGAGAAATTGCGATTGCAGCTACTGTATTTGTGAATACGAAAACGAACTAGTCTGTCCATTATGCTGCTGTTGTCTGCTTCTTCTTCTCAATAGTGCAGGAATAGGGGCTGGGGAAGCTATTTAGTGAGAAGTGGGAACCGTGTGTTTTTCATGGGCATAGGCTATTTTTAAATTTAATTATAAAAGAAATTGATGGATTTAAAAGTTTGTGAACGAGTAAGCCATGGGCTGTATGCAGCTTCGCTAACCCCTAACATTGAGATGAAAGCGCGTATTGAGTATGTCTGTTGAGTTCAAATTATAAAATAAATTCAAGGTGCATATTTGGTTATAGAATACTATAATTTAACTGCATATTACGTTGACATTTTCAGTGATAACAGTCTTTAATTAAAAATGCAAACCCAATTTACACATTCAATTCAACTCTATAAAATAGAGTGCGCTAAAACACAAAAATATTTTTCACTCGCCAACAACTCACTTCACTACCTTTACTCTACAATCCATTCAAATTAACTCGAATTCACTCCACTCAACTCAAATTGGTATGTATTGCTTATCTTATCTCTTACGTTTCTATTTTTCTTGAAAAATTATTTAGTTATGTTCTTCCATTTACTACTATTGCAAAACCCTAGTTTCACTAATAATTGGTAATCATTGGTTTATATATGTCAGTTGCTGTTCATAGTAAGTTGAAGATTACTATTTCTTAGACTATAACAAGAATGTGTTGCTTTTGATACTTAAAAATGTAGTGTTTAACTTTTACGTATATTAGGTATTTTTAATTTTAGAACAACGTCTTAAGCTGTTTTAAGAATAAGTTACTTCTTTAAAAATGAGATACATTTAAGTGAAAAATCTTTGCGATTGAATTTTCTTTACTTTAACCTATTAGTTATTTATGATATCAACGTCGAAAATTGTTGGATTTATAAAATTTATTATATATGCTAATGGAAAAGTTCTGAATAGCAATATAAGACCGAAGTACAAAGGAATTCGATTAAGAAGTTGAAGATGGATGCCAATTATAATCATTTTTAATAAAGGATATGTGGAAGTATTAGAATTGATCCAACTCTTGTTGAGATATTACGTAGGCATGCTTTTTATTATCAAAGATGATGATGATAATGAAAATCTTATTGAGATAGTTGAAGCATTTACAGAGGATCGAATTTAAGTTTGTACATTAGAATTATGAAAAATAATGTTTTCTACCTAAATAACACACATTTCAGGAAAACACCTCTAATTTTGTTGCACCATAAGTGCAATCTCTTATTACCAATTTGACAATTTTCATGCAAATGATCCAATCCCTACATTCAAGCCTATCTTTGATGATGAAGATGTAGTTGATGAAGAAATAGCTCCAACTTTGTAAGATTTGACTTTAGATGTTTTTTGGTGTAAAGCAATTTGAAATGGGTGTAGAGGATGAGGATGATTGAGAGGATGAGAGAGTGAATGAGGGGACTTCTAAAAATATTGCAAGTAACATGTTGGTAGTAGATTCTCTAATAAAAATGCACACTATGCTAAGGTTGGAACATCCTCAAGAAATTGATATAACTAACATGATTATTAAGGATCTAATTCCATTTTCAATATTGGTGAAGATAGTTGATGTGGACTGAAGCTAAGGACAAACAAAACCGGTCGCTAGGATGAGTCTAAACTTATAGAAAGCTTGAAGAACGAGATGGAAGTTGTGCCAAAGAACATAGAAAGAAAGAAAGATAAGCAAATCCAAGAACAACTTTAAAGAATATGATACACTAATGAAACTTTCGAGGACTCATGATATAACTCGATACGATGTACGAAGTGATCTAGTGAGATTACTTGCTATTTAAACTTGCTTAAGGGTTAGGATAAGAGTGAAGTAAATAAACAAGCTAACAAGAGTAGTGTTCATAAATGAAGAATATTCAGTATATTGATAATAAAATGATAATTGCAGCTATATGTACCGTGAGTATTTATACCTAAAAAACTAAGGCAATATACCTAAAATGGAAAAGACTAAAAGAAGTAGTATATAAAGAGTAATAAATTATACAAATGATAATTCAAATAAATTAATAATTGGTGTTGCAAATTCCTTCACATAGGTATAGGACATGTGGCAACAGCATATTGGGGACGCTTCTAATAGAAACAAACAAAATAATACAATCATGATGAAGGACCAAGTAGGGGTGCTGAACAGAGGCACCGAGTAAGCCTGGGCTCCTCCGAAAAGGAGTGGCTGTGAATGTGTACTAAAACTCTTGACTTCTCGGCACTAATATTGCTAATTAGGAGATCAGCTCGGTCAGAGCCGCACAGGTGTATGTGAAGGGGGGCGGGTAGTTAATAAGGCATTCGACAAGTCAATACACAACTTAGGAGAGATTTTTGGTTACTCAACTCGGTATAAGAAGTTGGCCAGTAGTAAGGATCAGCTCAACCTCGATAAGAGTTGATTGTAATATGAGGATTCCCCTCGTTAGTCTTTCTAGGCCTCGAGCTTATCTACTGGTTAGAGGTCCAAAAGCCTGATTCCTATTAATAGTGAATACATCATTTTTTAGGAGAATAAGAATGCCATGTGTAGTAACTTGAACAATAACAAGGATTTGGATAAGGGCATGAGAGTTAACATTCAAGCAGATCTTATTCAAGCAATTAAAATATATCATATCAAGAATCGTTGTAATTACCAGGTTGAAGAATCAAGCAAGACCATATAGTCAACTCTACAAATAGAAGGACAACGGTTGTAAGTAAAGATTTAGTGGCATAAGAAGAGGTTAGAGGGGCTTTTCATTATCATTGAATTTAAGGGATACTTTACATGCATCAATCTAGTGATAAATTTGGATCATCTATGAATAGATTGTAAACTAATGGTCTATTGGTTTCTGAATAATGTTAGGAATTATTTCGAATAATCATGATATGAAGTTTACCGACCTCGATCAGATTATAGAAGATAACTTTACCCATGATGTCTCTTGAACAAGTGTATGAAGGGCAAGAATATTAAATTGAATTACTAAAACTCCTCAATGTAATGAAAATTTTTAATTAAGAACACAAGTTGAATGGGGTTAGTACAATTCAAGAATCCTAGAATAGTCCTATTTGAAGTGGATTTCCTAGACATTTAGTCTATGCATAAAGGTAGAGATGCAACCCAGAGATTAGGATGCATTATGTGAGTATGAAGAGAAGCAAAATGCCATATTTCAAAGATTCCTTGACAAAATGATTGTCTTAACTAATCATAGTCAAGAAGAAAATAAAGGTACAATTGAAGAAGTAGTAGAAAATACTCTATAGGACAATAATGAGGGAAGGGATTTAAATTCCATTAAGGAGGCTACTGAGAAGTTTGCTGGAGTTAAGATTTAGAATGAATGTGAATTGAAGGAACCAATTGTTAAAGCAGTAGAAAAGTCTTCACAGCATGTATAAGAAAGAAAACCCAAGGACTGTAGGCACACAAAATAAGGAGGTTGTAGAAGATGAGATTGTAGATGAATGGGAGAGGAATAAAGTTATATGGAAAGCAATTGTGAATGAAACTTGCTAAGCACTTGATAACAATGATAAGGGGACAGATGTTGCTAAATGGTAAAGAAGATGAAGTTGATTCATGAAAACATTAATAACTCAACATCAATTGCACATACACAAGCAAAGCTAGATCCAAGGTGAAAAATTTGTTCCTAACACAATGCCTTATGAATGGAAAAGTATGTTCCTTAGTAATTGATGGGGTAAGTGTATCTATAGTTGTCAAAATCGCGATTCTACACGTTCGATTCTATAAGTTTATGATTTTAGGAAGCTCTTTCGAGTTAACTCGTATATAAACTCTTTTTCATGTAGAATTTTATGTTTTTAACCAAGTTTACATAGAAATACGATAAAAACTTACGTTTTTAATCAAATTTACCAATTCTACATATCTAAGTTAAATGGATTAAAAAATAAATCAATATAACTAAGCTTTTTTACAAGCCATCAACTATTAAGATATTACATCATTTTCTCTACCCTATTTTATTTTTTTCTCTTTTTCTCTCTCTTAATCTCTTATTTTATGTCCATAGCCTTCGCCTAGATTTTAACTACAATAACAAATATTATAAGAAAAATTATATAATTCAATTTATGCTATCAATGATTTGAAATGAGTTGAAATATTTGGTTCTTCTTAGTTCATTACTTTTTTTCAAAAAAAAAATAATGGAAAAAGTTTAGTTTCAACTTTGTTTGTCATTTTTACTTATATGTTTACTTGTATATTATTAAGAATTTTTATAAAAAAAAAACTTAATATCTTCATTTCTGTATTTTCATCATATATTTCAAGTTTTGAATAATTACTATAAACATCTTTATAGTTTTTTTAAGTTTTTTTACACAAATCATAAAAACTTACGTTTTTACGTTTTGATTTCATGTTTTAATTTTAATAACCCTCTAGTGATTCTATATAGAATTGCAAGTTTAACAACTTTGGTTATATCGATCTAGCCTCTAATACTTCTATGCATCATTGAGAACTGAAAGCTATGGCACATCTTAAGCCTTATGACTTATGCTGGTTAAGAGATGGAGTGCTAGTCATGTTACCAAGCAAGTCAAATTATCTTTTGCCATTAGAGAATATGTATGTAAAGTTACTTGTGACATCATGCCTACAGAAGTCACTTATATCCTTTTAGGGTAGCTATGGCAATTTGAAAGAAGAGTGTTATTTGATGGGTAGAGGAACATCTACACTTTAGGAAAGAAAAGGAACAAATTGTACTTTAACCCGTGACTTTGGCTAATGTGAAGAAGCATAAAGTCAAACTTGGAAGGCAACCACAAATTAGAAAAGTTTATTTACTAGGAAAAGTTTTCTCAAGTCTAAGCAATCATGAGATTCAAGAGCAAATCTTCACCAACCATATAGTGATGATAGACATTAAGGTCTATGCTATCATAGTTCAAGTTCATGAGGAAACCGAAGTGTTGAAGTTTGGACAAAAGGCAAGAAGAGGTACCATAGGGAAAGATACATGACAACATTTAGAGCGTATGGAACAACACAACCAAGTTTAGGGCGTATTGAGTGTTGATGTTGGAATTAGATGGCAGAGAGATACATAACCACTTAATACGACCATGTTGAGGGCATGTTAGCAACATGACCATATTGAATGGAAATAGAAGCTAGAGATATAGGTAACCAAACAATACAATTGTGTTAGGGTTATGTTCATAAGTTGTCTATTCCTTTTACTTTTTTGTATTTTGCAAACTTCTTTTATGTGCTATTTTACCCATAGGGTTTAGATATATTTAGGTCTCTTATTCCTCAATGTGTCATAGACTAATTGGCTCTTATCTATTTGAACATTGACCTTCCTTCTCTTCTTGAGAATCAAAACCCTAGCCAATATAGTTGTAAGATTTTATTGAATCTTACCCAACAATTTCCTTGTAGTCAATTTTGGCGATTCCTTAACTCTTTTATCTTGTGATTTATATCAATATATCAATGTTAATTGCATTTTATTATGAAAATTATGTCTTATCGGTTTAGGAGCTATAGTGAACTGATTGATTTTCAACATTCCATATTCATCATTATTTTCAATTTGCATATCACAGAAGTCATCGTTAATACACCTTTAAAATATCATTCAAGATCATAACGCATGATCCTTAGATATTGCTTGTGAATCCATTGATCTAAGCATATTACTTACACCTTCCACATGGCTCCGGAGAGGCTTGCCAATAGAGGGATATGTGATTACCAAGAGCATATGCCTCAATTGGAAATCAGTGCAAGCATTTGGTAAGGGAGAGACCGGATCCCATGAGTCGCACTAGGCGAGATTGTATGGGTTTATCATGATTGCAGAATATCTTCATATCGTTGCTTATTAGAACTGACAACAAGATAGTAAAAGTGAACATAAGGGTAGGAATGTCGGAGAATTGAAGAAGGGGTGAAGTTACGTTGGTAGCTGCTATTTTTGTATATGCTAAAGCGAACTAATCTCTCTATTATCCTACTTTCTTCTTCTTAGCAGTTCTATAGGTGTAGTAGGTGTCAAGAAAACTATCTAATGGGAAGTGGGAACCTTCATGGCACAAAAGGTGATTCTACTACTAGCTTTTGACAAATGGCGTAGTTCAATTCGGTACAGTTCACCTTCCCTTATTGAACAAAATCTAACATAACGGTTCGATTTTTTTTTTTAAGTTGGATCTAACTATATAGTTCGCTTCATAAATTTTTCGAACCTAATTAAAACCAATTCGGTTTGGTTTAAATCGTTTGTGTTAAATTTTCACTAAATATTTTTATTTCCAATAAATATAAAATTTCAATTGGAATTCACTCAATTTAATTTTAATAATTGACACAAATTTAAGATAAAGAATAATAAAATATGAAAAGTTTGATAAAATTTATGAAGATTGATGGAAAAAAATATAGAAAAAAATATAAAATAATTGCATGAATTTTTTTTATTTAACTAAACAGTTTGATTTAAAACGATACAGTTTAATTTACTATATAACAGAACCGAACCATAAATCAAATAATTCGCAAAAACAAACTGATTTTTTGATTCGTGGTTTGTTGTTTTTTTGCCCAGCCATAAATAGGAGTATCTAAACTATTACATTTTGCAATTTAATACTTCTTTCTTCAATTCGGTTTCAATTTACCATCTCCTTTAACATGAAATTAACGACCATTACATTTTTTCACATGTTAATATTTAAACCTTAGTTTTGATTGGATTTTGATGTCTATATGGTAGTTGTTGGTTGATTTTTGTGCTGACCACATATTGATTTGTAAAAAAAAAAAAAAAACCATTTATAATTTTCTCTAACTAGTGAAATTTTGAAAACTACAAATTTATTTTTAAGTTGGTGATTCCCGCATGGCTTTTGATATTTACTCACTTCGTTTAGTTAAGGCTTATCATTCTTCTGTTTGTCTAACTTAGTCTAAAGTAGTATTTGATTATAAGGGTCAAACTGGATGAAAAAAATAGGATAGGACAAGTATAAAAAAGACCGAATAGTACAAATTTATTATGCTGTATTTGATTTATATATTATTGAATATAAAATTTGTATTAAAAAATTAATTATTTATATTATAAAATAAATAATTTTTTATAATATTTAATAAAAATAATATTAATTAACTCAATATTATAACATAAAAAGATATTTTTGAGATTACAAAACATTTTTTGTTTTTGACCAATGAATTTTATTTTTGCCCTATTGTATAAATAAGTCAAAATTTGAGCCTTTTATCAAGCCTATCGATTTAATTTTTATCAAATCATCAAGCAAATTTATCAAATCAAATAAAGGATAAAATTTTTTGTACGGCTCAATATCACAAAAATTACTTAATCAAACGCTATCTAAACACACCTTATATTTTAGTCTAAGTTAGAATTTATTCCCTTGTAAACATCCACTTGCTTCAATTGTTATTTCTTTATGATTGCACTTTCAAGATCGTGTTATTTCACGTAAAATGTAGCCCCTGTGGTGGTTCCAACGGCACTCTGATTTACACCCTGATTTACACCGTAGACAAGCATTCGAACTCGCAATGACAGGAGACATTATATGCAGATGAATTCAACCTCTAAAGCACTAATAAATTTCTTTTAGGTTTGATTATTCTTGATTTGATATATGAAGTCTTAGTTTATTCAATATTATGCAAGATCAAAAATACAAATAAACGTCTAATCATTTTGCCTTTGTCTTTTTGACGTGCCATTGATTTGTCACTCGATTTATTCTGTTTCAAATGATTAAGAGTGAATGTTCGAATTTTCTTTTAAGTTGTTTTAGAAGGACTTTCTAAGTAGAGATAACTTGATTGGTGTCATCATCAAGAGATCGTAAATTCCTTCGAAGAATAATAACAAGTGTTTGATGTAAGGCTTTTTTTCCCCATAATCTTTATGCTCTAGTGTTGTGTTTTCTTTTGTTTTTGAAAGTTTATTATTTGGTTTTTGCTCCACTAAATTTTATTACTTTTACCCTTTTTGTTATTTTTTTAATATGGTATAATAAGATATTTACAAAATAGATCTTTACACTTTGTGGTTGAATTACAGATCCGTGTTATCATTTTAATCTTGCTATGATTTGTTTGTATCCAAGTGACAAGTAAAATTTCATTCTCATGTCAAAGTATTTAATGGAATTTATAGATGGTGTTTGATTTCTCTGTATATTATGCACATGAATTTCTATTTTTATTTTTATTTTTATTTTATAAATTAGCTATTGACGTTATGGAGTCAATATACCCGTGATAGCGTGATTGTTCTTTTGGCAGATTTATGATGGATTTAAAAAACCTAAATTTATGTTTTCCATTCTTTCTTACTGCACAACTCCTTCATCTCCTGCAAAAAGTGTCCTTCAATTAAGACGTACGTTTAATTGACACTAATGCTAGCACCCTAATTTCAGCTAGCGGTAGGAGAGATCGATCAAAACATTATAGAAGATTACATACAATACAAAGATTTCTCATCTATTGTACAAATATTAGCATGCATTCAAGGCACTCTCATCATTGCCACAATTATATAATGTACGACCCTACATTTACATTGTCAAAGGTACTTCATTGATTAACGTATGACCTTATCGCTATCTTATTTTTAGAATGAATTTCTCGTCTATTATTATGAATTGATTTTTTCAGCATTATTTGAGAAAATTCGTTATAGTATTATTTGATAATATTCTTGTATGAGTACTTGCTTACAACTACATTTGGACCACTTATCAATAGTATTGGAAATACTTTCTAGCCACAAGTTTTTATTTTTTATTTTTTATTTTTTATTTTTTAGATGCTTTTTCGGTCAAGCCTCTGTTGATTATCTTAGCCATGTAGTTTCCAGGGTTTCTTTAATTGTTATGTTGGTTTCTTAGGGGCTATGCATCATTGCTTATCCACTTACATGTTACAAGTGGACAAGTGTGAATAATCCCATATACGCTATTACAACATTTGAAAAGTCAAAAGATGCTTTAGTTATTGCTCTTATTTTAGCATGACCAGATTTTAAGTACTTTATTATTAAAACGGATGCTTCAAGGATAGGGACATTTGCAATCTTACTACAAGCAACCACCTATTAGTTTATTTAAGTAAAAAGCTACCCACTCATAACAAGGCTCTTGCGTATGTGAGAGAATTGGATTTAATAGTGGAAGTAGTACAAAAATGGGGACAACACTTGTTTTGATTTAGTGGACAAACTAAAGCAAGAATGTGCGATGCCATACATTTTAGTAGTGATTAATTCATTAGAGAAAGGTAAAACACTTAAATGTCCATTAGTGTGGAAACATGACCTTTTTTAATTTTTATATCAAGTTATTCTTGATGCCCCAATTAGCTCTTATTACCATAATATTATTAGAATTTCATGCATTTTCTTTTGTCAAGACCTATAAAAGACTTTCTATACATTTCTTTCCAAAGGGTTTGTGAAAGAATATGGAAGAGTTATGTTCATAATTATCTAGTTGCTAGCAAGTTAAATATTTTATTATTTCTTCTTCTCATTTGTAGGCCCCTTTAACTGTATTTGAAAGGAGATAGGAAAATGTCTTCATAGATTTCATAACTTGCCTTCTTAAGTCTCGAGGGTATTTAGTGATTATAGTCATCGATAGATTGTCAAAGTACTTCCATTTAGGAACTCTTAATGCCACTTTACTAGCAATGAAAGCTATAGCTTTGATTCTCCATATTTTGGTGAAACGGCATGAATTCCTTGCATGATTGTTTCGAATAAGGATACAATCATTGTTAGCAAATTTTGAAAGAGGCTTTCTAAGCTCAATGTGACTCAATTTGCAATGAGTGCTACTTACTATCCTTAAAATAACTGTCAAACAAAGGTGTTGAATATAGTTATTCAACGATACTTATGTTGTCTTTTATAAACTGTTCAATTAGATAACCCTTGTTCTTACTATAGGTAGAATTCTCGTACAATATATCGTATCAAAAGGGCGCAAAGAGTACTCCTCTTAAAGTAGTCAATGGCAAGGTACCTCTTCCTATTCTTGCTTATATGTGAGGAACTTTAAACTTAGTTGCTATAGATATGGAGTTGGGAGCTAAAGGTATGTTGCTATGGCTTTATTTTTTTATTTATTTTTTTTTTTTGGAGCAACTTGTTACAAGCTCATACTTAGAATGAAGAATTTAGGAAATGCCTATTGATCAGATGTACAATTTGAGTCTTTATGCAACTTTAGGCATACAAATAGATCAATTTACATTAAAAATTTGGCACAAACTCTCTAAAATATTTTATAGTCCTTTTTCTTATTATTAGTAAAAATAGGAGCAAGTTCTTACGAATTAGAGCTACCACCTTATTTAAAAATTCACAATGTGTTTCATGTTCCAATGATCAAAAAGGAATTTGATTCTACCATACAGTCTTTAGACCTCCTTGACAAGCTATTGAGAGTTCTCTACTACTCATTCCTTTGAGCATTGTGAACACTTAAGTTATCACTCAAAATGGTGCCACTGTGAAACTTGTATGGCTTTAAAGGAAGGGATTGGCTCCAAAAGACACTACTTTATGAGAATCTATCTACTTTTCAAGAACTTTGTTCACATTACAAACTTGAGGACAAGGATGCTCTCAAAGATGGGAAAAAATGTTACAAATAGGGACAAATGAGAGAGAAAAAAGCTAACGTAGCATAACAGCTTTGAGATTATTTGTTCAAATTTATAGTTGTGTTAGTCAAAAATCTACCCATAACTCAATATGTTGTAACAAAATAAATTATAAAAGAGAACTAACAAGAATCGAAATGGGTATGTTACTACGACCTCAAAAATATTAAAGTCTTTCTCCTTTATTCTTCTCCTAAGAGACTGGCTATCTCAAATCAGCCTTTAAATTGGCCTAGCAAACAACATTAAAAACACATATTAGTGAGAAATCTTAAAAATTTCTAAATGCATATACACAAGAGGGTAAATTGAGAGAGAAATATGGTTCCTTTTCTTTGAGTGTTCATGAAATATCTCAAAAGAGATAAATTAAAAATCTTATAGACTAGTATCTATAGAGTTTTCATGCAATAAGGTTTAAATTTGAAGTATACTCGATTGTAGAGTAAGACTATAGAAGGGGATTGGGCTTTGATTGCATTTAAGATAGTATAGAGATTTGCATCCCAAGTTAAAGTTCATGTATATGCTTTCAAGTTCCTTAATAATAAACCTAAGGGGATGTTCAGCTTGAATAACATATAGTGCCATCAAAAATAGCACACTCTTGAGTAGTGAAAGATGACTTCCCTTCAATGGCTAGTGATTAGACCGACATTCTACTCTCCTTTAATCTTTTGAGTGTTGTCATGAAAAATGTAATTTGCTTTTCAACTTTGCTAAAATGTGAAATTCAAGAAGCTCTTGATGAAACAACAAGTTTAGCATCAAAATGCATACAAATGTACTTCCGTTTCAATTGATCTTCTATCCTTAAAAGGATTCTTATTCTTCAAGAAAATTCTTTAATTTTCATGAAGCCATAATATTAGAACTTCCAATGACAAAGACAATGCAATCATTAGCAAATACTAAATGTATTATCATTTTTTTTTTCTTATTGCCAGGTTAATACATCATATATTGGTGTGACTTAATAAAAGAGTTTAATCCTCTTGGTGAATACTCAAAGCATAGAACAAATAGAAGAGGAGAAAGTGGATCTCCTTGCCTCATGCATCTTAATAACTTAAGCTATAAGATCCTTCGTTTGCATTTATTGGAAACCAACAATTGAAAAAAAAAACAAACAATTATGAATCTATAAATTAAAAACAAATCCCAAGCATTCCAACATATTCCCTAAAAAATTATAACCCACTTTATCATAAGGCTCTTTCCATATCTAATTCCATCACCATGTTTTCTTCCTCCAACATTTTTTTTTTAACGCAATTAAGGTATCTCTAAGATATTTCGATCTCGAGATAATATCATAATTTATATCTCAACTTTATCATATTTTGTAATTATACACCTGAAATTTCAACTTATCTAATTATACATCTAAATAAAGATTTAGTTATCATCATTTGTACCTCAATTAACTCTAATTCACACAATTAGTCTAATCAGCATTATCAGTTAATGGCATACAGTCTTAGCAGGGTCCCGCCTACAATCTTAGCAGGGTCATGCAACCCCCTTAAGCATGTGGGTAGCCACCCACGACCATAAGTGAGCTCATACTAACTAGATTTATAATGTGAATTAAAGTTAACTAAGGTATAAAAAGTGATAAATAAATCTTTCATTGGGCATATAATTAGACAATGTAAATTGCGGAATCGACCCTTTTGAATTTTCACAAAACCAGTTTGATTTTCGACCTTGTAAAGAGGAAGGAGAGAATTCAATCTCGACTAACTGTAACCTTAGAAATGCTTTTTGAAAATATATTACATTAACTTATATGCCTTCCATTTGTTAAGATTTTCTTTCTTTGGTGTCAAAACTATTCAAGTGCAAAGAAAGAATTAAGGAAAAAAATGAACTTAGAAAAAGAAAAAAAAAACACTGAATAGCATCCAACACATCAATTTTGATAATTTACTAGCAAGCCTTATAAAAAATGGCCACCAAAACCCTCAGGTCCTAACCAAATCATCATCCATTCCTTCGAAGGCTTCCCATACTTCCTCTTCTGATGGCAAGGATCCTAATTTGATGTTATCTTCGATTGAAATGAATTCATGTAGCCATTGTGGTTTACAAAAGGGAGCAACCACTTCAATAGAGAAAAGAGTTTCAAAAAGACTTGATGCTCAACTCCAATTTTTGCAATTGTCTCCAACTAAGTTCCGTTTTATTTCTTGATATATTAATTTTAGATTTCAAAACTTTATGTTTCAAGAGTCATGAAAAATGAGGTGTTTCAGTCTCCCTCTTTTAACCAATTAATAGCAACTTTTTGTTTGAGAAGACCTTCCTCACAAGCCAAATAATGAGAAAAATGAGCTTAGGCTTCATATTTTATTGGTTTAGACATACAGTACTCTACACTTATTTAAGAAAATACAAAGAACTATAGAACTAAGAAGAGGAATTTATGTGTTCACCATCAAAATTAATAAATATTACATAAATACAAATTAGATAAAAAAAATTATCAAAATACCTATTATGTCGTATTTTAAAGATACAACATAGCTATTTATACTAACGATATTTATACTAACGATGCATCTTTAAAATGCAATACTAATATAACATCAATATTGTATCTTAAAGATGCAACATTAGTATATATGTATATATGTTGTATCTTGTATATTGTGACTATGCGAGATAGGTACAAATATACTAATATTACATCTTTATAAATAGTAATGCCGTATTAATAAGACATATCAATGATATTTTAGTAATTTTTTTATATAATTTATAATTATATAATTTTTTTTCTAAAATCGATAAGCATATATTGTACCCGAATTAAGAACCTACAACAATTAGGTTATAAGTCCCATGCATATTGAGTGGATACAAAATCTTCACAACTTGCAATGTACACTATGAGTGTAAGTTTAAAGATCTCAAACTAGAGTTTACCAAGTGATATTGAAAATACTAGAGTTTACCAAGTGATATTTAAAATTCATTTTTTAAAATCTATTCAATTGTATCTAGTCTTATAATTTCATACACACAACCTTAATATAGATATTATTACCATAATGAAAAGCCTTTCTACTTATAAATATATGGTCATTGCTATATTTCATGGGATGACATACAAAAGGTTTAGCACCTTAGGAAGGATAGATGATGCCAGTTTTAGAGCTCTATCTCGAATTAATCAAACGTATATACTCCATTTCGAGCAAGTATACACGATATGGAAGCAACACCAACTCCTTATTGAGCCTTTGCTTGGTAGAGGTCCATGATTTAACCCATATCTTAAGGGTATAATTCTCGAGTTATGGTCACTAAGTTTTATTTTGCTACTTGCAAATTCAATTTGCTAAATCTATACTCTTTAGTGGTAGTTTTATGAAAAAATTAATTTAAGGCTTGTAATTGAAATTTCTTTTAACATTTGATCAAATGAATCGTATAAGCAAATACACCACAAACATAAAGCATGTCCAAGTCGTCAACAAATATGATGTTATTAAAACCATCAAGCCCTAACAAGTAGTAACATTTAGATGTTGTAAAGGTATACATAATGAATTACTCTTTGTTCTTCTAAATAGGTAATTGATAAGTTAATATTTTACTCAACTCATTTAGATGTGTTTACTTTATGAAGAAAGCAGTCCTTTATACTTAAATCTCCACCAAGTTGAATTTAATTAAACCTTATACTTAATCTTAGCTCATGCATGATTTTACACACAAGCTCGTCAAACCTAATTTAATAAACAACTCAAATAAGTTATGCTTGAACTGTTAATAGTAATTCTTAGACAAGGGTTAACCATCTTGAGCTAAGACCAATAGCCCAGTCTGTGGGATAATTGCCTAAGTCCAACCTAAGCCAACTGACTGGGGCCTAAGATTGAGCAACCTAGTCAGTAATCCAAGACAAACCAAGAGGAACGATTATTCAGTAAAAACTACTATTAACAGTTAATAGTGGCCTATGGTTAGACCTTCTTGGGTCCCCATGCTATCCTTCCCAAGCTAACCCTTTTGGAGTGGCCTAATGAGTGGTCACCATCCCTATAATGCCTCACAAACACCCTAAGAATATTCATCCAACCTCTAACTAGAACCTCGAACACATGACCGTATAATGATCACATCGCATTTAATGCAACATGACATCTGCCAGTTTGCTTTCTAAGCCTATGTGGCTTAAACTATCGACCACCATCAAGCATTTATTAAGAAGAGACTAGCACAATTCCCAAAACAATCATTTTCTACCATCGTCAAAAGATTTCTACCAATCCCAAGCCCCCAAAACTTAAGGCCATGCGTTGCAAAGTGATAGGGACTGAAGGGTCTAACATACGATTACTTGATCTCTCCCTCTCTCCAGGTAATACACTACTTTACCAACACCATAGCTTGCACATACACACTTCACTTTCACTCAAGCCTCCATGTTATCTATTCCCTTACAGTTATATCTAACTCGAACATTAGAGTAACTTCATTGAACAACTCCGGCCATTCTACTCACCCTACTGTATTTAATAGTTAGACTTAGGTTTCTAGAACTACTACGATCCAATCCGTCCGAACTTAAAGGCCCATTGCACTTTATCAGCAAAACCTTTAAACGACATGAACTACGATGGTAATAAAATCTAGCTTCATTAAGTTTAAGTTTATAAGCATGCTTGATTTAGCTTCATTAAGTTTATGATGGTAGTAAAATCTGGCTTTGTCAAAGTTTAAGTTTGCAAACTCGCTTGATTTATTTGCATTCCTAGAACAATATTTGTCCGTTTGATTTTTCAATTCTCACATTCTAACAAACTTAGCTTTAGGTGGACCTAGTAATCCAATACAAGAATTCAACCAATAGAACCCTAAGGAAAATACAATTCTTCAAAATGCACTATTGTTATAGTCGTATAACATTATTTGTTAAGGGGGTAACAAGTGCAAGCACTCACTATCACATGCCTTCTAGCAATGACCATTACTAAGTAAGCATAATTTTTTCTTCCACAAGCAAGATAATATATTTAAATTATAATTAAACTACTATTAGAGTGTGTAGTTAAAGGCAATTCGGTTCGGTTCGATTCGATTCGATTCGATACGATTTACCCCCTCTTATCAAATTGAACCTAATATAACAGTTCGATTTTTTTAAAATCGAATCTAATCATACCATTCGATTCATAAATTTTTCAAATCTAATTAAAATCAATTCGATTAAACTCGATTCAATACAATTCACAGTTCAAACCGTTTATATCAAATTTTCACTAAACATTTTTATTTTCAATAAATATAAAATTTTAATTAAAATTCACTTAACTTAATCTTAATAATTGACACAAAATTAAAATAAAAAATAACAAGATATAAAACTTATGATAAAATCTATGAAAATTAATGGAAAAAAATATAAAGAGATTCAAAATAATTATATAAATTTTTTTTACTTAACTAAACGATTCGGATCGATTCAAAATGATACGGTTCAATTCATTTCCTCGAACTAAACCGCAAACCGTTTACATATAACCGAACCAAACCATCAACTAAACGATTAGCAAAAAAAAAAACTGGTTTTTTAATTCAGCTCATAGTTTTTTTTTCCCAACCCTAGTATATGTGTGTGTGTGTGTAAGATCTAGAGTGTATATATTTTTCTTTACCAAATATTTTATCCATTATAAATGTATGAAAGATGAGAGAATCCTATTGAATCACCAGTTTTAATGGCCTTGATACTTGGAGTTCGACGTATAATCGTCAAATTCAACCCAATATTATCAGAAGAACACGATTAACCAATCAAATAAATTCCTTTCCCTTATTGCAATTACATAAGTTGCGGCATCATAGCCTAGCATGATTTATCAGATATAACATTTTGGAATCGCATAACCTGATATTATGATGTATTGATGTGCATTGTTTCTGAAGAAGAAATAGAAGAAAACCTTAATTAATAGGGCACCTGCTGGTGCTGGCTGCTCCTTTTCAAAAGAAAGGAAGAAATGGCTGAAAAATTGCAGAAAGGCCTATAGAAACATTGACATTTACGCTTATTAGCATTCTAATCTATCATTTACAAGCTAAGCATATTGTTCGTGAGCAATTGCAGTCTATGATTTACAGGCGAAGAATAGTGCGGAGTGTGTCGGATAGATTCTGAATAGTTTGCTGTGACTGTGCTGCTTGCAGCTCCTGGAGGGGCATCTCTTCATGACACCTGATTTTTAAAAGACAAATACGAATAAGTAAATCCCCCAGGCCTAAGCAGAAGCGATTATTTAGATGCCAAAAGGAAAACACAATAATATCATACATTTTATGGTAAGATAAGGCTTGGGCCAGATTCATCAGCGTAGAACTTGAAGCAAGTCTCTGGTGAACACCTGGAGGAAGGGGAATCTGCCGCATGTCCAGATCACAATGAGGCATGTTAAACATTTATATGAATGGAGAGAAAATACAATGCATATTTTCAACACATGCATGAATGATCTAGTTCACATGTGCAACCAAGCACATAAAGAGAGGGAGAGATAGAACCTCATTTTGTCCTCTTCGACCCTTTTTAGACTGTCCATCACCTGTAAATAGCTCTTGCAAGGCTTCCCCTGAAATTGATCCAGTATTGTCCCTAAGCATATTGTCTGACAAGAGTGCAATGGGGGATATATCAGTTGCCCTCAAAAAAGGAATGGGCACTGTATTTCCAGCTGCATATATTGACCAAAGCTGCAATGAAAAATTATCATGTATAAGCCGGATAAATAATCAAGCAGAGAAATAGCTTTACGCCACAGCCATCTGAAATTTCTGTCTTATTTTTTACTTTGGATCTCAGCAGTCTGAAAAACTTCATAACTCATGCAATACAAAGGCCTTGACTATCTCTGTGCTACACAGAAGGTCTAAAGAAATCTACCTTATCTTGTAATGCAAAGGCCTTCTTATTGACGGTTTCATTCTTCAAATGGCTGCTATTCAGATCACTGCCATCTCCACTTTTTGCTTGAGCACCCGTTGATTTAAGATTCTTCTCAGAAATAGTAAATCCACGCAAAAAAGGTACTTCTGCAGACCTTGTGACCTGATGTGATGCTCCAACAGTATCAATGTTTGTTGCTGGATTTAAAGCATTTTCCTCCCTGATAAAATCCCCAATAAATTACAATTTTTTAGGTTGCAGAATTAGAGGCAGCTCAGATACAATAACCTAAGGCTCACAGAAACTCAATTAGATCAATTGTTCAAATGGAGGCACCTAAGGTCTGTCAATTTGCCACCTTGACCATAAGAGCTCTCAACATGTCCAGGAACTGGCAATTTCTTGACAGTTGAATACTCAGCCGAGGAAGATGCCTTACCAATCTCATCTCGATCATGGACTATAACAGTTCCAAAGTCACCTGATTGAGACATAATTGGTACAGTATAAATTGAGCTTCCTCAAAAATTGCTTCTTGTGTGGGCTATAAGTAAATGTAAGCTATGTTTACTGTTCATCTGCAAAATAGATAATTGAGGACATGCAAAGGGGAAATCGAACTTCATCAAAAAGTTGCTAAAGGCAAGCAACTTTCCAGGGGAAAAAAAGAATAGAAGATGTACTCGATTCAAATGATTTATATAAAGCTTTTCTTCTATTTATACTACAGGAATGGACTGCTGATTGGTAAGAAACCAAGTCCAGAGAAGAGGTAAAAATCAATTGGCTAAAAATGGTACATGTTGTAATCCATATCTTTCTGTCAAATGGAAAGACGTATGAATTATCTAAAAATGCAGTAAATTTTCTCTATATTCCATGGATATCCCTGTCAGAGACTCAGAGTCTTGACATACATTTATCATACTACCATATATGATGATAAATGAATTTGCAGTTTTTTTGTCTACACATGGCTTCCTATAATATGTTTGGATAAGGATGAGGACACACAAAGGGAAATGAAAACTTCATCCAAAGTTTGCTTAAGGACAAGCAATTTTCTAGGGGGAAGAAAAGAATAGAAGATGAACAGAGTCCAAAGGAAATATATAAAGTTCATCTTCTCTTTGTACTACAAGAATGGACTGCTGATTGGTAAGAAACCAAGTCCAGAGAAGAGGTAGCAATCAATTGGCTAAAAATGGTACATAGTATAGCCCATATCTTTCTGTCAGATGGAAAGACATGAATTATCCAAAAATGCAGTAAATTTCTCTATATCCCATGGATATCTCTATCATAGCTTGACCTATATTGATCATACTACCATATATGATAATAAATGAATTTGCCCGTTTTTTGTTCATACATGGCAGACTATAATAGATTTAGATAAGGATGAGGACACACCAAGGGGAAAATGGAAACACAAATTGCAATAGGACAAGCCACTTTCCAGGGGGAAAGGAAAAACAGAAGAACTTGGTTCAAATGAAATTTATAAAGTTTATCTTCTATTTGTACTATAGGAATGGACTGCCGATTGGTAAAAAACCAAGTCTAGAGAAGAGGTAAAAATCAATTGGCCAAAATGGTACATGGTGTTAGCCCATATCTTTCTATCAGATGGAAGATGTACGAATTATCCAAAAATGTAGTAAATTTTCTCTATATCCCATGGATATCCTTGTCAGCGTCTTCACCTATATTATCATACTACCATATATGGTAATAAATGAATTGTGTTTTTTTTGTCCACACATGGCGGCCTATAATAGGTTTGGATAAGGATGAGGACACGCAAAGGGGAAATGGGAACTTCATCCAAAAATTGCTGGACATCCTTCATGATCAATAATTTTGTGCAGCTTTAACACTGTTTGAAAAAAAAAAAGAAGAAGAAAAAAAAAAGGAGGGATTAAGAGAAAGAACGTAATTCAGGAAAGAATTTTAGGAGGAGGAAAAACGAGAGACAATTATAAATTCTCTTATTTAGATAAAGGAGGGAAAGAAAGTTGGTAATATAATTTTTTCTTAGAAGTATACTTCTGTTTTTAAGGGTAAGCTTGTAATTTTATTAGAACTTCCTTAGATTTTTGTGGGCCCAAAAGAAAATTTTTCCTCCTAAATCCATTCCTCCCGTTTCCCTTCCCTTCTAAAACAAGGAAAATGTAAAATTTTCCCTTCAAATCCTTCCATCCTACTGCCTTCCCTCAATGCAAACATAGTAAAAGGGGACATTTTTATCAATGTAGATGAATGACTCAATGAATTTGCTAGAGGATGCAAGCAATCTCCCATATATAATGCCAGTTAGGACTGCACAGTCAACAATTCTGGTAAGTAAAACTGAATGTCTTCAAGTCAGTAATTTCCTGAGGTCAGTAAGTTCGAATCAGTAATTTAATGCAGGGATTAATGGATGTCATTGTTCTATAATTTCTACACAGCATTATATACCAAAGAAAGATGTAAGCATGCTACAATTACCTTCTTCAGATGCATCAAAGCCATCTGATATTGGTGATCTCCAGATAGTACCAGTTCTTGATACTTCTTTTGTTAATTTAACTCCAACATTATGAGGCTTTGACAGAAGAGTATCTCCATAATCCTCATTCAATTTTGTACCTCCTACCGCCTGCTTTAAGGCGAAGAAATTGATCACAAGGATAAGCACGCATAAATACAGAGGACTGGAAGAAGAAAGTTCCATCATACATTATCAGGTGAATCAACTGGAGCAAGGCTTTGTGCCTGTTCCATAGAGGCCCTAATCTTCCTGGCCTCTTCAATCTTTGGCAACATTGCAGATGCACCACACTGGCATTTCTCAATGAACTTGTGCTAAATTCATCAAAAAGACTATGTAAGATTACAGAATAACTGGGAGAAACTATTTAGAAAAGGAACAGCAAGATGCAATCAAGAAGTGCTAATAAAAAATTCAAAGAAAAAAAAAAGGATAATGGTGTTGTCATGAAGCTCATTTAGCCAGAGAACAGCTTACAGCTTCATTTGCATTCTCAAATATGTGAACGATCAACAAAGCATAACTATACTAAAGCAAGCAAACGTCAGCTTAACCTTCCATAAATGTATCTTAATTTTTCTTCATAACAAAAATTATCCGATTGCCTTCAGTCATCTATCAGAAAAATTGTCAAATGCTGGCTTATCTTCAACTATCAATGATATCAGGAAAGGATTTGGAAACAAAACAGTCAGAGATTATGCAGTCCAAGAAATCATTAAAATGGAACCTTCAGAAAGTGTTGGGACAGATTGAATACATCGTAACCTAGATTAGACATTGTAAATACATACAAATGTCTGAAACAGACACATCATGATGGAGTAAAAAGATCATTTCTAGTAATGGAAACAATAAGAGGAAAAAAAGACCAGCTGACATTTCATAAAACATGAGCATAATATGGGAGGGCATATGTTCAATGAGGTCTGCATTTTGTATATTTCTTTTGCCAGCAGCAGTCAACATTAGATGGAGTAGAGTTTTTCCTTTCCCCCATAAAAAATTTGGTTCCCTTCTTACCTAGCACCCATAATAGAAAGTAACGTGAAAGTACTAAAAATCATTTTGGAGGTTCATTCTGATAAAACCTGATAGTGAATATTCCAGTGCATGCTAAACACGTTTCCCCCCCCCCCCAACCCACTCACGCACCCAAAAACCCCATTTATTCCTCTTCGGTAATTGCTAAAAATCTTATGTTATATTGCACACAACCAAATTAATTGAAATGTCAAACAAAAGATCAAAGAACTTTAAATACTATAGTGGCTCCAGTTAACAATAACTTCCCAGGGTTTATTATTTCAAAAAGAATTCAATAAGCTACAAATATAAAGGTATACCTTGAGCATCTCAGCTGCAGTGGGGCGTAATCGTGGTTCTTTTGTCAAGCACTTCGCAACAAAATCATGGAAAACAAGGGACCTAGATGACATAACAACACTATTAAAAGCAGAAACGGTGTGAAAACATTTTTCTTTTCTTGTGAACTCGGCCAGTTATTTTTTGTGTTTGCATCATCTGTTCTTCAGTAACCTACCAAGGGGGAAAACAGGAGCTAACAAACTGGACCAAGTCAGGGTGTTGGGCTACAGAAAGGGCAAGGGCCCACGCACAAGTTAACAAGCATTTGAAAATTACATGAGCCAAAAAGTCCAATCCACACTGTATACATTAGCTATTATATTTTCCAAATCAAGTAGCTGCATTTTAGTCTGTAAACAAACATCAACTAATTATCCTACTCCTACATGATTTCTTATGTCACATAGGTAGTTAGAGCACATTTTGGCACAAATCATATATCATCAGGATTTTGGCCTTAGGGAAAATTAGCATATATAAACCATACATTGTTCTTAATACAAGTCGAGGAAAGATTGCAGAAAACTTCACCCCCATTTATCAAAGGGTTGGCATATGAACAACTGGCTTTAGTAGTGATGGAGGAGATAGAGACAATGGTTTTAGGCTGCCTCCACTAAAGCATGGTGAGAATACTCTGTCGCAACACTCTACCTAAACCACATGAAGTGCCATTCTACTCTACTCCTGCTTGTCCCACAGCTACTAAAAAAAATAGGGAAGCTGGTAATTCTGGCATTGCAGGTAACAATATTCAAGGCACAAAGGGGAACCAACAATTTTTCCTATGCCAAATTCCAGATAAAAAACGCAAAGTTCATGTTTCAAGGGTGATTAGCATTAATGCTCAACATCAGTGTCCTAACAAGACCTTTTTCAAGGTAAGTAAGAATATTCATTGCATGTAAGGATATAGCAGGAAAGCGGTACTAAAACCTGTAAAAGAACATGCAAGCTCCAAAAGAGTGAACCAAACCAAGGTTGTGAATACATGTTTAGAATCGTAGTTGAATTGATGACTAATGACAAACTCAGGGATGGATTTTCTCCGTCCATGGAAAATGGCTGGTGAAACACCAAACTTCAATTCTGCCACCACGAAAACTCCATTGAACTCTTCCAGGATACCCCCACTTTATCTTACCCTAAGTGCCTGGAGACTCATGATTAGCTGTAGTAGACTGACTACTTACTGACAGACAAAATGTTTCGGATACTTCAAATTTACTCGATTCAAGCTCAGGAGCAAATAAAGCAACAAGCAGAATGAACAGAAAAAACTAGATAGGGGAGACGGTCTTGCTAAAAATACAACCCAATGGACATCGGAGTTGAAGGGACAAAAAGAAGCAAAAACTATCACCAAGATACTATGGTTGATATAAGATATTGAATAAGATAGGGAAGGTTGCAATAAACTCAATTTACCTGAAGGAGCACAAATGCATGGCACTTTTTCACATCTCCCAATTAAAAAAACAACATGGAGTGGGTGCCCACTCACCTTATTAGCAATATCTCAAGAGACATAAGAATTATTACCCACTGCAATCCTCAACAGAAAAGTGGTCAGATGATGTGAGGCTGCAGATATACAAGTGCTTCTTCATGAGCATGAGTACCCCTGTGAAGGAACCCACAAATTCTTATCAGGCATGTGGATAAGGTTTCCTGCATTACCTTTGTGGACAAGGGCTCCTGGAGAAGGGGAGAATGATTGAAGGAAAAATGTATGGGTTGAAGAACTGATCCAACTCAGACTGTTGGGCTACAGAGAGGACCCCAATTTAAGAAGCATTTGACAAAGTACAAGGGCAAGAACCTAACACACATTATGTAAACATTAGCTATTGCATTTTTCTGCATCAAGGAAGCAGTTGCATGTTATTCCATTAAGAAGCACCAACTTATTAACCTACATGGATTCTATCACATAGTTATTTTTTGGTTAGAGCAAATATTTGACAATCATGCATCATCAACATTTCGGCCTTGGGGGAAGGTAGCACATATAAACCATACATTGTACTCCATAAAAAGGAAAAATTAGAAAATATTCACCCCCAGTCATTTGTCTGCACATAGATTCTGGGTTCCAAACATCCTTTGTTGTGTTTTGATGGAATTCCATGTACCATAATCTAATATACAAGGGAAAAAAAGAAAAGGAAAGGAAAGGAAAGAAAAGGAGTTCCACAAAACATAACTGCAACAACTCATTAAGCCAGGAACAATCTGACCTGCCCATTATATTTCCATACTAGAAATGGCAAATTGTGGGAAAGAAGTTAAACAAGAACAAAAAGGTCTACTCGCACGTTAATTGTATCATAGACTTATGCTAATATTGCAATAGCCAGAAATGCAAGAAAGAAGATTCACTTAAGTGATTGTAGAATTCTTTTGTAATTTTAATCCCCGATTCAGGATACAGTATTTTGCAATCTAAAATCATTAGCAAGGCTTTTTCTTCAAAATTGATAGAGAAAGATTGCTGGTTCAGAATGAAATAAAACCAACCATTTTTCTTTGTCTTCAAGCATTGGAGCTGGTTCAATTGAAATCATAAATAAGACCTGTCAGACATCCAATTCCTTCTGTGTCAATTACAAGATAGTGATGCTCATAAATATTCAATAATTGATAAGAAAGATGGCATAATGATTCTGCAACATACTTACCAAAATAGTAAATCATCATTTAAAACAATAAAAAGGACAGGGTGAAAGACACATAAAAAAGGTGAATAGGTGTCATAATCATGAAAATGGCTACATGTTGGAGGATAAAGTATCACCATGTACAAAAATAAAACAAAAACGAAACAGAACTTTCACTCTCTATTGATATCTTTTGGAGACATCTAGCAGAAGAACTCCCGGGACTTGGAACCTAAGGAAAAGAGAAAAACACTGAGTTCCTATGTAATCATTAATTTTCTTCCATTCCCCTTGATGTAGAACTAAAAGTATTGCATATATAGCACAAAATAATAGAGATCACATGTAATAATCACTCTGAGAATTCCATTTTGTCCTTGCAACTTAGTGCTGATATTGGCAATCACTTGCATTGCTAGCAAAATTACAGCACAAGGAAACATTAGGCTATTTCTTATAAGACTCAAAGAGTATCTCATCCTATACTTGAGGTTTTTCAACGACAAGATAAGAAAAGCGCTGACAAGTGGAGTTGGTGTTTTACGTGATGTTGCATGTGTAGTTGTTGTATTAGGTGCTGATAGTGTATATGTTTAGCGGTTGCATGTAGTCGATGTGCATGTGTATGTAGCTGCCGTAGCAGATATATGTTTTAGTGCTTGTAGACGTGCACCGAGTTGGTTAATAGTTAGTAGGAGAATGCAATATAAATAGGGAAAGGGGTCAAAAAAGAAAAAATCACTAGCAAAATTGAGAACAAGCATACTACTCGTGTAAAATGATGAGCGTTCCACTCAGGTACTCATCACTCCTTTTTCTGGAAATTTCTTGAGAATCTGAGCATATCAATTTTGGTGCCGTCTGTGGATATTCATCATGACTTGACTAGCACCTCATGTTGATTCTTTTGGATGAGATAGAGAAAAAAAAAAGAATAAAAATAAATAACCTCACAGATGAGTTTCAATCGAGATCAGCAAATGTGCAACTACAAATCTATACAAATTACGCTATGGAAACTAAAACCCTAAAGCATGCTATTTCAACGATGAAATTGATAATTCAAAAGGCTCTCCATGATCTTCCTTCACTTGGTGCTTTACAAGAAGAGGGCACAATCCCGATAACGATCATGTATGCAATCCAAATGTTTGACATGATCATGTTGAGCACAGTACTTATGATTGTAATGTTCTTTTTGTTGGCAATCATGGTGATTGCTGATACGATTCCTAAAATTAATCAACCATTACTGCATATATATAAAAGAAATCAATTAAAGGCGTAAGAGTTGCATAACATGTAGAATAGTGTATATAGTATAGTGTAATATATAGCGCATGACATCTTTTGTATCTTCTGCTGTATAGTTATTGTAATAAAGGTGACTAAAGCCTGGTAGGATCTGACATGGCATTATATGGATAGTATAATAATTGTACACGCTATTCAATATAAATAGGTTAAGCTGGAGGAAAAAAGTAGTTAGTTAGTTGGTTGCATTCTTGAAGGGAAAGGCTGGAGTAAGGAACTTGCAGCAATCCTTTGTTTGTATCAGTTGTGAAGTATCAATCTTAGTGACTTGCTTCATAAGCGGGAACCTTAATCAAGTAAGTGAAAGTTTCCAATCCTATTATATGCTGATTTCTATCCTAGTTCATATCAAATTGGTACCATCTGTGGGAAATTTCCAATCACGTGTGATTAGATATGATTAGAATTGATTAGAATGAAATCTAGGGTTGATAATTTGGAGAAAAATCTAAAATCATTGGAACACAATGTTAAGTTGATGAAAGATGAATTGAATGAGAGTTTACATGAATTACAACAACAAATCACTATTGTGGATAAGAATTCTATCTCTAATATCACGTCAATGAAGGCTTCATTTACTAGAATTGAGGCAACCTTGGCTTCCATCCAATCATCTTTACAAGATATTAGTGAAAACAGCATGCGAGTGAGAAATTGAAAGAAAATGTTGATTTCACTTTTGGAATTCAAATTAGATCAAAGCAAGAGAGTGACAAGATTGAGGATATTCGCCTCATTTTGTTGAAGTGAATGAGGAGTTACGGCCTAAGGTTACAAATGCAATCACCGTTCCATCATTCGAAGGGGAAGATCCAATGCACTAGTTAACATTGTTGGAGCGGTACTTTAAAGTTTAAAAGGTGAGAGAGAATCGTAAGGTGGCAGTCACAGCAATGAGATTAAAAGGCATACCATGTATGAGTTTAAGATGTTGGAGAGGAGATTGCCTAAGATTGATTGGGATATTTTTAAGCAAGAATTATTTACTAGATATGTTAGTTTGTCCGTTGGGAATCTATTTGTGACTATTTTAACCTTACGACAAATTTCATTTATAAGAGAATTTTTAGAGTCCTTTGAGACGCTAACTTCTCAAACACCAAATATAATAGAGATGCAAATGCTTGGGTATTTTTTGGGAGGATTAACAGAAGATATTAGGTTGAAGGTTCAAACCCTAAAACCTATGTCTTTGGCCGATGTGGTGGAATTGGCGTTTAGTATGGAGAAGGAGTTCGAGCATGGTATTTTCTTGTCCAATGAAAGCTGTTTGAGTAATGGATCTCATAATTGCATGCCAAGTATTCGACATAATGCTCAAATCAAAAATCAACCTATTGGTTACTATGTTGCTATACAAAAAGATCTTATCAGGCCTTAACCACCCCTATCACAGTAGCTATACAGCAGGAGAAACAAAAGATGTTATACACTACATATTACGCTATACTATATATGCTATACTATACTGCATATTATACAACCCTTACGCCTTTAGCTAAATTCTTGTATACACATGCAGCAATGGTTTATTAGTTTTAGGAATTGTATCAATTGCAACGGGCATCTAGATAGAATTTCTACTGATCGGGGTGGTCACGCGCATATGGACAATCTCGATGGAGTGGCTAATGATTATTAATTGAATGCTTCACACATTCCTCTCCCTTTTAATGATGAACAAGAGCCTTCTATATGGATTATGACCTTGGAGCAATACTTTTTGGTGAATCCTATACCAGTGAATCGCAAAATTCCCCTTGCTACTACTTGCATGCAAGGTTAAGGGATTTTTTGGTTGCACACACTTCAGTAACATACTCAACGTCTTGGTTGAAATGCGCTGGCATGTGAGATGTTACTTCGTTATAGTGAGATGTTACTTCGTTATAGCTCTCTTACTCTTATTAATCTACATTAATTTTGTCCACTCTTTAATAAACTGGTTTAAATGCTCAATATATTGAAGAATTTAAAGCGTTATCATCACAAGCAACAAAAGTATCAAAGATACAATTTTTTGGATACTATCTTGGTAGATTGAAGGAGGAGATTTGTGTCCGAGCACAAACACTAAAGCCTACATTCACTCAAGCCATGGAGTTGTCCATGAACACTAAGCAAGGATTTCACTATGGAGCCACTATTAATATGGGGTAACAATCTGGTTCTTATTATTCTAGCTATGGAGAACCATCTATTGACCAGACTCCATCTTATTCATTGAATTAGCCAACTATGGTACTTCATCTTAGTCTCATTCCTCTTTTGTCCCTTATCATAATTATCAGCTACCAAATATATCTTTTCTACCTCCTTTGTTGAGTTCTCAATCTTCATGGCCCTTTTAATACCCAACATAAATGTCCCAATAAATCATTGAGACCCTTGGTCTTAGAAGAGAATTGTGACAAGACGAATGAAGAGTGGGTAGAGGTTGTCGTTGCCTTGCTAGTACATGAAAAAGTGGAGATTAAGAATTATGATGTGAAATTCAGTGGATTCTTTTTTCAAATTAACTATGTTATCTTTGTCAAGGCCCATTGGACTACAAATACTGAAATTTCATGTTCAGCTTTATTCGTATCCTAGTGTGATGCTTGTGGATAGTAGTGCTAGCTACAAGTTTAATTCTAAAGAGTATGTGGAGCATATGAAGTTTCATATTAGTGTCATGGCCCCTTTTCTTGTTGCTTTAGGGATGGAAATATCATTACTTTTACAAGTAAATGTCGTCACTTAGAGTTGCATGTTGATACCGTTATTTTTACTATTTCTTGCCATGAATGAGAACTTGAGGGGTAGATATCCTTTTGGACATCCCTTGGTTGAATACAAGAAAATAAAGTGGATTAGAGAGATATGACAATAAAAATTCCCAATGTAGATGGTGAATTTGTCTTAAATGGAGATCCTAATTAGTTCAAATCTCCTAATTATACGAAATCTTTACACAAACATAATGGTATGGAGTACAAAGGGGTATCATGGCAAGTTGATTTACTAAGATGATGATGGCAATGGTGTTCTATCACAAGAAAAGGGAAGTGAGAGCTCGATTTGATAGTTTACAGTGGAAGTAGATAAAAAGAAGAGGTGGTATTGTGATTCTACAGTTCACGATGCATGGATCATCATATTCCACTTGAAGTAGGGCAAGAGCCAACAAATGTTTTACCATATCGATACACCCGAGTGCAAAAGACAAAAATTGAGAAGTTAATATGGAGATGTCGGCTACAGGAATTACTCAACCAAGTTCTAGTCCATTTTCAAGTCTGATGATAATGTTAAAAGAAAGACCGCTCATAAAGATTTTGTGTAGACTAGAAAGCCATGAACAAAGCAATAATACCCAATAAATATCCCAATCCTATAATAGAGGAGTTATTAGATAAACTTTTTGGAGCTATTATATTTTTTAGATCTCACCTAAAAGTGGGTTATCACCAAGTTCGGGTAACAACTAACGATATATCTAAAACTCTTTTAGGACACATGAAAGACATTATAAGCTTCTTGTTATGCCCTTTGGGCTTACAAACACACCCACAGTTTTTCAAGAGGTGATAAATAACTTGTTTAAGCCCTATATTCAAGTCGATATGCTTGTATTTTCCAATGATACATTGATACATCATGTTAAGATGAAAAAACATTTGTTGCACTTGAGAGTGGTCTTTAAATTGTTGAAAAAAGCTCAGTTTTCAGCTAACCAAAAAAAAAAAATTCATTTGGCCAACAATATCTAGAGTATGACAATGATGGAGTGGCCTACTCCAAATACTATGAAGAGCTTGCATGGATTTTTAGGGTTATTGGGCTATTGTACAAAATTTATCAAGGACTATGGCAAAAGAATTCGACAACTTGCCAATCTATTGAAGAAAAATATCTTTGAGTGGAATATGGAAGTGGAGATGGCTTCTAGACAACTTAATGGTGCTCTTGTGCAAGTCCCCGTTTTTGCTATGCCTAATTCTAGCCGCCCTTTATCGTTAAATGTGATATTTCAGGGCAAGGATCAGGTGTGGTTCTTCAACAAGATGGCTATGGCTCCAATTGCATATTACAATAAAGCACTTTCCAATAGAACTTGGTCAAAGTCAACCCATTAAAAATAGCATATGGCTCCAATGTAGGCTATAAATCATTGGCATCCTTATCTATTAGGTTTGAAGTTTATTGTCAAAACCAACCATAAATCATTGAAATATTTATAGACGCATATGGTAACAACTCCTACTCAACAAAATTGGCTTTACAAATTGTTGAGTTATGATTTCAAGGTGGAATATAGATATGGGTTTGAGAACAAATCAACGGATGCATTGTCAAGGCAATATGATGCTGGGAGTAATGATAATTTGGCTGGACATTCTGGTTCTGTTGGAGGTGCTGTAGGAGCTAACACTTCAGGGATGGGCATCAGTGGTACTTAGTTAATTCAGTGAACTTGTCTGTTACTGCTGCCTTATGTGGGAATTCTGGTCGTATTTGGACTGATTTGAAGGAGATCCAAGACGCCATAATGGATTATCCTCAATTATCAGCAAAAGTGGAATTGCTACAACAAAGGTGAACACACTAAAGAGGGGTTTAATTTGAGAAATGATGGCCATTTTATCATGATAGATTGGCAATTTCAAAGAATTCTCATTTGTTGACTTTGTTTTTACATGAATCTCATGCATCCACTATGGGAGGACCTGCTGTTTTTCTTAAAACATCCAGGAGAATTGCTTCAAATTTATATTAGTTGGGACTTAAGCATGATGTTGAGCAGTTTGTCGTTAATTGTGTGATTTGCCAACGAAGTAAATATCAAACTCTTTCTCCTGCTAGGTTGTTAAATCCATTGCCAATTCCTAAGGCGATATAAAAGACATTTCTATGAATTTTGTGGTGGATCTTCCTAAATCTAAAGGATCTAATAACATTTTTGTTGTGATTGATCAACTTCCAAAATACAGACATTTTTCATTGTTGAAAGACCCATATTCAACAAAGATAGCAGCCGAAATTTTTGTTAAAGAAGCAGTGTGATTACTTGGCATTCCCCGCACTGCTAATACTGACCATCCCATATTAATATGTAATTAGTGTCAATTATTTCAATCTCAAGGGACAAGGTTGCACTTTAGTACTTCAAATCATCCGGAAACAGATGGACAAATGGAGGTTCTTAGTGGAAGCTTAGGAGCATCATCTAAGGTGCTTTTGTGGTGAACGACCAAATTTGGGTCTTCTTGGCTTATGTGGGCGAACTATACTTGTAACACTTCCTACCATTCTTCAGCAAAGTTCACTCCATTTGAAATTGTAAATGGCCTTCACCACCATCTCTTCCTTATTTTATGAATAGAAGATTGCCAATTCCAGCGTGTTGACAACCTTGTGAAAAAGGACTGTGGTTCTCCAACAGTTACAGAATCATTTAGCTAGAGCTCAACTTCATAATTTTGAGCAAGCTAATAAGCACAAGTGACATATGGAGTATAAGGTTAGTGATTGGGTCTTTTTGCAGGTTTGACCAGCTTTGCAGAAGAAGATTAGTGCTAAAGTGCGTTCCAAGTTGTCACCCAAGTATTATGGGCCATATCAAGTCCTTCAACAAATAGGCAATGTTGCATACAAGCTCAAACTTCCTCCAAGCTGCAAGGCACATCCAATTGTTCATCTTTCTCTATTAAAGAGAACATTTGACTCTTTTCCTTCTAAGGTTGATTTACCTATGGACTTTCATAAAGCTGAAGAAGGTAACATTTTTCAGAACCTGAAGGGCTTTCAAATCTTAGGTCGAAAATTTTTAGTGGGTGATGAAAATGAAATTGGTGTTAGTGCAATGGATGGGGCAACCGACTACAGATTCAACTTGGGTTGATACTATCTCCTTTCAACTCCAATCCTTCCTTTCATCCTGAGGACAATGACTGTTTTTTGGGGGGCAGCATCAGTAAAAGTTAAAGGATATCTCATCCTATACTTTAGGTTTATAAACAACAAGGTAATAAAAGCTGACACGAGTAGTTTGAGTATGTGTAGTGTAGCGGCGTTGGTGTTGTATGTGATTTTGTATGTGTAGTTATTGTATAGATGCTGATAGTGTGTGTGGAGTTTTATGTGTATAGCTGTTGTATATGTGTAGCTGCTGTATGTAGTCGGTGTGCACATGTGTAGCGGCTGTGGTGGATATATATGTGTTAGTGTGGTACATGTGGCTAGTTAGATAGTGTCATATTAATAGGGAAAGTGGCCAAAAGGGAAGAGATCTCTAGCAAAATTGAGCATGAGCATACTGCTCATGCGGATAGGCGAGTGATCTATTCAGGTACTCTTCATTCCTATTTTCTAGAAATTTCTTGAGAACCTGACCATATCAATTTCTAGGTCCATCCTCTTCCTAAGTCAAAAGGGGCTAGGTATCAAATTTGCAGTGATTGAACTCACTGGCAGTCATGCCAGAACAAACTATATCCTCCAATGAAACATGTCTCAAGATCAGTCTCATCCTCTATATGTCTTCCAGCCACTGCCTACATGGGTGTTTCCCTTTCCCTTGTATGGAGCCAGATTAACACTACAAGCTTGGTCGAGTAGATATGAGCAAGAATTCTTTTTGTGTTCGGCATGCCAGGCTTACTTCGCTTATGTCATGAGGAATGGAATTAGACCACAGGCATCTCTATGCTGTTTTATGATTGAATTACATAAAACCTGTATGTGCTGGAGCTGATTCCCCAATAGTCAGTCCTTCATTAAAGCATCTAGGGTCTTGCACAAACAAATTTCAAAGAGAAGGATGTTTTGCATTCTAATCACCTTTCTTTCTATGGAAAATGTTCTTGTTTAATACTTTCGGAAAGCATGCTTTGCTACAGATGCATATCCATGAAAATGTCCAATTATTTGTATTGAGTGCATGTCGAATTCTGCGTACTCTCAATAACAGGCATGAGGTGACAATGGAGAGGATGACTACCTACTTGTGCCCCTTCATAGTATTCATCATCCAACCAAGGTAAATACATTTGACTTTTTTTTTGGGGGGGGGGGGGGGGTGGGGTGTGGGTGGGGGTGGCTTAAAAAATCTAGAACTGCATTTCCAAATTATGTACAATGTGTAGAATCCCCATATATTGTGTTTCCTATTGCATTTGATATGACGCTGAGAGTTTTAAAAGGATCTGGACATCAACATATGTTGCCAGGCTCAAGCAAGATTATTGGAATACTAAAAGGATTTCAAGGTTTGAATACTAACCCTCATGGGATGTACTGCTGCTCGAGGGGGGAGCCCCTGCAATTTTCAAAAATTGAAACAAGAATAAATACCAATAAAGTGAAGTTGGCACTAAAGAAGCATATGAAACAAATAAATACAGTTATTACAGAGAGTTTTCGCAACACTTGTTCTTGCCATTAGATTTCACAGGATCATCAAAATTCTATGAATCAAGAAGCAAGTTGAAACTAGTTTCTAGCCACCTTCATATCTACCTTAAAACACATATAATAATACTTCCCCAGAACTTTCTAACAAATCCACAAAGAGAGAAAAGGGGGGGAAAGAAATTAACTTAGTTTTAGATGGTTCTAGAATTCCAATAGAGAAGGTCAAAGCTTTGTACAATTTCAATTCATCCCTACAATTAATGTATCATTAAGGAAATTCATTTTATAATTACACTGTTCTTTCGTGTCAATTAGTAATGGCTATCATATCCAGATGACTATCCCCCTCAGAGCTTTGGTAGAACCAATTGAATAAACTTATAAAAGCAGATAACTAATTGAATAAATTCACATACCTCTGCCATTTCAATTGCAGACACACCAAGTGCCCATACATCCACCTGAAAAGAAAAGAACCAATGTTACCTCTAGTTCAAGCATAAAATTCCATGTGCTTGCATGTGTACTAGCACTGGAGATAAAGAAGAATAATTAAATGCTGTTGCATTTACAGTTTGTACGAGTACAGTGTTGTGTGTATGTTATCTCATATCATTTGAATTTTTTTCGTAATGTTTTGTGCTGTAAACATCAGTACGGTAAAATGTATACTAGTCAATTCAGTGTGCACGAAGAGTTGTTGTCCGTTAGTCATGCATTAGGGTGGTTACTTGTCAGTTATTATATATTCTAGATAGTAATGGTGCAGTTAAGCTTATGTGTCAAAAAAAGAGTGAAAGTAGGACCAGCAGTTGGGGCCTTGTAATGCAGGCTATATGTATCTGAAGAAAAGGGAAATGAAAGGAAGTCCTATTTTCAGAAAAATTTCAAAACTTCAGAGTCCAAAGAGATCCTTGGGGTCTCTTTTTAATCAAGCCCCAAAAGGAAGAGATAGTCAGGTTCTCCCTTTAACAAGCCCAAAAATGATTATGTTAAATCAATACTGCAACGACCAACCATTGTATCTATTTTTCAGTAAGCAACTATAAACTCATCGCTAAGAATTGTCAGTGTCAACAATGAACAAGCAAGATGAAAAGAAGAAAGGTCCAAAAAGGCCATAACATGGCTGCACATCTGGCATTTTCTAGGATGGCGATAAAACAATTTCTAACAAAAAGGTTATCGTTCGAGATCCATTTAAAATATCTGATTTATCTTGCTAGGTAATAGTATTTTATTTATTTTCCAATTCATAACAGCCCAAAAGTCACAGATAACTTAAAATTTTTTATGCAAAGTGAAACTATAGAAGCAAAGATTTAGAAAGATTTCCAATTGAGCCCCTAAGTTTTCTGCAATGTATTGGTTATAGTTGTACAAATGATAGAAAAGGCACAACCAAGAAACTATGGGAATATTAAGTTGTCTCCAGAAAAAGCAATCTCCACAAGAATCTTCAAGTAACAGATACCGCACCTTTCCATCATAGCGGTTTTCCTGAATAACCTCAGGAGCCATCCAATGGGGAGTTCCAATAAACTGCATAAAAAATGTAGCCACAAAAACATGTTGAAACAATTAGTATAATAAAAACAGACCAAGCTATATGGATAAATACTATAGGTCCAACTTCAACAAATGCAAGAGCACAAGTTTTATATCCTGAAGCTTACTGTATTGCGCTTTGACATTGTCCTTGTAAGTTGAGCAGCCACCCCAAAGTCACCTGCTCGTGTAATCCAGAAATCCATATAAGCCCTTTCAGCTAACTATGTCTTATGAACAAAGAGAACAAAAGAACACAAATGATATAGTAACAACCGTCCTAGATACTCATGACACGCATAGGCACTGCATTAGTCAATCTAAAAGAGTTAAAGTGTCAAGCCATATACATGGAATCTACATATCCTGGATATGTATTCACCAGATAAGCGATGCCATACTCCTTATCAACTGTCTCCTTATCTGTACAACCCTGTACCCTCCTTCCCTCTCAGCTCCTTCCTCAAACATTCTGGTATATTATTACATTATATACAACAGCTACCATCACCATAACTCGGTATCCTTTTCAAATTAACCTACTGGAAAAACATTTTTCAGTTAGAAGGACATCTAGTTTGCTCACCTAGCTTGACTTCTCCTTGTTCAGTCAACAAGATATTACCACCTTTAATATCTCTGTGGACCTTGAAAATTGAATGCAGATAAAAGAGGCCCTGAAAAGAATTTTAGTATTACATCATTTTAGACTGAAATACAAAGGATTGAATTTGACTACAATCAATTATCAAAGTCTTTCCAGAACTTGGCACATTGAATGGCCCTTCAATTACAACCAATCTAAAAGGGAAGGCAGGACATCTTGCACAAGCATACAAAAAGAAATAATAATTTGACAGGGAGAGCATTAACAACTCCTCCAGAAACACCTAAATATTTGTCACTGAAGCCAACCAGATGTGCAATACTGACACGGTTGAAATGGCACAAAAGTCATTGTACGAAAATACCTTCAAAGCTTCTCTACATATATAGGCTATTTGATACTCCTCTAAAGGCTTCTCAGTAACATTCATAAGGTCAGCAACACTTCCTCCACCACAATACTCCATCACAATCTGCAAGATCATTAGTGTGAATAGACGATGATAACAAGCCACAACAAACAATAAACATGAACGGAATGAATGATCTAACACAGCAAAGAAATTACACTCAATTTTTCTTACCCAAAGATATTCCTCTCCCTGATAGCTCCCAAGGTACCGCACAACATTGGGATGATTACATTGCTGCAACATCTCAATCTCACCTCTTATTTCTTCATAACCTTCCTCCTACACAAGTAACAACATGGCAAACAACGATCAACTTAAGGCATCTCCACCCAATCTGAGGATAGTACTTTACACTCACTACCCAAAAATAGACACCTGAACTAAACTCTATAACATACCCCTTCACTCAAGGATATCACTTTGATAGCAACAAGTTCCGAGGTCCTTCTATCTCTCGCCTTATAAACAGCTCCATATGACCCTTTTCCTGCCAAACCAAAAGACCATCCTTTCTAAGTTCCTTGACAGAACATCATACAACAGTAATTAATTCCCTTTATCACATTCAATGTCACAGTGAAACACGAATCTTACCCACAATATAGAAAGTAAAAACCAATAACATGAATCAAAACTAGCAATTGTGTCATTGATGTATTACATACCTAATGACCCTGTACACATTCCAATGCTTTTATCATGCCATACGTAATCAGTGTCACATTTCCTTATCAAGAATTGCTTAACAAGTGACCAAGGCACTTACTAACAAAAACCCAATATTATAACTCATGGCAATTGAACCTTACCTACTACAAAAAGCATTACAACCCATAAAGTAAGAACAAATAAGGATATTGTTTATATGCATCAAACATACCTAATTCACTGAGCAACTCATACTTAGAAGTAGGATCTTCCCTCGTAACACTCTCGGGCATTGAACTCGAAGAAATCTTACTATGCTGCCCCCTTATATCCTCTCCTTGAGAAGAACTACCACTCTCTTTTCTTTGCTGTCTCCCACCAAAACCTAAGTCTCCAACCGCCTGCATACTGGCAACAGCCATTCCCATCGTCGAATCCCTAAAACCACCGCCACTGCCAGTGCCACCACCACCGCCGGCCATCTTCCTCACCACAGTACCACTCACCGACTCATCATCACTGCCTCCTTTCTTCACCACGAAGGTGGAGAATCCACCTTCATTGTCATCTCCGTCGTCCTCGAACGTCTCGATTCTCTTCTTCAAGTTGGAATTGAAATCCGAATAGTCCAAGTCATCTCTGGGCTTTGGAACGGAGCTCTGGTTGCTCCAATTCGTTTTCACGATCATTGTGCCATAATCCTCCGCGCTTGGATCGTTATCATAGTCAATCGAGGAGCCTCCGCCAAAGTCCTTGGGGAGGCGCTTGAGAAGAGGAGGGAGAGAGGGGTCGTCTTCTTCTTCTTCATCGACTCCGACGACGTCGTCGTTTTTGTATATCATTGTAGCGTAAATGTCCGGTTGTTCCTCCTCTTCGTCGTGAAGCTTTTCTTTATCGGACTCGGAGGTTTCACCGTGAACGACGAAAGTAGAATTGATATCGGACTTCGTCGGCGATTTGAGGTTCCGGCGAGATGTCGGAGTAAGATCCATTTTGGCGGGCAGAGTAGGAAGAGAAGTGAGAAATAGTTGAGAATCTGATATATAAATGTTGGGTGAATAAAATGGTACCAAATAACGGCATGAAAATTTTATTGACTTAAATTCATTTTTCCACTTCCCCCAAACAAGAAGAAATATTATTTATATATTACCAATAATCATTTTTTTTTTACCCGATAAAAGATGATGATATTAGCATAATAAAGGATAAATATATACAAACCATTGATACCTCCCTATTATAAAATGGAGCTTTTCAGCTCCCAAATTTCTTAGTATGCTAGCATGGGAGATTTTAACCATCTTTCTAGTCTTTTTTTTTTTTTTTTACTTTAAAAAACCATATTAATATATGTCTCCGTTTAATAACAAATTTAAACAAAATGTTGGAGGAAAATCCAAAAACACTTCGTCATCTTTCTCCTTCTAAAAACATCCTGTCAGCTACTGAATACTTCTTTCGAAAATGCTTTTAACTTTCCATTGTTGGAGGTGAAAGAGTCTTTCCCTACAGGTCATAACAACATCATAGAAAAGGAAGCTTGTAATTTAGATTATCATTTCAAAAGTAAAATTGCAACTTTGGCGTCAACATTAATATCAACTAAAAAAAAAAAACTTCTTGTAAGCAAAAGGTAATTCCCGCATAAGTAATCCAAAGCTCAGTTCATATCTAGATGTCCAATCTTTCTCGGAAAACTAAAATGCCTTCTTCCATTATGGTCTCTCAAACTCCTCCTATAGCTGCTTGTTTGGTTGATGTCAAAACTAATCCATCAATATTTGAGCTTTACCCTGCCAAATATTAGAGGAGCCCAAAGAAGATTTTACTGCTCAACACCATATAAAATGGCTTTGACATAAATTGGTGGATGAATTGTTATCTTGGAAAACTTTCTCATTTCTGGAAGACCAATCTTCCACAGCATGAAGCCAAAATTGGCTAAATTTTACTTAGATCTTTTCGTAATCAGGCAATTCATTTTCATCTACTTGAGAAAACTTTATTCATCACATATTTCCCCAAATGACCACGTCTCCTTCAGCTTCATTCAATCTCCTTGCATTCTTTAAAAGCATGTTTAGTGTCTTCATTTGCATAGTTGCATCTAAGACAAGGACCATTAAAAAGAATTACCATTCTTTCTTAGTTCAAAGGCAGTTGGAAGTTCATTGTACCATATTCTACACAAATGGAGTTTTATTTTTTGAGAAAATATAAAATTCCAAATATAGCTCCAATCTTTGCCATCTCTTTTAGTGACTTGCAAAAGGGCCGCATTTATATCGTTAAAGGTAAGATTGTACCTTACTTTTTAGGACAATGTTTAATTACAAAAATAGTTTAAGTTTTGAATAAGTCTGCTTACTTTTTAAGACCTTTTTTTATTACAAAAGATAGGGATCAAGTGTCTTTCACTTCATTTCATTTTAATTCCACGTTGTAGACTCTTCTATTCCTGGAGAAATTTTATAATATAGTCAATCAAAAGCGATAATATAATATGATCATTTTTTAATTACAATTAATTATCTTAATTGATAGTAAACAAAACCTATTAACAGTAAAATAAAGCTATCAACAACCTCATGGAATCTATTAATAATTCCTATAAAAATATATCAACGGTCTCATTTTTACTATAGAAAGTTTCAATTTTACTTTTAATAAGCCTTATTTACTGCAAATCGGAATGGTTTACTTAAGTCAAAATGATTATACCATATAATCACTTTTGAGTGATTGTACCATAGCAATACCTTTTTGATAAAATAGATGTTATTCCTAACCTCTAAATTTAAGAGTCCAAGCCCTCTTCCAATTGATCCAATGAGTTTTTATTCCTTCTGAACTACCACTGCAAAGAAAGTTGTTTGTGATCTAGGTCAATTTTGAAATAATTTTTGCTGGAAGTTTTCCCATTCACATATGATATGCAAGATAAGCTTCAAAAATAGATTTTGCTAAAACTATTCTCCCTACCATACTCGAATATTCCAATAAAGGATCCTTGTCTTCCTTACAAATGCAGGTAATACCTTCTTCATCCAATAAAAAAGTTATCATACGACACCACACTGTCATGTTTCCAATGCTTTTAGTTCCTTTGACCTCTCTACAAAGAACTTTCTGGGGTTATCTTCCATGTCCAACAAAGATACTGCCTTCTCCTAGTTCTTGAATACTAGTGGCTTTAGGACATTCCTCTTTAGCATAAATGTCATTAAAAGAATCACGATTGGCTCCTTCCAGTCTACCATGTTCCATAACTATTTGAACAGTCTGTTCCCAAATTTCCATTAGCCAATATTTGATTTTCAGCATAGGAGTTGGAATCTGAATCAGGACTCCTTTTTTGTTGCTTTGGTCAAGCCCATCCTCGTAAACTTTGCCACCTTTCTTTGTCCACTTGCACTCCTAACCCTCTAAACCATGTTGCTTCTAACCATTCACATGTAAATAACACATGTTTGACCATCCCATCTTCGCTATAAAACAATCATCTTGCGAAGAGGCTGCCTTATTGTGAAAGAGATTACTCATAGTAGGAAGAGTATTAGAGAAAGCTCTTGATAAGAACTAGTTCACACGAAATAAACTTTTAATCTGCCAAAGTTTTTTCCACTACATTTTGGTGAATGACTTTGAAGATGATGCTGTGACTTATTCCTTTTTCTCTACCAACAAAATAATATGCTAACTTAATTGTACATGCACCCTTCATGTCCATTAGCCAAATAAAGGAATCAAATCCTACCATTATGCTTAAGGGTATATTTCTGATTGTCTCAACTTCATTGTTGTTCAACAAATCTTTCAACGTTGTAGTATTTCATGAGCACTTTTCGCAAGCATATCTTTACAGACATTTCACTTATTTTCCGTTACTCTATAAGAAACTGATAAAGGCACTAACTTGTGTTCTCAATACTTTTATCCTTTTCTTCTGAAGTTACTCGTCATAGCATCCTTGAAAAAGCATATTCTTCCCTCTAAAATACTACTCCACACCCTAGAAGTCTTACCTCTATTAGAAGCATCATTTAAATTACACTGCAAAAAATAAATTCCCTTTCATCAGTTGAGCCCACAACACCACAAGATTATTTTCAAGCCTCCAAGCTAACTTAGTCAACTAGGTTAGATTAAAGCCATAAAGATCTTTGAAGCCCATCCCTTTTTCCACCTTAGATTTTGTGAGATTCTCCTAACTCATCCAATGAATTTTACCCTCCTCCTTCCTCTATACCCAGCAAAACCTAGCAATTCTTAAAGTCTTGCTTAATTAGTATCAAGATATAGTTTTTACAACAACCATAAACTATCTATCAAACTACTCAAACTTTCCGACGACTTTATCATCTCAATTTCATTGAATTCTCCCTGCACATATTAAGGAACACTTCGCTAGCCTCTAAACTATTACAATAGGACACGAAATGGTGGAGATAAGCATTTTTCAAGCTAACTCCTATGACTTAATGAACTTCTTCAATATAAAATATTTATAGACTAAACTTATTGTAAGGTCAATGACTTTTACCTCATGAGCAATACTTTAACCATAGGACTTGGTGATCAAATGCTGACGTGTATGCCTTCATGAAAATGTCTATACTGTGATTAAATTGAGTTCAAATTGTGGATATGACTTGATTAAACATGATTGGATGACATGAAGTGGTATGAGTATATAACCTAAATGAAAGTCAACAAACATTACATATCTTCCTCCTTGCATTATCAAAGGTCATCACTACTACTCGATATATGGAAAAATTACTCATGGAAGGAAATTCTATTTCACCATTTGCAAACTAAGTGATATTGGGACTGTTGCGTATTTAGCGAAACCAGGTGGTTCCACTCTACCGTTTTGGGTTAGTGAATTTCTTATAAAAAGTTATGCCAAGCATAATGATTGATCATATGATTAAGATATTGGAAATATTTTTGGTGAGGATTTTAGATGATTCCCAAACACCAATTGTGTGGACTAAGTCCCCAACCTAAGGTAAAGGAGGAAGGGATTTGTTCCCTATGCTTCATGTTCACTAACATTGCATATGGTTGCTTATGCATACTACATAATTGATAACTTACTTATCTTTAATTAATATCTAATAACGAAAATATTGTACTCCCATCTCACTTTTGTGGTTTACTCATCCCTCTGTAGATTGTTTTTATAAGTTACCCCATAGATGTATGGAATGGCTATAACTTTACGCGAACATGAGCTTCCTTATTCAAGGTTCATAGTGTGAAATTCAAGATTTCAATGGCAACAATATATAATCTTAGTTATAGACAACTCAATAGAAATAAACTTCTTTTTATTTCTTTAATACCAAGGATTATGTTAGTGATTATTGCCCATCTTACAACTTAGTAGGGGATTCATAATATGTAAGTAAATGTACTATGATTAGCTATAATAATTAAATGTTTACATAAAGTCTTACAACCTCTAAGTGGCTAGGCGACTATTTGGTGTGGGTACAATATGACATGATAGCTTTTGGTCAATTCTTCCAAGCCCAAGTTTTTATTGAATATCCTTCAAACAAAAATAGCAACCTTAACACCTTTAACAAAAAAAAAAAAAAAAAAAATTCTAGGGTTATTAAGGATTTAGTATTGAAAATAAGAAAGAAACCGAAAGAACACAATCAATCTATAATTTATCCTTACAAGTTCTTGCAACAATTCTTCACACTCCTTATTTCTACCACAATCACAAATGATTAAGAACTCTTAACCATTTTTGTTGATAAGGAATTTCTTGAAAAGATCTTACCATTTATTGTTAGAGAAGAGGTCTTTGAAGGATTGAAAAGAGTAGTATTCCTTTGCTCTCAATGGAAGGTCAAAGCTTTTAAGGAAGGAAAGGGACTTTTTTCTTTAAGTTTTTAATAGGGTTTGAAACAAGTATTAGTTTATACCTATGAAAAGAATAAAGTAAACTGCGTTTATTCCTTAGCTTTAAAACAATTTATGGCATTTCACCTGCATATATTTCTTTTTTCTAATTACATAATGATAACCACTACCTATGAGTCTCTAGTTCATTCTTTAGCAAGCAGGTAGTTTGAAGGTCCAAGAGTTTTATAAATCATAGAAACTTTTATACCATAAATAATGGTATCTTCAATTATAACCCCTCTAGAATGTAAAATATATCATCTTTGAATCTACTTTTGTACCAAGCATCCTTTTTTAAGTAACATTACATTCCATTTTAATCATGTTATGTCAAATTAAACTTACCTAATTTATTAAACCAAATTGGTTAAGAGCAGTCCAAATGGTAACATTCATATCAACCAAGTTTTACATGAAAAAGGCATATGCATGGCATATTACCAAAACTTTAATTAAGAATCCGTAATATGTCATTTTCTTATCTTAACCATTATCTACATATCAAAATATATATATATACAGAGAGAGAGAGAGAGTAACATGAGATAAGTAATGAGAAAAGTTTAAAATTTTTCAAATAATTCAAAAAAAAAATTGGAATAGGAAGATATAATGCTCCAGAACCTAAAGGCGCCACAACTGTCACGAACTGAGGACGGTCTAATCATAGCAGACGCTGTATACTGTATGAAAAACCCAGAATTGGTTACCTTTCTAATCAAGAAGTCTTCACACAATATATAAGGCTCTACTAGCTTTCTAGAAGCATACAAATTCAAATGATACCATCACATAACATATTAATATAAAATTTAAACTATAAAGTTTACAGTAAGCAATAATTTAGTACATCTAGATCTATATTATTGACAAAATAAAAACACATAAGTAAAAGTTTTCATAATCAATTCTCTCAACACACTGAATGGCCCGCTCTTACCTAGGTCCCCAAGCTAACCTCTGGCATTCCCCAACTAACCTCAACGAATAAGTCATCCTACAGCAAAAGTCTAAGGGTGTATAAGCCTAAGCTTAGTGAGCAAAACCCTCAGCCACACCACAAGTAAGTTATAAATATATTATATTCGCATATATGAATGAATGAACAAATAGAATACCGTCAATATACACAACTCAAATTTAATGCCTTTCGAAGTCAGGGTTGGAGTATACACGGCACCAGTCAGATCCGAGTATTATACTAAAACTTACTTTACTACGGAACTCTAAGTTCCATACTTAAATCAAAAAATTCCTCTATTTTCATAAAAACCAAGTTCTAGTATAATCGTGAGTGGGCCCTCGCAGTCCACACTCACCCCTAAACGGAGGCCTCTAGACTAAATCCTTAATTAGGTAGTTAGCACCTCCAAACCTAGTATTCCCATAAGCTAAGGTAAGGTCATTTTGTATGAGTGCACCGTACTGAACTAATAAATTTATAATAATAACCCCCAAATGACCTCTCTCTACCTCCATGTGATATGACGGCCAGAATTATGTCTATGCAATACACGTTGATGCATGTACCAATTTCTTCTTATGAGCCAAGTATAGTTAAGTCCAATTATGATGTGACCATCCAATAGCACACATAATCATTATCTATACTACTATGCAATAAACAAATTATTCTCTATACTTAAGGTAAATACACAATTCAGCACATAATAATATACACAAATATTTCCCGACCCCACACAATAATCAATGAACAATATCATTCAAGTCTACTATCTGCAATCACATATAAGTATGGAATTATAGGGTAAATACTCACTCGACCATGACGACTCGCTCTAGTCATAGTAATCAATCGAAAGATCCTCGCCTACGTCGGAATTACTTGATCATTACAATATAATAACAATAGTAAGCAATTAGATTAACTAGTGATTATAGATATATATTTACCTAATTCTACTTAGATTACTATCAATTTTTATCCAATTAGACTTTATTTATCACTAATCGTATGTAACCTCTTTCATTTTATTTCCGACATTTACAAACTTATAGTTGTTTTTCATCGTTTTCGAACACACGTTCATACAATGATGTCTATTTTGGACGTTAAAACCCATGTTTTACAATATAGACTAAATGTATTGAAATGTTAATTATTGAAGCTTAAATATTCTTATTAGCTAGTTTTATGTTTTGTTTTAGTAGTTAATAATTTTATTAACCATTAAATTCTTATACTTAGATAGTCTTATAGTTTATTATTTTAAAAGCTTATGTCATCAATTACTTATCTTATCGCTTATGTCATCATTTACTTGTATCATTTACTACATATGCATACTTAAAAATGCATATTTATCCTTATGTATTTATGTATTTTATACATATGTTATGTATATACTTATACTTCTAATATACTAATATGTATACTTGTGTACTTATATGTATACTAGTACATATACCCATATTTACATACAGTTACATACGTATTTTCGTATGCCCAATGTTTCTTCTTAAGAAAACTTCACAAATTTCATATTTTTACACTTCAAGAGCTATTTTAGTAAAGTATATATATGTATAGTTAGTATATACCGCTTTTTAGGTTATTTACATAAAAGATACTTATGTATAAGGGTTTTCATACATGTATTTATTAAGTGTATTCCTATGTTCATATGCTTAAGTATATATATACATGTGTTCTTCTTACATTTACTAAGGATTTCCTACACTTCTAAACATGAACATAGAGCTTCCACTCTCAACAACACATATGCACATATCACATAAGCTTCCTACACTAACCTAACATATTCATCTAACTACTAAATAAGATAAAAATTTACATGATAACATACATTTCTCTTGTTTGAAATATAAAAAGGAAAGCTTAAATATATGTGTTATTGGTTTGTGTTGGTAAGTAGAGTTGTGAAAATGAAATTTAGAAAGTTTAAGGTGACAAAGCAAAAGGGAAGCTCATGATTTGGGAATGAGGGAAAAAAAGTCTTGTGTTGTCTTAGTTTATGTTTTAAAATGAGAATAAGTAGGGTCTAGATGACGGAAGGGAGTGGACAGCAACAACGGGTGAAATTGGAAAAAAAAAAAGTATAGAAAGTTAAAGAAAATGAAGGAATTTTCTAGATGACAATAATATTTTGTTGACTTTTTAACATGTTGACTTGGTCAACATTTTAAAATTATATGTAATCTAAGTGTATATTGTCACGCCCCGAAGCGGCAGAGTCGTAACAGCCCCGCCGTGTAAACCACCCTAAGATAGAAGTTGGCCTCACAACCGCTATCCTAGACCTGATCTACACAAGGCGTCCACAACTAACCCGCTTTGAAGTAGACAATTTGTAATTTAAATAAATCATTTACCTATAAAAGTGAGGAATTATATATATATGTTATCATTCAATTATTGCAGTTAAAGTTTACAACATTTCTCTATAGTATATTCCCTAGTTATTACATCACTCGGAAATGAAAAATAATTCTAAAATAAAAACTTAGACCTTAAAATATGTGTTTATTCTTCAATGTTTTTCCTCACTCCCCAGGATCCAGCAGTTGCTAGCTTCGGAGTAATTGGTTGCCGCTTCTTAGCCAGCACCTGCACGATGTCTATAGGGATGTGAGCAACCACAGCTCAGTAAGTTAGGATGGAGGACTTAAAACTATAACATACACACAACAAGGTTTTCAATCACTTATTAAGTGCAATGCATGTGCAAGCAAATGCCATCGCACGACGTTGTCCGGCCCGTCGTGAGATTAGAGAAATTGCGCCCGCTCTAATCCGGGTTGAGGAGTTACCGTTAATGCAACAGCTCACGACCAAACCCAGGCTTGTGTAATGGAGACCTTGCTCCTCCCGCGACTACCTTCGAACCACTGTCTTCATCCCCGCCGCGACCTCCTCTCCTGTCACTTAGTTCGACTGAGGATGAAGAAGGGACCATTTTGCAATCCTGCGCTATCCCTTCCGAAGGAGTCGGTATTTGGCCGGAGAGTCCTAAATCCCCTAACGGGTTGCCATGCATGTTCGGTTATGATTACTAGTCGTACATTTGATTAAGTCCAATTTAGAGCGATCAATCATTACATACAATTCATACAATATGTGCTAAAGCAGCAAACTGAATCATAGCATCACCCATAATCAAGCACATGCACGCATTCAACTATCTAACAAGCACAACCAAGCATAATCTTAAGCCTCCAAAATACAGCATCGTATTAATCCCAACTTATCTCGACTCCTCGCTCGCTCACTCGAGGTCCGATTTGCTCAGGCCATCGCCGGTTATCCTTATAACACGAACGTGGTTTCAGCTTTTCATACAACTGTTATAGGTTCGTTTTATCCTATAATACTTATTGTTAGGTTTTGTTTAAGGTTTAATATGCCTAATTATCTAGGTATTAAGTCTTTTACAATTATTCTAGGTTTGGGGTTAGGTTCAGGTTCGGTTTTCGCATCGATTTCTAAACCAGGTTTTTAGTTCGATTTTTAAGTAGTGTTTTATATTCCAACCCTAGAAATTAGTTTCAACCCATAATGTGAAATTAATCACATTATTTCCCGATAACCTAAATACCATCATTACCCTTTGTCAGTGTTTATTTTACTTGGTACACTTAAATCCATCTTAGTGTACCGAATTCACTCCTAATGTGATAAATTTTTACATTTTTCATATAATTCCATAAATTCAAGTTTCCTATCAGATTTATTGTGCATTTTTATTATTCTCAAAATATCAATTTTTATTATAATATTTTCTATTTATTATATTTTCAAAAATTACACATTATGCATTATTGCATATTATGCACATAATGCATTTCTAATATTTCTATTACCCTAATTACCATCTCTAAACACCAATTATTATTTCAAAATGTCTAAATCCATCCTAAATCAGATTTTACTCCAAATTTCCCTAATTTACAAAATTATCCTAAAATATACTATTTTTCCATATTGCCTATTTACTACATAATTAACCTAATAATTACATCTAACACTCTAATTGCTACAAGTATCATACTCCATCGGATTTTAACATCCTAAAACATGTAATTATTCACTAAATCAGAAATTAATCATTTAATTACATAATTAGCCCTAAATTACCCATTTTATGCCTCATTTTAGGGCCTAAAAATTATCTAAAAATTTCGAAAATTAATTTAAAAAAAATGGCTTCATAGCATTATTCTACCTCATATGAGAATCCTACAGAAAAATTTTGAGCCTCAAACTACATCCCTAAGCCTATTTAATTTCCGGTTTAATCATGCTCGGTTTTGAACAATTTGTTAAGGACCATATACTACGAAACATAATTTCATCAAAATAATATTTTTCCTACAAACTACATACAAAAATATCTCAGAATAACAAGTTTCATAATTTTCTGGGCAAAATAACTAATTTTACAAAATTATACAAGAATCGGGCTGGAATTTGGACTCACCGGTTCAGGTGGCTCCGGCCACCGCGGGCCGCCGTGGCCTTGTCGGCCGGCCTGGGCGCTGCCACCACTGTGTGGTGGTGGTGGCCGTCCACTCCCAGCTCCTCGTTTGGTGTGGGTTCCCTTTAAAACCCCTAACTGCACAGTTTTTCTTATTTTTTTTATTTTTCTGGATTTTCTCTCGAATTTTCGACTCTCTCTAATTTTCTCTGATTTGTATCTGTCCAAATGAGCTTCTGAATTTTTCCTGCTATTTATAGACGAATTTTGTAATTATTATGCATTAATTTGATGGGATTTTGCCCCATTTCCTTGATTTTAGGCTTTTTGTTTGTCAAATTCCTATTGGTTATTTTTTTCTTTTCCTGTCACGACCTAATCTTGCATCAGCTTATCCTCTTCTGATTTTTTCTGATTTTTTTTATAATTATTTTGTATTTTTCTTTAATTATTTACTTAGTTTTCGGCCAATTTTAGTAATTACGCGTATTTTTATCTATACGTAAATACATGTAGGGTACACGTGAACATTCCTAAATATTATTTTGGTCATTCTAAAATTTTTAGTATACATATAATCTATCTCTAATAATTTATTAGTTATTATATTACACTTTTTGCCTTTTTGGTAATTAGCAGTTATTATGCTTAAAATTTGAAAATTTTATAGTCTCCCATTTTACTACTTATTTTCTTAAATTTAAGTTTACAGGGTCATTTTTGCTGGTATCTTGTTAAATAGTTTATAATTTGGGTGTGATCGGATCCTTTAGCCGATCGCCCTAAACCTTGTGTTCTAAGTTCAATCTTACAGTTACTTGGCTGAACTTTGGGGCTTACATATATAATGAAATAATTAGGAAAAATTAGGAAGAAAATTAAGGAAATGAAAGGAATATGGGGTTTATTGAAATGATTAATAAGAATAGATAATAAAATCTTCCTTCAAGGATTTATATTCTCTATGAATCACTTGATAAGCTACTTAATGTAATTATCATGAAAAGCGTCATTTAGAGTACTAATACTTACTATATGTAGTATAATCATCAACTAAGTTCTTAACTTTATATAATACTAACCTAGTTATATAATTAGAAGATGAATGTGATCTATAATGCAATATCATAGTTCTTAAAGAATTACTTTAATATTATATATATTTATGAATGATTGAAAGTTATCTTCGATCTTTTACTAATGATTTGGCAAAATAGTAAGAATATATTATCAATTAGGGTTTTATAGTAAGTTACGATGAATTAATACTTTTATATTCTTAAAGTTATAATTTTAGAGTTTTTATTATTTTCGAATGAAATCTTTAGTATTTACATATGTTTAGGGTATAAAATTTTTATACGCGATTGATTAATTATTTTAAGGTTTTCACTGTTACTAGCCTTATAAACTCTTAGAAATATCTAACACACTTAAGTCTACTTCAGTTATTAAGTCAAAATATTTAGAGATTTACAACAACCCATCATATGTCCTGAGTTTTTTAATGATATGTTAAGGCTCTAAAACTGATTATAGTCACCAAGGTCATTTATGATAATTACTGTCGGTATAATAAAAATGAATCTCCACAATGCAAACAACCAAATGATTTACAGATGAATTGTTCCAACCACAATCATAATTAACAACAGTGTTTAATTCTACTCAATAGAACCTATCAACAATGTTATATAACACCATAGATCTCATCTCTACAAATTGACCAAAAAATACTCAAAAAAGGTGTTACTAAATGCCTCTTTTTCAAACTTGATAACAATAGTCCCGAGCACTATATAAGCATTGAACTTTCTCTTCTTAACATGTAATTGAAAAAAAAAAAAAAGAGCCAAAACCTAGTACGTAATGCACAAGTACATACAGATGTCAAATCAATCACACAAATGCATTTAATGCAAATAACAACACAAGAGTAACAATAAATAGTAAGTTAAATTAGCTTCTATTAAGCTAGCAACTAACAAACGGGTACTCATGACCCCACCATATTATTTATAAATTACTTTACTATAATATAAATAAGGTATTGGGAAATGCTATCGCAAGCCCATCCACTTAGAGTCCTTTATGCCTAAAATATCAAATTCTAACTATGTTGTCTCAACATACAAGTCCATTGGGGAAATATCACACAAAAATCAGTATTTTCCCCTCAGAGATTTGCCACTATAGACCCTTAGGAAGAACCAAGCACAACTAACAGTCAATTCTTAAGGTTTCATACAAATTAGTCCCATTTTGTATCTAACCTAACAAGCACATTCAGTAAACACGCATCAGTTGCATGAAAAAGTGAATCTTGATCAATTACAAAGCCTGAATCAACTATAAAATCTTAATCTAACAATGTAACAGTTAGAATAGTAAACTTATATCAATCTTTCATTTAATTGATCCAATTCACACTTTGAAGTAAATCTCCTATCCCGACTAAACTTTAACACTACCTAAGGTATCCTATAACCTTAATCAATCTAAGTTTCTAAGGTTTAATACAACTAGGAAAAGAATTAGGTTTTAAAAGAGTAAAATGCTTGGATAAGCAAAGTTTAGAAAGTTTAGCTTAAAAAACAATAATTACTGCATTAGATTTGTGAAATAAGATAATAATTCATTAAAATCGGTTAATATGACATTTAGGAGTAAAATGTGTTTAAAACTAATTAAAATGGTTAAATTCACTTAAGGAACTTAATAATCCTAACTAAATATTGGAACTTCTACAAAAGAAAGTTAAATGTAACTTAAGATTAAGGTTAGGAAAAGGTTTGAATAAGATCGATTAGGAAAAACAATGGATAAAGAAGAAATTGAAAGTTTATAGCTTAATATGGTTAGCAACATGACCATATTGCTCGTCATGTAACTTTCTAATCAAACTTCCTCTCTACCAAACATAGTTAGCAACACGACCATGTTGCTTAGACATATAACTCTTTAATCCTTCATGCAAAACTTAAGCACAAGTAGGGACACGATCTGTAGCACAATTATGTCATAGGTCGTATTCTTCGCAAGAAGCAAAAATCCACCTTCAACAGCACTCCAAAACCTACTTCTTTCCTTCCATAATGTAACCCAACTCTAAGTATACCTTAAGCTCTTTTTAACCCATCACTAAAACACATTGTTAACATAACCAAACTACAAATTTCAACTCAAATCAACCTAAAATACTCTACTTTCATCAAAACCCAACAACCAACTAAAGGAAAAAAATGAGAGAACCTAATTAAGAAAGAGTGGAACTTTTTATAATCCAATTAAGAAGCTAAACCCAACGAAAAATTACAAATAATAACCAACCTAAGTTCAGATTTCTTAAGAAATGCTAAAAACTCTATGAAAATAGGGGTTTTCACCAAGATAATTAAAGAAAAGAGGGTTAGATACTTCAATTCACCTTGAATTTAATTCAATATGAATTCTACTTGAGCTTTTGAGACCTTGGGAGTTGGTTTCAATTGAAAATAAGAGAAAGTAAAGAAAATAGAAGAAGTGAGAGGGTTTGGCTAAGGTTTAAGATAATGATTAATGTAAATGGGTTTTAGGGTAAAGGGGCTTAAGCTCATTGAGCCAAATTACAAATAGAGTCATCTATTTTGAAAATATTTTCTTGATATTTTTTAGGCATTATGAAGAAGACTCAAATAGCATTCCTTTACTATTTTGTTCTCTCTCTTTTTTTTTTAATTTAAAACAATGATGCAAACAACAATAGAACTTAAAAACATAAAAAGCCAAAAAAAAAAATACCTTTCTATCAAAAGCAAAAAAAGTAAATGGGTGTTCAAAATACTTGTTTAATTCATATATATTACTTGAATCCTAAATGCTACATTATTTCTAGTAACGAAACTGTACATGTTTAACCTCGATTTTCCTTTCCGGAGAATGGACAATCTTCTGCCCAATATTCTTGATGACCTTTGGGAAACACAATAGTGGAAACGAACCAGTCCTTTTATGAAAAGCTGAAGACATTTTTTCTTAAGGCTCGTTGGTATGCTCCTAACATGTTTATTTTGTTGTAGATTTTAACTTCAATTTAAAGATTAGATGAAATCTAGAATATTCAAATTCCCATAACAGAGTTCAATTAAAATTTTTCACATGAATGCCACAGGAAGATCAGACAATGACCAAAAATCAGCTTCTCACAAAATGTTGTATTTATAGATGAAATTCCTGCATCGTATTTACTGGAATTCTACTTAAAATCACATTTACTATTTTTGATAAGAAGGTATGTTCTTTACTTTTTACGTGTTTAAGTTCCATTGTTTATTTGTATGATTGTTTTTGATAAAAAAAAAAAAAAAAAAAAAGAAAATCTCGAACAAAATAGTAAAAGGATGCTATTAGAATCTTCTTTCTTGTTTAAGATTTTCTTCCCCCTTCTTGTGAATTATTTATGAAATTTCAAACTTTTTTCGCTACCTTCTCTGTTTTTTTGAAAGGAAGAAGTTGTACCTTCTATAGAAAATGTTAAATGGGATTAATTATGCAAATTTTTGAGAGTTCGAAGAGTGAAAAAATAAAAAAGAAAAAAACTCATTTTAAAAGTTTGGAGGGTGCATCTAAACTAAAGTGAAAGTTCATGGGATATTTTTTTAATTTTTGTTTTTTTTTTTTTACTCAAGGATGATGGATGACTACCATTAAGTTGCCACATGTGATCATCCTTAAAGGCATGAGCATGAAACAAAAGCTATAATTTTACGTGTCTAATATTCTTTTACATAATTACATGTACTTCACCCAAGTGGCTAAGTTACACCATTGTATTATCTTATTTCTTTCTATATAATTCATACACCTGTATATGACAATAAAGGGAAAAAATAACATAAGAGTAGGTTTTATTTTTTTTAAGCCAATTATATAGTATTATAATTATTAGAGAAGGGGGAACCAAACCAAATTTATTCTATTAGGAAATCGATAAATATATCTCTCGATTATAGCAGTCTTACTAACAATAAATTTTTATCTAAGTCATGAATATATATGGCTCGGAGCTAATGACTTTCGTTATCTTTTCATTGTATTTTCCAAGTAGTAAAGGGAGTGGTGTAATGTCCTGTTTGATATGCAAAATGGAATTGGCTTAAATTGGAATCGTGATTCCGAATTCAATTCCTCTTCCTACTTTTACAAATGCTTTGGAAATGCAAAATAGCAATTCCTTATAATGGACGATTTTGCTTTAAGGGAAAATGAGATTCTACTTTTAAGGAAGCGAATAGCATTTCTAAACATATGAAAGAATCGATCATTCCCGTTCTCATTCAATTCCATTCCATACAACCATTTTCACGTACTAATTCACTCGAATGCCTCTTTGTGACAATATTCTCAAGATTCAGGAAGAACCAAATCATAAACATGACCACTAATCTATACACAATGTTTTGTTTTTTCTTTGTAATAACTTTGGGTTATCATTATATTGTAACCGCTTATCTCTAAACACACGAACTAGCATGCACTATGTAGGTAATATCAAAAAGTGTTCATTATGAGATTTGAACTCAAAATTTTAGATAAATTATCATGAGTGTGTTTTAAATTTTAACCACTAGGTTAACCGATTAAGGGCCTACATATAAGGTTAAATTCAAACGTAAATCGTGATTAGCGTCTAATTATTTCCTAAATTAAGCCAAACATATGTCTTATGAACGAGTTCCTTGGCAATTTTGAAATTCCTGAGGACCTACTAGTTTTAGCGGAATGTTGAATAATTCGAAGAGGGACAAGTAAACTAGAGGTTGTGAACCTTTCTCTTGTTGATCAAGTAGGATATCAATATTCTAAATGTGCTAAACAAAAGGTTAAGGTTTTGGAAATGCAAACGGGTAATACCGTACAAAATTTTTGGAAAGTACATCTTTTCGTATCCGTTCGAAAAAGTTCCGAAATGGAATAATTTCATCTATTTAAAATATATCTCTAAAAGTAATCTTTTATATGACTAAGCTAGGTTGTCCTTATTTGTGAGTTCCTTCAAGAAAATGGTATTTAAGTTTCTCTTCTTCTTTCATTCTATTTTTTTGGAAATAATTATTCTCAAGTCTAAATGAACTCGAGACTCCGTAGTCTTGTCTTGTCAAGTGAGATGGAAACCGACAGAGTTAGCATTGAAACTTATAATCAATTTGTAAAATTTGATTTGATAAAACGAATTAAACATTGACTGCTCCTTTTTATTAGTCCTATGATCCCAATGTTACAAATGTACATGTGTTGATGAAAAATTTAATAATCCTTTACAAACGACAAACTTAAATGCAAAAGGAAAAGATGATGCCCCCAGGAGCTCTTAGCTGAATAATCCACTTAACATTCATCATTTCATGTTACATTATCCTATTGAAGGTCATGAGTTAAAGAAAATTCTTATATAGACCCGGTTTTTTTAGACCAAAACCAAGACAAGGCACCGGATTTTACCCTTACCCGATTTATAAGATCGGGTCTATACTAGTTTTTCTCCCTTACACACCAGCAATTTCAGGCTTGTGAGTTTGATGGAATTTTCGAAATCTCTACGAGCAATCGATGGAGTCCCTGAGGCTTAGAGAAAAATGGTGAATGATCCGAGCCTTTCAGACAGAAAACTCTTTCTGGGGGATTGGAGTTTATCATTGCTTCCTGAAGAGAAATTGGAATGGCATAATCATCCGTAGTTTGAATGTAAAATCTTCGCACCGCACCGTGGTTTGCAGCTGAAAGAGAGAGTTTCTCTAGGACTAGTGCAAAAGGGATTGGCCTCATAGATACTGAAGCTAACACGGCATCCTGGATCAAGAGAAGCATTATGCACTCATATTATAGGCGCTGGCATTATCCTAATTCTGCTTTCATTTCTATCCTAATGTGAAATTTTCGCCATGAGATCTCCTGTACCTTAGCTGGAGTTTGATTGAAGAACAAATCTTTGGCTAATGATTTATCGAGCTCTATAGCCGTCGGAGGCTGATTTCTTCCATTGCCATACAAAAAGATCTGAGCCTGTTGCATCAGTTTACTTGGACCTTCCTGCGGATAAAACCAAAAAATATTCAAACAACGAAAACGAGCTGAAAAACTTGCAAATTAAGTCATGTAATCTTATATGAGATGAAGATATGTTTACAAACACAACCTGGTTTAACAGCTGTAAGAAACACCTAAAAGACCACCTTAATTTCTGGCATATGATATCTACAAATACCGCACCGCCTTTTCTTTATTGTCTCCCTCTTTCTGTTTTTTTCCCTTGTCCTCGATGCTGTGCTTGGTTACTATGTTACCGCTTTTTAGATCTTTGAATAGCGACCATTTTCACATATGTAATGGTGTGGGAACTGGAAGAGCCATAGGATATACCTGCTGGGAGAACATGTCCAGGGTGCTCTGGCCATCCTTCAACATTGCTGCGGCAACAAAAACAGCTTTTGCAATCTTTGATGGATAGATCTCCATGACATAAGAGATGCAAGCTCCACCAAAATCATGTCCCACTAAAATTACCTGCAATAATTTCATGATCAGATGAACCAACTCATACAGTACCTTTGGCATCCTAGATTGAACTACCACGCAAAATTCTGGATATCGTGAGAGTTTACACACAAAATATGCATGATGCACATTTAGTCATACCCCGAACCTCCCGAATTGATTATAATCATGTCAAATCCTTGGTATAATCTTTATATAAAGAGTTCATAGGGGAGTAAGAAAACTTAGCCAAAGAGATAATTACATGGGAAATATATTAGCAAAGAAGCAAAATTTAGGCGGTTGAAACCACCCAACTCTATCAACTCCTTCCACTTGCTTTTTAACACATACATTAGAAGATTATATCTCATTTAAAATCTTTTTTTCCTATACAAATGGAAGGAATTGCAAGGGGCTATCCATCTACTATCCCAAATAATATGCATAAGAGGGACATAAAAGGGGTTTGGAGTGAACATAACACTATACAGTGCTCGCGACAGACATGTTGATAAATGCTAAAGGGATGTTGCACCTTTTCGCTTTCTTCTAGCTTTTCAAGTACTTCAACTAGGGGCTTCACATATTGTGCCATTCCCTTTATGCTGTTAGTATCAATTGAATGAACTCCTGAACCGGTTAAATCAACTGCATCCACTTTGAACCCAGCTTCGGTTAAGAGTGTCATAGTTTTATACCAGCACCATGCACCAAATCCTCCTCCATGAACAAGTACAAAATGTCTGGTTTCCAAGCTCTCCATTTCCACATCCTACAAATAATTAATAAAGTCAGGACAAATACTATGATGTCATGACATCCATTAGATGAGACCCTTCTTTGCTTATGAACTCCGGATTCATGTTATAATGTTTGGTGGACAGAAGAAGCTATTAGATCATTCACAGTTTAGTACATTCTTTGAGGGGAACCAACACAATAACTACAAGATTTACATTAGAGTCAAAAGCATGTAGACTATCACGGCTATTTACAAGAGGGGAACATAATTAAGATTATTGTTTTGTTCTACAGTCTTCATCCATAGAGAATAGAAGTTTGTCAGGTAAACCTAGAGTTGCATGGTTAGGATAATGATTGTGTTATATATCAAGGTAACCTAGTCACATAAACTAGTCTTCGAATTGATGGACCTAGTTCAATTTCCCTTTGATAGTTGGAAAAAAATAAATAAATAAATAAATAATGCATTTTTCATCTTGCGATAACCGATAAAGCTATGATTTTCTAAATTAGGAGTAGAAAACCAACAATGACAAGATGTTTGCAAGAAAATAGGATTGGAATATGATTTGAGAATCACAATTTGATATATGAAATTTCTATGGCCAGATATATCATATAAATATATTATCATAAAACTTCGTATCATTTAAATAATTGTTTTAGTGAATAAGGTTTTCCATAAAAAAGGTTTGAAAATTCGTTATACAGAGCACATTACTAATTGACTATATTTGATTATAACTCTTCTTTACTAGGGAGAAAATGATGAAGAATCTAAAAGTTCATATCCATTAGATTGTGTGTTGTTTTATTATATATATTTATTAAGTTATAGTTAGTGGTTTGTGTTATTGATTGTAAATATATATTTAGTACAAAATATTTACTTGTTTAAAATAGAAATTTACTTTCCTTTTTTAGTTTAATTTATTTTTCTTTTTAAGCTATTAAATTTTGTATATATATAACCTATGGATCAATGGAAAATATAAAATTTTTGCTCAATGACTCTCTTTGTTTATCATGGTATTAGAGCAAGAAAAGATTATTTGTGAGAAAATACAATTTTGAGAAGTGCAATTTTTTATGATGCAACACCAGTACATGTACTTATAAGGAGAGTGCATTTTCAAGTATACCTTCTTTTGTCACCACTAGCTTGAGAAGATAACCCTCCAGCTTAGGAAGATAACCCACCACGTAATGTTCATGTGCCACCATCCATTCCGTCACCAGTTTCACACGCCAGTGAGTGAGGGTGCATGCAAGGCTATTCTCTTCTCTAATTTCGTCGCTTAACGCGTCTAACATTATTTAGCCCAGGTTTGCAGTTCCTTTATGGTTCCTTTGATTAATACTTCTTTAGGAGATCATTTGTTAAGGTATGATTTGTGATTTTGACGTGATTTGAGTCCACGAAGTTAATCATCAGTCTTGTTTGTTTTGGTGCATCCTTTCTACTAATTTGTGGTTCATTAGTTTTACTGTTCTTTGGCGTATTTTGTTAACATTGACGTTATAGAGTGAGCTAACGTGGTTTAGGTATGTATCTAGTCTTTTTTATACTAACTAGGCTAATTTGCAATGAAAGTTTATTTAGGTCTATCGTTTGTTATTTATGGAATTCTATGCTGGAGTTATAAGTAAGATAGAGGACACAAAATCTACCATTATGTCTGATGTGGTGCTTGTGATGTCAAAGATCACAGAACATAAACTCAATGAGACTAACTACTTAGATTGGAGTAAAACTATAAGGCTTTATTTGCAGAGTATTGACAAAGATGATCACTTGACTTATAATCCACCTACAGATGAGAAATTAAAGCAAACTTGGCTAAGGGAAGATGCTCGATTGTTCTTGCAAATACATAATTCTATTGACAATAAGGTAATTGGGTTGATTAATCATTGTGAATTTGTTAAAAAATTGATGGAATATTTATATTTCTTGTATTCTAGAAAAGGGAATGTTTCCCGTATTTATGAGGTCTGCAAAGCTTTTTATCATGCTAAAAAACAAGATAAGTCTTTAACGATCTATTTTATGGACTTTAAGAAAACTTATGAAGAGCTTAACATGTTATTACTCTTTAGTCTTGATGTAACAGTTTAATAGTCTTAAAGAGAACAAATGGTTGTGATGAGTTTTCTAGCTGGTCTTCCACCTAAGTTTGAAGCAGCTAAATCTCAGGTTCTCTTTAGCTCTACTATCTCATCTTTGCAAGATACATATAAACGGATACTTCGTACGAAAACTCCTTAATCTATTCAGACTAGTAGTACTCTTGTGAGTCGTCGTTCTGAGTTCTAAGTATGAAGCGGGACGACAGCAATATAGGAGTAGTGGTAGGGGAGTTGATACTCGAGGACAAAATTCAAGAGTGACTGTATGTCACTATTGTCATAAGCCAAGGCATATGAAGCATGATTGTAGACAATTGCAGAATAGGAATCAGGGATTCTGATCAGCATAAGTTGCCTCTTCCTAGTGCAAACCGTGACTAAAAACAGACGAGGCCAATCGTTGGATGGGTCCAAGCTTGCAAAAAGCTCGAAAAAGGGCTAATGGGGAAAGGTAAGAAAAGAGTGACAAAGGCGAATGGAGCAATAAGTAAAAACTCAAAAACAATTCCAAATGATATGATGCACTAAAGAAACTTTTGAGAACTCATGACGTAATTCGATAGGTGAGATCACTCACTACCTAACCTTGCTTAAGGGAAAGGATAAGAGTAATGCTGAGAGTAAATAATCAGTATTTATGAAAGGAAGAAAGTACTCAAGTGTATTGAAGGTAATCTAATCATCTTATAACTGCAAGTACAGGGGTATTTACACCTACAAACTAAGGCAACTTTCCCAAAAGGGAAAAGACAAAAAGGGCATTTCCTAAAGGGGTAATGTACATGTTACAAAGGAGCAAAAATGAACAATCATTAGTGCTACAGATTCTACATGTGATACTGTATACATGGCGATGCAGCATTGGCAAGGTCGTTAGGAGATGTGGATAAAAAAGTACGGACAAATGAGCTTGTCTGAGCAGGGATGGCTTAATCAGTCCAGATTAACTCTTTCGGCTTCTCAGCTTCTCGGCAAGGATGATGCTGAGTAATTGGGCGGCTCGACAATAGAGAGTAATTGTCAACTCGACATTAGAGAGTAATTGTCAACTCGACATACCAAAATAAAAGGTAGTCATATGGCACGGCATTAGAGGTGACTCGACAAATAAGTACTCAACTTCGGCAAGGTTGATTGGAACAGGAGAATTCGTCGTGCCAGCCCCTTTAGTCCTCGAGCTTGGCTACAAGTCAGGGGTCCCATAGCTTGATTCCCATCATTCCCTTTGGGTTGTTTTGGATTTGGGATCAAATCCAAATGGTGTTCGCTCAGTCCTCCATCAGGGTGGTATGGACTAAGGTCGGCAATGTTGAAGGCATCAAAAACCCCATAGTCCTCAAGTAGCTCTAACTTGCAGGCATTGTCACTAATTTTCTAAAGGATTCTGAAAGGTCCTTCCACTCTTGCAAATAACTTATTCTTTCTTTTGTTCGAGAATCACTCCTTGCTGAGGTATAGCTATACCAAGTCTCTTGGCTAAAATTGTTTATCCGACTGATCCTTGGTCTTTTCACGCATTCTTCCGGTAGCTTAGTCGATGTGCCAAGTAACCTTATCATAGATGTGCTAAAGGGATTGTGCTCTGGCCGAGGCGTCAAGGTCCTCTTGTGCGGATGTAGGTACAGGGGCGTAGTCGAAGGGCAACTCGGGATTGAATCCATAGACCACTTCGAAGGGGGTCTACTTGGTGGTGTTATATACGGTTCGGTTATAAGCAAACTCGACCATTGGTAGGCAAATGTCTCAATCAACCAAGTTCTTACCTACTGCAGCTTAGAACAGTAAACCCAAAGTACGATTAACCACCTCTATTTGGCAATCGATTTAGGGGTGACACGAAGTGCTGAAGAGTAATTTGGTTCCTAGTCGACGCCATAGGGTTCTCCAAAAAGTGGCTCAAGAACTTTAGGTCTCTATCGGAGACCACACTTCTTGACACGTCATGTATCCATACAAAAGAGAAGCAATAGCCGAAGCATCATTAGTTTTGGTACAAGGTACGAAGTATACCATCTTACTAAACCGGTCCACGACGACCATTACAGAATCTTTTCTCGAGCAGTTCTCAACAGTTCGAGAACAAAGTTCATGCTTAGTTCAGTCCACGGCCTCGTCGAGACAAGTAGAGGCGTTGCTTTCCCTTGTTCGGTTAGGCACTTGGCCTTTTTGCACACAGCACAGCTTTCGACCACTCAGTACACATCTCTTCGTATTCTTGGCTAAAATAATCGGCCATTCAATAGCTCATAAGTCCTCCTTTCTCCAAAGTGTCCGCAGAGTTCACTGCTATAGGCTTCTTTAATTAATAATTCTCGTAGGGAACAAGTCGACACGCACAGTTTCCTCCCTTGGAACAAATAGCTATCCTCTACATAATACTCATCCATTGTTCTCCCATCCACGCATCGCAAAATTATTGGTCCAAAGTGTGGATCCTCGAAGTACTATTCTTTGATACTCACAAAACCAAACAATCCGGTCCATAATTCTAATAAGAGCGCATGCCTTTTCAAAAGAGCATTTGCAACTATGCTGTTCTTTCCTTGCTTGTATTTGATCACAAAATTGAATTCCTCAAGGAATTCAACCCATCCCGCCTACCACTTGGATAGTTTAGTCTGACTTCGGAGGTACCGCAGTGACTCTTGGTCAATATATATGACAAATTCTCTCGGCAGAAGATAATGCTGCCACATTTGCAGTGCTCAGATTAGTGCCAAGAGCTCTTTGTCATACATGAAGTAATTTAACTAGGGTCCTCGAAGCTTCTTACTATGGAAGGCAATTGGTTGGCCTTCCTACATCAAGACAACACTTATTCCAATGCTTGATGCTTTGTATCCTTACTCAAAAATTTTGCTAAAGTTGGGGAGCACTAACACCAAGGCGAAGGTCAACTTCTTCTTCATCTCGGCAAAACTCTTCTCCTCCCTTTCTTCTCATCGAAAGTCGGTGTTTTTCTTCATTAATTCAGTAAGAGATGTAATGAGGATACCGAAGTTCTTGATGAACCTTCGGTAAAACGAAGCAGTCTATAGAAACTTCCCACGTCAGCACAAGTAGTAGGGGTCGACCATTCAACAATTGCTCAGATCTTCTCATTATCGTCTCGCAAGCCTCCTCCATTGACTACATAGCCCAAGAATACCACTTCCTCTTAGTGAAAGCAACATTTCTTTAGGTTGCCGAGTAATATCTCGACACGGAGAATGTTCAAGACTACTCAGATGTGTTCATAGTAACTTAGCATGTCGACACTGTAAATCAAGATGTTGTTGAAGTACACCACGACACACTTCTCGATGAAATGTCTTAGCATATGGTTTATAAGCTTCATGAAGATGCTCGGGGCATTCAACAAGCCAAAGGGCATGACCATCTACTCGTAAAGCCTATGTCGAGTCTTAAACACAATCTTCCACTCGTCTCCTAGCCTTATGCGGATTTGATGGTAATCAGACTTGAGATCAATCTTGCCGAAAATTTAGGCTTTACTCAATTCATCCAACATATCTACTAGCCTCGGGAATGGATATCTGTATTTGATGGTGATTTTGTTTACAGCTCGGCTATCAATACACATCTACTAGGTTCCATCCTTCTTCGGTACTAGAAGTGCAGGCATAACATAAGGGTTGAGACTCTCTCTCACATATTCTCTTTCCAGCAACTCATTGACTTGACATTGAAGCTTAGAAGCTTACTCAAGATTCATACGATAAGCTGGCTTGTTCGGCAGTGCAGCGCCGAGTACTAAGTCAATACAATGCTCTATGCCTCGAGTTGGGGGCAACCCTTTAAGTAACTGTTTTGAGAACAAGTTAACATATTCATCCAATAGTTCCTTTACTTCCTACGGTAAATCGTCCTGCTCCTTCATTTCCAATAATTGCCTGACCAACAGGAAGGTCAACTCATTGGCATTAATGGCCTCTCGGAGCTTGGCTCTACTCATCACCAGAGCCTTCTTCAATCCACGAGCAAGTTTCGTCTGTAACTTATGAACTTCTCTCGACGACATTGAATTTAGCGTGATCTTCCAATCATCCTTCTCAAGCATGTAGGTATTCTTGTAACCGTAGAAGATGACTCTCCTATCAAATAGCTACGGTCTTCCTAACAATACGTAGGAAGTGCACATGGGCAGTATGTCCAGAGAATCTGGTCGAAGTAATTACCGATAATGATCGGTAGCAATATTTGCCGAGTGACGTGTAATGCTCCATTTTTACTCAACCAATGCAACTTGTACGGCTTCAGATGTGCAACAGTCAACATCCACAACTTTAAGGCTAGGTCAGCTGACGCTACATTAATGCAGCTTCCATTGTCTACAATGAGGGCGCACATCTGTTCATTCACCTTGTGAGTAATAAGAAATAAGTTCTCTCTCTACTCCTCCATTCGTGAGAGTTCTACGCTCATAGTGCATTGAACAACCATGAGCAATTGGTCTAAGTCCTCAGCATACACATCTTCCTTACTCAACTCTTTCTCGGTGTTCTCCTTCTCGACAAGAACCTCCTCCTCGAGTTCCTCATCTATACTCTCTACGTCTAACTTCGGGATGTCTCTCTTAATGACCATCGTCCTTCAGTTCAGGCACTAAGCAACTATATATCCAAACTCTTGGCACTTAAAGCATTTAATCTAGCTAGTCTTCCTATTAAACCCTTACCCCCTTCTCATACGTTCGAGTCGGCACTACATCTTCAGGTCAGCTTTTCTGCTCAACTCTAATATCAACCCTTCTACTCGGCTCTAACATCAACGCTTCTGCTCGACTCGATTCTCGGCAGAGTCCAGTTACTTGCCTATCTTAGTTGGCTAGTCGGCATTCAGGTCATTGTTCGACTTCCTCTTTACCTCTCTATACACTAGGCAATCCTAACAACTTCATCTATCATGTCAAATTATAGGAGTTTCATAATGTCTCAAATGTTTCCTCTTAACCCACTAACAAATCTTGAAACTGTTTAGGCTGATGATTCTTCCACTTCACATTGTATCATAAGCATTTGGAATTCCTGAATATACTCATCAATAGTTTAGCTTACTTGTCTCAGTTCCTGAAGCCAAATGAAAGTATCTTGGAGATACGTTACTGGCATGAATCCGTTTCTGAGCACTTTCTTCATCTCAGGTTAGGTGTTAATCTCTCGATACCCCTCTCTCCTTCTCATGGCCTGAAAGTTCTTCCACCACATGGCGGCATATCCGGAAAATTCAACAACAGCAGTTATCACTTTCTCATAATCCTCATACTGGTAATAATTGTAAGCCCCAAAATTTAGCCAAGTAACCGTAAGATTGAGCTTAGAACCCAAGGTGTAGGGCGATCGGTTAAAAGATCCGATCAAACCCAAATTATAAACTATTGAGAAGAATATTAGTAAAAATGACCCCGTAAACATGAATTCAAGAAAATAAGTAATAAAATAGGAGACTATAAAATTTTCAAATTTTAAGCATAATAATTGCTAATTACCGAAAAGGCAAAAAGTGTAATTTAATAACTAATAAATTACTAGAGATAGATTATATGTATACTAAAAATAATAGAATGACCTAAATAATATTTAAGAATATTTATTTATACTATATATGAATATACATGTGAGTATAAATACACGTAATTACTTAAAATACGCGAAATGTGCTAAAATAATACTAAATGCTTAAAGAAAATTCATAATTAATTAAGGAAAAATCAAGAAAAATCAGGAAAAATCATGAATCATCCAGAATTTGGTCGTGGCAGCTGGGAAAAATAAGAAAAAATTCGGCCAATTAAATTAAGACAACATAAAAGCCAAAAATCAAGGGATAAGGCAATTGTCTTGTCTCATTTAATGCACAATAAATTCCACAAAGCCCTATAAATAGCAGGAAAAATTACAGAGCACATTTGGACAGATACAAGTCAGAGAAAATTAGAGAGAGTTGAAAATTCGAGAGAAAATCCAGAAAATAAAAAAAATAATAAAAACTGTGCAGTTAAGGGTTTTAAAGGGAACCCACACCAAACGAGGAGCTGAGAGTGGACAGCTACCACCACCACATGGTGGTGGCAGCGCCCAGGCCGGCCGACAAGGCCACGGCAGCCCGCGGTGGCCGGAGCCACCTGAACCGGTGAGTCCAAATTCCAGCCCGATTCTTGTATAATTTTGTAAAATTAGTTATTTTGCCCAGAAAATTATGAAACTTGTTATTCTGAGGTTTTATTGTATGTAGATTTAGGGAAAAATGTTGATTTAGTTTAATTATGTCTGAAAATATAGGGTCCCTAACAAATTGTTCAAAACCGAGCATGATTAAACCGGAAATTAAATAGGCTTAGGGATGTAGTTTGGGGCTCAAAATTTTTCTGTAGGATGCTCATGTGACATAGAACAGTGCTATGAAGCCCTTTTTCAAAAATTAATTTTCGAAATTTTTAGATAATTTTTAGGCTCTAAAAAGAGGCATAAAATGGGTAATTTAGGGTTAATTATGTAATTAAATGATTAATTTCTGATTTAGTGAATAATTACATGTTTTAGGATGTTAAGATCTGATGGAGTATGATACTTATAGCATTTAGGGTGTTAGATGTAATTATTAGGTTAATTATGTAATAAATGAGTAATAGGAAATAAATAGTTAATTTTGTAAATTAGGGAGATTTGGAGTAAAATCTGATTTAGGATGGATTTAGACATTTTGAAATAATAATTGGTGTTTAGAGATGGTAATTAGGGTAATAGAAATATTAGAAATGCATTATGTGCATAATATGCAATAATGCATAATGTGTAATTATTGAAAATATAATAAATAGAAAATATTATAATAAAAATTTATATTTTGAGAATAATAAAGATGCACAATAAATCTGATAGGAAACTTGAATTTATGGAATTATACGAAAAATGTAAAAATTTGTCACATTAGGAGTGAATTCGGTACACTGATATGGATTTAAGTGTACCGAGTAAAATAAACACTAATAAAGGGTAATGATGATATTTAGGTTACCGGGAAATAATGTGATTAATTTCACATTATGGGTTGAAACTAATTTCTAGGGTTGGAATATAAAACGCTACTTAAAAATCGAACTAAAAACCTGGTTTAGAAATCGATGCGAAAACCGAACCTGAACCTAACCCCAAACCTAGAATAATTATAAAAGACTTAATACCTAGATAATTGGGCATATTAAACCTTAAACAAAACCTAACAAGAAGCATTATAGGATAAAACGAACCTATAACAATTATATGAAAAGCTGAAACCACGTTCATGTTATAGGGATAACCGGCGATGGCCTGAGCAAATCGGACCTCGAGTGAGCGAGCGAGGAGTCGAGGTAAGTTGGGATTAATACGATGCTGTATTTTGGAGGCTTAAGATTATGCTTGGTTGTGCTTGTTAGATAGTTGAATGTGCGCATGTGCTTGATTATGGGTGATGCTATGATTCTGTTTGTTGCTTTGGCACATGTTGTATGAATTGTATGTAATGATTGATCACCCTAAATTGGACTTAATCAAATATACGACCAGTAATCATAATCAATCGTGCATGGCAACCCGTTAGGGGATTTAGGACTCTCCGGCCAAATACCGACCCCTTCGGAAGGGATAGCGCAGGATTGCAAAATGGTCCCTTCTTCATCCTCAGTCGAACTAAGTGACAGGAGAGGAGGTCGCGGCGAGGGTGAAGGCAGTGGTTCGAAGGTAGTCGCGGGAGGAGCAAGGTCTCCATTATACAAGCCTGGGTTTGGTCGTGAGCTGTTGCATTAACGGCAACTCCTCAACCCGGATTAGAGCGGGCGCAATTTCTCTAATCTCACGACGGGCCGGACAACGTCGTGCGATGGCATTTGCTTGCACATGCATTGCACCTAATAAGTGATTGAAAACCTTGTTGTGTGAATGGTATAGTTTTAAGTCCTCCGTCCTAACTTACTGAGCTGTAGTTGCTCACATCCCTATAAACGTCGTGCAGGTGCTGGCTAAGAAGCGGCAACAACTACCCTGAAGCTAGCAACTGCTGGATCCTGAGGAGTGAGGAAAAACATTGAAGAATCAACATATGTTTTACTTTTCATTTATGATTAATGTAATAACTGAATTATTGTGACTATATATAACTTTTCTCACTTTCTTAAATGATTTGTTTAAATTACAAATTGTCTACTTTAAAGCGGGTTAGTCGTGGACGCCTTGTGTAGATCAGGTCTAAGATAGCGGTTGTAAGGCCAACTTCTATCTTAGGATGGTTTACACGGCGGGGGCTGTTACGACTCTGCCGCTTCGGGGCGTGACAATAATCAAACATACGCTCTACATTTTCTTTCAAATCCAAATACTCATCAGTATTCCCAAATCCATTAAAACTCAAAATTCGAAGCTTCATATGGTCGGACGCTCTAGGGATTCGTACACACTCCTCTTCAAAATACTCCTCTCATCAAGCTCTCCCATGTCTATCCTTCACCTTACTTGCTCGCCAACTCCTCCACCTCAAAATGTTCAAGTTGGGTTCTGACCTCTAATAGGTTGAGCAACTTGTGGAGTATTGTGCACGATTTCAGTAGGTCAGCAAGACAATGCATAAACAGCTCGAGTCGGATCTAGCTCAAGTCGGATCTATTAAGAGATTAGCTACCTCATCGAGCCCCTCGTTAATGCTTCTGAAAGTTCCCTAAGACTGACACTCATGGTAGATAACTCTACTATCATCACAAATACCAACATTCATATTTGGGTCTATCATTTTTTTTTCTCACAGATTCAGAATTTAAACAAACACTTCAAAAAGTGAACAACTACTAATACGGTAGAAAAATGAACTCAATAACTAACTCTGTTTCACACAGGCAAAAAAGAACACAATAGAAATTCAAGAAGAACTAATTTTAGTTCACACAAAACCTCTCCTCTGATACCAAGATGATGCGAACTATGACCAAAAACAAAAAAGGCCAATCGCTTGATGGGTCCAAGCTTACAGAAAACTCGAAAAAGAGCTAATGGGGAAAGGTACGAAAAGAGTGATAAAGGCGAATGGAGCAATAAGCAAAAACCCATGAACAGTTCTAGAGGATATGACGCACCAAAAGAACTTCCAAGGACTCACAACACAATTCGATATGATACACAAATCGATTTGATGAGGTTACTCGCCACCTAACCTTACTTAAGGAAAAGGATAAAAGTAATGCTAAGAGTAAACAAGCAGTGTTTACACAAGGAAAAAAGTACTCAAGTGTATTGAAGGTAATCTGATCATCTTACAACTGCAAGTATAAGGGTATTTATACCTGCAAACTAGGGCAACTTGCCCAAAAGGAAAAAGACAAAAAAGGCATTTCCTAAAGGGGCAATATACATATTACAAAGGGGCAAAAATGAATACATAAGGAAAATAATCATTGGTGCTACAGATTCTATATGTGATATTGTACACGTAGCAATGCGGCATTAGCGAGGTTGTTAGGAGATGCGGATAAAAAAGGACGAACAAATGAGCTTATCTGAGTAGGGATGGCTTAATCAGTCCGGATTGACTCTCTTGGCTTCTCGATAAGGATGATGTGAGTAATTAGGCGGTTCGGCAATAAAGAGTAATTATCAACTCAACATGCCATAAAATAAAAGGCGATCATACAGCACGGCATTAGAGGTGACTCGACAAGTAAGGCCTTGGCCTTAGCGGGGGTTGGTTGGAACATAAAGATTCGTCGTGCCAGCCCCTCTAGTCCTCGAGCTCGGCTACAAGTCAGAGGTCTCATAGCTTGATTCCCATCACTTCTAGTAAGGCATCAGGTAAATCTATTATGGTTTCTGCAGACGAATTTGCTAAGTTCTCACAGTATCAAGACTCATTAAAGTCTTCATCTGCTCCAGTTATTGCCATTGCCGAGTCAGGTAAACCAAACACGTATTTTGTTTCTTTATCTTCCAAATGAGTCATCGACTCTGGTGCTACAGACCACATGACAAGTAATTTCAATTTATTGTCTACTTTTCAAACTCTTACCTCCTATTCTCCTGTTACTTTAGCTAATGGGTTGACATCCATGTTCTTGGATCTGGTACATCCAATCCAATTCCATCACTTCATTTATCCTCGGTTTTAAACTTACCTGATCTATCCTTCAATCTAATTTCTATTAGTTAACTCACTCGTTCACTTAACTACTGTATCTCTTTTTTTCTTAATCATTATCTATTTCAGAATCTTATGACGTGGAGTACTATTGGTAAAGGACATGAATCGAGAGGTCTTTACATTCTAGACATAGAGGCACCAAAGCCAGTTGCTTACTCTAGTGTTATCACCCCATTTGAAGCTCGTTGCCGGTTGGGTCATCCATCTCTTCCTTTGTTGAAGAAACTTTGTCCTCAGTTTCATAGTTTAAAGTCATTACATTGTGAGTCTTGTCAGTATACAAAACATCATCGCATTAGTTTGAGTCCTAAAGTCAATAAACAAGCAAATGCTCCCTTTGAGTTAATCCATTCAGATGTATGGGGTCCCTGTCTAGTGACATCTAAATCTGGATTTAGGTATTTAGTCACTTTTGTTGATGATTATTCTTATGTGACTTGGTTGTACTAAATGAAGAGTCGCTCTAAATTATTCTCTCATTTTCGTTCTTTTTGTGCTGAAATTAAGACTCGGTTTAATGTTTCTATCCAAATATTGCAAAGTGATAATGTTAAAGAGTACTTATTTGAACCTTTCCAATTTTGCATGCTTAATAATGGCATTATTCACCAAACTTATGTAGATACACCATCTTATAATGGTGTTGTTGAGAGAAAAAACAGGCATTTGCTTGAAATTGCTTAAGCTTTATTATTTCAAATGCATGTTCCTAAACACTTCTGAGCTGATACAATATCCACAGCCTATTTTTTAATTAACTATATGCCTTTAGTTGTTTTGAATGATGAGACTCCTTACCATACTCTTTTTTTTAATAAATCTTTATTTCCTATTGAACCAAAAATATTTGGTTGTACTTGTTTTGTTCGAGATGTACATCCTCAAGTTACAAAACTTGATCCTAAGTCATTGAAATGTATTTTTCTTGGGTATTCTCGTGTTCAGAACGAATACAGGTGTTATTGTCCTAGTCTTGATAGATATCAAGTGTCAGTTAATGTTACTTTTTCTGAGGATATTTCTTTCTCTCTGTCTTCTAACAATGAAGGTCAAGGGGAGGCTAATGATTTATTAATCTACATAATCACATCCACTACTTCTACTCTTAAACCTCCCCTTCAGGTTTACTCTTGCTGACAACATGCCTCTGAACTAAATCCCGATGTATATCTAGAACCAGCTTCCTCATCATCAGATCCAATCTCTAAGGACAATCTTTCTATGGACCTTCATAAAGGTAAACGTCAGTATACGTATCATGTTTCTTCTTTTGTGTCAGCCTCTTCTTATTCTTTTGTTACATCTCTTGATTCTATTCCTATTCTTAAAACTATTCATAGAGCTTTATCTTACCAAGGATGGCGTAATGCAACGATAAAAGAGAAGAATGCCCTAGATAAGAATGATACTTGGAATTTGGTAAATTTACTTGCAGGGAAGAAAGCTATTGGATGTAAATGAGTTTTTTATGTTAAGGTAGATCCTGATGGATCAATTGCTTAGTTGAAAGCTCGTCTTGTTGCTAAAAGAAATGCCCAGACTTATGGAATAGATTATTCTGACACCTTTACTCCTGTGGCTAAGTTGACATCAATCAGGTTATTTATTTCCATGGCAACAATCTACAACTAACCTTTGCATCAATTAGATATCAAGAATACTTTTTTACATGGCGATCTTCATGAGGAAGTTTATATGGAGCAACCTCCTGGATTTGTTGCTCAAGGGAAGTCAGGATAGGTTTGTCATCTTCATAAATCTTTGTATGGCTTAAAACAGAGTCCCCCTGCCTAGTTTGGAAAATTTAGTCAAATAGTTAAAGGTTTTGGGATGCAGAAAAGCAAATCCAATCATTATGTTTTCTACAGATGCTCTGTGGTTGGTATTATTTTATTAGTAGTATACATTGATGATATTGTCATCACTGGCAATGACACTTCAGGTATTCCAGCTCTCAAATCCTTTCTAAATAGTCATTTCAAACTAAGGATTTAAGAATGTTGAAATATGTCTTGGGTATTGAGATAATGAGGAGTAAGAAAGGAATGTTTCTATCTCAATGAAAATATGTACTTAACTTACTATCTGAAATAGGAAAATTAGGTGCTAAATCATATAATACACCAATAGTTCCTAATCTACAGCTAAAAGGTAAGTTGTTTGAGGATCCTAAGAGATCCAAACAGTTGATTGGGAAATTGAATTATCCCACGGCCCCAACAATTGATCATTGGAATGCTGTAAAGCAAATCTTATGCTATTTAAAGGAAGCACATGGACATGGTATCTTATATAAAAATCATGACCATACTAATATTGAATGTTTTACAAATGATGATTGGGCAGAATGTAAGGAAGATAGGAGATCTACTTCAAGTTTTTATGTTTTTGTTAGAGGAAATTAAGTTTCATGAAAAAGCAATAAGTAAAAGGTTGTATCTCGATCAAGTGTAGAATTAGAATATAGAGCAATGACATAGTCAATGTGTAAAGTAATATGGATATATCAGTTCTTAAAAGAAATAGGGCTCAACATCTCACTTCCTACAAAATTATGGTGTGACAACTAAGCCACTCTTCATATTGCATTGAATCTAGTGTTCCGTGAACGAACCAAACACATTGAAATCGATTGTCATTTTGTTCGTGAGAAAATTCAGCAAAGGTTAATCTCTACAGAATTTATAAAGACTGGAAAACAATTAGGAGATCTTTTTATAAAGCCTCTAAATAAGGTTTCAGTTAATTATTTCTGTAACAAGCTGGGCATGATTAATATTTATACTCCAACTTAAAGGGAGTATTATAGGTTATAAATATATATTTAGTATAGAATATTTACTTATTTAAGATAAAAATTTATTTTCCTTTTTTAGGCTAATTTACATTCATTTTTAAGCTATTAAATCTTGTATATATATAATCTCTGGATCAATGGAAAATATAGAATTTTTGCTTTGTTTATTAATTTGCATGATCAAATCGAAATATCTACATAATTCCATGTGAAAATGCTAATTGCAAATGCCACAGAAGATTCAAATACACGTGTTCCTATCAAATTTTTGTCTGTTTCATTTGTTCATGTGAAGATACGTTTTTCAAAAAATTTATCTTTTCTTGGGGTTGACCATTTAAACCGCAGACAAGTCCAAGGTGGAAAATTCCAATGAAAATCCGATGAATGAAAGCTGTTTGTTTGAAACATAAAGCAATTTTTCGTTTGATAACTAATAAAGGTATGAATTTATATATATTATAGTATCTTTTGTTTCTAGCAGATGAATTCCATCCATGGCTAATGGCCCAACAAATTTGACCAATCAAAAGTATGCTATTGTAATCAGAGTGACCGAACATGTAGGATGCCCGTCCAGTTTAATAATATGAATATTGAATTTATTTATTTTATTATTTTATTTTAGGATGTTGTATACATATCCTTTTTTTTTTAATTCAGATCTGAATGTGTCACTTAATATAGTTTTTTTTTTTTTAGTTCTTCTAAAAAAAACACTCAAATATTTTGATTAAATATTAGTAGATTATTTTCTTTCCTCATAATAAGATGGCTGGATCATGTTAGGATTGCATTTTGTATCTATTTTTTGGTACGCATAAAATTTTGAACCAATCTTAATCTTCTAGAATAATCAATTTATTATATTATCTATTGATGAATGTCATTTAAGGATCGCCCATGTCACGTGATGTCAATTAAGTTTTGATTTTCAATAGTGCATATATAAATATAAAGTTTTATCATCATATATCCACCCAGGGCCATAATTAAAAAGCCAAAACAACATCTTCACATTTTTAAGAAGGATGAACGCACCATAAGTATTCGTACTTTCAATTTTATACAATTTAGTGTCAAAAGTTTTATTTTTGGCAATTTAACATCTATACTTTCAATTCAGTTGTAATTTAGTGAAAATTTACATAGTAAATTGGATATTAAATTAAAAATACAAACACCAAATTGTTATCCAATTGAAATTAGAGGTATAAAATCATACAAAGAGAAAAAGTTAAAACACTAAATTATTAAAAAATAAAATGCAGACACTTATGTTGCATTTATCACATTTTGCAAAAAGGCAATTACATGAAAATATATATGAATTTCTTTTTCTTTTTTATTCTTAGAACCATTTTCCACGATAATATTATTCACACAAAAAAAAAAATGTATATAAATAACATACGACATATTAGCTTGATTATTGCGAAAAGACATGCATAATTACTGCAGCAACGCTTAGGTTTTTAATTCTACCGTTCTAGTGAATGATGAAAACCAGGTTCATGCGGAAACAAGAAAATCGAGCCGATATTCCTAAACAAACAAAACATTGCAATGAAAATGAACACAAACCTGGTTAACAAGCTTGCTTGGTGGAGGAGGATGAGAATCAATGAGCGAAGGCTGTCTTGTCGTGGAGCTCCTCCTAAGAGCTGGCTTATCTTTACCTCCCTGAGGTTGATGTGCAACCGAACTTGACCTGCTAAGAGGAACAGATCCATTCCTCTGATACTGTTTCAACAGCATAACCGCGGCCATAGCTTGTTCTCGAATCAAAGCATCATCATCGTCATCAGCAACAGCTTCAGGTGCACCACTCTGGTTCTTCTTCACCTTCTTCTTCGAAAAAGTACGTTGAAGTAAGCCAGTTAGTTTCCCAGGAGGACCTGGTAGTGCTATAGGAGAACTAATGGTTCCTCCTGTGATCAGCTTTTTTCTGTCGATGGAGAAGCATGCCAATGAGTTTCCCATCTAAGCTAATCAGGATTTTCAGATGCTGCTCAAAATATGGTTAATCTTTAAAGGTTTATACGGATCGTTAAGATTTACTGATAATCTATATGTGTGTGTGAGTGAATATTGAGAGTTATATAAGACCTGAAGTAGAGAGATTTTCTGAATTGCTTTTTGGTCTTAATGAGAACTATGTTAATATTTGAGCTGATATGAGCAAGTGGTCATCATTGAATAACATGGGCTAATCTAGCCATCATATTGGAGGCTATTTTATATATTAAAAATATTCATAGACCTACACGTTAACTGGTCCAATAAAAAATTTTGCACATTTACATTTTTTGTTTTTTCCTAACTTTTAGCATGAATTTTAGGCATATGTTAATGAGGCTTATTTGTATCTTTTTTAAAGTTGTGATTAGAAAAATTATAAATGATATTCGAATAAATTATCCTTTTTTTATCTTAATATAATTATAATGATTGGAAAATGAGATGTTAGATGAAGATTTTTGTATTTTCAAATAAAAGGTTTAAGAAATATAGTTTATACATTAAAACAAGTCAAATTTTAATTATTTTTTTCGTCAAACTAATTAACTTGGGTAAATAAGTCTAATTTTATGGAAACTTGTTCCGTATATAATTTTATAAGAATAGTATATATATATATATATATATATATAGTTTTATATTTTAGCTACCTTATTTTAACAAATACACGATTTGAAAATGGAATCAAAACAACAGATAAAGATATTGTTATATTTTATTTGACTTAGATTCATTCAAAACGGTAAGAAGTACGAAGTTTTGATGTAAACAATAATATATTAGAGCAAAAGCAGCTTCTTGTAATGTTCTCATTTGTTTGTTATATATTGTGCATATATGCAATCGGTATTATTAGCTGGGCTGGCTTCCCAGCAGCCATCGTTATTCTTGCCAACCACCTGTATAGTTTATGCCACGCATTAAATTAACTAAATGTACTCTATTTTTAGTTTTAGATTAATTGAGAAACTTTACAATCAAACGACTGCGCTTTATGGGATACTATACATCGGTTGAGTTGAAAGGTAGTAACGGCACCACCTAAATGGAAAAAGCCTACACGCATGCGATTAGCTTTCATATATTTTATTATTATTATTATTTTTTAAGGTATCTAGCAAAAGCAAGATATTGGTTCACACTTATCCATTATTGATGTAAATTTTTAATGTATTAGTATTTTGGATCTTTTTTGGTCTTATAAACGAATCTAAATCGCTTAAATTATTCAAATCAATACCGAAATCATAAAAAATAAAGGATCACAACCCTTTCTTTTTTAATAAGATCCCTATAGTAATGCCTTTTCAATAATTGCTTATCTAGGAAGCTAACTGCCGTATGAATGTACATTAAAATACTATGGCAAGTTGATATAAGAGGTACTTATTTGACCCGTCAAGTCCATATTACTAATAGTAGCTCTCAATGTCATTCAATGTTTTTATGACCTTACATGGTAAAGTTACACTCTTGGATCGACATTAGACGAGTCTCAAAACCATCTCATTTATTTATTAAATATTTGAAATGCCATCAAATAAAGGCATTTTTAATTCAGCCGGACCAACTAATTATTAACATTAAGAGATGCAAAAGCCAAAAGATACCGTAAAACATCCACTCACAAATATATTCACTTTACTGAATGGAATGAAAAAGGAATATAATTAGAATTCTTTAAAAATATAATAAAGATATAATATCTATTACTTTATTTAATTGGATTAATAAACAATTTTAAAATAGACACTTAATAAAACTTTAATAACTAAATTACCCTTATTTCATTTTCTTTTCTTTCTTAAGTAATTCTAAGGTAATAAGTGATGATAGTGAAAATCGACTACAGGGTGGAGGCAATGGTAATAGTCTACGGCGTTGGCGATAGCGATAGCGATAGCGATAATAATGACAGTAACAGTGGCGATAGTTGATAGTGGTGGCGATGGTTGGGGTAGCGGCTTGAAGGGTAGGTAAGGATAGTTGCAACAGTGATGACAACAGTAGTAGTGGTGATAATAACATTAGTCAAAGGTAGTGGCAGTAGTAGTGGCTACGATGACAACAGTGGTAACGACAATGGCAGTGATGACAACAACGATGATGCAAGGTGATGGTGGTGGCACTAGTCAATGATAATGATAGTGGCGATAATACTAGTGGTGGTGGTGGTGGTGGTAATTAATGGGTGGTAGTAATGATTAATGGTTGATGGTGATGATTAATGGTTGATGGTGATAGTGGCGATCACAATAAGTAATGGTGATTGTAACAGCGATAGCAATGGCGGCAACAGCGATGGCAGTAGCGGTGGCGATAGTAATAGCGGTAGTCAACAATAGCAATACTAATAGTAGTTGTCAATAGTGGCCAATAGTAGTAATAGTAATAATAGTGGTGGTCATCGTTAAATTAACATGAGATTATTTTTGGAAAAAATGTGAAATTTTATAAGGAATTGTGATTTTTTTGTTGAATTAAGAAATCTTTATTACTTAATTTCACGTAATAGGAATTCTTAAAAAATTGCGATTCGAAAATAAAAAATCAAGTGAACGCTATAATAAAGAATAAAGTAAGAATTGAATTCCAATTCTCCTTAAACAAACGAGGCAATAAAGACATGGGAATCAATAATATTGGATGAATATTAGCTGAATGAAAAACCCTTATATTATTTTTTTGTTTATATTCAATCATACTAATCCCAAAAGATACTTATATTATTATGTCTAAACCAGCTATTCGGTCCCATAATATAATTCTTAAAGAAAACGTTTAGGAAATATAGAAGAGTTAGTGAAGGGTAAGAGCATTCCTTTCTTCTAACTTCATTTTCGTATAATACAAACATATCAAAGCATTTTTATGCATAGAAGAGTTAGAAGAGGTTATGCTAATTTGCTATCTTATGACGTAATCTTGAAAAAAAAAAAAAAGAGGTGCGTTATTTGTTTGATATGTTTACATGAAGTAGAACTTTCCGTATTTGCTTCCAAATTCAAATTTTGTAATGGAGTGATAGACGTATATCAAGCTTCATTCGATCCTTGATGGAAAGACGTGCTACTTGATGCTGGCAATACAAAATATAGGGGAAATTTCGAATTCAACAAAATTCAGCATATTTTTTATAGTCAAAACTTAAGGAAAAATCAAAAAAAAGAAATCTCCAAATTGTCTTCATATCATTTGGCCATTGTTGAATATTAAGCAAGCATGACTTTGATGACTTCTACATCAGAAAATTGAAAAGGGTAGCCCTGATCAAGAGAAATCAGCTAGTTGACAGAGACATTTGACATTTTGACACATTTGACGACTTCTTTTCTCAAGTAGTATATTTTGGCTCTTTTTTGGGAAGAAAATTGATGGGTTGATTTAAATTTAAACAAAGAGTGATTCGACCGGGCATTATTAACCCGGAGAAAATAAAAATTTAGGATTTAATGTTTTGCAAATTTTTTGTACCAGTCCTAAGCGTTTCCTTCTTTTTGTTTAAATCCTTTACATTATAAGTACTGTTAAATGAGGACCTCCATTAGACATGTCATGTTTTTCTTCCATTTGTAGCATATCGGATATTTTGATCGAACAACGTTTTTTTTTTTTTTTATTAAATAAATAATAAAAAAAAATTTGAAAAGGTAAAATAATAAAAAAAATAGTAAAAATTGAAAAAAAAATAAAAATTATACAAAAGGAAGAATCAAAAATTAAAAATTGAAAAATTATATTATAACAATACATATATATATAGATATATATATATATGTGTGTGTGTGCGCGCGCATAAACATAATATAATTTTGGTAAATTAAAAAAAAATTTAAGAAAAAAAGGCATCTCTAACCACCTTAAGAATAAGCGTAGATAAGCCAATACTTAAGGGAGTCGTAAGACCCCTTAAAGGTGGCCACTCAACCAAGAGAAGCTAAGTAGGCCAAACTTACTTGAAAAAGTAATCAATCGAGCCACTAAGTAGGTAGCCACTAAGTAGGTAGCCACCTACAGTCATTAATGGCTCGAACAATCCACTTGGCTTCCCTTAGCCTAAGACTCTTAAGTTGTGATTGGCCACCTCTTTCTCATGGAAAACTTCTACAATTTTATCTATTATTTTAATAGGAGTAGTCTAGCTCTTTATTTCACCATTCATTTAATATCCATTAGATCTGAATGGTTGATAAAACAATCAGTTTAATAATTCAGATTTAATTAATGTTAAATTAATAATGCAGTAGAGGACAATACTAGTTTAGTAAAAATAGTAAATGAAACTATAGAAAAATCCCTTGCTCTTGAGGTGATCGGATTTTTTTTTTTTCCGGTTTTTTCCTTTTTATTTTATGATTTTTTTATTTTTAATTTACCAAAATTATAATATGTATATTTGTGTATATATATTATTTATTATTTATATATATTATTTTTATTTTTTTTCCTCTTTTCTTTATTTTTCTAAATTTTTATAAATTTTAAATATTTTATGTAATTTTAATATATTATTCATTTTATATAATTATGTTAATCACTAGGATTGTGCCACTTGTTAATGGTTAATGAAAAAGTTAACATTATTAATAAAAGTCCTCATTTATAAACTTTTTTTAATATTGAGTACTCGAATGAAAAAAAAATAAAGGTTGAGGACTTGAATAGAAAATGCATAAAAAGTTGATTCTAATATATACTTTTCCCTAAAAACTATCCCTCCAAAATTAATGTAAATTTTATTAATATTTCCATTCATTTCAAGTAACACAAGTAAATTTTAGAGTTATTTATCATCTTGGATCTTGCAAAATCTTACACAATTGATAAATCTATGTATATATTAGAAGTTATACAATAATTTCTAGAACTCAAAGAGTTAACTCTATATATTAGGAATATGTTAGGGAAATCTAACTTAATAGATTCAAGATAAAGATTACTAAATCAATTCATCTACTCTCAACCTTTCTTAGTTATCTCATATACCGAATGAGCTTTTTAGTAAGCATTTTATTTTAATAATCCTTCTTGGGTTTGTCTAGAAAGCTTTTGGCTTACTTTGAGCCCATTTGCATTAAGACATATGAGGAATTATGAAGCGATATAAAAAGGTTTCATCGCCGCAAGAAGTAGAGTTACAACTTAGCCTTCTAGTTGACAAAAACATAGTTACGTGGAGCACTAGCCTTAGTTGGGTAGACAATTGTGAGGGCTTACTCGTTGAGAGAACCAAGCTATGATATATTCGAGGAGGGCATTTATCAATCCATCATAATTTTCATGGATGTTTGGAATGTTGCTTCATGGAGCTGACGAGGAAAGTGTTAAGCATCATTCTCGTGCCCATATTGTACGGCTCATGGGTGGCTCTGTGTTTGTGGATAAATCCTCTAACTCGATACACCTGATGTCTTTGCCGCTCTTGGAGGACTTTGCTACCGCAGGTCAATATGAGCGAGACTCGACTTGCCTAGCATAGATATACAACAGTTCTATCGAGCAACAGCATCTACTGCTTAGGAGTTCGGAGGACCAATAATCCTCGAATTGGTATAGGACTCCAAATTATTGCCCCTTGAGTCGTTAAGGTACTTTTTTGGAGTATGGTAAGCCACTAGCTTGTTGATGGACGACACAATTTGTTAGGACACAGTTAGCCACTTGCATGCTGGAGACTAACCATGATGTCCTCAACCAACAGGCGAAATATCAAATAACATATGGCTGAACTCCACTTTTTGACTCGGTTTCATATATAGTAATACTACTCTTATTTACTCAAATGTTAGGTCGAGCTGCAACCTCGAACAGAGGATTTCCTTATGGCCTTTCCTCCATACGACACATGGGAAGTGATGTATGGCTAGCTCGAGTGCCATACATCACATTCTATCTACTTCCACATAATAGAGTAGCACTTCCCAGATCTAATGATGCGTCACTTTGGTAGTGATCAATGGGTCGCCACGTCTATTCTAGTATTGACAAAGGCTCATATTAGCTAATTTGCATTGTTTCTTTAGCAAGCCGACACCTTCCACTATCGTCGCCTAGCACCTAACAGGACTTCCAACTCCACCTGCTTCCTAGAAGAGATGTTTAGACTAACTAAACATGGATAAGGAGAGGGTGTCACACAGCTTAACCCTTTTGCTCATAGAGTTTGGTGTCTCCCGTGGACATCTGAACCGCTTCCACACCATGACCCATCACAGGTTGTACATGTTGAGCCGAATGGTACAAATTGTCCTTCTGTCCGGAGCCATGATGAAGTCGAAGAGAGAGCTTCAGCTATTCCTCGCTATCATTGCACTTTCAAAGGAGTAGTAAGAGGAGACGGAGTTAGCACGTATAGGTGCAGCTAGTCACTTGCAAATTTTCAATGTTTTGCATTGATAAATATTTTTTGTCCCAATTAAAATGTTTTATAAATGCTATATTTCTTAGATATCTTCCCACTACACGAATGTACATATTCTTCACTGTAGAATTTGAGTTGGGAATTCGTATTTGGAATCCGGTATTTGAATAAACGTTTATGCATCAATTTTGCGAGACAGTATCCAAGATTTAAAAGAAAAAAGAACAAAAAAAGGGCGCACTCTTCCAATTCACAACACGATCCTACTAGACGGATCGTTTTTTTATTTTCTAGTATTTTTTCTTTTAGAAGTGCTCGTAACTTTTTACGGCAAAAAATAGATAATAGCAGCAAATTTGAGGCAAACTTGTGCACGAAAATCTCTTATGCAATACATCCATTGTAGACCAACAACACCAAGTACCGATGTATTTTATAAACATCAGTATAAGTCTATATACAAGATTGCAAATACTGGACGATTGATGATGAAGGACTTCATAGCACACGTGCATATAAAACATTACAAGAGGCTTGCTCCATTTGTTCTACTCAGTAGCATCAACCCTATTCAATGGCACAGCTTGTATAAAGAATGCCTACGACAAATTATTTAAGGAGACAAACTTGGTTGTCCTTCCATCGCAAGCATAAGCTGATGCTCCATAAACACAGTTGCCACTGTTTCCATATTTTGTGAAGCCTTATGCCATAATATATGCATCCATCTCCCTGTCACCCCCAGCGGGCTTCATTGCCAATATAAGAAAAGCAAGCTAGGTAGTTTTGGCTTCCACACAAGTTCCCCGTCCTTTCCAGTGGTCAGGTAATGTGCCCCCCTTTCATACCTTCTGTTGAGGAGGTTTTGCTACAGGATCCGACTAAGCTGGTACCAGACAGGCTAAAACTACCCCTGTTACGGTTTTCATCTTCTGAAAACATTGATTTTATGTAGAGGAAAATGAATATTTGTTACAACTTCTATGATAGATATAGGATGTAACCACAGACAAAATTCTTCACGACCCATCTGCAGGTGCAAACATGACTATTAACTTGCAGCCTTAAGAATCTCCACAAAAGCAATCACTACAAAATTTTAAGCTAATTGGACAAATATGAGCAAAATACTAGTTATTGTCCTTAGAAAGAGACAAGATAGCAGTCTTGTCAAATTTAGGTATATTGACAAAGCAAATGTTTCTTTCATAAACATCCAACGAAGTCATTCACTTGTCTTTGAATAGAAAAGCATTATAGTTTTGTTGGCCATCTTGTTTGCTAAAAATGCACATACTGTTGATTATTAATATTATTTAAAAAAAAAAAGAAAAAAGAAAAGAAAAGAAAGAAAGAAAGTAGCGGACAAAAGTTTTTTCATTGGTTAGAAGCAACAAGATTTCACATCTTGCTGGCTCTAGAAGTAGCAACATAATACTTTAACATGCTCTCACATTAAGCCTTATACATGAAGCCTAATGTGAGAACAAGACCAATGGTTAATGATGGCTCTTATGGGCAGTTTTTACTAGAATAGGCAATAATTATTTCACTATTTTAGTAAATTATGCGGAAAAATGTAGTGCATTGATCCTCAAGAAGCTCAGAAAGCTCATGAATTAGCAGAAGCTAACTTAAGGAAAGGTGCAGGAAAGACACAAACAACTGAGCAAATATAGGCCTCAAACAAGGTAGGACACAAGCAGAAGCTCTCGATCCAATTTCATAACTACTTGGTGGGGTGGATATGGATAATCAAAGGAACTTCTGTATAAACAATACAACAAAATAATTTGCAAGACAAAGTAAACATTGTTATAGTGAATTAGAGCTATTTACAATTCAATAACAATGTGTCACTCGGGAGAATGGCTTACCTTCCCTTGGCAAAATGATCTGATAACTCATTAGTGCATGGTATAGTACTGAGGAGCTAATTCCGTCAACCACAGATAATCAATTCTCGATATGTTGCGGATGTACTTATGACTGGTCTGGACTAATTCGTTGAAGATAATGCACTCAGGTTTTGCCCGAAATAGGACAGATGAAGGGTGGATCTGCACCATCTGACCGCTGGACAATGTCCTGTTCCCAATGCAGGATATCATTTCAGGCTTAAACTAAAAACAGTGAGAATTCCAAGTGACAAACGAAACCTTTAATAACAATGTAGCAGATTCAAACAAGGAAATTAAGAACCCAATAATAATGAAATCAAACAGATATCCTTTCTATTAAAAACTCAAATATTAATCTTGCACCTGTATAAACCCTCCGGCTGCTTCAGAGCTGCATTAAGGAAAAAGGAAGCTGCAAGGCATCTACGAAACTGAAGCATGTCATCGCCACAGGAAGCAATGAGAAGTCCCATTTGTTCTACATGTCCCCGAATCTGACTGGAGAAAAGAGCAAAACAGCAACAAAGGATGCCCTTTGTGAGTGCATAATAGAAGTGATGTGGCCACTGGCAAACAATTACATTAAAGGAAAAACACAGCTATTTCCTTGAAATTTGAGATGGAAATTTCAATCCAATTAACATGCTTCAGAATTACTGGTTTTGCTTCCTGATATCACCTGTGCTTACGAAACTCATAATCCCTAACCTTTGGCAGTTTTGATTATTCTTAATTACTTCACAGATGTTTCCTTTTCTTTGTTACACCAGTTTTAAAGATCTACCCTTAGGTATTTACTATTTACAAAGCGTCAGTCTAAGCAACATGAAGTAACTGCATGTCAGGATTTGTCTGTTCCTTCGAAAAATCTTCCAGACTTTATCGACATCCTTCATATTCACAACGGAATTGTCAAATATTATCGTTGTACTCACAAAATATATTTGGCCCAAAAAATCTCAATGTATTAGCAGTTACCAGTGGCATTTTGAGGCAAATGATAATGGGAGGTGAAAGCAGTGATTGGTGGCCAATGGTTGTGGTTAACCATTACAAAGAATATCCATGAAACAAGGAAGATGATTTGTTACTAAAAAAAGTAAATTATTTTCATCATTGTCCATTGGTATATTCCAACTTTGTTAACCCACCACTAGTTACTACTAAGAACCACAAACATTTGCAGCCTCTCAAGATTACTACTACAATATTTAACAATTGTAAGGTTTTTATTATAATGATTACCAAAGCAAGTATGGAAAAAGCGATCTACAACACGCAACAAAGTCAACCCGATTTCCTTATAAACAATCTACAAAACTAACTAGAGGCACAGGTTTTGTATTTCCGCATGAACAAACTCCCTTGTTTCAACATTGCATTCAAACACAACATGAGCATAACAACTGAGCAATACAGTCAATTTGGTATATTCCAAAACCATCAAATTCAGTGGGTTTGACAACCTTCACGGTAAAAGCATACTCAAGTTTACACTTTATTGCAATTTGTGCCCTACCATTATGATTTTGGAACATCTATCTCTTTTCTGGAAGTAGCAGCTAAGATTTTTCATGCAACAAGATTTGAAATTTTTGCAATGTCCAGTCTATAAGGGAAAAGCTGTGATATTTATCTCCTCCTCATTGAACATATTTACAGATTGGGATCAGGTGACATTGAAAAAGTAGCAAAACAGAATAATCAAAATGACAAGGGCAAAAGAAATTTGAGTGTCAAAATTCATCCTTAAAATTTCACATTTTGTTCCTTCTACAGTGAGGTTTCCCTGGGTTCATGTCTAATGATATTGAAAGAACTGCTGCAGCCAAAGCCTTTTAAGTAAAATAAATAAATAAACAACAAAGGACAAACGTAAGATAATCAAAATGACACCAAGTGTTTGCCTGGAGGTTATGGCCCAAACGCCACCATGTCAATTAGCATATGGTGTAGGATTCAATGCTTAAGCAAGACCTCTTCTTGAAGCTACATAGACAACACGAGTGGGATTTAAAAACCATATGGTTCTTATAGGGCTTGCATTGAAAGGCAGGATTCTGTCCTACAAGATCCATACCACGGGATAAAGGCAACAAAAGTGCATGTACTTTTTACTTCAGTCAACTTAGTGCATAGACTTTTATTGTTTGCAATTTAGTGCTCATTTTTTGGATTTGGTTTCAATTTAGTGTCTCTGTTAATGGCAATGTTAATGTCCAATACAATTTTTTGCATTTTAGTGTCTATATTTTAGTTATGGTTGCATTCTGATCTCTGTACTTTATTCTTGATGTATTTTAGTATTTGTTCACTTCTCAGTTTATTCAAAATTAATTTCTGATTCTTCTAAGTTAATACAAATTATAAAATTTGTTTAATCCAATAATTTCAACCATGCATAATTTTACATGTGATATATATATATTTAGCAAATCTTATATTGTCAAGTTTTAATATCTACTTTTATTTAAAAATAAGATCTACTATATGTTATGAGTACACAAATTAAGTAAAATTTTAAAATAGTCATAACTTATAAATCAAGCAGCCAAAAGCATGAATTTCAATACCACGCAATATACCTCTATATAATATTTTATTATATATCTTGTAGTATCATGATATTGATTTTTATAATTTTATAATCTCATAACTTATAACAAACATATGACTTCAATTATATAATCATTGGACAACTCAAGTATACCTATCCAAATCTTTACATTTCTATTTAGAAATAATAAACCGTTATGGGGAAAAAGGAGAAAATAATTAAAAGAAAATTTTATAATTCCTTCAAGCTTTTCTTGTATTAATCTTTCATTTTCATAATTCTTATGCTTTTTGTATCGGCTTTTTCATTTTTCGTAATAGTCCAAATAGATTGCAAATGTTTTCTCAATTATACAAATTTCACATGCATTATAATTGACCTTATTTTTATGAATATATTTATTTTATTCTAACTGATCTTTATATGTTGTAAACATGTTCTTTATTCTATATTTTTACTATTGTAATTTTTCATTATTTATAAATTTATTACCCCTTGATGTGATCATAAAATCACAAGGTTATCAAGATTATATGTTTTTCAAAATTTTGCAATGATTATATAATCTTAACATCATATTGATTTTCAAAAAAATTACAAAAAAAAAAAGGAACCCATGAGTTTGCTTAAGAAAAAAGACAATTTTTTTAATATATAATTTGATCTCAAACTAACAACTTATAAATAGTTTGTAATATGAACTTTACATTATGCAATGTCTCTTTACAAGTTATGGAATCATGAAATTTGAAAAATTAGTATTAGAGTAACATGAGAGGCATAACAAGTTCGAGTCAGAAAATTGATGTTCCAAGATCAAACAACAAGTGGCTTGCAAGTTATGACCATTTTTAATTTCTCCTAATTCAACTAGTTAGAAGAAGTGTATCGAATCTTATTTTTGATTGAAAGTATGTCTTATCGGCTTCAAAATAATATAAGGTTTGCTAAAATAGAACATTGTATGCAAAGTTATGCACGATGAAAACTACTATCACAAAAATAATTGTTTTTAATTTAACATAATTTATTAATTAAAGAAATTAGAAATTAATGTTTTACAAATTAATATGTGATCAAATACTAAAGTACTTCAATATTAAAGTATAGACACTAAAATCCAATCAAAACTAAAGTACAAATACTAAAATTAAAAAAAAAAAAGACCACTAATTTCCTGTTAAAGAAGATACTAAACTAAAACCAAATTGAAGAAAAAAACACCGAATCGCACAAAAGAGAAGTTCAAACACTAAATTGTCAAAAGCTAAAAGTACAGGCACTTCTTGTGCCTTTGTCACCCCATACAACAATCAATTCAACCTTGCACCCAAGAGTGGTCTGGTAGGATCAAACCCCGAAGTTAACTCTACTAGGCTAGCACTTGAAGGGTTTGGCCCAAAAAAAAAAAAAAAACAAAGGCTAGCACTCGAGGGGATACAACTAGTTTTCAATTGCTATTATATGTTTAATAATTATTGCCCATTATAGAAGAATTACGATCTCATATCTTTATTCTCCCTCCCACCCTCTCTCTCTCTCTCTCTCTCTTCTTTTTTCAAAGAGGGTGGAGGTCCATCTGATCATTGCAAATAGAAACCAAGCAGCCAGATGTAAACGTATAAAGGAATAGCAAACCTGTGAATGTCACGAGCATGCCGCAAGGAGCGGCTATTAATAAAATTTTCCTTGCACCATTTTCTCAATATTTTTTCATCTTTCTGTTTGTTATTTCCCGTCTTCCTCTTCTCCAAAAACTCATTAGCTGCTTGAAATACATTGATCAACGTGATATGATCACCATCTGGGCTCAAAAACGACTGCATTGCAGCTCTTGACTGGCCAATATGGATTAGAAGTTGTTTAGGAAAAGGTAATATCACAAAAAACCCATCAATCACAACAAAAGAATGAGTTTTCTACAAAGACTGGAATTTGACAACTCCATGTAAACACATAAGCAACATTTTTATGGGCAATAGGATTTTCTGTATATGCCAGTGCCTTATATAATACAGACTGAGAAAATTTCTACTATGTTAAAACTAACATGCATTACCTAAAGCATTTTAGGCCCTCCAATTTCAATTTCATTTAAGGAGAAATCCTATTTCCTAATTAATTGTATTAGCTTTCCTTTCTAATCAAAATATGCAAGCTATAGCCAAACAAGTCAGGTACAATACCATAGAGAAATAAAAGTTAAATTATCAAACCTCTTCTTTCTTCTCATGAGGAGCATAAAATATTGATTCTACCGAGAGCACAGCAACTGTTATCAACATTTCTTCCAGGCAGTTGAACTTACTAGCGAGGATGAGTGCTTTTGAGTATACTGGATCCAAGGGAAGCCGAGCCATCTGTCGACCCACTGGATCAGAAAGTTTACAATCTTCAGTTAAAGCACCTAACAAAAATAGCTGCTCCAACGATTTTACAATAGCTGCCCTGTTTGGAAGTTTTAATGGGTCAAAAATTACAACTTCCAATACAATATAAACACCACATGATCCCTATAAAATGGGAAACACTTATCCAGAGAAAACATTAATACACCATAGTATTTATTGAAAGATGCATAGACCTGTCCATGTAATTTTATATTTGAAAGTAATGAATCTTTGAACGGTTGTTTTCTGGGCAAGTCCAATTGAGAAATTTTGCCTTGGATATTTACCCTAATATGTGAACAACCCAGATATGGCTGTTGAACTCATGACACAATAAGCCCAAAAGCAATGACAAATTTCGGATGAATAGTAAAAGGCAAGCATGAAATGCATCCCACAGCAGCATTTTGAAGGTTCAAGACATAAATCAAAGTTACTTTTATAAGAAACTATTGTTGCATGCAATCACACCACTCAAAATGATGCAGCAGCAAAGCAAAATACTGGAGCACAAAAATTATCGAAAACCTTGATGGTTTTTCGATGAAGTTGAATCCGATGACATCATCTACACCCAGAGCTTTAAGTTGCAAGACAACATTTGAGAGATTGCATCTTTTGATCTCTGGCTTTGTTGAGTCCTCCAGTTTCTCAAATTCACTCTCCGGATAGAGGCGGAAGCACTTACCAGGGCCCTCACGCCCTGCTCGCCCACTAAGCAAAAGTTCAAATGGTCATAGAACACAAAATAGTCTATAAATGGAAGAAGCACCAAATGGAGGAGCTTGAGACAAAGAATAAAGGAAAGACTTACCTCCTTTGAAGAGCTTGAGCCTTAGAAGTTGGAATAACGATCAGTGATTCCATGCCTTTTGCAGGGTCATATGTCCGGGCTTTTACAAAACCGGGATCTATCACATACTTTATACCAGGTATTGTTACTGATGTTTCCGCAATATTTGTTGCCAAAATGACCTGAAACAGTTGATCTCATATTCAATGGAGGTTGTCCTCACTGTAGCTTCAGCTAGTCTGGAGTAGAAAGATCAGACAAACCTTGCGGTACCCAGAGGGGGTCGGGGCAAATGCGCGCATTTGCTGCTCAGAGGGAAGAGATGAAAAAATTGGTACTGTCAACAAATTTCTACTGCTTCCAGGCAATTGAGGGATGCGTTCCTTGACAAATCTCTCCACAGATTCAATCTCTTCTTGCCCAGTCAAAAATACAAGAACATCTCCTGGTCCCTCCTCCAAATGTATCTGAGCAATATCATATTATGTATATAAAAAGGAAATCAGGACACACTCGGCGATTGTGTTGCATCATCAATAACAGCAAAGAAACTTAATGTGATGTTGACAACTTGATTTCGGTGAGCCTAGAAGTCCCTAGATGAAAATACATAATATTATAAATTATGATTCAGCAACTTCTTATATATAGCTCCAGATTTGGTGTTTGAAGACATTTAAATCATACACATACCACTAGATTAACATCAACTATTTTTTTGACAAAGATTAGAAAGTACCACTTATAAGCCAGATTAAATTAAAAAGGGCTTTAGAAAATGCCAAACAATTTAGAAGGGTCATCAGTTGAAAAACAGAATGAGAACCTGGCAGATAGTAACCAGGGCTGCATCCAAATAATCTGGCTGAGGATGAAGACTATAAAATATCTCCACTGGAAATTGTCGGCCTTGGATATGAACAGCTTTTGCACCACCAAAGTAGTTGGAGAACACATGTGCATCTAAACTGGCAGACATAATGATTAGCTTTAGCTGAGGTAATCCTCCTTCTAATTGCTTTGATTGGAGGCCTAGATTTTTTGTTTCAGTAATAACACCGTCCTTCACAAATTTTGACCTTGCATTCTGAACATCCTTGAGTACTCCTAGCAAAACATCGGTTTGTACAGTCCTCTCATGAGCTTCATCAACAATAAGAACCGAGTACCTTGACAGATATGGATCCAGCAATGCTTCTCTGCAAGGAAAAAGGGCATTGCTTCCATTGTAATATTGCAACAGCTCAATCAAGCTTATCTAATGAAAATGTTTTAACTAACAAAGACTGCCAGAATTCCAACAAACTTTCTAAATGACGAAATCCTTTCCCAACTCATCTAGATGTCTAGGCAAAATTATGCCTTCACAAACATCAAAAGAAGTTTGCATCTTATTTTATAGAAATAATTTCACATGCAATTTGTCCTATTGAGGATAACAATTGGTAAAATAAACCATCCATCTTATCAAAGTACGTTGAAGAAAGACATATACCTAAGAAGCAATCCATCTGTCATGTACTTGATTCGCGTTCCACTAGAAGTCATGTCATCAAACCTAATGGAATAGCCGACCCTTTGACCCAATTCCACTCCACATTCCTCAGCAACCCTTTTTGCAACTGTGACAGCTGCAACACGCCGTGGCTGAGTAATCCCAATGGATTTTCCATCCCTACAAAATCCAGCCTTAAATAGAAACTGCGGTATTTCTACACCAAAAAGTGAAAAAAGCCAAAAAACCACATCAATCACATGAAATGTATCATAGACCATAAAACAAAAATTCACGCCAAACACATACGCGTAGTTTTCCCACTTCCAGTTTCACCAACAATAATCAATATATGGTTCCTTTTCACCTCTTCCACTAACCGTCTCTCAACTACACCAAAAAAAAAAAAAGGACAACATTTGTTAGTAGTTAATGGAAAATGATATCAGGTGCCAGACACTTGTTAAGATGACAAAGAACAAACTTTTTGCTTTTCCTGTTCTAGCATTTTCGAGAAATGTATAACTAAGCATGTAAAGTTTCTTCTTTTAGCCTCTCTGGGAACTCTTTTAAGTTCCTATATAGTGGTCAGCATACTTACTAGTTACACATTTGAAAAGTTACACAAGGACATTGAAAATTGCCTAATTAAATACACCCAATGGCATAATCATAACAATAATAAACAGAAAACACAAAAATTTAAGGTTAGTCATATCATTAAACTATACCTGAAGCAATGGGAAGAGATTTTCTTTGCTCCACAATCCTCTGTTGCCTGCTTTAAAATCAAACAAGCAAACTTTACTTCAATTTTATAAGAAAGGCACAAACTTTACTGCTCATTCAACTTCAAATCATAATCAAAATGTAGAATTAGAAAAATCAGGACAAGAAATTCTTGTCTTCACATTGAGCAAGTTGGAGCAGGACCTGGATAGAGAGTCGGGTTTACTATTTGCAATAGATGGCGACCCATTATGCAGAACTTTCTGCTTAGAATCCCCATAAGCAATTGCCGGCATTTTCAGAAATGCTGCCTCGAAGTTTCTGAAGCAAAACCAAGTTTAGGGTTTTAAATAAAGGGGATGATAGCCAAAATCTAATTCCTTCTTTCGACCCTTGTTTTTAGGTGCTATGAGTTGTAGATTGAAGTTCATAAGCCCGAGTGGCCGGTGACTGTTGCCGGTTTAAATTGTAGAATCCCAAAAGCCTGACAAGCGGAAGTTTCAATTGAGAAACCAGCGCAGTTTATTTTTCCCCCTACTGCTGCACTTCTAAACCCTAACTAATAAATTTGTGCAAAATTACAGGAGCTTGTTTTTAATCTTGGTATCATTATTTATCTATTATATTAAGGGATATTTTATAATTATAATGAAGATAAAGTTGGCTTTATACAATAAAAGTTGGGAAGTAGGTTAAAAAAAATGTACATACGTTTCAAATAGAAATTTAAATTGGTATTTAAACATAAACAAATAAATACATATGTAAGGTAAAGAGTAAAAGAAAATCAAAATTTATAGGGATTTTCTAATTATTTGATTTGTTCATACCATTTCATACTTATTTTTAACATAATATGTACTTATAAGAAAGATATGTGTGTACAGTATACATATATTTTCATACCATTCCATACTTGTATTTAACATAATATGTACTTATATATACATATAGGAAAAGTATAAAAAATTCCTCAACATATTCTTCTTTTTTTTTTTTTGTTCTTAATGTTTCAAAAGTTTTATTTTAGTCTTTAAAATTTGAAAAATTTATAAACAAATCTTTTTAACTAAGGAAGTTAGAAATATTTTAAAATTAAATAAAGTAATACAAAGTATAGCAAAATATTAAAAAATAAGAAAAATTTAATAAAAAATAAAAAAATCTACTAAAAGCTAAAATAACATATATAACAATATATTTATATATACTCTTATATTCATACATATAAAAAATAAATAAAACTACTAAACATATACATAAATTCAAAAATATATATATAAAA